>JAJTUQ010000011.1:0-701806 GCA_021399445.1 Xylogone sp. PMI_703
TACAACGTGTCCGGGCCCGGGCAACGATCCCAAGCCAATGCTGAACATCGGTCTCTGGGGTCGGGCGCCGAGAGACATGGACGCGTTTGTGCAGCAGAACCGGCGCTTGGAAAGCAAACTGGCAGAGCTGGGTGGGCGAAAAGCATTATACTCCCACGCATACTACACGGAGCAGGAGTTCTGGCAGATATATAACCAAGCTTGGTATGAAAACCTGAGGCAGCGATACTCGGCCACGACGCTGCCTACGGTTTACGATAAAGTAAAGACTGATGCGGTTATGGCTGGTCAGAAACACCCCTCATGGATCGGACGACTCGCTTCTTTGTGGCCGTTTGCTGGAATCGTCGGCATATTTTGGGCTATACGAAGCAAGGACTATCTGCTGCATAGACAGCCGTCTTGGATATACAGAAAGACCTCTAAGAATTTACATCGCCACGTTTAGGCCGCTCCTATCTCAACCGGACCGAGTTTTGGTGGATAAGGACCGGCCACTACACGCACAGTAGGGGCTACGGAACCGTGTGGGGCTGAGGCGAGGAAAGCAATGGCCAATGTAAGGTTCAGCGAATCAGGACGAAAGACAGCCAATTTATCGGCGCAGCTGCGGCTACCAGCTACCACTACATCCTTGTGGATTAACGTGTGTGGGATATGATGTGTAGGGTCCCTATATGAGGTTATCGGCCAGACAAAGTAAGGATTGGGGTCCCCGCGATATTACAGCCCGTAGCTTAATAGTTATCACATGTGTCCGGCTCATAGACTGCTACCAGTATGGCCTGTTACCTATCCGACCAGCCGGTCCTTGGGCAAGTGCAGCAAAATAAGAGCGTATCAACCCGGAATAAAACCCTTTCGGGAACTTAATGTAAACTAGATGATTATCGAGCGTAAGTATTACAATTGATTCATATTTAACCTTTTGGCTTGCCTATATACCTTCAAACTCTCTGGTCACAGACTTTTACGCTTTCACTTACAATCTCTTTAATCTTTACAACTAATTATTTTTAACACGTGTTTTAACCATGTACTGCAAACACGGTCATAATAAATTTAAATTATAATTCAGTTTGCAGTTTACGTATTATCCATAACGAACAATACCCATGTAGGGGGTTATGCTTACCTATAGGATCGAACGGCTAACGGGCGGGTTGGTCTATAGCTAGCCACCACATGGAGATATGCGATAAGTTCAATATAACATCCACACAAAGTACTAAGATTTATAATTATACATTTACCACATCACTAGCAACCCTATCGAACTAGTCATACTATACTAGGGTACGCAATCAGGGCCTCCACACAGCTTGCATATAGAGGTCACTACTATGCGATGCGGCTCCCGCCAGCTTATATTTGGCGGCGTGCGGCGGTGCGGTGCGATAGTGTTGTGGTAGTATCCTACATAAGGGGATGACTCCTTTTCTCTGTAGATGGTTTTGATTCTTTGTGTTGCGTGTCGTACTGTAACTATCGTCAATATTCAAGGTAAAGAATGGGCTCGGAATATAACAATTCTTCGATAATTCTACATATATGATCAATTTAATACAATGTAACGGCAATTAAAAGTGGCTGGAACTAATTGTCATAAGCACGGTTACTAAATCGATAGAGTGTCAATGATATGACTCTTCGGTGCAAATGGCAAAATAGTATACTTACTGTAGTATTCCTGGGTTTGGCTCCCAACGTGTGGCCCGATGATGGGTGGATAGAGAAATACTACTACTGGTCGATATATTTCTTACTTGAAATTACCTCTCTAAAGTGGTGCATTTTACTTTAGTTCACCTCGATTGGATGGTAATATGATGACGCTTTTTTTAGAAGGTTATATTTAGAACATACACTTCTATGTAAAACAATACTGTAGTGTCTGATAAATTGCCTCTTCCTAAAGAAGCCTCTTCCTAAAGAAGCCTCTTATCACTATAACTATACAATTATAATAACCCAGATTCTACATTACCTCTGTACAGTTAAATAACTTCTCCCTCGTTGGAGACCAGACTAAGGAAGTTAAATATTATTACGGAAAGACAAAATGGGGTAAGGCATTCTCATTCTCGCGCAATATATATATATATATACGGACATCTTTCCGATAACTTTGGCTCACAATACCGAAGCAAAGGAAAGATTCACATTAATGTGGTCGTTATTGGCCATGTTGACTCGGGAAAGTCAACCACTACTGGTAATATCAGAACCGACCAGCGGTCAAGATGAGTTTTAACGTCTCTTCACAGGTCATCTTATATATAAGTGCGGCGGAATCGACAGACGGACAATAGAGAAGTTCGAGAAGGTAAGCCGTAGCTGTCGATCTGTATGGTAGACTGTTTCACTCAATTCTCACTGACACAGCCGTACAAAGGAATCTTCACTGTTGAAGAAAGAATCTTTTAAGTATGCATGGGTCCTTGACAAGCTGAAGGCGGAACGTGAGCGCGGAATTACGATCGATATCGGTCTCTGGAAATTTGAGACGTCGAAATATTGCATCACAGTTATTGGTAAGTCCTACTTATTGCTTTCCCCTACCTATAATTTGACATTGAGTCACAGACGCCCCCGGCCATCGCGATTTCATAAAAAACATGATTACCGGGACTTCACAAGCCGATTGCGCTATCTTAGTCGTCTCGGCAGCAACAGGGGAATTTGAAGCGGGTATTTCCAGACAGGGGCAAACTCGCGAGCATGTATTACTTGCTGGAACGTTGGGAGTAAAGCAGCTAATTGTTGCCATTAATAAGATGGATGCTACCAAATGGTCTGAATCTCGTTACCGAGAAATCGTCGAAGAGACCTCCGGGTTCATCCAGAAGGCAGCTTACAAGCCCAAGGACGTTGTCTTCATCCCCATTTCCGGATTCCATGGTGATAACATGACCGATGTGTCTAGCAATTGTCCGTGGTATAGGGGTTGGGAGAAAGACACTAAGACGGGCAAGGCAACTGGCAAAACCCTTCTTGAGGCCATCGATGCCATTGATCCACCGGCTCGTCCTGCTGAAAAGCCACTCCGGATCCCTCTCCAGGACGTCTACAAGATTGGGGGTATAGGGACGGTGCCAGTCGGGCGTGTTGAGAGTGGTACCATCAAGGCTGGCATGAGCGTCACATTCGCATCCACCGGTACGACTGCCGAAGTCAAGTCCGTCGAAATGCACCACGAACGACTCACGGAGGGAGTGCCGGGCGACAACGTCGGTTTTAACGTCAAGAACATCTCCATCAAGGAAATTCATCGCGGTGACGTTGCTGGCGACTCTAAGAACAACCCGCCAAGATGCGCCGAGTCTTTCAAGGCCCAGGTCGTCGTGCTCAACCACCCTAGTCAGATCGCTACTAATTACGCTCCGGTTCTTGACTGCCACACTGCCCACGTTGCTTGCAAATTCGCCGAGCTCCTGGAGAAGGTCGATCGTCGTACGGGTAAATGCATTGAGAAAACTCCTAAATTCATCAAGTCTGGTGATGCCGCCATCGTCCGGATGATCCCATCCAAGCCCTTGTGCGTTGAGGCTTTCACCGACTACCCACCTCTCGGGCGTTTCGCGGTTCGTGATATGAGACAGACCGTCGCCGTGGGCGTGATCAAGAGTGTTGAGTTCAAAGAGCATGGCATCAAGACAACCGGATCATCTAAGAAACGGAATCCCGAGTAGAGAGGTACTATTTATGACACAAGATCTCAGTCACTATAATCAGTCACAATACAAGCTATTAGTTATCACGGTTAGTCTCCTCCAGGCGTGGTAACTTTGAGCTTCATCTAATGGTAATACCAATAACTTACTACTTCTAACTCAAAGTTCATTTAGGCATATGTAGTATATCTTGAAGTATTAGTACTACGTAACTTACAATGAGTGAGCTACTTTAGTTGTAGGGATAAGTAATTAATTCACAGTCATGCCAGACTAGTCGATTCGCGTGATTGACTGCAGTGCGAGTTTCAGCCAATCAGGAGGAGTGATGAGATTGACAGGGGCTGCAAATTTATCCATCCAAACACCACAGTAATTCAACTTAAATATGATGGTAAGTTAAGTAGGTAAGTAGGTAAGTAGGCAAGTAGGCAAGTAGGCAGGTAAATTTAGTTGTGGTATGCCGTAATAAGAATCCCCAAGACAAAATGAAATGCAAATAAATGGCCCTGACACATAATTGATCCAAATAGGAGTGATCTTTATTTCCGGAAAGGTTACGCAATTGGACGAAAAAAAAAAAATAAATAAGAGCACGCCTAGAATAAACTGGCGGCCCATGGAGATACAAACGGACGTCTTATGCCTGCAAGCATGTCAGGTATGCTCATATCTCGCAAGGTAATGGTCCCTAAAACAGAGCTGCTTTACATACCCAACACGCTTTTCGCTCGGCTGCCCGTTTATGAGATCTGACTGTAATTCTGGCGGTGATGGTGTTAGGCAAGGTCAGCGGAATGTAGGCGAGTACGGTGCTGTAGAGTGTGGAAGACTAGCCAGAACGGCCCAGCGACTAATTACATAGCTGGTCGCTAAGACTCCTACGGTCATAAATGTGCGAGTTACCTTCTGTATTTGGGGTACAGAAATCAATTTGTAATCTGTCTTTGAATATAGATACTCTACATACTCTACATACTCTACATACGCTATTATATCGCAGAAACTCTACTGTATTGTGCTACGCTACCCACCACCTAGCCTTGCTTCACTCGATACAACCAAAGCCTCCGGCACCAATACCTTCAAGCAGCGGATTATCTTGTATGTGACAACTAGAGAGTAGGGAAGTCGCGCTTACCTGGTGGCTAAATCTGCCGTAACTTGCTATACAACATACTGGTGGTACTACTAAATACGCAAAAGAGCTTTAACTCAAAGCGACACTGTTAAGTCGACGCAGTTGGAAGCTAAGACCTATGCGTGGCTCTCAAACTTACGCCGAAATTGGTGGGTCGTAATAGGAGTTCTCTAATCGGGATTCTGTCGAATAATGGTATTCGACCATCAATTGACGAAGCTTAGTGCAGTGCTTAGCCAGAATTTCATCACACTTTTCAAGGGAAACCTTGAAAATCCCAATACGCTAGTCATGTAGAGTTCATAATCCGAGTCAGCGAAGATGGAAATTCTCAACCCCCGATTTCAGCTCCATTTCGAATTGGAAACTTCACGGTGTTAAGACTACTCTCACTCACATCCAACCACGACGGGGCTGGTCTTGCGGCACTCTCTTAGCACCATGTCGAATCAACATCTCGGTGAACTCGGTATGGCCATTCTCCGTGGACCACGCAATAGAAGTCATGCCGTAAGTATCCTTTACCCCAATTTCTGCTTTTTCTTTAAGTAATATTTCGCCTATCTTAGTATACCCATACATCGCTGCCGAGGACAGCGGCGTTTGAAGACTGCGGTTCATAGCTTCAATGTTAGCGCCATTTCTAATGAGGATTCGAACAACCTGGGGAAACTCGTTAACCACCGCCAGGAATAGTGGTGTCTGTTTCTCATCGTTCATTGCCTCGATATCAGCTTCATATTTGACTAACGTCTGGACAACCTCATTATTGCCAGACTGAGCAGCCAGCGAAAGTGGAGTGTGATTGGAATTGTCTGTTGCATCTACTTTCGCATTTTTGACTGGATTATTGAGCAGCATTTCAACCACTTCCCCGTGTCCAAGTTCGGCGGCCCACAATAACGCTGTCCGACGGCATTTATCTCTTTCCTCAGTATGAGCACCGTATTCAATTAGGACCCCCACAATATCTTTAAAGCCCTTTATAGCGGCCAAAATCAGTGCTGTGCAGCCGTTGGCATCTTTTGAATCAACATCATACTTTTTATCCATCTTATGTAGCAGGTGCTTAACAGTTTGAAGATGCCCCCCATTTGCGGCTAGGGACAGTGGTATCCTCTGCCGATCATTTTTAGCCATAATATCGGCACCACTCGCTATGAGGATCTCGACAATCACACGATGCCCATTCTTTGCGGCTCTTAGCAGCGGTGTCTCACCACTGCGGCCACAGTGGTCGACCCAAACACCGGCATTCAATATCCCCTTGACGATTTCAACTTGACCATTCTCTGCAGCCCATCCTAGTGGTGTTAGGCCGTCAGAGTCCGTCTGTTTGAACCCCCGATTCGTGTCAAGTCGCCGTTGAACATGAGTTAAATTCCAGTGTTTTGGTGCACGAATTTGCTTTTGTTTTGGGGATTTTTTTGTCATAATGTCGGTTTATGTTTTAAAAGCAAGCAAAGAACTTTACAGAAAAGTGGTAAACGTCTTATATTATACGGAAATTTTCAAGTCTTAACTAGAAGACACGAAAACACAAGAAAGTAATGTTAAAAGTTATGTAGATTAGGTATATAAACCAGCCATGATAGCTTTTCTTTTTTTTTTTTGGTTAAAAAAAAACTTAATATATTTTGTTAGTATTTTTAATATCTATATATTTTTATACTAAAATTTTGAAGGTTTATTGTAACTGTTATTATAGTTATTTTGATTATTATTGTATATAAGGCAACAGGAGCGTTTGTATACGGACATTCTAGAGGCAGCTAGAGGATAGAGAGGTGCTATTTTTAATAACGGGGTGGCAAAAAATGTTTTAAAAATATTTTAGTTATGGGTACAGTATACTGTAGTATTTTGTATTCTCCATACGGATTATACTTAATATTTATTAAAGGTCTTGTCTACCTGGTCCAGCCGGACCTACCTAATGCCGTAGCTATTATTGGAACCTATCCAAATTTCGTTGACATATGCAACCCATCCGGAACCTCTGATATTATAAAGGAACCACAATACAGATTAATGTGGCTAAATACAGTACTGTGAAGCTGAACTAGTACCTATTCGGGGAGAGAGTATCGTTTTACATGCGTTTGTGCGACAGGCTGACCCCAGTGATGGGTCTCAGGCCTGTGGGTTGTTGATTCTAATGTTGTCAGAATATGCTCACGTAATTGGGAGATACGGAGGCATACACACGTGATATAAGCGTTTCATACTTGCCTGTATATATTCGGTTACCCCACTTGTAGTGGAGTTCATCGATCATAGAAACTATCATAGGTTCTCTCCCATAGTAATTGTATGCGTGCTTGCCTAACCATTGCGCCATAACCTCTGACAAATGTCTACTATAACGAGCTCTAATTGATTGGCCTTGCTTGAAGGGCTACTACCTATCGCAATGCGCCTACAGTGACAGTAGCGAATGCGTAAACGCCTATCTAAGATACAGAAACTTAATGCCCTAATGGTGTTTGTCGCCTTCGCCCTGTCTCGCACTTATGCTGTAGTGACTACCAATCGCCCGCAAGATCACAATAAAACTAAGTTCTCTAAATCTTTGCAGATGTTTTTTCCCTATTGGAACCCAATTGACTGGGACACTTGAAGCATCATGTATTTCCCACACGTATACCGACATTTTATAACAATCACAAAGGTAGATAGCATTGTTGTGGTTGCTGCCATTAAACACGGTGCTGAAGAGCCCCTCAAACGCCTGGTTCGGAGGTGCAATAATTGACTCATCTCGGTTGCACCGTTTCCAGCGAAACAGACGTGAGGTCATGTCAAGTTATAGTTACTTTATTCGCAGCATGATAAGAATAATCACAGAAAAAAAGTACTGAATACAATGCACTGCCCTAAAGATTCGTGTTCTTTGTAGTTAAGTGTTGGACTACTACGTAATTTCGAAAGTGAGTTCTACTCATCCGTCTTTCTCTATGGATCTCAAAGTTTTGGTTCCCTGCAATGTTAAAATATGACATCCCCTTACGTGCGTAAGGATGCTATAATATAATACCCTGGTCTTGTACTCTGTAAACATGTACAAGACCCGGATAAACACTTCCTACACCTTTGCAATCAATAGTATGTGTGGTGGTAGTCATAGTAATAGCGCTACAGTAAAACGAGCTTTCTCTGGGTTAACATCAAATAGCTCTTGCCCTGAGATTTTTATTTCAAGTTGCTTCGTTGATTCTTATTAAACTGAAAGGGAAGGATAATATGAAGCGAATGTGTATGGATATATTCTAAGAATCTCTATAACGTATCTGTTGTTATAAGTTATGATGACTTTCTAACTGAATCATAAATTAAATACAAGTAGCTATGAGAGAGTCCTACTGCCCCAGCGCTATGAATACAATTGAAATTGGATGAAATTGAGTTTGCCAGAAGATTAGAGTTTAAAGAATCTAATAGTCGAGAGATGGCATGGGCAAGCTATCATCGCAACGCCATGCTAGATAGTTTCCTCGCAAAGTTCACTACAGGAGGTAGATTTTCTTGTAAATTAGCAGCTATCTCTGAGCTTACTTTCGTCGCTTATTCCATGTGATACGGATATCCAGGTAATTCTGCTTCTGTTGGGCTGGTGGGACTGCTTTCAGCGGGTAGCTCGGCTGTATCATACGTGTCCGACCCTCCTTTTTGTCCCCAGTTAATTTGGTTGTCAGATTGTGCGACGTACACAGAATTATTTCCCTCGTAGCCAGCACCAGTACCGTAGTGATAGTGATGATGAATTTCCAATACCTGGACAATCGCTTGAGAAGCACGTTCTTGTTGTAGTGCCTTCTTAACTTTCGCGCATTTTGGCCTCGAACATATGCCTGGTGCTGGAATCGCACCGGGTACATAAGGATTGCGGCTATGAAATTTTGAGGAGCGAGGTTTCTCGCAGAGAGCACAGAGATATCTCACCCGGCATGAAGGGCTGCTAGATCTAGAGTGTCGACTATAGGACATAGTCAACGTCAAGCTCGGGTATGAAAAGTCCTTTCGATCCAGCCCACTAGTGGAGCTACGCTATCTTCAGGCCACATCTTACTTCTTTATCTAATTCCATTATCACTAGGAATGTTGCTCGATTAAAAACACTAAGTCGCACACGTATGTCTCGCGATTAATCCAATATTCTAATATTAGCAGTAGATTTACTAAATTTACAATACATATCAAATAATGCAATTAGCCTTTCTCACTCCGTAAAATTAGCTGCGCCACATGTAAGCAGCAATTAATAGTTCAGCAGCCTAAACTAGCTGCTACGCCCCCAGATTATGTCTTGATATGCCAGGGATTTCACCGGAGCTATAGTAGAGAGTAAGGAAACATTTACTTTCACCGCGATGTATGCTACGCTGCCCCACTGTAATGAGATCCGGTCGTCTCGAGGCGCAATTTCCAGAGCAATGTAATTCTTATTTAAAGATTTTAAAATTCTCAAGACAACACTTACCTAATAACTGTTGGGTTGTGGGTCAAGTATACCATACAGGATAGGAAGTCAGGAATGAATTGAAATTCAGTATGGTATCTTAAAACACGGCTACATTTCAACATATAGGGGAACTGCACTTGGTATTTAGTCAGATAGCATATAATTAACAAGAATTTTCGATAATGTCTTTTGTGAATAATTGACATATGCCGAGAATGCGTTTATAGAAGGATCGATACGGAATAAGTTAAGGACTGCTTTCTACATGTTGCCAGAGGTTACGGCGCTTTGACTGGGCAAGCATGCATACAATTATTATGGGACAGAGACTCAATCAATTGCCAATACAGGCGATAATCTCTACAGCGGGGTAAACCCATACATATAAGGGTGAACCTGAACAGCTATGTCACGTGGATATAACTACTCCTGGTCTCCCAATTATGTAGGTGTATCCTGACGCATGTAGCAGGATGACGGACTCACGTGATATCTCCGAGTCAGTTTCGATGCTAGACATTGTAGAGCTGGCAAGTTATTACGAGCAAAAATTATGCGGGACAAGAAATCGACCAATTGCTGGTATATGACGCTCTACGACGGTGTAATCACCAGTGCGGAGGCATATCCTAGCCAATCAGATAGTGCGCTCAACCGGTCGCCTACTCGCCTTTTTGCCTTATTTTCTTATCGATATCCAAGCTCGCATAAGATAGTCTTGGCGTCACATAAATCAATCGTTCTTAAAGCTGTTATGATTATTATAATCTAGTTTCAGTAGTAGTTGATGGATGAAAGCTGATACTGTAGAAGTCCTATCGGGCTGTACAGTCGATGCGTACGGTAGCGGCATGCAGTAGGTGTGGGCGCTACCCGGAGGGCCGTAAAATGTAGCCAGAAGGCAATCGACCAACCACAGCAAATTCAACACGTCCAGATCACATGAAGCGGAGTACACCCCACATTACATAGCGGATTCTCGAATTTGGAGTTCCAAGTCTCAAGCTTTGCTTATTTCATCACGTGACCAACAATTTGTATGTAAAAGGGTTCAAGAACGAATTGCTTCCTCTAGCAGGCCAATAAATCAATCACCTACGGTAGAGAGGCCGAAATTCATATGATTTTAATATTATTAAACAACTCAATCGTTTTAAATTCTAATGCTTTTGGTGCCATTGTGAAAGCGAGAATATGCGTGTGCAGCGGTAGTGCAAAGACTGAGAAAGCAAAACCGTAGAAAGTAAAGCTGTAGGGTAGCAATAAAACCATAACTAACTACGTCATCTAATACAATCGGTGAAATAGTAATACCGTACAGTACGACTGTATAAAATTGGCAAAATAATAATGTCGTACTACAGTACACAATTGTAAGGGAACTTATTGCACTTTAATAATTTGTAGAAAGGAGGGAAATTTGTCGCTGTACTGCTTGCCTACTGCTTCGCTCCCGTATACGGGTTCCGGGAGAAGGGGGGGTTCGGCGGTGGAATAGCTATTATGCAGGCGTGGTCTCCCTACCATATACAGTGGGTGGACTGAAGTCCGTGCGCACCGCCCTTTCACACCAAAACTCACCTACTTTGCACTTGATTATCTTTTTACCGATAGCCTCTTTATCTGGTATTTTAGCTTCTGTATTAGATAAAATGTGATGGTGACATTGCTTACGGTCAGATACGTGTCAAATTAAACTTTCTCCAGCTTCAGGCCACATTCTCCGCATGCAACCTTAGCTGCGGTTCGGGCCGACCCGCAGCCTTACAAAGCCACCATCTCCCACGGCTCATGTTTCTCTCCCCCTCTCGCTCTCTCAAACCACCTGCCACTTTAGAAATTACTCAATAGCTCCGTTGATTATTGGCTAATTGCTAGTTAATGTGTTTTTGGTGTGAATCTTCGGCGACCAATGGTACTAGAATCCGATGAAGACGATATTCGACAGGCTGTAGATGCTGTATTAGGAGGCTAGCACGTTACGTCTGGTGCTTCAGGCAATCGAATACCACGCTCAGTTCTATGTGACAGAATGAGTGGGGGGAGAGCTGAGGCTATTAGTCCACGAACAAGATCAAATACACTTTTAATCTGACGAATTTCGATTAAGTTATTTGGATACTGTATTAGCACAATCTGTAGCTACTCTTCCAGCACCACGATGACCTAATCGCTCACCGGAAGGATCGTTCATATAAGTGGCTTAGCTGAAAAGCTTGAGGAGGATCGGATAGCTAGATTCCTTGTGCGGGTCCCATAGGTCAAAATACGGTATTTGGATTGATAGTAAACACAGTGATAGAATACCCTCCGAACACATTACCAGCTTTCAGATATTTTAAAGTTTCAAACCAAAAATATCCTCCTTGGACGTCAATAAACTATGGATTAAACTGAAATAATGGAAGGGCTTTGAGCAAAACATCAAAAAATTGGGAGTGCTAACGTAAAGGAATATATGTTAAAGATAGTATGAGTTGGCAGCGGACTGCTCTGTTAGAGCGCATATCCGCCGCAGACAGAGCTCATCTATTTTTAGGTACGACTAAAGGTAGAATCCTGTAAATCTGGTAGCTTGTTGAGACATCGGAGCCGCATCATAAGAGGAGCTTCACTCTGGCAATGGATGGATTATCCATGCCAAAATCTCATGGTGGTTTATCGAGCCTACCAATGGTATCAATTAGCTTTAGTGGCTACGGAAATCATGTGAAAGATGAATTCATGAAGGAATGCTTCGACACAGGAGAGTGTCAATCCATTTACCTACCCACAGCCCCCACGTCTTTCAGCCTTTGGGTCCGTCTTGTTTATCCCCCTAAAAGCAAGTAACTAGAAGGAATATTAACCAACCGGATTCTATGATTATTTTTTGATCGAACTGACGGGGGCAATTCTCCGGCTCGTTATCATAAAGCTGGGTTGGGGATTCTAGCTACTGGTGGTACGTTCTAGGGTTGCAAGGTTACTGATTCGTAGCTAATGAGTATCCAAAAATGTGCTCCTTCAGCTTAGGTGTCTCAACTACTATGAGAACCGCAAACACTTCCGTGCTAATACTCTGGATTAGCGAGAGCGGCAGACCTCGGTATCGCAACACGCAAATGAAGACAGCAGATCATCCATTCAGTCAAAGAATTTCGAGATTATATTAACACCAGCAACTGTACGACTCGTCTGTAGATAAATAGCTTTCGTTTGACTCGTAAAGCGCGTTTCGCGATGCGTTGAAGTCATCGATGCCTGATATATTGGACAGATGATAAGGCCCAATTAGTTTCAGAGCAGAAGGCCTCCTCTCCTTTATGCAAGCACACATCTGTATTGCGTAACGCCGTGTAAATAATAAATATATATGAAACTCCGCAATTCCACTAAATTGATAGGGCAGCAGCGAATATTACTAACGTGAACATTGTAATTAAGTGCGGGCGTATTAAAGAATTAGAGTCGTAGCTATATTATTTGACACCTTCTAAAGCGTCGGATAGTTAGTCCTGACCTGAGTACTGAGCTTGTGATTTTTACTAACCAGTCATAAGTGATTAGTAGCGGCTTATCTCACCTGGGTTAGTTATTACGATACACCGCACGGGAAACAATTTCTATCCCGCTAGTAACTTAACAATATGTGAGAGAAAGAGTAAAATCTGCCCAATCAAGTGGAAGAGCTGACTTAGTAAGATTATGAGATTTTTAATGATCTCGAGGAATGAGTTCATGTTGAAAATATCCGATCCACGGGCTAGAGATCTCGAGTTGTTTATAATTGTAAGTGAACCCTCGTATACGTTACGCTACAATCCTAGTATTCCATGGAATAAGTTTGTGACGGTCTGCTCTTAACTATTTAATGTTGGGCAAGATAATATAAGCCTACGATCAGCCAAGTCTAAGCGAAAACCTAAAAGTTATAAATTTAGTGTAAAATGAGTGGTCTTGGAATAGCCAGTATCTTAGATAATAATAGGATCATTTCTCATTTACATGCTACACTTATGGGTCAGTCCCTGTCTCTCTTCCCTCTACCTTCAAGGCGGTGGTCGGAAACCTCGAAAATCCACTGCTTGGATACTCGCTCTGGCCCGCCATGGCCCACTGCATGTACAGTACTCTAGCTACTCTGGCTACTCTAGCTACTTCAACCCCAGAGCGGCTGTTAGTATCACGCGATATTCTTTATAACGAATCATCTCGTCAGTTATGATGGTGAAATTATGGATATGTGACTTACTTTATGGATAGGAGATGCTAGTGAAGGCATCTTTGACAAGATGGAGGTCTGCTTACCTAGTCCTGCTTGTAGAGGAATATCGCGTCGACTGAGATCTCTGTTAAATAACTCTTATTGTAGAGGGCTAAGGTCACTGCGAGCTTCCAAACTCGAATATATGTAGACTAATAAAATTGATCATGAATATCAATGCAAAACCAGGAAATCACAACATTTAGCTACCGGCAGGCACTGAAAGTACAGAGTTCTTCATGAATTGCACCCGTGTTGTACTATAGGATAGTTAATTGATACGGTCAATACAAGCTAATATAATTTATAATGCACTACGGTTCGATGGTCTTATTCCATCCTACACACTGATTACGCATGGTTATAGCAGGGGTATAAGTACAACAGTAACCTTCTTGGTTACGTTTATATGGAACCCACTCTAATTATTCGCTGTCAAGCCTCCATGACATATTGTTCGTGACCTGTGCACTAGTTTCTGATTAATTGATCCTAGATAAAAAGTTATTCATCAGCATATTGAAATGCCGAATATCTGTCATAATCTCGATAATCTCACCTGCCTCAGCTTAGCCGCAGCGAATTTTACTATATTATTATATGACCCTCAGCTGCTACTTCCACTACCACTTAAAATGGACTTTCTCATTAGAAGCCAGCTATTATTCGATGCCTACGTTGTCTAGAACCTGGACGTCCCAGATTTGTTTCGTCCACTCACCTTAAGCTAATCCTGTGTTTACATTATATTGTACTTCTAATTTTATCTCTCACTTTCTCCTTCTCTGTAGACCTCGTTGATGTCACCGTAAGTAATGCGCTGTATCTTGATTAAGGTTTGTTACGCACTATTTCTGAGAGACGTTAGGGTGGATGCTTTTTAACTTATCACTGATTGTATGTAAGTACCTAAACGATAGTGCCAGATCCAATAGAAGATACGGCAACAAGAGTGTACCGAAATGTAGTTGATTGACTATCCTACGAGAGAGCTATGACACTATTTAGATGGTAAAGTATGACTATACAGTAGACCATTCCGTGATCTGTTGGCAGTGGCACACGGTTTGGAAATGTGCGGGAGAGGTATGAAAGATATAGTGTCCTAAGTGCTGGAGGCCTGAATGCAATTGCCTGCTGTACGTACGTACAGTCTTGATAGATGGCGTTTTCCACGAAGACTATCCTTACACGAAGAACACGTTAACCATGAGAGGAATACCTGATGATCACGACAACTTGCTCTCGGAATCTAGTGATGCAAATAAGGCTACGGTCAATGCGCAGAAGCGTAACACATTAGCTTGATGGGCAGATATTTACACTCTAATGATTTATATATTGTAATTCTACTAGGTTAGATCTTATCCCGCACGGTATATTCAACCCGATCTTCGCTATTATAGCGATGTTAAGTTTTTACAACCTTTATTTAAACATCCGCATTGACGATGAGGAGGCCATGGGGAGCCGACACATACCGTATTTCTAGAGACCCGTGTTGTTTTTGACCTCAGTTAAACAACCTCTGGCGACACTCTGTGGCCGGATATCATCGGAATAGAAGAAGCCCGTATAGGCGGCCCAATATCCTTACAGCTACCTGCTAGGGTTCCTATAGCGATAATGCCACCGGTTCTCGCGCGCATTTCGAGAGTTCATGGATCAACCCGTATCCACCATTTCATTCTAGCTACAGTAGATAAATTATAGAGTCGCTGATTCTACGTTGCATGCACCTTATTACTATGCGTGATCTCCTTTCACTCTGTACTACATGATACCCTCGAGATATCAACCTCTGGTTTCAAACTCGGAGATGCACAGCAGGATCTCCATGGTGAAACATAGCGATCGAGGTACGACTGCGAGCAAAATGAAGTAGACACTTGATTGCCATACATGTTTACAACCTATAACTGTTACAAGAACCGGCGAAAAAAACAAAACCCGAGGCCAGAGCGGTTGCTGACGTCGCGATACGAAGGAAGTGAATACGCAGCCAACTAAAATGGACGCGACAATTGCGGTAAGTGATGACGGTTCCGTGATGATGGTGAGGTATCCATTATCCGAAACTGAATCCTCTGGGAGGAATTCGGGTTCTGCAAGTCGATTTCCTGCTCCATTTATCCATTAGATTCATTTTCGATCCATTGCACAATAGTAAATGTAAAGATCTGCAAATACTTCTTTCATGGTTCAAGGCATATCTCAGGCAAACAAGCGCCATTAGGCGCCCGATGAATAACTCGCAGCACACGATGAGCACTTCATAACGACCCATCCTATAAACAAAATTAGTTGCCCCGGTGTTCCTTGATGGCTCAAAGCTTTGGGAAGGTATGCGCACCTCATGTTTTGGATAACCGTGATTTCAAATCTGAGGTAATTTGTTGTGAGCCCTCTTCGTAGTACGGGAGACTGTGGCGAAGACACAGAAAGAAGTGCTTCGACGAAGGAGGTTTTTTACTTCTCGTTAGAGGCTGATTTGTGATCCTTTTAACACATAGAGGCCTAAGCTCTGATAGAAGACTGTTTGTGGTATGAATTTCCCACACATCGCCCAGTATTAAAGGAGCAGAAAAGGAACCCACTCAGGGTCGGCTTGCCCCAGTAATGATCATCATTGTCCGGGTACAAAACCCGGAGAGGGTGTTGAAGAGGGCGCGTAGGAAAATCTTCGGCTACAATAATAAGGATAGAAGTAGATATAATAGATAAATTCAAGAGGGGCCACGGAAACGTGGAGAATAGACCCGGAATCGTTAGATAGCCGGCTTATTTGCTATACACCGATACGTGGGGTCATATATAATTCGAGTACGGCAGTACATCATGACTACGCACTGTAGAAATATGCCGGCAGTAACTACTACCACATTTAGAAACCACGGATGACACATCGCTAGTAACTGTACCCGCTCCGCTATACCTGATATACCTCATACGACTACTGTTAAGCATCCAGGGCGTCCACACGAGTGATGGTTCGTACGTCAGACCATACTGCGGGACAGTACGCTTGAACCCTCTGAGCGTAGGGCGACATATTTTCTATGCTCTTTCTACCAAGCAGGTGGAGTGTAGTCGGATTTCAGCCTGGGCCTCACTGTTTTCATTTGCGACCCTCTATTGCAATGACGAGTCAGCAATCGCTCTGGAGTTGCTCTGAGGGAAGATATTTATCACAAATAAAGTCGACTGGCATAAACTACGGTACTCTGTACTAGCGTCCTCTATACGCGGTTCTAAGAAGGATTCCCGTCATTCAAGAATTTTGGCATGTTTACTAAGTTACGAATATTCTATCGAAGACAGCTGTTGGGATTGCTGAAGCTCCTTTATCCGCATTTACATATTGCATTCTCATACTATTTAAGACCCCTATCAATAGAGGACAAGTTTTCATAGCTTGGAATTTACGAACCGCTCGCTGATACTATGGGTAGGTCGAATTGCCCACGCTTCAAATGACCGTCTGTTAGAGGGTTAGATAACATAGATCGAAGGAAAGATAGATGATTAATAATATAAGTTTATTGTATATTAAAACGATCCAAATTATATGTTTGTTATATTATAAATAACACTGTTTAAATGATATAAGTCTGTTATGGTGCGACATAGAGCTAACAGATAAGGTATGGTTGTAGGACTGTGTATAGAGTAGCTGCGATCGGGAATAGACCACCACAAACGGTCTCTGAATCTATGAATAACAGAAGCGAATCCGGGAGATATAACTGCAGGACCTCTCACAACTAACTATGTGGCTACCGTCTAGGCTGGTCTACCGTATTATACTAGCTTCCGCCTTTCTGGCACTACCAATCTTCCTGAGCAGAATTCTGAGGCGGAGTGCATGAGTATGGATACACATAGGACTGTAGGACAAGTTGCTTGTTGGAGGGATCTATTCAAAGCCGGAATTATAGCGAATATTGGCCTTTTTTGGAGAGCTGTTAGAACATGCTGCTGAGCGACGTCTCTTAGCGAGTTGCTTCATTTCGCCTGAGGACAACCTGGTCCTGATGGGCGTTCTGACGGCTTTTAGCAGTCTCCTGGATCACATACACCAAGCATGTCCTGGCTTTGAAGACCACAGACGGCCAACAACACCAGAACACTAGGTATAGGTTCGGGACTCGTCTAGCATCACTCTGCGCTGCGGTGAAAAACGGGATGGAGAGCACAGTTCATCGCTTACGAGGCTGCTCCGTACGGGATTTCACTGACGGGTTTTAAGCTATGGTTTATGGACTTATAAATTACTCATATGTATCCGCTTTTTATGGATATTACGAATTTTATATATTACTATTGCTACCATAACTTGGGTTATAACTATTCTAGTTCTGTTTTGTAATCTATGCACTATATGTAATCAAGTAATAATCAGATAGAATGTACGTTGTGCTTATAGACCGGCCGATTACTGTGGCTAGCGGGCTAGATTAGCTTATCGGCCGGCTAGAACACATAACGTAAATCCCACTCCATCGGCGCACCCAGTTGGTCGGCGCACCTAAATTTACCGCAAAATCAAGCAAAATCATACCCCAGCAATTTCAACAATTATAAAGTATTATTAAATGAAACATCTTAGATTGATTAGCTATATTCTAATAAGTATAATTATCCACTTTATTAGTTGTCTAGATATTTACAATGTAATCAAATTTGCTTTTAAACTTTAAACTCTAGTAAATTTTAGTCCATTTAATTATACAACAAGAACAACAAACATTGACAAGACAAAAATTTAAATACTTATTCTATGATAATAGAATAATCAAAAAACCAAATCTGATAATGTATAATAATGCTGTTCTTGAGTTTGCTGGGGTATGATTTTGCTTGATTTTGCGGTAAATTTAGGTGCGCCGACCAACTGGGTGCGCCGATGGAGTGGGATTTACGTTACGACCGTATGAGCAGAGCTTTGACATCATCTAGACTTTCAGAGGTGATGATGCTCTACAGTGAGAGTGAGGTGCTCATGAGAACCTATCTCTCTACACAATGTATGTCGCGCTTAGCTCTTCCCTGGCAGGACGACAGCATGATGAGTCCTTGTAACACTTATTCCTACGTATTTCCTGCTTGCAAATCAATCATTCCCGTTATACCTAAAACCGTTTGGCTGGGAGTCCGTATGTCGCAAGCATAAAATGTTATCGCCGAAAGAATTTTGCCACGGGGGATCTCGCAGTGAGACATACTGATCAAACACAGCTTGCAGTGATTCTCCTGATACCCTCATAGCTCGACAGGCCCCTAAGGGATGAGGCCTGTTTCGCTGCCGTTATCGTGCCCAGCAGTCTTAGCGCTAGGAGGTCTGCTAAGGCTGTTGAGGCGTATTGCCGATGACCCATGGTACAATGGAGTTGGGTGGCTGTTCTGTGGTTGCTCGCCTGCAGCACTCCAGAGATGAATAATTGAACTAATGGCAGGGATGGAACTGGTGAGGATGGCGACGGTGAGTTCAATCACAGACCAGTCCATGAGAGTACCCATAGCATAAGTGATGTCGGCATTGGCAAGGAGGCTAGGAAGGAAAGCAAGGCGAATACAGGAAACTATGACGGCACTAGATATTGGGCAATTAGCGAACGAGATGCTGTTTTCTGGAGGGTTGGGTGAGGACGCACGAGAGACCAGTAAGCATGGTAAATAAAAGAAGCCTCTTTCGCTCACGAATGAGCCGTAGCGGTTTGATGATGAATATCGACAAGAGATAGACCACACAGTAGACGAGAATATTTGTAATCGCGTTTCCGATATAAAAGGCGTCACGATTGATGCACTTTCCTGGGATGCTCGAATCAAACGCTGCACGGATGGGGCTGCACTGGAAGGCTGCGATAAACACGTTGATGCAGGTATTTGTGGTAACCAATCCTATGATGCACCAGTTCAGGGTAATTAGCATTTTTGGCGCAGCTAAGCCGATAATACGTTGATATAAGGCGAGAACGGACAGTTCTGTGAGTCCTAACACAATATTATAGATGAGTATGCAGATGTAGATTGCCTAATTCAATGTCAGCATTGCAGCTCTCGCTGGACGTGTGATGGGAGAAAGTGATGCTGACGAGATTGCAGCGCCCGAGTCCATTAGACCCACCCAACCAGATCACCCTATTCATGTGAGTTCCCATTCCCCGATTGACAGCTACAATATTCGTCAGAGGAGAGCATATAGCACTGTATAGGGATGTGACCCGCCCACAAGTACGGCTATCGCCAGGCCGTAGAAGGTCAGCTGAAGCCGTATCAGTTTAGTCGCGGTCTCTCCGATAGATCTCGATGAGCAAACTTACCACCGCCGAAAAATTGAAGGCTGAACTTCACGGTTAGCCGCCTCAACGAGAGCGCGGGGGAGTGTTGGAACACTTACCGTCATCTAATCCAAGCCAACGTGCTCTTCTATCCTCTCTCTTGTTCCTACGATACGCGGCGAACCGCCCTAACGCCCGGAAGAACGCGGAGAGCGTAACGACGCAACAACATGTTATTACTATTACACTCTCGGCATTCTGTACAAAATCCATATAAGCATCATTTTGGAGTCTGGGAATGTGTTAGGTGGACTGACGGTTTGTACTTCGTTGAAGTTTGTAGGTCGTGGACCCTGATCGGGTGAGATTGGCTCTGCCATTGTGAAGGATGAATCTGTTGGTGAGATGATACAATGTTAAAATTGATGACTTGGAAAAGGTTGATGACAAGTTAGAACTAGATATCTGGATGTTGCAAAAGAACACAGGACGAAAAGATTAACGGCGTACATTCTCGGAGTCAATTATGACTAAGGGACTAACACATCTTACGATCAAGCTAAGTGCCAAATCTAGGACGTTCAAGTGCCTCGTATCAAAGCTGCTTTTGCATCAATGTAACATACAGGCGCAGTGATCCGGCCTGGGTTCGTTACCAGGGGGCATCAACATTAAAGCAGGGTAAAAGCAGACACAACTAAGGTATGGTCGTCCAGGGGTTAGAGACATTCATACGCAGTGCAAGTCTTGAAACGCGTCGCAATATAAGCCCCCGGATTACAGAGCAAGAGTCGGTTGTATACGGATATGCGGACTAAACTGAGCTCATCAAGCTTGCTCATTACTCTTTCGTCCGTGTTATCAGCCCCGGAGTATGACTACTTCCATATCGAACTTCGGGCCCCCTTAGCAAAGATGGCGTAAGAACGAATGATAACAATATAACCATCCAACTTCGCCATTGCCAACCTATTTTCTTACGCTCCTAAATTTAGGCATCGAAGTCGATACTCTTCTTCTCCCTTAAGATCCGGGGTCGTAAGTGAATCTATTCTGGTGAGACGTACGAATTAAGTAATGTGCTGATTACTTTTGTTGCTGATGAAGTGCTACCTCCAGTGATCAGTTGAGCCGCCCGGGTGACACGACTCTAAGCCTCAGTCATGAGCGGTTTTCAAGTCCTTAGCTAGGGTACTCTCAAGAGCTGAAGTTGGACTCTCGGACGTGGACTCATAGTATTCATGTAGTAGTCCCGCCTACAATTTTAGGTTAGGTCAACGGGATTAACTTCTCAAAAGGCATAAGCGTAATAAGGAGTGAAGGTGGAGGTAGGCCGTGTGGGAGGGCAAGGGCGGCGGGGGGGATCGTACCAATAATTTCAGCCACCACCAATTTGGTGACGGGGGAGAGCGACGACGCCCCGGCGGTTGGCACTGTCAGCTATGACCAAGTTCTTGCACCATATCAAGTCAAGTAAGTCAGTACTCCAGATTATATTGCTGACTTATTCGAACGATTTCTTCCTCGTGTTATGTCTGTTGATGTTATGTCCCTTGACTATAAACGTGGTGGTTTGTGCAACTCCGTCGACTAGGCCTGTCGGATGAGAGCGCGTTGTGTAGTGAGGGGACGGGTGCTGTGGTTACAATAATCTCACGAGTGTCTGACTAACGACCGTTTATAGTTAAGGATCTTGTAAAACACAGTTGTGTTTACGCGTAACGAAAACAACACTATACGTTTACATAACGTGCTTCCTATGATCGGCATACGTGAGGTAATTCCATCCCCGTACTGGTGTTCAAACGCCCACACCAAGATGGGCAGCTCAGCTAACTTCCAATCCTTCCTAATTTTAAATGGAGTTGTTCTAATAAAGACTCCATTTAGAACTTGACAAGATAAGATACAATACTATTTCATTGTACTCCTTGTCATGCTTAAATATGCACTCTCACCACGTATACCTTTCAATTATACCAGAGATAAAGGCAGGCCATTTTCATTCGGGCGGCTCGGATCGTATTTCCAAGATTTAATTTTGGTCAGGCCATAAGTAAAGTAATGACTCTATACTACGCGTAGTCAGTATACCAATCTACCGTTGCCGTATGGACCTTGGTCCTATAGTTTTCCAGCAATATCAGTAGCATTAAACCAAATCGACTGAGAGACTAAGGGTCGTAAAATTTCTCCCTAATGCCCAAAAGTGGTGAGACAGGCGCCCGGCGTACGTCCATCGCACCTTCTTTTCTTGCTCGATTGTTTTGACCGTATGTTATCAATGTTCCTATTCATACCCAACTACCTCCTTATCGATTTAGTTGATGACATCATATATTATAGTAATTGATAGTTTGGTTTGTATACAGATACACCGCACACACTCACACGCTCACACGCTCACACATATATAGATATATACCTACTACATTGGATAGCAATTACCAAAACCAATCAAATCTCTTCCATTTAATACTATCACGATGCAGTGAATTCCATATTCTCTCGCTCATAATTTAACCATTTCCCAAGGCCTGCAATTCTAATTGCAATCCAGAGTATCCTTTCACGGTGTTGGTTGTTCACAGATTTAGGCCTGTCGGTCTCGTCATCCTCATCGATCATTTCCGCAGGGAACCAGCCTGGCGGGAAGTAGTCTTCTGAAAATAAGAGACCCCGAAGAACGTAATCATCTCGAAAAGGCTTTGGTGTCTCCATTTCTAGACCAGGAAATATTTTAGAATCAGGTTTGACAAGATTCCTGTGTGTAGCTAATAATGTGTCTAACGCTGTAGCGAGTGAGTCCCAAGGCAGTCTCGGTCCTACGGCACTCATCGCGTCGGGGAATTTGGCTATGTGTAGCACGAAGACGAGAGTGACATGGACAAATAGTAAAACGCTGGGATCCACGATCTTTCGTAGTACAACAGAGAACGTTTCGTTAAAGAAAAGGGCTGCCCGATCAAAATGGTCATCCATGTCTGCCTCACTCGCCCCAACATCCTCGCCCTTGCCGGAAGGAGCGAACGCTGCTTGCATTAGCTTGTTCTTATGGTTTGCAAAGTCCAGCAACTGTATACAATTCAATAAAGCAATCTTAGGGCCTTGTTTCACGAATCCTTGTCTCATTTGCTCAATGCGGTCGTTCAGCAGGTCAGGAAACTTCCTCGCGACGGTCTCGAGTTGATTCGTCTTAGTTCGCGTGAAAAGAATACCATGGACCGTGATGAATGTATCCTCAAACGATTTCTCGTAATGTATTTGAATGGATTTAGCGCGTAAGAAGGATTTCAGCGGACTCATAATCGATGCTCTGGCTGGTGCGAAAGGTTCTCTGACGCAGAGGGACTTTGATAAGTAAAAGAGCTGTTGCATCACATCGGTCGTGGAAAGTATGGCAGCGTGATGATATAGCCTGCCAGTCGCCGGTTTCCGATCTGAAGCCGTTAAATACCAATCTTGAGCTACGGTCGCCCAAATCTCTTGGTCCTGGATATCATTACCCCTAACCGCATACCTGTATCGACCAAGGTCCCCTAGGCATTCCAGCCAGGTGTTTTCAAATATTGGCACCGTCTCATAGAACAATGTCATCATAGAATAGGCATGGTATATGAAACAGAGCGTATACTCCAAAGATTTAGGCAATTTGAGTCTTAGATGCTCCAGAAAGTTGTGGATGCCGTATACCCACATCCGGGTTGGCATGGCATAGTCCGAGGCGATCTCACGCAGTTCGGAGAGGCCTTGCGCAGCCAATAGAAAATCGTAATGGTAGTGAATAAGTGTCTGATGGAGGTTAACGAAAACCCGCCATTGCTGGTGATCAAACCCTGACTGGGATCTCTGATCCAACAGCACCAGTATGTGCAAACAATCAGCCTCGGCTTTAACCAATTCTCTACAAATATTCATCACTCTAGGAATATCTCCAGCTTGGGTGATATCTGCAGCCGCGGTGATGAACTGGCCTTCCGATAGTGGCTGGATCGTAGATCGAGGTATTAGATGATGCCAAGTTTCCGGGGATGATGGCGTGGCGGACGGGACCGAAAGAGGACCCGAATAGGCAAAATCATTATATAACGAATCTACCGTTGTCTGAACCGATTGTGGTTTGGGGATTGAGACGCCCCAGAGCGGTTGAATATCAGAGCGCTCATCAGGCATACGGAGAGAGGCCATTGCAGATTCCAGCAGGGGCGCTTCTGGTGGACTTTCCGAGTAAAATATCTGGTTGGGCCTGACGTTATTATTGAATACGACATCGGTTTTCCGTATTCGCCCCCTAATTTATGGATATGTACCGGAATTGTTCGCGCCTTTTGTTAAGAAGCCGTCGTCGCGGACGATCGAGATTTCAGTTTCCTTCGTAAGTAATCTATTATTAAATGCCGTCTATACCCCAGGAGGGAACCCAAGATTTCAACAAGTATTCGAGATTGTCGTCTACGTGATATCTATTTGAGCTATTTCGATTCTAGGAAATTTATGATACCCCTACGTAAAACCAGGTATTAATCCTATATACCCGTTAGCTTGGAAAGACGCCGGTGTTGTAACATAGGCAGGCAAGTTCGTTCTGCTCAGGAAGGAAGAGAAAGAAGTAAAGAAGTGTAGAAGCCAAGAATCACACTCTTACATCTAGGCTTTGCTTGATGGTATCGCTCCAGGCCATACCTTTTCATTGCCTTTGTGTAATCGTTTCTTGTATATGGATGTTGCATAATTTTCAGATCCCCTAACCTAGATATATACTTTCAAGGCCTGAAAAACTTGAGGTGTAGGAAGTAACACGAATTTCCAAAGAAAGGCTTCAAGCGGCAGGAATGGTTACTCTTGTATAAATATATAAAGATGATGTATTGATGCTAGAGCGTAGGTCCGGTATGCTATCTGTGATATGAAATCAAGAACTACCTAGATACTATCCTACGGTGTAATTATGGTGTAATTTATAACCGGATAATGAGAGACATGACCGCACCTAGCGGGGCTCTCGATTCCGCCAGTTGCTGGGGTTATGTCTACGGTTCGTATCTCCATACGCGCAGCCACTACTGTTCCGGCAGACGGTCATCAGTGTCCGAAAATTCCAAGTGAAAACCCCACCTAACTGGTCTTCCTTATGCACGAAAGATGACATTATAAAGATATGACTAGTGGATGACGGCAATTACAACGGTATTTTGATCTACAGCAGTATGACATATACGGTCCAGAACCATATTATTGCTCACATGAACCTTCTGCAGAGATTACGACTCGGACTCGCTCTCATCGTCACGAGGGATAAACGCTGTGAGTAACTGTACTCAGGCCCCCCATAACGATCATATTGTGAAAGGGAGAAGGTTCACGCGCAATTACAACGCCGAGACTTGTAATAAGCAAGACCGTAGAGTGGCAATAAAGGAAGAGAAAGTTGTTGTTGTATTTCTTGGTTGATTGATTGAAGTTCTATTTCGCCCAGCTAAGCCTAAAGGGCACTAGTGCTACAATTTCTATACCAGTATTCACCGCCCAACCGGACATTCTGCCTGTTGATACCTAAATTGATGCCTTAAATATGTGTTGTGTCTCTCCCACTCCGAAAAAAGTGGCCGAAATTGGCACGTGCTCTCAACACCAAAACCCCACAATATCTACTTACTTAATACTTTGTCATTTGCCCTTTAACCTCCCTACAGGCATGTAGTCTAACGGTATAACTATTGTACAACTTATGAATTGTTTCCTGATCCATCTCCTTCTCAAAAATATGGGTAAACTTTTTTAGAGCAGCTTTCTCTGTAGTACTACGTTGAGCGTGAAACTTCTTTTTTAAAGGATGGGCCATAGTCTCTAAAATAGAGAAGTCTGGAGAGGCTCCAGGAAGTGTTATTAATGGAAGATCATGCTGTTTAGCCCATATTATTGTATTTTTGCTTTCATGGGCTGAATCGGCATCTTGACAGAGAGTTAACTTTTCCTTTTTGAAGTCTTGTAAGAGCTCTGGGAGAATATCTTCTGTATAGACTTTGGTGGTCATCTTGCCTACTTTATTGGGCACTTCGTATGGTATGACCTTCTTGTAATTGTAGCCTATAACGACAAAAACATTAAGAAGCTCTAGATGATGTTCTTCTCTTGCTTTGGCCTTTGTATCTTTAGTTGTGATCTTCTTTCTATGAACGTTCTCTGGCTTATATCTGAAGGTAGAGCCTTTCTTCCTTTTTAATCTTTTGGTAATTTGAGGTCCAATTCCGAAGTGAAACTCATCGCAATATGCTATATTCTTCCAATCCTTTGAGTGTGGACGTAATAAGAGTTGTTTATCGACCCAATCAAGCCGTGTATTAGCTTGTTTCGGAGTAAGCTCTTTTTCTTCTTCGCAAATTGCATTTATGATATCTTCATCATTTTTGCAAGCTTGTTGAACAGCTTTAGTAGAAATAATCCGTGAAACTGGAGGCTTGAAATGAGTGGTTTTTGGAAGAGTAACACCAGAAGCTTCTGCAATATCAAGCCAAGGTTTGCCTTTATCGTCTAAAGGAATTGAAGAGTCTTCTAAATAATTGTTGATTGCAGTTGTATCGGTATGTGTAAGTCCTCTTGTTAGGGGATGGGCATCCCGGGGTGGTCGACAGCGAATCACAGGCAAGACGAAGGGTGTGCGCAGGTATCTCTCATGCATTCCACAAACTAAATCTTGTCCCCTACATCGTTAAGCTTAAGCTCTACTTTATACTGTACAATGGTCACGTGAATGTCCTAGGCGAGGTCCCTTCGCTGGGGCTGCATTCCCCCTTGGTGGGCGTAACACCCCCTTTACACCTGGCCCTTAACACCTCTCTTTCTTCCGCGTGGGTCAGGGCCAGAATCAGGCTGGTTATGAAGTGTACGTGCTTGCTTGGAATTGAGTATTCTGGTCTGACTAGTGGTGGTATGCCAGTTAACTTGAAAACAAGTGATTGAGGGATCGGAAGGTTTAATTCTTGAGAGAAAGCTTTGGCAAATAAAACCCCACAACGTTGTGGAGTCTTAATTTGACCTTCAGAAACAGAAAGCTCAGGAGGAGGTGTAAAGTGACGTGCGCGTGATTTCCTACGTTTAGTACAACTCATAGTGTATAAACTAGTAATAATAATGGGAATGGAATTGTTTACCTGTAAACACGCGTATTTTTGGTGTAGGTGCACGTGCCAATTTCGGCCACTTTTTTCGGAGTGGGAGAGGTTGTATCCGGTTGAGGGGCTGTCCGGTTGGGCGGTGAATACTGGTACTACACTCCCGCCAGCCCATGCTATGTACCCTTATATCTGGTTATTGATTGCCAATCTATATTCACTCTTGTTCAGCGGTTTCCTGAATGTTTATGTATCGATAGGTGTACTTGGAGGCCTTTCTCCAATCGTACAGCGTCCTATTCTCGGTGGCTGAATCGAGGCCTATCAGTGGGGTATTTTCGGGATCTCAGTGTTGGTTGCGACCGTGACTACCTATTATCGTCGGCAGCTGTCGGCTCGTAGTCCAGACGTTTTGTAGCTATCGCATATTCGATTGTTTGCTTCACTATTGCTTATCAGGGCTCCAATTCTTCTCGCTCACTGCCTTTCATCAAGGTGATACGCTAGATTTCCGGTTTTCTCTCCCGCCTTTTGCATCATCGGTCGCTTTTATATTTCCCACTGTATACACCTATTGGTTGCCCACCACTCTGCCCCTATATACGAGCTGGTGGTTTCGGCGGTGGAATAACTATTACGCGAATATGCAGATGCTGTTTCCCTTCCACAATATTGTCTTTTTTAGCTCAATTCGCTGTGCTCTATCAGTTATTGTTGGTTCCAATCACGTGTAAATATTTAGGTCACATGTCCGTACGCTAGACCTAATCGGTCAGGAGCCGTAGCCGTAGGCAAAACCTCCCGACCGCCATACGTAGATATAACAATCAATCAACTCTCAATATAACGCAAATAGCATACCATAATCGTAGTATTACGTCGTGCCATGCGTTATGAGAGTGTACCGACAGTTATCCAACTCGCGCAGTCGAATATCTTCAAGAATTAGCAGACTACCACTGCTGTATCCGGAACCCGTAAAAATTATAAAATAACCATCCGCTATATTCTTTTTAATATACGCGTTTCATTTCTGATATTCCGCAGAACAAGTTCAAACTTCGCACGGCGCATTATGACCACGTTCTCTTCCAAGTTTTCTCTTAAGAACGCTCTTCCATTCCTTCAATTTACTGATAATATAACCAGTCCCATCAACGGCCGAGCACAATATCGTATAATAAATCAGCCTCTCATAAAACCACAGAATCCATACAATTTGCATAAAGAACGTAAAAATCGAATGTCGAGCCATAAGATGAGCCTGTTGATACAGAACCGAACAATGGAATTTTTAGAAATGTGAGGTGCTGGTGCAAAAATCAGCTTTTATTTCTTTTACCCCTCTTCTCTTCCTCCCCTCCCAACCTTAAAACGTACTGGACGAGTGATGGTGGCCCCATAATACGCGCAATTTATATTATAGCCGTTAAGTGCCAATTAAACTATAACTCCACACAGGAGGGCACGTCGTTATATTATCGCAGATAATAGTGTAAATCGAAATCATCTTCTTTGTACGACAATATCACGTGCGTATTTATGACATTCTATCAAAATGTCATCGCTGACTATCGTGCTGCGGTTGGCTTGTAAAATTCTTTCCAAGATGACTTCGTAACAAAAGCAGGATACGTCTACTAGTCAGCGTGCAGGCTATAGGCTAATAGAGTATCCATAAACCGTGAGGTAATAAGATTGTTAATCATCAATGGGTAATACTGTAGAGTGTAACTTACTGACTCCTGTTATATGTCATCACTTGAGCATTACCGGTACACTACTGGCCTAAGCGTTTGGTTATGGGCAGTAAGTTGGCTCCATCGGGGGGATTGGGAAATTTGTTTGGCCTCAGGCATCAAAGAATTTCGCTACGGCAACTTGTTTTGGTGCCGGGGATGACGAAGTACCGGCGCTGCTGGGTTCTGTTCGAACAAGCTGGATTGTTCGAATATCTCTCAGATTTATTTTATTACGCATCAAGGTTTGATCCGTGATGAAGCACCTATAAACCAAATGGTCGGATTACATTATAGTATGTAACTCAACCTGATGAAATATGAATTTTAGAACAATACAAATCGTAGAGTTATCTTTACATTACATTAACCTCTTACGCGTTACCCCGACGCACGAGAAAGAGATAGGCCAGTTGAAGACAAAAGAGGGTACGAGGGATGAAGTGATTTTAGTTTATATATAGCCAAAAACTTACACCTATCACTGAAATGGGAACATCAAGAGATATTACCTAAATTACAAGCGATTAGAACGACGGAACTCGACAAAACCAAGAGTATCATGGTAATTCTGGGTTTGCTGAGATTGTATAACTATGTTTTAATTCGCGGATGAAATGATTAAATAGATACAGTATCGTTTACTGTAAAATCAAAACATTTGGTTATAACTTCTCCCGTAAGTAATGATGGAAATTTATATTTAATAATACGACTGTGCAGTAACCGTTCATCTCAAAGACTTGAATTTCCATCAATAGACAACCAAAATACCCCAGCACACCCTCAAAGTGGTTGGTGGAATGATTGGGTAGTACCGTAATGAGTAGAGTGGCAACTATAATTAGAATGATTTGATTCACCTGGAAAGGTCGCTCACTAAAACCCCATTACATTAATACCACTTCGTATGGAATTATTCGCGGGTTTTCAGGTTCCCGGATCTACAGCATACAACCCCATACCCATATTACAATTTCCAGCAAACCAAAATAGGCGGATTTCTATGTATATAAATAGTCGTAAAGTGCCTTCGATTAACTTCAATTAACGGTTGATATATTAAACGGAAAATAACGTCTTTCTGTCCGAGAAATTCAAGATAGTAAGCTTCTGCTAGATTTTGACGTCAAGTTGATAACGCCAAAGTAGGACGCCTTAGATCGAGCATTGTCAAATCAACGCGATGTGTCTCTGTGTTCCATTCCACTCGGTAGGGAATAGGATATACGTTGAGAATCACGGTCCAGAAAATCCCTTCCCCGGGTTCAGGTCCAAGCAGAGGGGACTTTGCATCTTCCGACCTATTGGCATTCACCATAACGATATTACTATGGTGAATTATGGAATGCATACAAGTATGCTGCCAAACCGTTCGGTTCCCATAATAGATTACAATGATTTATCCTCTAAACGGCCAACATTACCCCGCACCGGTTTAAATTTCGGAGACGAGAAGGTCTTGACGCAACCATGCCAGCAGCAGCAACATAACCCAAGTCAAACCGTTCAAGTACCGCGAGGCGCATTCAAGAAACGCAAGTGTTCCTGAATCTGCTCTAGTTAAGTTGAAGTACGCATTGAAGTTGTCCACGTATTTTTCTATTTTGGTTGAAGATGTTGAAGATATTTCACAGTACTTGGCTTATTTCTACCAGGCAATAACGATTTAAGTAATTGGGCAAAATGCATCACGTTTATTAAACGCGTCGATTACACTCCTTTAGATCTTTTACAAAGTGATAAAATAATATCTTTATAAATTACCGTTGGAATTTTGATAGCGCATAACGTTTACGTTTAATACAATCCTTTGATTGAGTCTCATACTTTGAAATTGCTAGATGGAACAGAGTAAGCGCTATCACTTCATGTTGCTGGGGTCTACTTTACTTAGTCTAAAATTACTCAAATCAGCAATACGGTAAACCTGAAACCATAAAGCAGGTAAAAATGCTAGAATTACCTCTTCTTGTCGTTTTGAGTACTTAGGATTGCTACTACGCACCCCTCATATTTAGCAGACAGTAGAACCAGTTACAATATTTGGAAGTTATAGTTCTGCCGCATCATTATCCGTCTGTACGGTTCTGCACGGCCATGCCACGGCTAACCGACTCGTACTCGTAGGCGATTTAAAGATTCTAAAGATACAGCCGTGCTCTTTGCGTTTCCGTAATTCTACCTTCCTCCCACAAATCACACGCCGTATAATTGCGAGCCGAAAAGTCTCCGGATGGTTGGTCGGCTAACTGAGAGTAAATTGCTTCGTTATCACAAGATGTGGCGTGCTGGCTTAGCTGGTCATTATGGTAGCTTTCGCAGATATGAATTAAGGAAGCACGTCATCCTCAAGTATTACTAGCTGCTAAATTCGTCATATGTCATCACTTTGAATGTTTACGCTGTATTATAGCAACTGGGAAATTTTTTTGTTGGTGTCTACCCTATATTTTAAAGCTAAGAAACCTTTAATCTCTTTCGAGCATTAAGAATTGGGGTAAAACACCGTATGGGAAGTCATTGAGTAATTAATAACGGTGGCTAGATTTCAAGACTTTTATAATTACGGTAACTGAAGGAGTTATCAAAACTGAATGATCGTACTAACGCATCGTAGTAATTCAACCCATTAACTATTACCCCATATAATGTAATAATAACCTCTTTAACGATACAAATATTTAGAGGTCCTTGCCCCCTGTTGTTAACGGTATAATCAGATTTATTCCTCGATGCCGATTCTTAGAAAACGGCCTATCAACAAAAATTATGGGAAATTGAACCGAAGAGCAGGGACTAAAGAACCTGTGCCTGTCAGTGTTAATAATCGAGATGACGAGGTTCACAGCATCAGGATGGACAAAGAAGGAGACGAAATATGGGTGTACATCGAATGGATAGATGGGACTAAGACGAGGCACTCTCCGCCCTCATCAACTTATTTGCTGTGTCCGCAGAAGGTCAATACCCAGAATCTCTCATTTTCGATTCCTGCTAAAATAGGACAGATGTTGAAATTCTACGAGGACCATCTCATATTTCACGGCAAAAGCGAACAAGAGACGGCGTGAGCATGAGAGATGAGTTACAAAATCATTTTAAGTTTAATTGTATTTATGTGACATCAAACTGATCTTACAGACGGCTTTAAAGGGGATATATGCTGATATTACATATTTAATTATCTAAATTAATTCTATTCAAATTAACTCTCTGAAATACTGTAACAAGAGGGCTGCTTTCTTTAGCTTTACGAGGAAAACCTATAGTGATACGATCATATACAACAAGATCTACGAAAGTCATCCGCGGAACAATCCTCCCCCTCCTTTACCAGTCGAGATGTCCCAGTATTGATTGTCCTACTGAACAAACAGAAACGTTATGAAGGATTTAAAAAGTTGTTGTATACTCGCCGCGATTCTGTATTGGGTTGGCAGTTCGTTTGTTAACTATTGAAAGGTTATATAGGGCTACCTTGATAACTAACGAACATGCAGTTGAATTGAGCTGTGAATTTGGAATATTGGTGGCATGTATAGCCATACTTATAATTATGCCTAGTACCATATATTACTATAGGCTTATTGTCGCGCGATAACCCCGCCTCGATATGATAATATATTATGGTTTGATTATCACAATATTACAGTAATAACATATGCCCAAACCTATATAACCTTACTAGGTTTTCCTTCCCACAACCATAATTTCCGATCATGGTGGCTTTCTTTTCCCAACTTCCACAAGCCGTTTACACCCTAAAATAAAGTAATTTTGACGGCAAAGCTGCTTGAAAAGTGTTCCCCGCTCTAGTTGCACCGACAAGATAACCTACAGTCAAATCAATCATCCTCCGTATCTCGCCTGAGAAACCCCCTTCTACATGCACTTTTATCAGCTGTGCCCAGTGACTTCCGTTCCTGACTTCAGATACCCAGTCCTCATATCGAAAACAATCGAGCCATACTTTATTCGAAAATCTTTCCTCTGGCCCCGGATACCTGGGGTGTGTTCGGAGGTGGAAACTTTGTATCATTGGGATTCTACCAGATATATAAGCCACTCCGCAACAGGGATAGATGAAGCAGACGCTCTCTTTGTACCCAGCATGCTCAGTTGACTAGAGCTCGAGATTGGATGATATCACCAAATGATGAGGCAAATGGTGCCCCCAAAATGTGGAAGGAATGCTACGACAGCTCCGGAAAATCCTTGCCGGTCATGAGGAGTTGAAGTTGTCATGTAGACATTGCAAATATTAAAGGTGATATCGATGCCTATTGTTGCGCATAGCATTGATGGGAAGATGTATGACCAGTAAGTTGCATCAATTGGTGCGATTGCAAATAGCAGAGGAGCAGTTATCCATGCACAGCCTGCAATGACCAGGAGTACACTCCCAGGAAGGAGATGAAGTATATACCCACTAAAAATAGAGATCACGCAACCTCCAACTGCCATAGGGGCATACCAAGCAACAACTTCAAGAGTACTTGCTCCCATTATTTGTTCCATGTATTAGCTTGCGTAAAGTAAGAAGACACTTAAACAGCCATAGAAGAGAAATAGGCTAAAAATCAAGACGGGAGTCTGAGAAGTGCGGAGGAAATAAGACGGAATAAGGGGATATTCTGCAATCCATCCCTCCATATATATGGTGACCGGGATTACACAAATTCCGAGGGTAAAGCGTGTATAAACGTAAGGGTTCCCAAGTGGTGTGGTGCTTGTGAGGAAGCGATTAAAGCGAGCAGGACAAGGTTCAAGCAAAAGAATAGACTAGCGGCGCCGATATAGTCCATCTTAATCTCACATACCTGTTGTGAGGTTCTGTTACCAGACCCTTCGAAGCCTCGAGCGCCGGGATGCTCTGTGCTGCTCTTGTTTGGCAACCTGGCCCGGGGCAGAGTAAAGTATGAGACAAACGAGGTTATCGCCGCTAGGCCCGCCCCGAGCCAGAAATATGCGCGCCAAGTGATGAGATCTCCGGCGGCTCCAGAAACGAAGATTCCAGGGAAAAGCCCAGAGGGGCGCAAGCGCCGTAGATGGAAAACACTATATTCTTACGCGTCCCGGGGCGATAGGTAGTGCCCATTAATATGAGGCCTGAGGGCAGGACGGCTAACGCACCGATCCCCTAAAAGGCTCGCGAGAGATTGAGCAGGGCTTCAGTCTTAATGAAGTCAATCACTATGCTCCATATCGCGAGCCAGACCGAGCCAGCAATATAAACGCGTCGGCCACCATACACGTCCGCAAGCCGACCAAAGACGAGCGTAGTAGAGGCGACCGCCAATGAAAACACGCTTGCCGGCCAAATTGATGAGGACTCAGGGACAATATGGCTCTGAATGAGACCAGGCAGTATAACTGTGAACCCAGACACGAAGGATTCCTACATAATTTAGTCATGGGGTTGTACAAGAGGGATGGCCTTAACTAGACTATACCGTTAAAATCTGTGACATAGCTAGCGAGAAGGTGAAGCCTACTTCGTGCCAGGCTGAACGGAAGCCTGGAGGTCGTTGCTTCCCTCTATCCTGGAGATCATCCTTCACCATATCTTCATAGCCATGGGCAACCGGAAGTGATAGCGGTGATATCTTCTAATCATCGTCACCATCGAATGTTGTAAAGCTCAGCGAAGAAAACGAGCGCTTGTAGTGGAGCGATTTATTCTGTAGCACTGGAGGCTCCATGGTGTAGCAGTCATCCTGAGTGGGATACCGCACAGCACCTCGAGAGATCCTACAATATACCAAAACCAAAACCAAAACCAAAACCAAGTCAAAAGAAAACGAGATTCGATACGTCGTATTACTGGCATTCGATATTAGTAAATCTGTCCCGATACTGTATTTAATATCACTATCCCTGGAATCCCTGTCCGCAGGCACTAATCCGTAGTTAGCATATAGTTCTAGCTATATTTAGTATCTAGTATTTAGTATCAATACCCAGAGAACTTGTCTCCACTGAGTATTATTTTGCATTCAATGTATTAGAGAGTTGATTTTCTACCACGACACTATTGCTACTGCATCAGATCCACGCACATCAGACTCAAGCAGGTTATTGTCGTGGTTCCAGCCGAATTACATGGGAGAACAATATTATTGATAACTTCGAAATAGCCTTGCGCTCCATTGCTTTATGCTATCCCCATCCTGCGCGGATTGTTGCCGGATGATTTCAACGGCACCAGCGTCTACGGCCCAAAGACTACGCTAACCTCTGATCACCTTTTAGTCGATGAACCGCACACCTTATTAAATCTTCCGAAGATGAGCGAGAGATACACTAATACTGAAAGGAATCTGAGGCAGAAGGGCTATTCTCCCGGTAAATCACCCCTCGAGAGCTTGCCAATGGAAATTCTGAGTATGCTTCATGATCCTCCTTCACCTCTCACAGTAGCAACTAATATGAGCAAACTTTGCCAACAACCGTGCCTTACAACTATGACCCCAGTGGGCACTAGACCACTTGCTCTAGAGGATATTCTAACTTGAGTAGTTATCATCTTTGATCAGTTATTATCGGACAAGTTAAATCACTCCATAGGCTACAGATCCAACCTAGTAAGGTCACTCTCCCTTGCATCGCGCGCCCTTCGTCCCGCTATCCTTTGTGCGATTTATGGTCACATCATTGTTCTCAGCCCCAGGGGTCTCCACAACATTCTTACTCCGATGGTAGAATACCCACGCCTGGGCGCAGCCGTACGGCAGATCGACTTTTCGCATTTCAATCCAGTCGGAAGAGGCCGGACCGCTCGCGAGCATGCTCAGACTCTCACGCTTATGTGGGAAACCCTTATAAGGTGCCTCTCACTCACACCAAGTCTGCGAGAATTTCTCGCTCAAGAGCACGTGGAAGACGCCTTGGATGCTGGGATCTTAAGATGTCTTCTCTATGATCTCCCAAAGTTAGAGGCAGTCGACTTTTGCGCCTGCTCTTCTCCGTCGTTCGTTGATGCATTCAACGGGATTATCAGAGCTTCTCCATTAATGCTCCCGCGGACGTCCTCGATCACTTACCTTGGCTTACATGAGTGCACCATACTTCCAGCATATGTCTTCGAGATCTTCCTCCCTCAGCTCCATTCGCTAATTCGTTTGGACGCCAGCCACACAAGGATCACGGGCAAAGCGCTTCTCTCAATCGCCAAGACCGCGCAGCTCACTCACCTTCACTTGGGCAGATGCTCGTCCCTCTCCGGTACCCAGGTAATCGAATTCTTGCGGATACACCCAGCTGCGCAGGGGCTCGTCTACTTGAACCTCACAGCTGATTCTCGGTCTCACGAGATGTTCAGCACCCAGGATATTTTGGAGCTAGTCTCAAGGCTCCCCGGCACCCTCCGTTCTCTCATTTTAAAAGGCGTTGACATGAGGAGATGCCACATTCCAGCGCTTCGTCTACTAACAAAGCAGCTCGAAGAACTCGCGGTCGGACGTCATGTTCACGTAGCTGATATCTGTTCCCTTCTCCTCTCGGATAAGGAGCCACACTTAGAAGAATGGCCAATCTGCACGTCACATTCGCTGCGATATATTGATATTTCGGATTTATCTTTTGGGAATCTAGACCTTCACGCCCTTTTTTTACCATCATGTCCAATCCTCAAAGAAACTTCGCGACCGCTCGAAGTACTAGAGCTTAATCCTAACGCTCTCGCAAAGCTACGTCGGATTTCCGCTATTTCGGACTCCGGGTGGTGCCTTCGAGAGGCTGGAAGAAGAGCCTGGTTAGTTAGGGATAAGGAGTCTAAGGGAAATGGAAGTGGACATGGTATGAGTTGGAGGCCCGGGATCAACAACTGGGGGATGAGGAAGATACAAATTGGGCAGACCGGCATCAGTGGGATGTATGAATACTACACATTCAGGCGTTAACCAGTAAAACCCTCCTTTTTCTTTTTACTTGGTGTGTTGCGTTGGGTATACCGATGGCTGTTATGCAAGTACCAGCAGGCTTTAGAAATGTAAAGTATACGATACAAAGACTTAACCAATTATTGATCGTAGTATAATCTAGGATGATCATAAAGTATCACGGAGAGTGAATCCAGTTGGCCGTTGTGCAATCAGATAATCACGCCAACCGTGGGTCAAGCTGTAAAAGTAGCTGTCTACATGGCAACAGCTATTATTATGACGGATTCCTATCCTGGTATACGTGGGTACAAAGGCCGCATAGAAAGGCTCTCTACCTCCGCAGCTATAGAGAATAGCACATCCACAGTAGACTGCCTTTTAGAGTCCTTGTTAATTAAAGAAGAGTTAATCAACTTCTGCTTTCTGGCTAGTCGGAGAGTAACTCACATTCACGAGGAAGAGGTCTTTATACCCGGTGAAATCTTCTGTGTGGACTAGCGTCCTTCGAACTCTTGGACTATTGGCGAGTAGGGGCCACCGACCTTAGGTAACTAACTGCTATATAACTAAATTGAGCTGAATCACTACATCAAATCAACTGTAATTGTGACCGGGCATTTGCCATATATATGAAAGTCTCAAGATCCCGTACTGGCCACAATTGTGGTCGAATTTTCGGACCATATTGAGCTGGATACTTGCTACTCCATCAGCCGTAAGACCTACTACTGTGTACGCCTTACACAGCTGAACAACTCTTATATGTCTGCTTGCCCTGTAGAACTGAATGTCAACTCTAGTCAGCGAAGACCCCTAGCAACAAACCGATTCCCATATGTTGCTCTTTTGTGTTTCCACTTGTGCTGTGCGCTGCCTAGAATGACGTCTCCGGTGAACCCGGCTTCCTTCTGGTTATGAGTTAAAAATGGTAACCCGAATGTCAACCACCACCTCTCGTACGGCGAGGTAGCTTGTGCTTTATGCTATAGTACCTCTCAGGATTCAGGATTGCAGGTCTCCACTAGCCTCCGCTAGAAAACGGGTGTAAGCCGGCCCACATACCTCAGTTTTGGCCGCTGCAGCACCCTCACTAGCGTGACCATCAAATAATAGAATCTTCGTTCCATACTAATCTCACGTGTTACAGCACTGTCCGCCTCTTGTGCTACTGCTCGCTCCTCTGCTATCCCCTTGGCCTGTAGCACCACTTATGCAAACGCCAAGCCGATTGAATCGTGAATGTTACGACTATAGAGAACAAGTTGAACGGGTTGCGCAGGTCTCCCGAGGAACAACTCCTGCTGGACGTGGACGGCCACGGAGGCAGCGGCCGGGTGACGGATGTTGACGCCATGGTCACGACCGAAGAAGATCCCACCGGGCCGAAGTTGTGAAGAGGGCAGAAGAGCAGAGACATCGGATTTTGCTTGCGGTTGGGTCGCTTGTGTGGTTCGTCAGGTGTTACCGACACTCCTCGTTGAATGAGCCGCAGCCCTCCAGCAAGCTGCTATTCGCAGCACAAACGTCGGGGGTTGTTAATCGCTTCCAGAAGCTGGCTTAGATAACCGAAAGTCGATGAGCCAACGACAGCTTAGTCCCAGAGAGCTATGCACTGTTGCATAGGATATTATGCATAATATGCATAAACGGTGTCATCTTCAGCCATCTCCTATTAATGTCGCACATGCTGTCCCTTCGTCAACCAACTAGCCCGCAGCGACGATGGTTGACCCATTTCAGCGTACTGCTGTCATCGCCTCCCGCTGTGGATGACAAATTTCGTCAGCTGACAAGCCCCACACCGACTGTCAGCATCTTGCTGACACCGAAGACGCCTTCGAGAATCAACTTAGGCAGATAGGCAGCGCCAGGCTTAGCTCAGGATGAGAATCCGCTCGCCTGGACGTATGTTCAGCCTCGTCTTCGGAGGAGAGGTTGCAAGCTGACCTAACCGATCAGCATTTACCTCCGTACCACTCTGATCTATCTGCTGACGGCACCTGTGAGGCCTTCGAGACTCATCGAGATTCTGCCTTCGAATTATACGTGTTTGCGTGCAGCACAGCAGTTACTGTAATTACTATGAGGAATGATGTTTTGAGCCATGGCGGGATTTATTAATAGGGCCAATCAATGTGCTCGAATCCCTAATATTTACGTATACACAATCAGCCGTGATTTACAGGGGTACCAGTTCACCTGTCTGCAAAGCACTTACAGCTTAAAGATCACCAAATTGTCTCGTAGCCAGGCGAGTCATGCTTAGTTGTGCGTTTTTGTACGTTTTATACTTGACTAGACTTAAAATGGATCTATCAGCCACTCATCTGTAATAATTCGCTTACAATACGAGACTACGGCATAATTGGTAACTATATCATATTTTGCGTGCATAATTGGCCACGGCTTGCTAGGTGAAGGGATAAACTTTGGTTCTGATAAGTGACCTGTGCGATAGCTGGTACCGGCAATCGTGAGCGAATATAAGCGTGGCCCGTTTTAAATAACGGCTGTTTAGCCGAATCAATATATTATGGAGCTTAACAGCTACGAACTATTCAGGCGGAACCCAGAAAGAAGTAGTGACTTTAGTTTTGAGTTTATTCCGGCCCATAAACTTCGTACGGGAGTAATTGCTTTGCGATATTTGATGTGTTAGAGTAACACTTACTGGAATCCCTGAAACTAACTCCATACATCGCGCCTTAAGCAGCCCTTATCGTTTGTGATTAGTTATGAAGATATAGATGTGGTAGGAAAATTGCTGCCATGTACCCCGGACTTGAACCTGATCGTAAACATACGGAAACTGCCCGAATGAACGGTCATTGACTTGCGCCTTGAACCCGGACTTCGGATAGCGGTGAGTTAATCAAGAAAGCATTTATCAAGGTTCCGAAGGCAGAATAGGAAGCCCTTGAATGTGGAGCTATTGGTCCATTTAGCTATGCCGAACTATCTAGAACGCAGCTTAGCAACTTCTCAGGATTTCAAGGCATCACGCTTCGAGAGGTTAATAACTGGTCTGTGGCTTTTCGGGATAGCACTTATTTGGGGAAATTCTTGAGTACCAGATTTAATTACATCGCCTCGAGGCTAGTTGCGGAATGCCACAACACAGAGACGATTCATAAACCAGCGTGGTGGCCCAAGTGCTGGTGTGAATTTTTAATCATTGCTTAGGCGACACAGGTTTCTCAGCTGTGGCTTGAAATCGCGGCTAAGCTTTCTGGCTACTCTAGATCTAGCATTATCTACCTGGATACTCATAGTTCTGTGCTTTGTCCGCTCAGAGAATACACCAAGGCGGATTTAATTCCTGGTTGTATCTTTGTACTAATACACTGATACCAGCACGATCATTTTTTTATCAACACCCGATACTTCACGTCCAAAACCCTCACTTATCACTGCTTGTAAACCCTATACGACGGTTCACAGGTGCTCACGTCAATATCCTTGTTGCAACTTGCTCAGGTCGAGCTGCAAGAACACCACCGCATCCCGTTACGTTAGATCTAGAGTACGGATTATTTTACTCTCTACTAAATTGTTGATACACTGATACAATAGTTAATGAATCACGGTTTGGCAGGAACTGTTCCCGTCCCGCTAGTCCTATCGTAGTATGACCCGCGGCATCCAGTTGCTGACCGTAGGCAGAATCTCGATAGTTTAAGAGAGTCAGAAGCATTGGGATTCTGGCAGTATTAGCTAGGTTTTATCTACGACGTCTTATCAATTTTTTTTGCGACATGTTGTAAGTTCAAAAGCCGAGCCTCGAAGCTCCGCGATATTTTGCCGGTTTACGATTGTTCCAGTTCACTTGTGAATCTATTATTATTGAGGCCGTCTTTACCGTATAGGACGTAACATATAGGGAGCCATAGGTAGCTTTAGTCTCAGTCGCACATGATTCAATCCGAGCCGCTAATAGCGTATGATCTTTTCAGGAGCGTGTCCACACGTGAGAGAGAAGAGAGAGAGAGAGAGGTTGAGTTTTCTGACGATACCATTGTGCATATAATCTAGTCGGAGACTTTTTGTATCGCTCGATGGAGAATAAAACCGAGCCTCCTAATTTCCCTTTTACTCTACTACCACCCGAGATACGAAGGATGATATGGTACGTGGCCGCCAGCGTGCCGAAAACCGTCAGAGTGCAATATGACGTCTCAACGGGCATGATCAGCTCAGATCGGCCACCATTGTTCTATGCTTGTAAGGAGTCACGACAATGCTTGGTAGAGATGCACCGAAAGCCCCTAGCAAATATGATCCTCTTTAATCCAGCATCTGATTCTCTAAACATAATACATATAATGGGACGCATTACTACCGGTATGCGGAGCGCGTGCACGCCCACTAATCAAATAATATATGGCATTAATGACTTTCTCGACGTCCTGATTCCCATCGAAAAGAGCAAGGAGAGAAAAATGATCACCAGCATCGCAGGTTGGGACTCTTACGGTCGCATACGACACCTCGAAGTGGATCATCTGGTATTCCTTTGGCTATTATCGGATATACGACGCCACCTTTTTTGCTTCGTGGATCAGCTGAAAATTAACTTGATTGATTCGTCTGGCCTTTGTTTCGACGGGGTCAGAGAGGTATGGATATTTCAGGCAATTCATGGCATGTGGAGGCGCTCTCTGCTTCTACTTCGATCATACTTCCCGACATGGCAGCCACCAACGGTGATCTGGAGTGGGCAGAGGGGTGAACGACGAGACTTCTGTAGTAATTATTGCTGCGAAGGAGCAAATGGAGGTATCTAAAATAAAAACCATGAGGAACAAGTATAAAAAATCAAATAATTTCACTACACCCCTGCGCAAATGAGAAAATAATTTGAACGCTGTTTCCTTCTTACCCTCTGCGATTGGGAGTAATTATAATCTCCATCTTGTTTCAGTGGCTTTTCTTTCAGTGGCTTTTCTTTCAGTGGCTTTTCTTTCAGTGGCTTTTCTTTCAGGGGCTTTTCTTTCAGTGGCTTTTTCCTTCTTCATATACTAAGCATTTTTTACCTTCTTTGTGCGCATCAGTATCTTCATAGGTTCTTTCAAATTGCTTGTCGTTACCCATTTTATTTATTTAAAAGTAAGACGCCAAAACAATTGCAGTTACGTATATGGTTCATATATATCTTAAGAATACCACCAGTACAGTAAAATAAACGTATTTATGCTACCGTGGTACACTAAAAACGCTGATGTGTGGCGAAGATGTAGAATACAAACTATCTACGGATGAGAGCTATAGCTACATACAAAGGAGGTTGGCTGACTAAGCTGGATCACGTGGAGGCACGTGTATCCAACGAACAAACGCGTTTTCCCCAAGGGCTAATTATAGTACGTTCCCTTGTGGGTGCCTGAGGCATCAAAGGCACCTAGAAGAACCTCAGATTTCGGCGTCGTGCCGGAATACTTTTTCTAGTTTATTTACCGTACAGCACTGTATAAGAGGGGATTCATTGGCTTTTTTTTATCTAACCTCTAATCAAGCTAGGGATTATTGTTGGATACACGTGCCTCCACGTGATCCAGCTTAGTCAGCCAACCTCCTTTGTATGTAGCTATAGCTCTCATCCGTAGATAGTTTGTATTCTACATCTTCGCCGCACATCAATTATTCGTATCCATGAGGAAGAAGGATTTTTGCTTGTGACGCCCTCGTGTGAGTGAGCGCCCTCAAACTTCCAGACCCTTGACAGCGAACCAATCTATGTACTGTTTTCTAAAATCATAAGCTCAAGTAAGTCCAGCTTCCTTTCTATTGTGGGTAGGAACTGATCCTTGAGCCCAAGTCACTAATTCTCGTACCGTAAAGTAGCTTGTGCTCTATATTATGGTGGCCTCCTTGACGTTGCGGGCGTCCGCCACTAAACGAGCACCCACGCTTCACGAGTACCGGAGTTGAAATTTACGGTACTCCTAATAGAGCGCTGAGCCTCAAGTGCTAGTCTCTGTGGCCGTGATTCTAGCAATCGAAACCGATAGAACCTTCTATTAACACCATATTCGGGAGTCGCTTTATAGATCCATCGGCCCTTATCCTGGGGGTGTATTAACAAGTAACGGAGTCTTCACACCCTACCGGTTGTCCTTATTACTTCCCACTACTTATACTATAATCTAACAATGCCGTCCCTCGTTTAAGTTGCACATGACCTGCCACCTATTTTTGGAATATTTTCATGGCCTCCTAGTAATTTTCTTCACCCAAGCATCTAGCTTGGTATTAAAATTAAGCCGGTTGCCTATCCTCCAACTTTGCTTAGAAATCTTCTTTGTTACTTGAATACGGTGTTGTTACGATAATCTAGCCTGCTTATTGAAATAGTTTTTCTGTCTGAGGGGGAATGGCCACCTCCCAGCCACGGTATCTTCAAGCAAATGCGTTATTCTTTTGCCTCGCTTCCATTTTGAGCATTTTATTTTCTTTTTACATACTATTCAAGCCAAGCTATCAGAAAAGTGGCATCTTCGTTGTTTCTGTATTTGATACATCCCCCTTATTGAAAAATGGCGATGTCTAAATACTTTGCAGTTTAACCTCCCCCATGTAAATATAAGAGCTATTTCGTTTTCTATACCGACGAGCATCGACATTGTCCCCACGAACTGCACACTAGGCACGAAGCAGATCTGCATAGGGTATGACGATAGCGTCAGTTGTCAGCAATTCCCTATCAACATTTCGAAATTGATACCAGGGCATCTTACGGACGTAGTGGAAGATTCTATCCCAGGAGTCTTCAAAATTATCACTTTAGCGGAGTTAATCCTTCGAGCCGTTGAATATTTTCCGATTACCCTTTCGGTGCTTGCGATCCCCGTGCTTCTTCTAAGTGCGGCTTTTCTGGGTTGCAGTGGTAGACGTAAGCTCATATTTAGCTATAACACATTAGCCTGGCTGCATTGCGTATGCGGTTTCTTTTGTGTTATGATAGCTTTCCCAGCTGTAGCCATCCTCTGCGCCATCCGAGCTGTCGCCAAGAATTTGTCTGGAGATGGTGGAGTCAAAACTAACGAGGCATATTATTTTACCATCATTGTCTTTGTCGCCACTGCCTGCATGTTTACTTCAGGTTTGGTTAGCTTAGTATATGGTTACTGGTATCTATTTGAACGATGTTGGCGGCGGGCCCGGGGCGAAAGTTCAACTAGGGAGTGCGATGGCGCTCCTTGTAAGATCCCTGCACAACCAGCCTACGAAAAATGAAGCCGGGTACGAGCAGCTCCGTGAAATAACCGTTCAAACCTGGAACTTATCGTCAACTTATGCTTTCTTAGATCTGCTAAATCAGTTAGTCGCCGGCCTGAGGCGAAAATCTGGGGGATAAAATCGTTTGCTAGTAATTTAATCTAGCTTTACTTTAATTCCAAGTAGATTCTATTTCTTTTCAGATAATGGTCTTTCAAAGTTCTATTTGCGATAGCTACTACAGCGATATGCTCTTACTAGTAGCTTCTACTATCGGAGCAGATGGTATGCCCTTTTTGTTATATTTTGGAACTGCTACTTGGCCGAATAACCTAAAGTTAGTTTAAGCTATGGTAGAACCATAACGCGGCGAAGAATCGTAGCCCCATTATCAAGTCACAGCAACGTAAACCGGTTGGCACACACTGTTGTCCCGCGAGGATACCATGTGTAAAAAAAACCAAAAAAGAATACTAGTTATTTCTCTTATTATCTATAAATCTGGATGAAACGTCGCGATACTTCAGGAGTTGTGGTTTCGCTACGTTACTGACACCGCTAGCGTTGCCTACACTACAAGGATATTAGGGCATGCAACTAGGGCTCTCTTGTGTGGGCCCCATATAAGTTCTCGGATGGCTGTTATAGGTCTATTCAACTCTATAAAGCTAAACTCTTATTATATATAGAATTAATTGTAGCTGTAGACTCCTTAAGTGATTTGATAGTTCTTCATATATCCCTACACTTTCCTATATCTTATTCTCCATACAACACAAGGTTCACACCAGGAGAGGTAGAAGGCCGTAAAAACTAGCTCCTGTTAACCGCCTTTGATGCAGAAGTCTAACTAACAAGGATAAATTAGTTAGGTAACTAGTGAGTTGGCAGAGATCCAAAACACATGCAGCACTGAAGCTATCTCCCTAAAACTGAAGAACCGCTTTTGTAGGGCTTGTTGTTGATGGACTATCTAAATATGCTTCTCCGTGGAATGAGGACCACGAAGCACGTTAATAGCCTCGTTCGTAACTCCAGATGTGCTCATCTCTCCACAAAAGGATGAAGCCCCATGAGCTTCTACTATATCAATCCCACTTTGGTTAGGCAGCAGCACGAATAATTAGTTTGCGGTGGTAATCGAGGACAATCTAATAAGTAACTATAGCTTAATAGCTTATACATAACCCTGCGGTTGTGTGCTGCACCTCTGTTAGCGACCCAATTCGAAGACTAGGGGTAAACATATGTCGCAGTACGAGTGCTAACCTAGCGAGTGGGCGGTCGATTCACTGATGTGACTGCTAGTTGCATCTAAGTATTCAACTACTAATTCAGTTGCAAATTTGACCACCTATCTCCTCAGCTGTATCGTCAGAATGGAGGACTGGGTTTCAAAGCAGGAGATGGTCAGGGGCTCAGCGCCCTTGCAGCTGGCTATTAGGGCTTCTACGGCTATAAATCCTGATTCCTGCCTATATTTGGAGGTTCAGAGATTAATTATATTTATTATATTATTCTATTTACGTTGGACACACTATAGCATCGCTGGTCCCACGTCGGAGGCCCCGTATCATCCATTACCCGGCCCCCGTTCGCTACTCTGTAGTACGCTACGCCTTGGCATGTTGAACATCCGCGATCATTATGCTGGTCGAAGGGCTCGTGTACCTCCTGAACATGTACCTTGGCCGTTCTTACGTAGGAGTACCACATATTGTCGTTAACTACGGGGAACCATTGCTGAGAGCTATCTATCTGATAAGAGTGACGATGATAACGGGGCTCCCAGACGGAAATGGCACCGGTGCTATGTATCTGCATAAGGGATTTCCCAAAAATGTGAATAAATTCTACCCCATCCAAAAGGAAATCGCACGTTGCTCTTTTATCATTCATTTCCTACCATTTCCTACCACCACCGCTACTACTACCCAGGGGGGCCTCCCTTGCGCAACCTGGTCATCCAGCCAGGCATGGATAGGCAAGGTACTCGATGTGCTTCACAGCAGATATCTCGTGTGTCTGTATATCAAGCATCTCTATCTTTAAATTCTCAATTCGGCTCAGATCCACAGTGTGAAAGGGCCATTGAATCAATCTAACCCGACACCCTAATCGAGCTGCATTATCCGGCGTTTTTTCTTAGATGTGTACCCTTTGCTATGTACCTCCTGTTATCTTCCCCATGCTACCGTAGAATACTCCTAGAGTATCCGGTCTCCTCTCCGGTTCCTTTAAATCAACTCTAAATCTTAATCCCCTGACTCCTATCTTTCGGCTTCTGCTCTTCTGACATCTTGGTCTCGGGATCTCCTCTAGCGGGCCTCTTGATAGGTTATGGGCACCGGCTTTAGTAGATGACTAGTCAAATAAGGTTTAAGAATTTATAATTAGCCGCCTGCTATTACTACATGTAACGCCTACCAATGCTAGACCCCGATGCGAACTCTCGGTGTCAACGCATCTATAAGGAAGTATATACCACGGATCATGTATTACCAACTGCTAACATAACATTGCTAGACCTTGAAATGAGGTAGCGCGGATCCATGTAAAGATGTAGCTGATATTTCAAATCTGTAACTACCGTCTAGTATTCAGCGGTAAAGATCGACAAAAGGCAGCGAAGCCAGCATCGTCCTATGTTATGCCTTAATCATGGTTGACCTTGTGTTACTATAGTGAAGATGAGTGCTATTACAAAAATGTACTTCCCGGAAGCCTCAGTCAGAAAGCGGAAGAGGTATGGAATTGAAAATATTCATCTTTTTTTCTTAGGCAAAAATCTGATTATATTTTCCGCGTAATCACTGTCGTCATGATGTTGAAGCCTGGTATTTGTCAATAGCTCTTTGACGCGGTCTATTCCAAGTTGAGTTACATTGGATATTTTCGAGCTATTCCTTCTGAAAGTGGTTTTATGCCACTCTTGGTTTCACTTGCGTATACCACAGCTAATGCAACAATTACGAATAAAATGCTCATGAGTGTGATTATGAACCGGACCAAGTCCCACAGAAAGGAGAATATCCGAGGAATGAGCGTTATGACTACACCTATGAGAATATAACGGCCATATGCCCTTGACATGGTCTTAAGAGATGTGTAGGGATCCATAGAATGAGACGGTGAGACGACTGACATCTTATGACCGTGGATTTTCTATTGAAAAATTTCCTTTCCTCCTTTTACCTTATTTCGTTTCGTTAACACACTATTTATCTTGAATTAAACGTTAGCCTCCATAACAACGATAAACTCAATCCTAACCAATATAACATTGCTCCTCACAAATTATCACTCTAGAGTATTCAAACCTTTAATATAAGTCGATAATGAAATGTATGGAGTTCAATCAATAACGAAACAGGCACTGGCCTTTATAAACCATAACAAACATGCTCATTTAGTATTAGACACGTTTCTTAAGCTAATCATAGTATCAGAGTGCGCACATGATAAGTGTTAATAGTGAGTGTATAGCTTAGTTGTACTAGCATATTAGGGGGCTTTATTTAGAAACAAATAAAAGAGTATATAATAAGAAACCTCACAGCTTTTACTATGAGGTATTTGTTATGACTTGTCATATAGTATGTATGGTGTCTCAATATTTTAACGGCCCCTACCATCACTGCCTAGCTACCTCACTTCGTGTGTCTCAACGTATTTGCCTAGTAGACACAACGGACAGTTATATTGCCGCCTCAGCTCTGCTTTCCTCTCACCTTGCCTTTTACACGAATATTATGCCTTTGTTAAAGCACCCTATTGCCTCCCCCGGGACTCACATTCACTATCCCCATCCTCCATGCCGCATCGACTGTTCAGGCTGATCTTATTTCGTCGTATTTGTAGTAGGGAATTTTGCGCCTAGTGTTATCCCTTTAGCATTAAGCCGCTTAGAAACACTATCATCATAATGCTGTTGCTATCCGTATTTTCTCCTGTACCGTTTGTACCCAAGGAATTACGGTCTTGGGGCAGATAGCTTCTGATCTTATGTGTGTTAAAAGTGGCATTCTGCGTAAGCAATCCTCATCGGTATAACGTGGTAGTAGCTAACCCTTGTAGTAAGCACTAACTACTCCCTCGGTGTTGGTTAGCAAATAAGCTACCGCGTTGTCGATGATTTAATTATCCACCTCTACCACCTTAGAACCTACATGCAAGGTACGTGATTTACCTTGGATGACTTAATTAAACCGCGTGCTTGACGGTAACATAATTACGATATCGTAAGGAGTGGGTTTAGAGCTGTCGTGCTGCTCATAGATTCTACGGTTGCGAACATATTTATTTACAGTCCAACGTGGCCATACTCCCATTTCCCGGTACTAAGCTATCGAAAAGTAGTGCCTGCGACACCTTTTCCAATGCCGGCAACTTCAACGATCATCTTACTCAGTTTGTTCTCCGGCTCATATTTATACTACAGAAATCTCACATAGCAAGGTGCTCACTTCAGCTGGTCTTTATAGAGCATTTGAATGGATGGCGGAGCCTCATTCTCATAGAAACAGCTTAGAAATTTAGCCAAGCCATTCTGCGCCGTTGCGGATACGAAAATTTTGCCGCTTTCCGTTATCCAGCAGTCCTCTGTCCACTCCCATTTATGCGTCTTAACAGGCCCGTGATAGCTCAATTTCACATGAGGCAAATGTCAAGCATCTTTGAGCTCAGATTGTACGAACCTTCTCCCGTTCATGTCAACAACTACTGGCTTCTGAACAAAGGCGGAAAGGTTCTCAATTACTCTCACGACGGGCGAGAGCCTGCTACCTGCAATGAAAGTGCTGTTAACAACTTGAAGATCAAGAATTGTTATAAGAGGTTAGACCTATTTGCTTTAGGTTCAACTTATGCCTAATTCTTTGTATGCAGTTTCTTTAGAATTAAGGTCTAGACAAGAGAATCGATACCTGGGTACAATCGACGGAAATGTTAGTTAATATACTACTCTAGTATGATCTCACGTTCAAGAGGCACCGACGAAGAGAGAATTTATTGTCATATATTGTAAATTGTCAGCACTAGAGTGTGGATGGTCTCGTTAGTTTGTCATGGTGCAAGATGCCGGGGCTTAGCTTGTCTCTTGGGTTTGAGATTACGGCGGATTGCGTAATACGGACGACAGCCTGGTTTTATTGCCCTCTCAAAGAGGCGCTAATGCTTAGGATGAGCTATGAGCCCGCAATACGTCTTAGAGGGAAATATACGGCTTGGGTCGAGTATATTTAAACTAAAGTGTGCGAATAGTGATAATTAAAGCGTGTTCGTGGTTGCGTAAGGCGGATTATCTATTGTAAGATCACCTAGATTGCTCTTAGCGCGAAAAAGAAAAGTGAATGGTTCTTGACTTTCTATCTAGGAAATTGATAGGAGATTTAGTCGTATGTTTTAGAGAGGGCTGGGTCAGTTTAGATGTACGTTAGTGCCAAGAAGTCTCGTTGTGGGGAGTGGAGGAAAGTTAGGTGGTGGCGAAGCTGACGCAGTAGAGAACTATGCAGTCGGGTTCCGGCAATATAATAGCGTAGATACTATAGCTAGGTTCTATAACGGAATATAAATGGAATCTCTGGTTGCAAAGTTTTCACTTAAGGTGGTGTGGGGGACGACGACTCAATACCTGTACGATGGTGTCCCCTACGAACCTGGGATTTCTATTATTCCAGAGCCAAAATTGAGTCTTGACCGCGCAATTACCCCACAATCGCGATCTAGCCACTGTGGCCTTTTTCACAACCACAATTCGAATTATAGATTCGGTCGGATCAATCACAACAGTATATTGCCTTATTTCGATGGTTTTTACGCTTTTTGCTTGAGCTGGGTCTTTACTACCAATTCTTACGACGATATGTATACCTGGGATGGGAGTGGACACCACGAAACAGGATTAAGGGCGAAGAAGAGGGTTTTAAAGAAAGCAAACGGGCTACCACATATAAGGGGGTGACTTTATACTTGATTGACGGATGGAGGCTATAAGGAGAGGAGTGAGAGAGGGAAAGACAACATGACGAGTTTGATATTGTGTCATTGTGCTTTAATTGTCTGGAAGGAAGGGTTCAAAATTACTATTGATAAATCTGTCTAGAAAGCTTTTGACTCGCGTCGAGCCACCTGGGATTTAGCTCTAAAGGATTTTGAATACCTCTTTCAGATAATACACTTCTTCTAGTGTTTTTCCTAAACGGCGGGGAGAAATACTATTGCAAAACCCTTTGGTTACACGCTTTATGCATGATCTGCTTTCTGGGGTTTACTTTCAAGCATAGAGTTTTTCCCTATGAGGTTTTTGACATCTGTACTATTGATTGAAACATATATAATACCTTAGCTTAGCACGTCTCAATACCCCTAGGGAGGTCGGGTTACCATGCCCCTTGGACGAAAATTACTATCAATCAATCAATCACTTAAGGTGGTGTGGGGGCATGGTGTGCTGTACGAATGCCTGAGATACTTGGGTTGGTGATGTTCGGCGGTAATCCTTGACTACTAGTTGTGAAACATGCATCACATTGGCCAACCATATGTGTTGATCTAGCTCTACAGATTTATTTGTTCATTTGAAGCGCATTGCATCCACGATATTGAGCCTCTTTGCACAATACTAAACTGCATGTGACGGCCGCACTAATGCTAATAATCTGTAGGCCCAAATTAACGCCGCACTGTGTAATATTTAGACTGAAGGCAGATTTAATGAATAATTTAAAGAGGGCAGAAATACAAAAGGCTTCAAATATGAAACGGTACCTTGTTAGGGGCACAGATCACTTTAAAGATCCGTATATTAGCTTCTAGAAATGAGTACGCCTCTTGAGTTGTGGGAGGGCTTCTTCACTATAACTATATCTTTCCCAGTCCATTTAGGGTTTGTTGCATTGTTCGGGTGTGTTTTACGAAATGTCTTGCAAAATCCATGATTCAAAGCTCAAAGTCCAAAGCTTTAGGAAACTAGCTGTAGAACAGAAGGGGTTTACCAGATGAATTTCTCGATGCAGCGAATGTGAAACTGTTCATTCCTGGCACTCTTGGGGGGAGGGGCCATGGTTGAAATATAAGGGTAGACCTAAATCCACAACGTCGCTGTGCACACAACACTATATTATAAAATTTAATTAACTACTAGCTTGTTTCAACTTAGGGATTCGAAGGGTTCGCCATCGCAAATCCAGAGAAAATACCTTCAATATCGATTAAACTTGTTGTGGTAAATGCACGATATTCACAAATACTTTGCCGTCTGGGAAAACTAGTTATTTTCGAATATTTACTAGTAAGATCCGAATATATTTCGGATAGATTCTTGTCCAACTTTGTCTTTCAGAGAAAAGCGGCCCCTTTACTACAGATCATAGTGGTGTAAGCCGGTAAAGTTCGGCTGACTAGAAGCTGGCTTAACGGCCATAGGATAGCTATAAGGTTCCCCCAGATGTAAAACTAAAGAGTCCTTATCTATGCCTTCGGGATTCCAGCGATCAGTTACATACCATTTGTGATTCCATCTGGAATACGCTGTTATACCACGGTTCCTCACTACATGTTTCACGTTGCCATATATTATTAAATACCTAACCTTCCTTCGCTGCGTATGCGTTATGCTCTGACATCTAGCTACCTGTAGGATGTGGCGGGTTTGGTCGGCTGGGCGAACTTCGTGCGCGGGCTACAGAAATTGGGGGGCTTGACCGCGTGTACCCTTCTAGAGGCGTAAATCACGAGTATTCTAGGAGCGAACTCTATAACTTAGGTGGGGGGATAGCTGAGAAACTTGCCATCCGGCCGAAAGAGGTCGTAGGCGAATGGAAAAGGAAGGTAGAATAGATGAAATTTAAAGATAGTCTAATCTCTTATTTAATGCTATCTCACAACTAATCCGAAGTATAGGCTAACATGGTGAGTTATACAACCTTTGTTATAATCTTATTGGCGGACGGAACAGGGAACCCAACGTGCAGTGTGCATATCAATTGTATTGGTCAACTATTCTATAACACAATTAATTATGCAAGTACTAATATACAAGGGGAACTGCATTAGCATCTGCTAGTGGCTGTCAGAGTGAAGGGGTCAGGATATACTTATGTAATTCGGGATATGGGAACCAGCAACACGTGACTTAAGTGTCTCATATCGTGCTGTCAGAGGTTATGGCGCAGGGGCTAGGCTACTACGCATATAAATTGTATGGTACTGAGACTCTATTCGCTGCTAGTCTTGGTGATGTACAGTACATAGGGGGTAAACCCAGAAATCTCTTCACACACCCGTCCGTTAGCTCCGACGGCTGTGATTGGCTAACCCAATTACGTTCGCAACATCTCTGACACGTGCTCTTATTGTGGGCTTACCCCACGAGAGTATCGCCTGTATTAGCGATTGATTGAGTCTCTGTTCCATAATAATTGTATGCATGCTTACCTACGTCTACGCCGTAACCTCTGACACAATCTCGTAAGTGTTGTATCGTAAGTGCTGTAGAAGTGTGCCGTATGTCGAATAGACGTGATATGTTGATTTCCAATTACAGCTATAGTCAGAAACAATATCTCTTCTGGATCTGAATGGTCTTTTTGTTTCCTCCGCATATTGCCATTTTCTAAAAGATCACACATCGTCTCCTCGCTCACATTCCTCAAATCTCCCAGAATCTGTGTCGAGTTGGGACGTGAACGTACCCGATATGAAAAGTACCTCCAGAAGGGATGATAACCTGGATGGCGTCACTCCCTGTAGTGGCATACCCGATATGCTGGTAGCTATATAGAGCATGGACACCGTCCGCAAAATTATCAGCGGTATCTTCCATGACCATCACAGTGTTCTGATGCCTTCTGGTCTGGTCTGTTCCATTCGAGATCGGCTCATAAAACTGATAAGCCGGCGGATCTTCAGCAGGCATCGAGGCACGCTTGTTAACGGATTTGCAGGGCTGATCCGCCGTCGATTTTAAGAGTTAAGTTGGTGTTGAGAATCTTGGTGCACTCTAACACATACCCATTACGTTTTTTTCCTCATATAAATCCTTAGCTGCAAAATCAAATCAAATTCCTAAATAACTATTTAACAAACCACTAAAACGAAAGAAATACCTTCGCAGAGAGATAAAGCTTCTTAAAGGATAAGAATAAATTAATCTCAGTGATATAATATTGTCGAATGAGAGTTCGTGGGCCTGCTATTTTTTTCGGCGAGGAAGGCGCCTTGATTATACGACGGATAGCGACAATACGGGGGCTTGTACTCGCTGTTGGGGGGGCTCATGAAGGGCTGGGGTCGTATGGTATTACGTTAGATGGTAATCTAGACAGAGTAGACTCTACCTCTAGGTAAATAATCGGACTCACCGTTGGTTTCTTCTAGCCTCTGTCCGCATCGTCTACGCGTAAATTATTTCGCCTTATACTCGGTTATGTATTCGCTTCTAGATAAATGAAATGGACACACTAGACTGCATTGGGGACGACAATGCTCTCACTATTTATTTCGGCTTCCCTCGCACGGCGAGAATATGAGCGGGCTCTAGGCTTCATTGATCCCGAAATCCATACAGTTTACTATAGTATGCACGAGACGAAGCACAAGAAGCTTCGCGGCAACCAAATCTGATTCCAATTTATGGGAAATACATGTAAAAGAAAACGTAAGTATTGCCCCCTACGCACATAAGGGATCTTTTACACTTTATTATCGAACACATAAATGTCTTTCAAGCGTAGCCCATCCAAACGACATGCAATTCCAACTACCGTATGTCTCGTCACTCCAGTTCCGCGCGAATATCGGGTAGGGGTTTAAAAGTTAATATAACCGTACATTGTAAACTTGGTAGTTGGCATGAGGGCTAACACTGCTACTTTGCTTCTTCCAAACGATAGGTTCTACTAATTGCATGCGTTATGGTGGTAGTATATATTCTAATGTATACTGCATGAGACGCTTCTCGTTACATATCCACATCTTTTGCCAGCTCAACCTGTGTCAACTCACGCAGTGACGCACACATTACTTTAGGTATAAAAAGTAGGGTGTTATACGATCAGAGAGGTCCTTGGCCTGAGGTTTTGGCTGTCAATATGTATGGGCTTTGAAATGGAAGAGGCATTTGAATGGAATGGATTTGTATATCTATCCATCCATCTATCTACACATATATGCAAGTATTTATTTATGTATGTGTATGTGTGATATTATGCTATTTTCGAATCTTAGGTAGGTACCATACTATAGGGTTAAGATTTCGCCTCGCAAGATAAAGCTAGGATCAACAAGTAGAGATTAGCCTAGCATAAGTTTATCGATATTTTACCCGATGAGTTGCGGATGAGAACTTCACTCTTCGAAATGTTTATGCTCTCTAACCCATAGGGCGACAAATTATCTTACTACTGGGTTTTACAAAGATAGCGATATCTCATTATCGTTTTCGGCTCCGACATGCTAGATTAGCCTACCGGACGGAATATATATCGTAAGAACTTAAGTTTAGTAATTCTTAAACAGTACATCATTGTGTCTCGTGGGCGCTGACAAGAGGTTGCTTCTGCACGAGCCTGGGTGTAATCGACCGTACACCTGACTAACACATTGACTGAGAGCTTCGGCGAACCAGCTTCAACAATGGAGAAAATGTGTAGGAAAGAGACAGACACCGATCGAATACATAGTTATTATAAAATAACTGAACTGACTTATCAAATTTACTACTAAGCTATATAGTGAGAAAATACGATCATACGCTGCTCTAGCAGCCATCTATGAATTGATCTAGACTACAGAAAGATTAAGTTTCACAGAGATATCTTGTCTAAATTAGTTGAATAACGTGTCGTCCGTTTATGGTTGTAACAAGGACCATAGCCTCAGAATCATCAACGTCTAGAAGACGGTTCTACAGCATCGCACGCGTCCCTAACAGGATCATAGTATTTGCCGGGATCTCTCTTACTAACGGCCCATTCATTATCCGTTGAATGTCTTGGCTTGGTATTTATACTGTTAGAAGTATGTCTCAGTTTCAGTGAGACTGGTATTTGGCCGTTGGGATATTTTGACAAAATATCATTATACATTTGTCTAATATTCTGGTCCGGGTTCCCAACTTCTTCGGGTTTGGCTTTCTGAGAAATATAGTATATGTAACCACGTTGATCTGTATCAAAGACTTCGCTAAAATTTCTTTGCAGGTTATCACATATCTTCATATTTCGGCTTACAGTCTGAAACATCATATGCTGCAAAACCGGAGACACAAGTCCTATTTGCTCCACCAATTCGCCAACGAGGGGTGGATAGCCCCTTGTGACGCATTCTCCTACCAATTGTGTCCAATGTGAGACCATTTTTGCCAAAAATGATCCCACATTCGCTGCCACTTGACGATAGAGCCTAGGTGCTCGGGGATCAGACAATGAAACCGGTCTGGTCGAAAACCATTCCACGTCGATATCTTTATTAGATCCTAACCAATGGCCTAGAATGTCCATAGGAGGAGCTATATAACAATCTTCGCCGGGACCTAAGATTTTCCGAACCTGACTTTTTCGGTCCGTGCTCCAAAGACAATATAACTGATGTAAAGCGAGACAAAATACATCCTTAACCTGACACGCCTTGTTTAACAATCGAATCCGGGGTTCAAGGTCTGCATTTGGGCCGACCTGACCTGCTTGAGCTATATCCTTGTGGAACGAACTTATCAATGAATCCAATATCTTAGCTGCTGTAAGATTCCTATAGAACGCTAGTTGATGCTCTGAAGCCATTGTATTACAGTCCATGAAGAGTAGCGGACAATACAGAAGAGTAGAACAATTTAAAGAAACGTGGCTCTACTAAAATCCGGCTCTTGACTATTTGATCTTGCAGATTTCAAAAACAGTAGCAAATAATGGCTGCAGAATGCAGTTATATACCCTGCCTCTGTCTTAAAAATATCTCTGTACCCCTGGCGGATAGAGATAACCGTAGTATCAAAATTAGAGAATCTTAATGGGTACCTAGAAAGTTAGAATATGATAAGAGGGTGACAGAATCCAACGGTCAGTGGATTTATACGAAGCCCCGGACTTTTGGTATCATGTAGTACGGGTGGAACTTTAAATCAGAAAAATCATGGAGATTCTTAGATGTCACAAATGGTAATAGCCAGGCAAGTCAACAGGTATAAAATATGATTCAGTAACCAACACTGAATGATATTTTATTTACCAGACAATCCTAGGGAGAAGTTAGATACTATGACAGCTCGGATGTTTAAACGTTACGCTATCTCTGACCTGACTTGGCCATCTGTAAAATTATTAATCGATCAAGTTTAAGACAACTTGACCGTTACTGTACTGTATGTAATTATAGTAATAATATCCCCTAGTGGTGTAACATTGAATCACAGTACTGTAATCCTTAAATAAGATAAGCCATAAATGCTTCGCATTTTTATGTAGAATAATAACTATTCTAAGAAAATCTGCGATATGACTAATTAAACTTATTCACTCAATCTTGTAGCTTACGGTTCCTTAATGCATCTTTGAGCTGCATGCGGTTTCCACGACTTTAGATATTGCAACTATTCTTCTCTTCTTACCTATCATACATGTCATTGGTCTTGATCACCTTATTGCTTTTCCTTACAACCTCCGCCTAAAGTTATACAAGTAGCTATATCACTCTCGCCTTACTCGTCCTCGGTGAAGCCGTTAATGTTATTGAAGGCTACCCAATCTCTTTGTACTTGGTTCCTCTTCTTACCATCCTAGTTTGTCATATCCCTATTTACGTCGTCGTCCCGCTTCTCGAAATCTGATGAAGCTTCTCTACAATGATCATGCTAAGAATAACGGCAGAACGGCTAAAGCAATCTAGAGTCTTCTCGTTTGTACTAGCGCTAAGAAATAGTTCTTAGGTTTTGCCTATACTTGTTATATATATCCAGCTCGTAGTCTTATTGGTTAAGTAGCCAGGTTGGTCTATGGACCGAAAGATATATTAAACTTAGCTTTAACTCTAGGATTCAAAAATCCATTCAACTAGTAATTCTATAGTTTTAGTATAATTCACTACCAGATAATATTTTAGCGTTATACGTATCGTTATAATGTATATGGTAATGATTATAAGCCTAAAATACGGGAATTAATTTTAAATCTCTTCAGATCTATTAGAATTCGCGATAAATCCAGCTGTATACTTTTCTTTCCTTTTCCAATTCCAAGCCTCTATATGCGGTCTGCAGGAGAACCTTAGTTATATGCCACAGTATTTGTGTGTATGGGTACAGGATGGTTGCGGTGATGTGGCAAGATCATTACTTCCAAATATCACAATAATACCTGATATAATTTGAAAAGCACCCACCCATACATTAAATCTTCGAAAATGGAAAGTGACGCATCACCTAGGCTATAAATGTTAGATATAGCGGCTAGACGGGATCAAGTAGAATCAGGATTCTTATTTGCCGGCAACCCGGCTATTTACAGCAGTATCCTTCCCCTAGCTATAATACCTATGCTAGCCGTGGAAGTACTGGCGTCGCTGGCTATGTACAGATAAACCTTCTGAAACCCCTTTGTGTCCTCTCACTGCCCACTGCTGCCAGATTAAACTATTCATCTTTCGTCTCTTCCAAACACTCAGCGGATATTGGAATCTAATATACCCCGGAGAGACACTATTCACACGTGCAAAGCCGACCAATTCTACGGCTTTAGAAGCATTACAACTCGTTTGCAGGTGAAGAATTATCAATAGTCAGTCGATCGTTTATGCGGCCCTTTTTCTACCCGTTTCCTACGATACTAGTACTTTATTATCATTGTGTCCAATTAATAATCCGCTCATATTGTATATTTGCTCAACACCTATACATAGCGGTGTCTCTTGAAGTCCCCGCCACGTACCAAGTCAATGGTTTGGGTGTTATGTGGTGGAGCCCGTTGAATCCTTCCCGGCATGTGAGAGTGGTGGCGGGATATGCTCTAAGGTCCGCCCGGAAGTAAGCAGTTTGTGGGGCCGTAGACTGTAGCTAGAAAACGGTAGACGAATTAGAAAGAAGGGTCCAGTAGAATAGGAGGAAGTAATGTTTGCTCATGGTACCTTCTACGGCCACTACTGCGTATATACCGAAATGTGTGCAGGTTTTCTGCATAGCATATTGTCACATATATGGTGGGAGGTGACCCCTGCCACGCCATCTTGTTAACTTCTCGATTATTCTTATGGTGAATTGCTCGTATATGTGGAACACAATTTGATAACTGATTCCACTGGAATAGAAGACGTAGTGTACTTACTAGGCTTTTTAGTCTTGCGTTATCCCCTTTCCTTCTGTTCCTTTCATTCTTTTGTCGCTGCGGCGCCAAAAACGAAAACGTGCCCAATGCCTCTAAAAGGAGCAAGAGATCCCCAAGTATAATATCTACCTCAAATTGATCATCATCATAATCGCCATCATATATGCCATAGCGAATAGTCTCTAAAGCGAGCAGCAAGGCAATTAAGGGGATGAGAAGTCCAACGTTCATGGGTGGGGCTTGACAGAGAAATAAATGAACCGCAGAGGTTAAGAATGGAAAATGCTTGCAATACCGGCACTCACGTAGCATAAATAATCGTGCTGAAAGAGACTGGATACAAGGTTATGGACACCTATTCGTTGTAAAATGGATAGAGACAGTGCAACGAGACGCAAGGTAGGTCTGCAATTTTTTCTTGCGTTTCTTGTCTGATTGGCGAGTATAGCCACTGAATCTAACCTTTTAGTTACGCGCGAGGAAAGAAGTGGTTCGGTGTAGCTCGGTTTGTCTGGCACGTTGGCCAACGAGATCTAGAATAGTCTAGGCAAAGCCAGCTTATAGACGCAACTGGTCCACAAACAATGTATGGGAAGACTCACCGAACCTGTTACCCCAGCTCTGGCATACTGTTGAAAGGGTTCGGGCTTCACCGCCTCGACTAGTAATTCGAATTCCCTAAATCTGGGAGGTCGTAACCTCGAGCAGTCTTCGAGCGGTATTAATTGACAAAGGATTGGGGAGAAGAATAGGCTGCAGAAGAAACCACGGTACAGATTCGAGATACTTTACAGCATGATCAAACCTAATTTCACACATGGTCACATGTAACCTATGTCTACTCGAATCCTGCTGATAATGGCTAGTACGTGTGTGCTGGCACTTTCTTACGTATAAACAGGCTCGAGAGATAGGTTTCCCAAGTTATGGAAAATAGTAGCACCGGTAATCGATAGCGCATCAATCGCTTAAGAATAGCACGTAAGAGTTCTCTAACATGGGACCTTCGTTGTAATTAACTAGAAGTAGAGCCAGTCGGTGCTGCATTCATTCTGGTCATTATAAAATATTCTTCGAAGGTGACTGATGAATGCATATGAGTAGAAGTATGTCAAAGCGGTGAAAAGCCGAGAGCCGTGCATCCACTTGTAAATTATATAACTCGAAATGGGAGGGATATGGCTATATGATTTAGGCTAGACCAATAATAAGTATATCTTATGCTAATTACCTTAGTATATTACAAAGGTATAAAGGCACAATCCTTGGATGTATACCGGAGCCGCGGTCTCGCTATGTGTGTTAGATCTAGCTAAGTGCGACGGAGTTACCACTGGCATACGGAGTAGCATAGTTATAATTTCCAAATCTCAGGAGTAACATCTAAAATACAATGAAATTTTATAATTTCGGCGAACTATCGCGAAGGGAATCATCTTAGGAGTGGGTTGAGATTATATTTCTAGGAACTTGCACCCGTATTGTCACATCCTGATAGTACCTAGAGCACACATGACGCTAGTTATAGCAAGATATTCATTTTTTGATAGAAAAACCCTCCATAATGCATTATGATTCTTGTCTGACACATACTGATAATCCGCGTAGAAGCCACGAGAATGATCCTTGACCTCCTATTGATATGCTCTCTTGTTGCTCATTGCAGGGTTAACGATCTCAGTTTGCCTTGTAATGTCCGACGAGTCAGGTCTCCCGGCTTGAGAAATGCTACTGTTTATAGATAGAATTCCTGCTCAAACTATGAGCCTCTGGCAAATTCAGAGCATTAATGGCTATCACGCACTAAAGGACCGTCCATCAAATGCAATATACGGATGAACTAATTAAGATCATAAATGTTCCGATCCATATATATTGGGTATATTCAAATGCACCTCCATGCATCGACCGCGATGTAGTTGTGAGTAAATTCAAAATTATTATCTTCACAAAATAAGGGGTCTAGAATGATATCTCTTTGTATTGGGGTTTTTAAGCCTTTGTTTTCTTCTTTGTTCGGCAGTTTTTATCCCGTAATAATCGGTTTAGCCTCTTGGTAGCTTCAAGCTCCCACTGACCCACAGATGGAAGATAGTCTTCTATTCTGAAGACTCGATTCTGTAAATTATCATATAGGGTCTGTATCTCATTGATTCTAGTCATCAGCTGGTCAAACTTTGCATTTTGTGAATCATGAGTCTTATCAAGCATATGAGGTGACGGGTACATGGAAGGAACATCTGAGACTTGGGAATGCAAGAGTTGAGATGTGTTCGTGCTCTGACACAGCAGATCTGGAGATATGCTTGTTGAAGAACTTGAAAGATGTGGCTCAGAAGCATCGTTATGATCGTCTAGAAAGAAGTTGCATTCTTGTGTGAAAGATTCTAACGTGTTATCTACTAACGTATCATACGGAAAAGTAGGTGTTTCTGATGTAGGTGATGGATACATCACATACTGATTACAGTCAAAGCACCAGAAGACCCTCTTAGCCACCCTAGCATTTCCCTTCCTTACCACGGTGGCATTTTCTTCAGGCGGAGATGTCACCATACTTATTCGAGGGTCGCTATTCAGGGTTGCTTCTTTGGATGGAAAAATATCCGTGTGTGTTCTCTTTTTATAAGATACGATTGGATGACGCTTTATGACGATTTACTTTCGCGATCCTGCGGATACCGGAAACTGCTGACCGACCGAACTTTGATATATCATAGCGCTCGCAGTTGTATTTCCAGTCATAGACATGACGTTGGGTTTCATATTGAGTCATGAAGTGCGGAAACGGGAGGTACGGCTGCAGAGCCTATTCGGAATGTAATTAAGTGAGGTCAAATATAGTACAGTAGAACTCGCCACTGCAATCACGTCTTTGAAAGCATAAAAGTCATCTTAGTCGGTTAAGGTAATAATAGGGTAAACTGTGCCTCGCACTTCGAGCCATTTTAGCATTATTCTAAGGTTAGATTAGAGTACGTCGTTTAAAATTGGGTTGGTCTTGTTTATACAAGTGAATAAATAGTACGATATCTGGACGTTATTGGTATGGCGTATTTGCAGGTAATCAACGAGTACAGAGTGAACTAGATGATTAACACTGCCGATTGAATGCGTTAATCTACAATCTTTCTCGTATTGTACTGTAACTTAATTTATTAATAAGGTAAGTAAAAGAAAGCAAAGTAATCGCCACAATATAACAATTATTGAAGTGCACTTACTTCAGCCTCCCAACGCTCTTATCCTTGCAGCTTCCACTATATCAACAATATCGTACATAGATCAACAAGCTACACTTGAGATTTTGAGTAACGTCCGTCCCTGTGTGCCGAAAACCCCGCCGTGGCGAGAAAAATGGGGGATACTTTGACTTGAAGAATCTCCAACTCTGCACACACATCAATATCTACCATAATTATTGTATAAATCGTATTCTCCAGCCACTCTTGGACACCTTGCACCCCACTCTTCAGAAAAACTTTACGTTCGCATCGTTGTCATCGCACCTGATTTACGGAGAGTCCCCTTTATAGCAAAACAGAGTTTTTCCACCACGGCTCCAATATCGAGCCCTGATCACTCCTAATACTTGTAAATCGATCTTATCTGAGCTTAATGGCCTTAGTAGCTATGCTAAATGTTGCCACCAGCCCATGTCCCGGCTGGGCCATGCAAATACATTCTAGGGCGCCACCCCAGCAGATACTTCTGACAAGGCAACTACCAAATTTAGGCTAGTGAGCGATGACGCCACAGTCCTCTGTCGTTCTTGATTGGCGAGTGATGCGGGGCGTCAGCGATGACGAGCAGTTACCTAAATTGAAAGGTACCGATTGGGGTGGGGATCATGCACGAGTCTGCACGCCACCACAGGCACAGGCTTTATAGTGATCTCCCGATACGATAATCCGTTTCTGAGGCTCAGATAACATCTTTCATAAATATCGTGAGCCGCAAGAGCTTAGCAGGAGTGGTGTAGTGAAGGAGACGTGGTTTTGCCACAAAACATGCTCTTTGTACGTAAGGCGTGGAAACAACAAATGCAGATGCCATTTCTCGATAGGAGTTGTTTGAGATGTTCAGGAATAGTTAAAGCACTAAACTTATGTAAAATTATAGTGAATATTGAGGCATGTGCAGATGTTGAGTTCCTAGAAGTCGAAGTACCCCTCATATTTCTCGGCACGGCGGGGTTTTCGGCACACCGGGACGGACGTTACTTCTTAGATTACCTTCAATTAGATTCAATTAGTGCTCATAATTAAGAGTTTATTGTCATAATCATGTGTATTAGGTCTCCTTTAATAACAAAGATGCTATGGACGCGTGAGGATTTATAATTGCCAAATTCTAACAACTCCATTATACATATTACTTTTCGTAATTAGTGGCTGATCGATGCTGCGAAAAACGAATCTTGCTCTTTACATGTAATCCCGTGGGAGATTATAATTACATAGTAGCATCCCATTATAAGGGTCGGACTACCATACGTACAGCACTATAATAGAGAAACAAGACATATGGTTATAGTAATTCTGCTCCGAGATTATGTAGAGGAAGCCATAATAACTGATTCTTAATACAATAACCTTTTCAGATTCTACCAAGGGAGCGGTTAGTTCTTGTGAGGCCTTGATTGCGGATTTCTGTGAAGTTCTTCTGTGTGTTCTCCCGTTGGGTGGCTTACTCGCTCACACTATCGCTTTCATAGCACAGTGTACTGTCGACTATAGGAATCGGCTGAATTTTCATGCCATACAAATAATATTCTGAATGCAGATAGGAATTTGGGACAACGGAAGTATCTAGAGATATTACAGTAGAATTTGGGGGACTCACACTAAACTTGACGGGTGTTTGATTTGGGCCTGCCTTTGACGTTGCCACATAACCAGGATAATTCTACCTGAGTGTCAGGAATAGACCGCGACTATTAACACGGGGAATAGGCTGAATGTGAAATGTATGGTACGGAGACGCTTACGGTAATTGTGCATTGGATGATGATGCTACTCTATGGTACGGCGGGGTTACCCCCTTGAGCCCCTTAAATTCCTCTCAGTTGAGAACCAATTACGTAAGCAACCTGTACCCAATTCTTTGACGCTGAGGTGAGGGTATAGCTCTCCGGCTGGCCTAAAAGTTTCACCGATGCAACAGTTCATCGATGTTATAGCACTTAGAGGAAATATTTTTAATTGTCTCTCGTTGTTACCATTCCACCTTTAATCTTCATTCATCCACAGCGTTTACGTCGCTGCGTGCAAAATGCCACGATGCGAACACTATTACCCTCCAACCCGACAGAAGACTATCCAGTCGTCGAAGGAGGAGCAGCAGAAGCATTAGCAAACCCAGAAAGGAGCTAACACTACTGCATATACTGCGACTAGAGATCAGCAACCCCCTCTCCCCGAACCAGAAGCAGAGTGTCACAGGATTATAAGAAATATGCAGCATCTTACTCTTCCAAACCGTCCCTAGATAAGGCCGTAAGTTAGAAAAGAAGAAGCAAGAACCTCGCCATCGTGGTGGGGCCGAAAGACAAGCCCGGAGTCTGCGGTGTGTACGATAGCGTTGCCGTGCTTCGCTAGTCTTGAAACTTGTGCGATCCCTAGACGACATCTTCAACACTATAAAGGGAGATTCGTACCCAAGGTAGGATTTTAGTAGATGAGTATAGCCTCTTCTCTTGTATCCGAAGAGCTGTAATGTCAGAAGACAAATTTATCCTATAGCCTTCTTTAACACCAGAATCATACCCTACCAATGCTGCGAACACTACGTTATTGCAATCCAATAACGCTTCTATCGTCTCAGCAGATGCACTACAGATCATTTCCGCCTTCCAGGGTTTGCTAGCAGTTTTTCCTTGTGACACTTCTTGCCCAAAGATTGGATATGGAACTTCGATTCCGGATAATTGCATGTTTTTCGTGTCGCCACCGCATATTTCTGTAAGACTCGCCTCTCCGGAGATTGGATATGGCGGCTGGCTGCATATCTTTTCACGGCAACATGCTTCTGTACAACCCACCTTCTGGAAATCGCATTGTGTTACGATTATGGTTCGAAGATAAAAAGTTGAACATCAGCTGCTTGTATTACCCCTTTGATTGGGTTATCATGTTTAGCAAGGTATAGCCATAATCTTTATATCTTCAAATTATCAACTCCTTATCAAGTTCGTTTCGCAAGTCTTCAATGCAGCCTCTCACCCAAAGCTCTCCAGCAAGATACACTTGCCTAAAATGCGCGACCAAATTTTCCCGTGCTACGGATCGAGATCGCCATATTGCTGAAGTTCATGGTCCGAAGCTGGCTTGTCCTTCGCCTGGCTGCACATACCATGCGGCACGATTGTACAGAGTCAAAGCTCATTTCTTGCAAAAGCATTTCCCACGAAGTATAGTATCCCGTCCTTTATAAAAGCCTAATGTTAACTGTGCCTTAGGTAATGTAATGCCGTGTACGGAGACTTTATGCGCAACTCGCTATGCTACAGAACGGGCTAATAGGCAGTTTCCGATACTTCAAACTCTGGTCTGATGAAAAGGATTGGTTCTATGCAGAGATACGAGTTTTTCAAGACAATGACACAAGTACGGAGATTATTCGTCTCAGGACTTCAAGATATGTCTAGAATGGTGCGTATTCAATGTAGGAAGTAGAATCAGGGCATAATAGATTACTTCAGGCATGGATGTAACCGTTTACGAGGTAGAGGTTTGGTTTATATCGTCGTTATCTTAATCGAGATGTATTCTGAAGATCAAATACGTAAATAATATGCTTATTCTTCTCCAAAACTGACTCCACTAACCTCGCCATTAATGATACCAATTTGAAGACCTAAATTGTGATCACTAAATGCCATCGTGATTAAATTGCCTGGGTTCCTTACTGAAATCGTTACGACGACTTCTTCCTGTGATCTAGGCAGCACCTCATCCAGTAGCTTCATGACGCACCCAGCACCTTAGGCTCTCCTTCGAGCTACTTTAGTACGTCTAGTTTACTTTCATCGATCCAACTACTTCCTCATCATTGCTACTGTCGAGGTCTTTCTAGCTTGCCCTCCAGCGGAATCAGCCGCTTATCTGCTGTGGCGATTACACCTTCGACTCCCTGATTCACAGATATAGTTTTCTCAATCTCTTATGTAATGTGGCTATAATCGCAATCCTCAAGTCATGCCCTTGATATGAGGTTTGTTGGCCCCCTGCGACATGGATAGGCTAGAGTTACCTACATGGTTGCTATACTAATAGATGCGATGGTGAGCTTGCAATTTTGAAGCTCATCCAATATTGCTCTGATATGCCCTTCCTTGAATAATCCCATGTTCGCTCGGCCCTATCATCTTAATTTTCAATATTTCGAGTATCTAGTCTGCTGCTAGATACCAGTATCGAATAAATCGCATGCTCGTGTTCAGTTACTTATAGTCGCCTTTGACTACTTAGTTATATTCGAGCGTCGCGCCAACAGATCGCACGTCATCTACTAGGAGGTTGACAGCTTTAGTATACCACTGATATTTTGTAATTTGTTTAAAAGAAATCTTGTGGCCAGTAGAAAAGGTATGAATTCAAAACGGGGAACCTCTTCGAGATTGATCTTGAATGAGGATCAAAGATGTCTAGCATACTGTCTGTAGGCAAGGTGGTATAACAATATTTCATGCTCGAGAATTCAATTATTGAAATATGGACCACATATAGATTCATGAATAGCCACTAATGATGATTAAAATTAGTAGTGCTAGCATCGTAAAATTCAACCATGATAAAGCGCTATGGTAGCAGATAAGAGATACCCATCACGGTAGATCATAGGATTAAATTGAATTGAACCATCGAACCGACCACTCTATAGCTAGAAAGTGCGGCCATATTTATAGAGTAGCTGGCAGGATTTCAGGTACCCCTCTTAACCACTAAACGTAGTCTCTAGATACGATATATATTAATCAGGACCTTATTGATCAGCACACCACATAAGCACCAAGAATGGCGACCTTGCATACGGTAAATATTCATCCAATATCTACGTAATTACCTAGTTGATGGGGCTTTCTACAACGACATCACATAATTCCTAACGCCATTTGACCCGGAGGAATATTGGATTAACCAACTTAGCAAAATTCGCAAGTTGTGTGATAATACTGGGTACGTTAATAACTATAAGGGTTCTGATTTTAACAGACTTGGGAAAAGGGTCCAAGCTTCTTCAGAGAGGTCAGGAATTCAGACTATTCTAGGTTTCACTTATTGAAAATTAGCCGTATTTAAGGCTGTATAAATAACTCAGAGACCAATACCTCGGCTTATCCGGCAGAGTGTAACTTTATAGTATTTACTTATCGATTGTATTTAATGCAGGAAAGAGAACGATAGCACCCTACTGATACATTGAATTTGTTGGGAGCATATCCTATTACCCTTGCAAACATTAAATATACCAATCGTAATAAGCAGAGGCTGTGATGAGAACTACCCCCTTTCCTCACTGACACTGGTATCCCTGGCTGAGTGTTTTCAATCTAAGCCATGATTCAAATATGAAAAGGTGGAAAGATTTATTTGGGTCCTGAAAGAGATAAGCCAGGAATAGTCTCAAACAAATTCGGCGAAAGACCATCAAGCAAGAAGCCACGAGATATATGAGGAAATTCAACAAGATAATTTTAAATAGCATCTACTAGTGATTTTCTACGTCGGATAATAATAAGTCAAGATACATTAAGCAAGACACGTGGGGGTGAAATAATAGAGTCAGGAGATTATACAAGAATCAGAAAGGATGAAGCGGATCGCATTACCATCTTTAGGGACAAGTCTAACGAGTGCGAGATACATATCGCAAAATCCTTTATAGAGTCAAGATTTATCTAACTAAATTCTCAATTCATATAGCTATTACTACTCCGACTTCTCTTTTGGCATATTAAACAAGATAATCTAAGACTGGACGTAGGAAAGCGGGCTAATACAAACATTATCTCATAGCTCAAAGTCGCGACAATCGGTGATAATTTCATGGAAATATATGGAAAGATGTGTGCAGTAGTCTGGCGTATATCACATATGGGGGTATAGTCTGTTGGGTGTCATAGCTTCCTCCTGATAATTTCTATTCCCGGTAGGTATGCCACAGTATTAAGGCCCTCACCAGATAGACCCCCGAATTTTGGCTCGTTCCGGGCGCTCCTGATTCGGTAACGTAACTGGTTAGTGCCTGAATCACTCTAAGCATGGGTAGATCAAAGTCATGGCAAGCTCTTCCGGTCGTGACGCCTGCCTTTAATCAGCTCTTCTATGACTTGTGCGTATTTTCTCACTGTAATGGAAGATGGTAGACCTTCAAGTCTCGCTTGAACGTCTGCCTCAGACAGGTGGCGGGGACAAGTCATGAAGAAAATTGCTGAATAACGGTCGCCGTGTTCCGAAAGCTATCATAAATGAATTAGAATCATGTCTAAGCTGGAAGGAAATCGAAGACCCACAATAACGCGATGACGACCAGCTTGTATCCTTCCTCTGGTAACATTTTCTAAAGGCTGGCCAAAAATGACCAACACATGATCTGTTTTTGGTTGAACTGGCACCATCTTGCCATCTAGCTCAACTTCAAGGCCATGCTCTCCTTGTTCATGGATAATTGTAATCCATTCTGCATGGTCGGTATGCGCTCCACAGCCTTGATCGGAAGCATTGTTAAGTAGTTGGGGGTAATGAACAAGCTTCATCCTGTACTGAGGCTTCTGCCCGTTGTCCGAGTACATTCGAATGATGTCGTCCAGGTCCAGGGAGGTCAATAGCTCTTGACTAATCTTGCTAGTGACTTCCTCAAACTCTCCCATTGATTCTCGAAATTTTGGAACGTCACTCTCGGATGGCCAGCAGTTGACACCCACTAAACGCTGGCCGAATTCTGCTAGGGCTTCACGATCTAGATCTTCCGTTTCCCAGTCAAACATTTCCTTTTGGTCGATTCGGCCGTCGGTAGCTTCTGAATTGCGGCCATATCCGACGCAATTTTCGGAATCGAAGCCTATATCCTCCTTGCTAGTGCATGCAAACAAACGCTTGGAGCACTCTACGGCATGGTCAAGAACCTGCACAAATTATTCTTCAAGTCCAATTAGGCGACCAATAGCGTAACACTCGCACTTACCTTTTTTTGTTGCTGGGAAATCTTCAGGTAGAATGCTCCTTGTCTCTTTGCCGTGTTAACGTCATTCGTACCCAGCTTGAAGGAAGACAAATCAAGAGCGACTAAACTCATTATGAAGTAACCGTAGCTAATGGACCTCTATCCCAGTTGCTTTACTAGGCAGCCCTTTAATTGTAGTCCAATCATTAGTATGGCCCTCTTTATAAAACAAACTGAGGTAGGGGCACGATACCATCTCATAGCTTGAGCTTGTCATCAAGCTATCCTTTTCCGATTTCTTATCTTTACTCTGTCTATCTAATTTAAGCATACTCTTCAAACTTATCTACGGAGATGGGGGTGGCCATAAATAACCTAATTATACAGTGGCTCTCACATGTTCGCGGCTTATTTATAAGTAGTATAAGCTTAAATACCGATCTCCTATCGCAATATATTCCCGTAATACTCGACAGTTATAGATTTGCATCATTTAACATACTCTTATCGAGCCCCAATAGAACCATGTCTTCTCGGATCGACAACTTCTATACTCCGCTCGGAAACTCCGGATTGAAGGTATCAAAGGTCATTCTGGGGGCAATGTCTTATGGTAGCCCTGAATGCCACGACTGGATCTGTGACGAGACTAAGGCGCTTCCGCTGCTCAAATACGCCTTCGATGCTGGAATCAATACCTGGGATACAGCGGACACTTACTCAAACGGTTTGTCGGAACGCATTATTGGAAAGGCCTTGCGGGAGTACAAAATACCTCGCGAAAAAGTTGTTCTCATGACTAAGTGTTACTTTGGTGTTGCAACTAACGGCAACCAGCCGGGAATCGCCGAGCTCAGCATCAACGATGGGGAGTTCGTTAACCAGGTCGGCTTGTCTAGGAAACATATTTTTGACGCGGTTGATGCTTCGGTGGAACGGCTTGGAACCTACATTGATGTGCTTCAAATACATCGGTTCGACCGCCATACACCCAAGGAAGAAATAATGAGGGCGTTGAATGACGTAATAGAGAGTGGGAAGGTCAGATATATTGGTGCTAGCACTGTAAGTCATCCTGACGTCGGCTCAATCGGCTATGATTCTGGCCTCACCAGTACTAATCAGATTTAGATGGCGGCTTGGGAATTTCAGGCCCTGCAAAATGTAGCCAGCCAGAACGGATGGCACAAGTTCATATCCATGCAAAACTACTACAATTTACTCTATCGGGAAGAAGGTATGAAGCGCAAGGTACGGCAAGTCGATTTGAGCGTCTAACAGTTCATAGAACGGGAGATGATCCCTTACTGCGGCGACGCTGGAGTAGGCATAATTCCCTGGTCACCTCTCGCCCGTGGGATACTTGCCCGCCCGCTCAATGCCAGCCCTACTATTCGCGAGAGCTCTGACAAGATAATGAAACGGGATATACTAGAAGGGATAAGTCCGGCGGATGAGGCTACCATCAAGCAAGTAGAAGAACTTGCTAAACGTAAGCAGGTGCCCATGGTCAGTATCAACATTGCGTGGTGTTTGTCGAAGGGATTCAACCCTATCATCGGGCTTGGGACGAAGGAAAGAATTGACGATGCCATCGAGAGCGTGAAGTTTGCAAATAAGGGTGGGCTAACAAGAGAGGATGTCGCGCTTTTAGAGAAGAACTATGTCACGAAGATGGTCCGAGGATATTAGTGGTAGCCACGACAAAGCCTAGAAGAGTAGTACGAGTCGACATCTAAACTACTGATATGGCTCACCTACTTATTATTCATTTATTTGGTTGCTCGCTCATATCTACGAAGTATTTCCAAGCCTTGCTTAAAGACTGCTGACAACAATTTAGTAACCCGTCGTGCCAGTTTCGTCAAGATAGCTAACGTTAGACCGTTTAAACCCGTCGGCCAGTATAGTATGGAGTAGAAATGGGCCCTTTATGCAAACGCGTAGCTTGACTGACTACGTAGCTTGACATGGCCTTGATTGGCTCGTGAACTTTGGCTGCGAGGACGCGGTAAAGAGATCTGGAGCCGTTGAATTACTTCATTGCTGTTATATCTATATAGAGCCCTCTATACTTGCAATATGGCTATACGCATACGGTGAAGTATAGGTCGACAATGACTATAACATACAAGGATTGCTATAATACGTAACATGTAGTAAACTCTGCATTAATACTCTAGTACTAGTCTCATCAATGTCACATTACATGTATGGGTGTTTTGTAACCATGGTGATGTTGTCAGTGATTCGGCTCGACCATAATCTGGAATCCACAACAGATTTGATGAATCTAGTTTCGTATTGCTACATCTCAAAGCACATTTAGTCCGTTTCGAATGATCAACTGTTGCAGCATCGGTAGCAAGTCTAACTTCTCCTATTTATTTGATCGGGAGTAACCGTGATTGGTCACCGCTGCTAGCGAAAGTGCAAATCCGTACAAATTAGAGCGAGTGTGAAAGTGGCTGCTATACTCTAGTCTGAGGGTAGCCGTGATTCTTCAGGTAAGATGGAGCTACTGCTATATGAGGCTGCTGGACAGGCCCGACGACGCACCGCTGCCATTGAAATTGGCAGTTTTGATACCCATCAGATACATTTGAAAGATGGCGATTCTAGGAAGACGGGACTATTAGCAATATTATTCCCATGAACAGTCCTAGGATTTGACATTTATTTTGTACCAAGGCCATCTAATATGTACACACATACTATGAGCGAATCGGTCAACTGCTAACTTACAAGAAGAGGGTTGGGTTGCACTCCACATCCTCCACAGTAATCGTACTGTACGGGAGCAATCCACCCCGGATCTGACGGGGCGCGGAGAGTACCCCACATGGCATCTCTGTTGCACCTAAGCATACCCTGATAGGGATTTACCACGTATCCCGTAAAGACTTGAGGTGATAATTGGGTTGGGCAGGTGACGAATTGATGATGTCCATGCCAGGTCACAAATTGCTGAGATGCCGGTGCTGAGACATGGTATCGAACCTGGTGTTCTGCATATTGACTATTACTGAATGGAACTAAATGTGGATGGATTATGGCCCCAGAGGAGTGATCGTTGTATATTTGATGATTAGGAACATGGTGGTGCGGCATGGCTTGAAACAATACTGGCTGTGAATCATTCGTAGTAGCCATTACCCCATTAAATCCTATACGCATCCGTATCCGTGTTATAAATTGATCGTCTTAAATAGATTAAGAAGTCAAGAAGTAACCCTCAAGAGATAATCCTCAAGTTCATTTATATAGCTGTACTAAGAGGATATTTAGTTGGTTGCTCGCCACTAGTCATCGCCATCCAATGTCACCAGAGCTATCCCCCCACATGCCCTATGTCGATGCTGCCCGATGTCCATGTCATCATATGATAGCTGTTGCATGTGTATGGCCTGATTTAAGACAAGTCCCCAGGCGGATCTTGGAATTAAGTAGAAAACTATATTGTGATGAGACAATGATGCCGGATGCTTTACTACAATACCACTTCAACAGATTTGTTCTTAGTTTACTTTACGATAAATAACAATTTGCAGGCCTAGTAATGTTCTTTCTAGGAATAGTGTTAGCCCTAACGCTAGGTTACGTGATGACGAATGACGAATGACGAATGACGAGTGACGGATTTGGTAATTGTTAACTTTGAGATCTTATAATATTTCAAGATGGCATAACTTCTTATTGGGGCTAAATCCACTTATCGTATTATATCACCTGTAGCCTCCAGTAGCCGATACCCAATCTAAATCTTAAGCTTAAGACCAAGTTGTTCCAGTCTAAAACAACCAAGCATCTACAAGCCCAGTGACTACGGATTAAGAGTCTTTTACACTTATTAATAACACTCGATAACGTCGCTCCCTTAACGGCCATAAGAGTTTATAGCTACGGTAATAACTATGTTTATAAAATCTGCCACGTTTTATATCAAAGGTTTTATTAGGTTATGATGGATGGATAATGGGTCGTGTCAAAAGCACTGTGGTATGAATAAGCCTAAAACGTGGTGATTCAATGCTACTGTATTTAGAAGCTGCGATCTCGGCACACCATCGGACCCCACTAGCCCGTCTACGCAAATATTAGAGCATCCAACTAGGGCTCTCTCATATACCACATATAATTGTCGGGATGGGTTATTATCGATGTGTACTAATTTGTACGGCTATACCAATACTATATACAGAACCAATTGTGGCTGTGGATTCTGCAAGCAGTTGTGGTGTTCTGACTCTGCCCTGCGTTTTCCCATATACTATTCTACATCCAATACTTCTTAAAGCGTTATCCTGACGTAAATATCAGATGCACGCATCGGTGCAGCTATAGTGTGCTAGATGTGGAGAGCCTAAGGTTATACACGAGTGAGAAATTCAGCATTGGATTCCAGATAACCTTTCTGGTGCTCCTTTATGTAAATTTACCTCCAAATAATATATTCAGTATTAGCTAGTTTTCTGAATATTCCATGTTAGCATTGTCTGGGTAGTCTTTGCTTACCTGGAGAGGCATTGGTTATCTTGAAGCCAATCGTCAAACGGTATTGTACAGCACACAAGAAGCTGAGGTTTGTACTTCTAGAACACCTCCGTGGTATGACGAGAGGGCGTAGAAATCGACGAATACTCGGTATTCCCGGCTCTTACAACTTGAACGAATGGCTGGTAGGGCTCATAATAATTAGCAACAGATAATCCCCAACTTAAATGTCGGTAATAAAGGGTAACAATTATGAGTTACAATGCCATTTTATGACAAAGTTTCCATATAGTCTAAATTATTTAAAGGACTAACGCATATCTGAAGTTGAATAGCATATGTATGGGCCGATCTATTTACCAGTGATTTAAATCGGCCTATAAACCAGAGCATGTGACACAGTCAATTGGCTTTATCAATTGAGGACAGTTGTAAGAAAAAATCAAGTAGCGTCTGCAACCCTATGAGCACTGAAGCCATTTTAACATTAATAGACTATTACTAGCTCTGAAAAACTATTAGAAGATATTAGAAGATATTAGAAACGCTAACTCTGAATTCGTTGAATCGGAAAAACTATTATCACCTCACGGACACTTATTTAATTTACAAGGTTAGGAATAGAGTGTGGCCTTCATGAGCTCTGTAACAGCTGGCTCGGCAAGCATGAAGCGGGGCCGAACGAGAGGAAGAGACTTTACCTGGACCTTGACCTGCGGACACCTTATGACTCAAAGGTCAAAACCTTGCCCAACTCCTGGCCACTGCGTGAAGTTTCTCCGGGAGGATTTCGTCGGGCTGGCGAACCGGTGGTTCCAAATGAGATGTCACAGTTGCGGAGAACCTAGTATCGCTCAGATGAGCTTCCTGCTGGGGCTCAAGTAGAACACCCACTACCTGTATGTATCAACCACTCTAAGAAATTATCTAAGATTCTGATCTAGAAATTTATATGTAGCTAGCTCTTCTGCTTCGCTTCAGTGCGGCCGCAACACGGAAGACTTCCTCTTCCGGTGATTGCGCGTGGTGTCAATGTAATACCAATGGGACCGCCAATCCGCCACCGAGCGATTCCAGACTCGTTCTGGAGGAGTGTCTGGGATAACCGTGAGGGTTTGCCTGCTGGTCTGCCGCCGGTAGCAGCGAACTCGCCGAATTTGCGCCGGCCGTGGGACCGCCTTTATGAACGACTGGGCTCGGTCACCAACCCGGGGAATTTTCTCATCCTCCGTGATAGCGTAAATGCTGGCAAAGTCGCTCTCGAGCCTTTCCAATGCCCAACGAGTCCAAATAGGATCAAGCGATTCGTTAGCAATGCTATTAATGGTGACGAGGAATCCATCGAGCAGTTCATGTCTCCGCTTCGAAGGGTAAGGAAGCTTCCACCTCTAGCAAAATAGAATAACGTGAATGACTGACCCATCTGAGATCCTTTCCATAGACTGTGTCAGTGTTCGAATATCTACGGGATCCTCTTACAGGAACCCGCATAGATAGCACAGTGCCAGGTATCTATCAGGACTTACAATTGATTAAGCATCATACTGAAGGTGCCCAGGGGTAGGTTTTTGCCCACATCTTTAGCGTATCTTCATTAACGGCGCTCACTTTCTATTGTAGTTTGTCGGCACACTGGATTGAATTCTGTATGATCCCCCCAGAAGATAAGTATTTATCCCGAAAATTTTCTGCTGATGATCCCACTTCCGACAGATCCGTATTATACGCAGCAAATCTCGCCGTTCGCGCGCAAATATGTGTCTGATCAGATCAGACACATCCGTCCACAGCATCAAGATTTGGCGTCCCCTTATCATGAATACGTGCTGTCGGAGCTGCTGAAAATCGAGAACAAGATCCCCGAAATGAAATACAAGTCTGAAGATTAGCTTGGTGAATGAATCTTAAGATAACGTTAGCTTAATAGCTTGTCCGCATAAATATGACGTAATGACCGCTACTCACGAGTTAATGAGGTATATACGGAGGATTGATGCTACAGTATCTTTATCAGCGGCCTCTCTTACGGTTAGAATTGCGCTGACGGCTGGCATCAAAAATTGGTAAGGCTGAGTTTATCTTTTGGGGTCCCTCTCAGTTTCACATTAGTTTCTTTGAGCACACTGCTTTGGCGGCACAATCGAGCAGGTGGGGTCGAAGTAATAAACAAACTCCAGGTGATCGATAGGGGATCGCCGCAAACGGCAACGGACGAACAAATGATGCAGTTTGGCTTTGGATGGCGGCACGGGACTTTTAACCCATCCAATACGGACACGACGGAGTAAATCATGCACTAATTAAAGGCCAACGCCAACGTTCGAGACCACTATCGTATTGCCTATCAAACTGGAGGAAACCGATACGGCGTGGCCGACTAGTACACATAAAGGCCAGCATGCAAGCCTAGGGTTAACTATGTTAACTATTGTGGTTTCTCTAACTATGAAAACAGTGCGCCCTCGCTGGTATTTTAGGGTTCTAGAGATTAGTTTGCTGTGGCCCTGCTATCTTAGCTATTCTGAATACACTACTACATCGCTAGTTCTACGCTATAGACTCTACATTGCTAATTACCACGTCTCCCTTCGCTTTGCATCTGTAACCACCTGACCCTGCCCTAGTTATGGAGACAGTCATTTGAGTTCTTGTTGGCCCTTAAATTCTCAATATTTGAAGCATATACTACAGTCACGCTTCATTTGCCTCTCTTCTAGAACAGTTTCTGGTAGTGCATGTTCCTTCAGCTGGCTTGAGGTAGCTTCCATAGGTTGTAATAAGAGGCACTAACTTAAGGTTATCTCATCTCCCTCTCACGTAAACCCAACCACTCCTTACACCACCTCCTTACCCAATACGGACTTATTGCTTCCACTTCTTTTAGCTTCGTGCTCGCTCTCACTACTCGATCCATAACAAATTCTGGTGCTTCTGTTGACAACAATGTCTCGTATGCATCAACCATTTTTACTGCCGGATTAGTTTCGATCAAACTATTCACATCGGCGATATTGACATCGGCAGCTTCCTTCAACTTCTGCAGCCACTTCTCGAAACTGACAATTTCGATATCCCCCTTTCCCTGATTGGCAAGCCTTAGTGTTTCAATAACGCTGGGGAGGAGGGCATCCCATGTGGTAGGATGTGGATTCATGACATGAAAAACAATTGCACTACACCTAACATCATCTTCCACAACAATGTCTCTTCCCTCTAACCCAGCTACAGGCTTGAATGCAAGTTCTACGAGCACCTCAGCCAACACATCCATGGGAATCCAATCTATCTTCTGTTGGAGTGAGCCTAGGCGATCCGGGACGGCCCGGACGTTCGAGCTAGTGATCACCAGGCTGGGCAGCCATTCCGACCGGTTCCATCCACTACCGGTACGGACCGGTCCAGATATCTGACCGACCCGGGCAATCCTCGCCGACACATGCAGCTTCTCAGCTGCGTAATGAAGAAGACGCTCAGCGATGTACTTACTCTTTCCATACCCCATTGAAGCCGGAACTGTAGGATCGAAGATAATTGTTTCCGGAATGGGAGAATGGTCACATAATAGTACAGCACTGATAGAGGAGATGAATAGGATCGAAGGTGACTGATGAGCATTTAAACCGAAATTTATAACGTTGCATATACCTGAGAGCTGCTCACGGAATGCTGCGAGCGGGATATTGAAGTTAACAGGCCAGGCATTCAATATAATGTCGGTGGTACTACATAGAAGGTCGTTATATATTTGCGATTCTAGACCAAATCTAGGCCGCGCGAGATTGACCGTCAGGAATGTAACCCGATCGCTTGGGAAGCCCACAGGCAGGCTTCGGGTCTCATTTCGTTCCTTTTGAAGTAGCAAAGAATTTGATGCGCGGTTTAGGCAATAGATACGACGAACCGACGAGTCCCGCAGCAGCACCTCCAGTATATGAGAGCCAAGTGCACCGGTTGAACCAGTTAGTAGAACGACACGTCCTTCTTTAACAACGGCCGCAGCCGTCTCATCATTCGCTATAGAGCCTTTCGCAGACTCAAAAGCGGAGAATCCGTCAATGAGAGCCTGATATTCCGCTAAAAGCTCATTTACTTCTTGCTTCTGGTCTTCTAGCACGGCTTTAGCGGTAGGATGGTTCCGATCTAAGAGACGCGAAATGGCTTCGGCAAGTTGTACGACGGAAGGGTTACTATAGACTGTGTTTGGTGCAATGTCCGATATGGCCGTTAGCCGTCTTAGTTTTCTCGTTAAATTAAGCGTCTGTAAAGAATCCATTCCGTTGATGAAAAAGTTAGCATCATGATCAAGTGACTTCCATTCGGTTATTTCTTTAATCGAATTCCAGATCAGCGCTCTCAAAGAATGCGGGTCGGAAATTAGTCGATCTCTAGCTTTGTTGGCAAAAGGTATATGTAATCCCTCTGCATCCGCGTACAGGGCATCCAATTCCTCGGTGTACGTCTTTAGCGTTAGTCTTCTTTGTATAGTGCCTTTTCCAGCCCGTGCGAACGGCTTCGATGAAGGTGCTAGGAGAATATGCGATTTAGATACTTTAGCATATTTAGGACAATCCCGGTTTGCTTCCTCGATTATCGGCCAAATACGTTCAATGATTTCCGCCTCTTTGAGGCCCAACATGATCCTGTTCTCCTGCAGCTCAACGATGAGCGCAGCTTGAAATCTTTGATCTCCGGCAACCAAAGCAGACTTAACATCTGGGTGGCTGGCAACGTGGTTTTCCATTGTAATAGGATTCGTCTTCTCTCCGGTCGAGAATACTATCATATCATCCAGGCGTCCACTGTAGCGCCAGAGATTGGACTTAACTGGGTGTGGTGAAAAGAGATCACCAGTGTGGAAGATGGGGAGATCCGGATATAGTTTGAAGACTGGCTGGCATTTGATTTGAGCATCCTCAATGCGGAGCTCATATAGATCTTCTTCGATGCGACAGAATTCCGCCCCTATATCTGGATGGAAATGAATATACTCCCAATCGTCCAAAGCAGACGACGATGTGTGCTGTAGTTGAGGGAGACTCCCTTGCTCGGATGAGCCGTATACGTTAGCGAATGAATCCACGCTTTTCGCAACTAGGTTTCCGCAATCGGTGGGAACACTCCCTCCACTGCACAATATTGTAGCCACTTTGGAGCAGATGAATTCGAGCATGTCGACATTCTTACTAAGCTCCACCACCATGGAGGGCGTGATAAAAGCAGCGTCTGCTTTAGTATGCCTAAGCCCCTCAGCCAGGAGTTGTGCTGATAATATGGCACCCGCAATAGGATAAATCCATGCTGATCGATTGGCAATTGCATTGCAAAGAGTAAAGACGTGGTTAGCAGCCTAGTTTTATTTTTAAATCGGAAGTTAGCATCGCGGTCTCTCGTTCCCATCTAAGGAGGTCAAGCGGAGCTCACATGGAACGGGGGTAGTAAGAAAAAAATACGACTTCCTTGGAATAGCCTAGTCTGCATCTCAAATCCTTTCGGAGGGTTCATCTGTGTCGATCTGATATATTCTGCAACGAAATCATGCGACCAGACAATGGGCTTTGGCATACCCGTAGAACCCGAAGTGTGAAACACTACAAATGGGTCGTGCCGAGCCTCCTCGAAGCTCTTCGCATATGGGTATTCGCCGTGTTTTGCGCCAAGCAACTCCTCAAGGGTTGGTGCGTCTAATACCCGAAGTGGAATGGTAGGAGCAGTAGAAGATACTATTTCAGACACTATCAGTGGCCGTGGATTGGCGGCTATAATAGTCTTGCAATCGAGATTTTCAAATAAATCTAGATGGGCAGCGATATGATTTCGAGGAGAAGGAACAAATATCTAGGAGGATTCGTTAATCGTAGACCCCATGCTAAGCACAGCATCACGACCAAGACACATTTTTTACAACTTACCTTATATCCCGCTTTTATAGCGCCTAGGATGAAGATGTTGTAACGGAGATCGTTTGGCCCGATATATGCCAGTGTTTCAAAATTCTCGCCAGGTCCGAGAGCATTGTGGAGGTATCGAGCAGCGCCATTGACGGCATTTGCTAATTGTCTGTAATTAACTTTGCGGTATCCTGCGATATAAGAGGTTTCCGAGACGGGAATTTCTGCGTAAAGCAGCTGTGGGGTCTGCTTAGCTCTCAAGTCGACCACATTGACAAGAACATCCTGCATTTGAGATTCAGATGACTCAGGTTTATTGTGGTGACTATTTTCCCTCTCGGTGTCTGATTGCATCTTGCAACACGATAGTAGTCTCAAGGGGACTGATAATATTATGCCGCAGTAAAAGCTATGTGGAATAAGTACGGTCCTCAGTCGTAGCTTTCCTACCCGACCGACTTTGTGATTTCAATGCCAGTTCTTCGGATCCCAAACATGTGCGGGCGTATATCAGCAGACAGCGGTCCCATACTGTAATCGCAATACTGCATATCAGAGGTCTCATACTTTGTAGTAACAGTCAGCGATGACCTTGTTGGCAGCTAAATAAGCGTGTCAGCTGCGGGCTTGCCACAGAAGTAACCTCACGGATGACACATCTTAGATTAGATGACCATATCAAATTGATGAATACCAGATACTAATGCGGCTCGCTACAATACTGCCGTTAGCCCTTGTGAGTAAAAACGGAGGTGGCGGGTTGATTCAAACGTGACTACACTAATTAGTTATTTCGGCTACTCACGGTACTGTATTGTTTACGTTTTAAACTATGTTAATCTTTCACCTATCAGGTAGTTTTGAAGTCTCTAGTCAGACGCAAATGCTTAAAGCGGAGCTAAGGATATATGAGGCCGATGGCAAGTTGCAGGCTCTTTTGAATCGAAAAAGGCGATAGACCGATTAGTTGTATACATAAGGCGACTTACAGCGGAATAAGCCTGGTATTTGGACTAAAAAGCCCTCAAAAGCACGAAATGCTCTCTCTTTCTCTCTCCTTCGCTCTCTCTAGGTAGTCTATCTGCTATTACTACTGTTTTGCGTTTGTTACATTTTACCCAGATTCCTCTTTGTAAAGACAATCACATTTAATCGCTTTCTTTAGCCAACCCAAGTGCATGTAATATTCCATGGAGTAAACTCAGCTACCTGGCGCTCTTTCTCACAACAATTGCGTAGGTGTACCAGTACCAGTATCCAAAGTGTTACCATAAAGCCTCTTCCCTTAAACCCTCTCTCTTCGCCTTCTTCATTCAACGTAGGGATGCTCTGGCACTAGAGGAAGTTGGTTTTACAGATAGGCAGACGTGGATGTATGCAATTGAAGCAAGACTGCAACAAGAAGGCGTACCCGCTATCCAGAGACGTCTATATCCGTCCACTTTCTGGAATGGTGAACAGCTTGAATTGGCAGCACTCGGCTTTAATCAAAGGTCAGGCGAGATCCAACATTTGCTTCATCATCCCCTGATACCTAACCAAGCATCTACGTAGACACTTAGCGGTGACGGCCCCCCGGGAGCCGTCCGAAGCGTTTTCGTTCGCGGTAACTCGGATCAATTTGGGGTTGTTTACCATGACTAAAGGGCCGGAACTTCCAGACGTGGACAAAACCAGTTCGCACTAGCAAATTATCATGCTGCAGCACCACTATCGCCGCGGCAAGCAGTTCTTTCTGGTCTCCAAACTTAACCCGAACTCTCCAGTCTCCAGTTTGAATGCATTTACTATTTTTTTTAAAGGTGGTAGTAAGTCTGATAAAACCATCAAAAGCTATTAGCTTAGCACAAGTCAGTCTAGTCGGCGTACGCCACAACATTTAAATAGTTCGGAGTGAAAGGCAAAGGTATCATGTACCGGCAACTAGTCTACGACGTAGTATGTAACACGGCTGAATGCCGGAGCATTGATCTCCAGTCTCTTTAAGGTCATCATCAGAGCTCAGGTGCTGCTCTTGAAAATTTATTTAAGTTATAGCTAAACCTGCATTTGAGCTACAATGGAGTTACTAACTTACCACTTCACATACATCTTTACGTCCGTCTAATCGTGAACAGATTGAATGTCGAGGGGTAGTAATCTATAAACGATTCCCGGAAGATCAAAACTGTACCTAAAACTATCCCCATACCTAACCACCGTGTTCCCGAACAAGCATGACATGCCATAGGTAGATCCGCAAAGCTATATGTCAAACCAATTTTCATATTCTCGATTTTCTTATAAAATGATTCTTGCCCTTTCTATCTCCTTTGTTTTTGAGGGAATAATTTCTTAAGTGGATTTAGGTTAAATACAAGTGGATACAAATCTACCCTTAAAAAAATATAATCCTACATTTAGATCCAATCCTAAGGAACATAATCCTACATATCTACTCTTAAAAAACACAGTCTTACATTTAAATCAGCTTCTACATACTTACCCATGTTCTGGCCCCTTCTACTGCGCCTGTTACGGTGAGTTGCCTCGCAACAAGGGCCATGATTTTGTAATAAGTAGATTTGCGTCTCGGTTGGCTTATTAGCAACAAGCTGAGCTGATCTGCCGGCCAGAACAAATATTGTACAGTACGTCAGGCCCACAACCCGTTCGAGCTATTTAAACTGAAGTATAGTTTATCACCCGGTCTGCAAAAATACACCATTGATGACTGCCGCCAACACACTGATCGGGCATCCGTCAATGTTATTTTTGTTCGTGGTCTCTCCTACAGTCAGAATTATGCTGACAACTACGGAGTAGTATTCGAATAATAGTAAGGCTGAGTTTTTCATCTTTTGGTAACTTGCTGGGGGTCGCTCTTAGTATTGCATTAATTTCCTTGCCCCCGCTAGCCGTACACCGCATCCGAGCAGACGGGGGCCTCAGAGTTAATAAACAGGCCCTAGATGATTGTTGGATAGGTGGTTGAATGTTTTGGGTTTACTAGTGCACACATAATACTTTCCTACGGAACCGGGAGACTCTGATCCTGCAGCGAGGCGTTCAGAGGCATTCCCAGACCGCGATATTGGTTGAGAGCAAGTGTGTCACAAACCAGGTATTGCAACAGTGCGAATGGATACTGTAATCCATACCGCTATTTTTTGGACTATGGGATCCTAAGAGAGTGTGGCTTGTACTGTACGTATCAGCCGGGCGCCTATCATACCATCATTGTTGGCGGCCGCTCCTGCGACCAGCGTCGCGTATGTGACAACTGTTGAGGCAGTGGTTAACCTTTCAGTTCCCCTAGTAGGGCAGCACTGCTCGTTCGCTGTGCCCGATAAGAAACTTAGATTTAGGGTATATTTTACTATAGAGCTTAAGATGCAGTGTAACTGATGAGTAGCCAAGCCATTGCAACGGTAGTGGCAATTACGTCTCGCGAAGAGCTTTCGTAAAAGCAACATTTAGAGAGCAGTCGAAGTAGTGCATCCTGTCTACTCACTGAAAACTCGACGCAAAGACACACCACGTTGCCCCGCCTAGCTAAAAGTTTGCTTTGATCGATTACGGAGTAGCATTATGCTCGATGTCCTTAAACAGAACCATTCGCCCAGTGCCTCTAGCAGCTGCTTTGGGTACCAACACTTGCTTCAAGGCTATAACACTTGTTAGAATCCTGCCGGGTCTCCAAGCACATTCCATGAGTTCGAAAGCCTTAATTTTCTCTCAGGCAGGTAGACCCTCGCAGAAATATAAAAATACTATATCAGAGTTTCGAATTTTGTTTGTTGCGCCCATATCCCTTCATTCCTGTACGTGCTGATGGGAATACCCTGGAATACAACATTTCTCACAAATACTAATACAGTGAAATACGAATAGAGGCTCCGCATCACTTCATTCCGGAATCAATAGAGAATCCAATAATACGCATATCCCTGGAAGGTACTTAAGTCTCGTTAATTTAAATGACAGTTCGTAGCATACACCGTGAGATATAGATTCCGATAATCCACAATTTGGAGCCGGGGCTTAATTATCGCATAATTGTGCGTTGTAAAGCTCTTAATTTGGTAACCACGTACCCAATAGCTATTAACTAGGATAACCTAGTGTTGTAGAATGTTGGCGCGCCCGACGATAATCTCATCGCCACACCTGAGGCTCTGGAGACAGACCGACATGGCTTAGACGAAGACGGCTCGATGCTCATAGTAGCTCTCGTATATATAAATAGATAAAATCTCAAATAAATATCATATGTGCAAAATAAGCCAAGTAATAACTATTAATCTTGTAAGAATCCTCCGCCGCACAAATGATAGATCATTCACTAACATACTTACAAGTCACATCTGACAGTGAGATTAGTGCAATCTCATCTTTGATAACCATCTTCCAGCTACACTTGCAAGTCTTGAAGTCTTCGTACCCATATGTGAAGTCACTTCTAACTCTGAAATAAGAAAAACCGAAATTGAAGATATTATGTGCAGAATAATAACCATCAAATGGTCCCAGTGTGGATGTGAAATCAAAGATAACGTTACAAAATGCCGGGAAGATATTCCTGATCCATATCACTGTCCGTTTGGAGGAACTATATGGGAAGATGATCCTCAAGAGGAGGAAGGCCATTGTGGATGCTTGTATTTGACACCATCAAGCTCGTCTGCGAGTGATGATAGTTCGTAGCCGCTGGTTAAGATTCTACCCATACGTGCGAAATAGATAGCTAGTATACTCTTCCGTTAAAACGGAATTCTCAAACCAAGATTCAAATCATGCAGAAATTATCACGACGGACTATACAACAGATAATTGCCCTCAGACCTCAGCGCATAGGACAATATATCTTCCTTGCCCTTTGTAAAGATCTTTAAGCACTAGACGGTCGTACGTCATCGTAGACAGCCCGTTAAAAGTTCTGAAATCACGTTCGCTTTTTAAATTGTACCGTAGCACTCTCTCGAAGGGTAAAAACGTAACTACGGCTCAAGGCACTCTTCTATCGTCTTAGCTACAGGATTCGACATGTCATACGAATCCTCGAATTGGCTTACCGCACAGGTCCTAATATTCCAGTTTATAGTACTTAAGAGAACGGATTACGGCCAGAATGGTTCAGAACTGGAATGTGTTAGGTGGTCAATGCTGTCGATGTCGATTTCTTGCCCTGAAAAGCGGTTAGTACTAGAAATCGTGACTTATGGGTTCAACATCATCAACATTCGCCTCTCGCTTTATAGATTAAACATTCCTCTCTAGTCAGGAACCAGCTGCTGTAACTATATCTATATTATGCGTTGTGATCACAGCGATTTCCAAAGCTAAATGGTCGGTTAAGTCTACGAGGGTGATGTTCTGCATTGAAAACTCTTAAGCAGGAAGTGTGGACACATTTCCGTCCTACGTAGTAATAACGAAGCGAGTGGAACACTTCAAGATTTGAAATTAACTAAACATGTGAGTATGATTATACATGATACCAGATATCGAAAATCCATGCAATCTAGCCACTATATTCACATGCAATAAGCATTGTGCTACTTTGACTAATGCTAACCTCAGCATGGGTGATGAGAGAACTCTTTATACACTAATTACTGCCGAATGATCATTCAGTAAGACAGCGCTGAATTTTGTACCGCTCAGCACAAGGAAACCGTGTCTGCGGCGCTGGGTCAACAGGCTCCATTGATTGTGATCCGGACCACGAGAGGTGGTAAAACGCTAGTATTTACCCTTCTAGACTCAGCTTACGAGATTACAGGCTAATGATCTAACCGTGCTATGCTATACCACAGACCTAGAAAAGCTTACATATTACCCTTAGAGGAAGCCGATGTTCATGCGTACCGAGCAAAGAAAGGTGTATGCCAAAGATCACTGGCTAGGTTTCCACCATTTTTTGATATCCCAAAGTCCGTAACATAGCCATAGTCCCATGCTAGCGGTATTGTTAGCAACTCGCGAGTATAACAAATGAAAATTCTCATCAAGCCGTTATTCCACAGCTACCAAGATCGGACGTTGTTATGGCTTGTGACCCGGTTGTCTGTCTTCAAAAGTATCATAGTTGTTATTCTACAGGTAGCGTCCGAGTGAAATTTCGGGGCAAGAACTCTCACGGTACTTGCCATGCCAGCGTAATCTCAGGAAAGCCGTCCGTCGTCGCGGTACTCGGAAGATTCAGGAACTGCCAGTTACTCAGGGGCGGAAGGGAGGAGGGAAGCCTGCTAGTCTGCCACTCCAGGAAGCTGCACTGCGAATATTTAAGGATATCACAGATGACGTCTCTCGACAGTGTGAAGAGACATTACAGTCTACATCACAGCATCTGAGATGCTGGATGGAACAGTTAGGTGTCAATACATTTTCTCGCCTGTTCTAAGATTCAGAGCATAAGAAGAAGAGTCAAAATTGTCATCAAACCTATAACCTACTTTTATATTATATCTTAGTGCATTTTTGGTAACATAACACATACATACATTCACAGGCCTGTAAAAGCAGGTCTCAAGCTTCTTCTGTGGGAGTCGGATCAACTGCTAGTATACCATCTGATTGCTGTAGGACGAGTGTCCCTATTATGAAGCAGTAACCGTTGAGGCCATGGGTGCGAGACAACCTGGTACAGGGGACGCCAGCAGCTCTGCTGGTCGATTTATAAGAGCGATCTGCACTAGGACTATCGGGAGATCAAGATTCGCATGGACTTCGTGTATGCTGCGACCAAGACTCTAGACATTGAAGACTTAGCAGCCTTTACATTACTAACGGAACACCTTCTGGTTCCTTGCGATGATCTGGATAGATATTTCTACAGACGGCAGCACAGGACCCTGCGCGTTAGTCTTCTTTGTAGGAGAGCTTGGTATTTACCCCGCAGAACCGGCAACAATCGCCTGAAGAATTTTTAACCCAGTACACAGAGCCATAGGTTTCAGCTATTGACAGAGTTATACGGAGTACCGACAAGCCGTTATGAGCATTGTGAAAAAGCGCACTCCTAGGATAATCGAGTCATTGACCCAGATAATCCCTTTGAGCACACTATATTTCTCAGAATATTAGCTTTACAGGCCGGGCATCTAGTACTGACACAACACCGGGTTCGCACTGGAAGACGAGTATCCGGCCTCACTGGCTAAGTTCCACTCCGATCTGAGAGGTTACTCATTATTAGAATAGTCGATTACGACACCACATCTTTCAGCCTTTTCGCATCCAGACCAAGGAGGCGCAGTACTAGTCCCATCGGAAGTAAAGGAACCAGGGAATTCACTAGTCGAAGCAGTTGGATACTTACCTGGCCTACATTTAGTTGCCCAAGAGAATGACGTAGAAACCTGAGAAATCGACAGAGATTCCCAAAGTAGGTTGACCAAAAAGTCAACCGTCAAGTCAAAATAGCAGAGGTCCCGAACAGGAGCCTATATATTTAGAAGGTGAAACACAACAAGGAGAAATCCAAAGAGAAAAGAAAAGGTAGATGTATGGAAAGCTACTTGTATGAGCGGCAAGCTTAGGGGTGGTCTGGTGTATGTGTGCGAAGGCCGAGAGGTAAAAAGTAAAAGCAAGATGGTGACAAGAAGACCGATTTTTTGTTAAAAAAAAACGAAAACACAAGAACTGGCAAGACGATTGCTACATACAAAGGTAGCATTGATGATGATGATGATGATGTTCTATTCCGCCCGGCTAAGCCTAAAAGGGCACTAGTACTACGCTTCTATCTGATTCAATTCTATACAAATAACTCCTCCCTCGCGCCAGCCCATGCTATGCGTATTCATATCTCGTTATTGGTTACCAATCTATATATATTCTAGTTCGTCGGTTTCCCGTATGTTTATGTGTTGATAGGTATGCTTGGAGGCCTTTCTCCAGTCGTACAACGTCCTATTCTCGGTGGTTGAATCGAGGGCCTATCTGTACGGGTTGTGGGGTGTATTATCGGGGTTGTGATGTTAATTGTGGTTGTGCTTACACATTGTTGTATCCAGTTGTTGGTTCATAGTTCAAACGCTTTGTAGCTATCACATATTCGATCGCTGTGTTCACCATTGCTATATCGGGGCTCCATTTCTTCTCGTTCTCCGCTTTCCCACCCAGGTGGTATGCCAGATTCCCGGCTTTCTCCCCTGCCTTTTGCATCATCGGTCGTCTCTGTGATTCCCACTGAATACACCTAAATAGAAAGTGTTCTACTGTTTCTTTCGCTTGCCCGCATACGCACATCTCTGTTTCCGTTGCCTTGATTCTGAAGAGGTAACTATTTAATCTGCTCTTCCCTGTCCGTAGCTGTGCCAATATCCTTGCCTGCTTCTTGTTGAGCTTGTCGTACAGTATTCGGGTGTGTTTTCCTGGTAATGCCGTGTCTACTCTTCTCGAGTATTCTCCTACTTCCTTAGGTATGATTCTGGCCTTCCTTATTCTGAGAGCTCTGTTCGTTGTAGTCGATTTAGCTTGATATGTATCGCCTTGTGGTGCCTTCCCTTCCATTGCAGCCTCCCAGGCTTGTCCCCTGGCCTCTTCCGTTAAATTGAATTCCTTCTCCTTCGGGACCCATACCACCTTAACTTTTACTTTCATCCCTTCTAACTTGGTTGCCACTTTGTATATCTGGTCAATACTACTTTGTCCTGATTGTTGCCGTGGTTGTTGTATCACCTGGACCACTGCCAAGTTACTGGTAAATATTGTTACACACTTAGTGGTGTGACTAAAGTCAATCTCCTGAATTGCCTTAGCAATCGCTATTAATTCCGCTGTATACGGGTTCTGTTCTGCTCTTGCACCTAGAGTGACTGATTTGATTACCGGCTCTCTAATGGTGATATATTGGTTGGTATAGCTAGTTATACTCCCGATACCAACCAATTCTTTCCTGGCTGACGCTTTTACTGCTATCAGTACTCCGTGCCTGCGCTTGATCTCCGTTTCTACTTCTTCTAGGTCCGTGATACCCTTTATACGGTTCTCCCATGGGGCGAGAATGTATGGTTGAATCGTTTCCATCTTGTTTACTGGTATCTTCTGACAGATCTTTGCTATCTTTTGCAGTGGGGATGTGAACCTGGCGCATTCCCTGGTGGGTATTCTGGCCAATGGGTGTGTTAGAGGTAGTGATCGTACCTGTACCCAAAATACTGTTGCTTTCCTTATGTGCCGGTCCTCTGTACAATTTAAGCTGGCTTCCGCTTCCGCTACCGCTGTGGCTACTGTCTTGAAAACGCCGATAATTGCTTGCGCTCCTACTTTCTGCGGTCTGTTCAGCATGGCTGCCTCTTTGCCAGTACACCGGTGCATCCACACCACTGACGCATAGTCAATCACGGGTGTTACTGTTGCTGTGAATAGTTTTCTTGCTGTTGGTGTTGATATGGCCTGCAATCGCCTTAATGCCATAGCTGCTTTCAGGCCTTTGGTTGCCGCCCTTGAGATGTGTTCTCCAAATCGTAGCTCTGCGTCTAGTATCACTCCCAACAGTTTAGCACTTTCCTTTGGCTCGACTTCCGTTCCTTTGATACTGTATGGTTGAGTGCTTGTCTTTAATTTATTCCTCGTGAAGTGAATCAGTGTTGTCTTGTCTTGCTCGAATGTAGCTCCACTACACTTCTCCCACTGTATGGCTTTACTGATTATCTCTTCGATACCAGGTCTGTTCGCTTCTGCCGACTCTCCTACTACCCATGCCGAATAGTCGTCTACAAATGCTATAGATCCTCCTTTAGAGCTCAGTTTGTGTTGTACTAGATCGGCGTTAAAGAACAGGAAGAGGATTGGGGATAGCGGCGACCCTTGTGGCAGTCCGGCTTGTGGTAGCTCTTGCGTTTCCGATACTCTACCGTTGACCATTATATTTGCTGTTCTATTAGAGCAAAAAGCATCAATCCAGTTGACTATGTATTGTGGTACTCCACGCGTTATAAGCCTTTGCAATAACCTTTCTTTGTACACTCCGTTGTAGGCTCCTTTCACGTCAAAGCTGATAAGACTTAGCACTTTCCTCCTCCTCCAGGCGTCATATATATGCTCTTGCAATAATACTAACGCTTGTTCGGTGGACCGTTGCTTTCTGGCCCCAAAGTGATTTGTAGGTAGTAGCCCCCAGTGCTCTGTCGCGTACGATAATCTCTCTGCCACCACCGCTTCTAGGATCTTTCCCAGTGTCGGTAACAATGAGATAGGTCTCCACGCTTTGGCTACTGTATAGTCTCCTTTTCCTGGCTTCTTCAGCGGTATAATCTTCGCGTTTCTCCATTGTTTGGGCAACTCTCCTTCTTGTAAAGATGTCTGGAACAGGTGTGTGATAGTGTTTTTAGCTACCGGCCAAATCTGCTTCCATACCATAGCTTGCACTCCATCTTCCCCCGGTGCCTTCCATGAGTTCATATCGAGCACTTTCCTCTCCACTTCTTCCACTGTTACTTGAGGCATCTTTACTGCCATCCGTTGGCCCTTCTCTCTCTCTTCCTCTATCTCCTCAGGTAGTGGGGGGAAGAATGTGGCTAATAGCTCTTTTGACTGTTCCGCTATGCCTTGTGTTGTTGTGCCGTCTTTCCTCTTTAATTGGGGGATTCTGTCGAACGTCACGTTGTTGTCCATGTCTAAGAACTTGGAGATTTGCCATATATTCTTACTCTCTGTCAGGAAGCTGTCCCAGTGTGCCTTCTTTTGTCTATTAATTGCCTCGTGGTACTCTTTTGCAGCGTCTTTGGCTCGCTTTTCTAGCTCTGGGAGTACTCTCCCTCTTCTCCTTTGCGATCTGGCTTGGTTCCTCCAGTAGGTGTATACCTTCCTCAGCTGTGTCAAGTCGGCTGTCCACCACCGCTTTGCGTACGGTGACGGCCTGGCTTTTGGGGTCAAGCTCTGAATTGCTTCCACCACTACCTCCATGAGCTTGTCGGTCTGCTGTTGGACGTTGCCCGGTAGTGGTTTATTTTGTAGCTTATCCTTGACTCTCTCTCTTATCTTGTTCCACGGTGCTTCCTTCATTAGCAGTCTTTCTGTCTGTGGCGTTTCTGGGGTCTCCAGGTCTACTATCGTCTCTATAGCTCGGTGGTCCGAGCCATGCTCTGTCTCGTGGATATCGCACTTGATCGTGTTCCTTGTTATCTCGCTGGACGCTAGTACCAAGTCGATTGTAGATTCTTGGTCTCCTCGTTGCCATGTTTTAGTCCCTCTCGGTAGCAAGCTCTGTAGTCCATACTCGTTCATCAAATCGATAATGAGATTGGCTTCTCCTTGCCTTTCTAGTGTGATATTATCGCCTCCCCACAGTTGGTCGTGTCTTTTAAAATCCCCTATCACTGCTGTCTCTATCACTTCCCCGGCTCTCCTTTGTGCTGTCTGGATGATCTTCCGTATCTCTCCTATCCCCTTGTCTAGTGCTTCTCTGTTTGCTGGCTCTATATATACTGCTATAATCAGGATTTTACACTTTTGTAGCTGGATGATTGCCGCTGTGATATCCGGTGATTTCACCGGAATTTGTTTTACGTCTATGTCGCTCTTAACCCATAACATACTGCGAACCTTCCACCTCCCTTCGCTACGCTCTGTGGGTGTTAGTTTACTCCAATTTTTATGCGTGTTTGGTGTGGTGATAAGTCTTCCTTTTATCTCCCATACGTGTGGTTCTAATACCGCTATAATCCCAAAATCTTGTAGACTCTTGTCATTCATTAAACTGTGCTGGGTTGCCTTCTGTTTTCGCACGTTCAGTTGTAGTATTTTTAAAATCTTATTCATATCGTGGAGGATGGAGGATACGACAGGTTGGGCTGTACGATTCATGTGGGCCTAGACATAGTACACACTTGAATATTTGGGATTGACAGTCGCTATGCCGGTGACCTGTGCCGACTGATGATCGAACTGTCGGCCTCCATCGACGTTATCCCCGTCCCAATGCTCATCTTCTTCCAATTGATCTTTTTCCGCCTCGAACCGGTCATCTCTGCAATATCGGCGGGACATGGCGATGATGATGTGCTGGTTGGCGTTGATGTTGTACCCTAACACGCCCATTAAGCGTGCTGCTGCCTCCTTCAAAATCTTGCGTGCACGCTCGGATGTCCATCCGTGGGCTTGCTTTTGACCAACTGATCTCCTGGGTTGCTGGACCGCTTCTTGCTCTTGATCACCTCCTGCCTCTCCTTCTGGGCTGCTTTCGGATTCTGCATGGCCCCCGGTTGCTTGATTATCCTCGTTGTCTCCGTGATTGTGGTTTCGGGACACGCTGGATTTCCCCTGCCGGGTGGGGGAAATGGGTTGTCCCTGGTTGGGTACCTGTAAACAATCGTCAATCATTTTGCTCTACCCCTTGATGCTAACATCTGGTCAAAAAACATCAAATATAACACTGGACTGTTGCTTGTCCACTTTCACCCTCTCCCTACTTGCCAACCCTCACCCTCTCACTGTATCTTTTCTACGCTATAAAACCTACGAACAAAAAACCACTCACCAAATTATTCAAATCCTTTTTGCCATTGGGCTTGCCCCTCTTGGGCCCCGTCCATTGTCGGTGCTCTTTCTTGGGCCCATTTCCCCATAAAAACGGACTGGATTCCATCTTGCCCGTGATCTCGTACTCCAATTTCTCCCATCCCGGCAAAATCAACCATAAATAATACACCATCAACTCGCTCACCTCCCGTGGCAAATATCGGTGGATGATCTTGATGTTGCCGCTGCTCCGATATCCCTTGTGGTACTCGGCCACATATGCTACCAATCCCTCCTCGATGAATATGTTCCGTACGCCGCCATATGGTGTATTCTTCCATCGTAAACTCAATAATTCCGGTGCTCGTGGCGGCTGGGACAACAACATCATCAATGCTAATAACAATTCCAAAAATCGCTCGACGTGGTCCATATCCGACTATGGCCTCCTTTTGAAATTGCTCCCGTGCATCGACGAACCGGTCCCGTAATGTCTGCTCCTTGTATATTCGTTCCATCAACCACCATTTCCTATCCACGGCGAATTTATTGCGTTCGTCCTCCAAAAACGACCATCCTACCCGGCTTTCGGACGGCTAGTCCACCAAATTGTCCCAATTGATGGACGGTACTTGCTGTACATCCACTTCTTTGTCACGGCTCATGCCTACCATCATCAACTTCGAAAACAACACTTCCCGGGCCTCGGCCACCAATCCGTGCACCATATTGCGGAACTGGGCCATGCTGAATCGCATGCCTGAATACAAAATCTCATCCCCGATCCACTGGATCTTGGCCTGCGCTGTGGTTGTGTACCGAATCTTGAATCCGTACGACCGGCTCCGATATAATCACTGCATGGGCGTGGGGTCTCGTCCATCGTGGGCCATGGTCATGAATGCATGGGTCAACTTGTGCACCAAATGGTAATATCCATATCCGGCCTGCTGGGCGTCGTGCTGGGCTTCCTTCAAACTATACCCGTGCTCTTGACGTTGCTGGATGGCCTCTCGCTGTCGCTGGCACGCCTCCTGGATCACCATCAACCGGGACATCTTGATCACCGCCGAATACTTGGGCGTGTAATCCTCGGCATCCAACCATCCACCGTCCTCGCGAATCCCTACAATGGCCATGGCGCTGATCAATACGCTCTTGTACCCGTTGTCCTGCAATGGGTGGTTCAACAACGTGATCCATAACCGTAATATGTCACGCTGAATGGTCTTCATAAATTCGATTTCTTCATTGGACTCGATATCATCGTCCTTTTCATTTTTGTCCCTGTTCTCGTCTTCATTCTCGTCTTCACTATCCTCGTTCTGCGATTGACGGTCTGCTTTCCATCGTATCAACTTCTCAATGCTCGCCTGTACACTCTCGATCATGATCTGCTGTCTTCCTGTCAACCCGTACGGGGGCCGTTGGTCGGGTTCCTGTTTCTCGGCCCAGAATATAAAACACAACACCTGCTTGCACACCTCGGTATATCGCTCAACCGTGGTGCTATCCATCCAACTGTCAAACGGCATCTGCGTCTCTTTATTGAATTCCTTCTTGTTGGCCTCGAATAACGCTTCTAATCCGACCACCTCACGGATGGCATGGTACTGGGCGTCCTAGATCAACCAATCGAACACCTTACACAACACCTGCAATTCGGGCTCCTCGTCGCTGGCCGGGGCGATCAACGCTCGTAACTTCTTCCGGTCCAACCCTTCTGTGTGACTGACTCAACCCACTCGCCGTAACCACGGGCTGGGCTCCTTGGCCTCGTCGGGCTCTACGATCTTGCGGTCCTCCTCCTTTTCCGCCTTCTGGATGGCCTCTAACAATGCCTGTTTCTTGGCCTCGAACTGGTCGGCCCGGGACGCCAATCTGAACTCCCGGCGTGTTTCTGCAACAGGTCTGACCTCAAAATATCTGGACTTGGGCCCGTGGTTAAAAAATCGCTGACAATGGACACCGGCTGTCCATGGTACGTCGACTGTTGTAGACGTGCCATCTTTCCTGGGTCGGCCACCCTTACGTTCACTCTTCCATCCATGCGCCTTTAACTCGTGCTTTCGCATATATCGTAACGAACAACATATATATCCACACTCGGCATTATCTAACCTAAATGTACATCGTAAACCGTTGGTTTGGGGCTCACCTAACGCTAGGATCAGGGCAGACGTGGGCGGGGGGAATGGAAACTCACGCTGTTCCAATTCTGCCTCGTTGGAAATCAGTCCATCAATCCGGGCAATCTCTGCCACCAATTCCGCTCGTTTTGCTTTGCCTAACTTCTTGTGGGACTCTCCTGTGAAATGGGCTTCGATATGGTCTCGCACTACGCCATACTTGCACATGGTACAAATGATGACCGGGAACTCGGGTAAATGGACGTATTCTTTCATGATGCTCATTTTTGTAACTGGGTTTCAATGATATAGAACACATAAACTGCTCTTTGTAAAATGTATGTTTATTCTTATTCTCAACCTGGATAATATGTATCTAAAAAATATGCTTTGGATGTTGCCCCTTTAATGTCTGTTTAATTGCTATCTCCTGATCATTTCTTATTCTGTGCCGCGTGGCACGCGACGCGAATCCTGGCATATTGTAATATCTGTTCTGCGAACCCTTAAATCCTGTATGATTTAATCGGTCTGTGGTATGATGGCTTAAACCCTATATGATTTAACCTTCTCTTTGCACGATCGTATAACTCTTTTATGATTTAACCTCCGAACTGGCTCTACTAACGTTGACCTGTTCCATATGTAGGTTGGCTTGCATACTACTAACGTTCCTGCATTAAACCCTTGGTTCTGGAATCCGGGGTACGGGGTCGGCTGACTAATCGCCCTCATCAAAACTTTTGGGTTAACCCTAACTCGACAATAACAACACAACCACTGGGCTAAACGGGAATCTGATGCGAAATATGAAATCGCCATGTCATCTTGCCTTATATCTCTCATTTTCATACTAAAATACGGTAATATAAAAACTGGGCCCCTGATATTGGGTCTCATGCCCCCGTTTCTTCGACGCGCTAAAATACCGGGGGAACGATTTATCCGCAACCCGGTGCCAGGCCTGGCACCAACCGACGATTGTGGATAGGAGTCGTTAATCTTGTAAGTCTATTGTAAGATAGTTGTGGAACCAGACGATTTTGGTTCCCTAGGTTTTTAGTTCGTTGCCCTGGTGTGCACTGCACTCCAGCCCTTGATAACATAGTAAGCAGAGGTTTGACCTTGTCTCCTGTGCAGTGGGGCGGTGGGTCATTGCTAACACTCTCGTCACTCTCGCTGTCAGATGAGATAGACACATGCCTTCGAGGTCGTTTTATTTGAGCAAGTTCAGGTTGCTTTCATGCTTCGAATGATTTTCTTTTTGAGGCAGACTTATTAGCATTACTTGTTTCTATAGTATCAAACGTGTCCTGTCTCCAAGGCAAGGTTCGCTTTTGCGTTGAAAGGTATGTCGTCGGTAACGTCTTGGGTGATTGGCGTGAATTGGTGTTATGGGCATATAAGCTCTGCGAAGACTGAAACCTCTGTAAAGTCTGGGTTTTCTTGGTCAAAGGCAGTGCTTTACTTGTTTGATGGAGAAATTCATGCCACCTCGTTGATACTTCCTCGTAAGCCTGAAGTAATCCTGGTTGAAGCTTTGTAGGAAAGGCTACGTTACGTCCGTAGGTAGACTCCCTCTGGAGCGGCCGGTGGCCAGTCTGCCAAGCAAACACCACGTTTGCACTGGCATTAGGACTTTTGTCGTCGTACCGGTTAAATGGTGTATATACTTCTTTAACGTGCTCCTCGGTAACACCGATGGCAAGTTGGCGGTAGAGTTGACTGTTACACGGAAACCCCCAGACTTCAGCAGTTGCCTTCTTCATAATCGACGTGTGCCGCGAAGAGGCCCAAGGAGTATTAGGATTCTTATCCGACTTGAAAAACAAGAATCGCTGTAAAGCAGATTGATTTGATCGACGTCAAGGATCTTCACGGTCTAATGCCTCAAGCAATTTATCGATATAGACAAGACATTTATAGACAACACGACCATCCCGCGCGGTTAGAAAGCGAACCACGACAAATTCACGGTTAGTAGATCGTTTTGCCTTGGTATAGCGGATAATGAACGCCATAATCGCGTTGTAAATACAGAATCCCCGCCACGTAGATGAGCCGTTTTGGTATTCTAAGCTGAAAAGCTCGGAGATTCGGACACACTGTTTACCGCTTGTTTGAAGGATGCCGGCAACCATCTCGCGGAGCAGCTCTGCCTTTTGACGATATTGATAGATGGCCTTCCAATCCCATTGATCTTCACGGAAGAGGCCATTTCGGCGAGTTGTGCATGCTCTTTCCAAGAGTTCCATGTAGGCGTTCGAAAGACCGTTAACCGGATGTTGCACGAAGGAGTACCCGCAGTCGCGATTGGCCAGGTTATCCTTAACCTTGCCTAGATCGATTTCCGGCTCTAGACCGAACATCAACTCATCACATAACTCTTCCGCCTTCGTAAGAAAGTGTTCGGCCAAGCTGCGAAATTTACTCATGGTAAGACTGAATTCATCTCCATAAAATACTGTCTCCTTGTCCTCACTCCACCGAAGGAGATACGACGGCGGGTCCGTCCGTGCGATGACACGACCAAAATCACGAAGATTCTGAAATTCTTCTAAAGGCGACGAAGCACCGGTTGTCATGTATTGTTTCCGTATACCTTCTAGCCGTTCATGTTGGCCAACACGCGGACGACGGGGAATCCCAAGATGCGGATAATCATGAAGCGGTAAGACAAACTCCAAGAAGAGCAAGCGCAGCCTATTGATAAGGGCGGACAGATGTGGAGTGTATTTTCGGGCTGATACAAAGCTTTGCGTATCTGCAGAGAAGCCGAGAATGCCACTAAAATACACCAGCAAGGTCGAGCTAGGCCGCCCGTCAACAAATTCTTCGGTGCCAAAGGTAATACACAGTTGAAAAAGCAGCTCCAGGAGCTCTTCAATAGCCACGTTGCTTTCTCTCCTTAAGGATTCCTCATCTGCACTTCTAATCTCGGTATCCTCGGTATCCTCTTCCTTTTCCTCTTCCTCTTCAAAGGCGTCTTCGGATCCACAGCCATACTCGCTGCTACTCTCATCGTCTCCTTGTTCACTGTCGACCTTTTCGTCCTCAAACTCCTCACCCTCTGCTTCATATTCATCGTCGCTATCCTCCTCCTCCGTACCGTGGCCCGGGTGCTCGGCTTCATTATCGAGTCCAGGCCACATGCCCTCAGCCAGCCTGGTCTCACTCCATGCTCGGTGTTCTAGTATTGCTCGAATCTGGAGCAGCTGTTTCTTCCTGAACCGAATTCCTGTAAGGCGACGGCGTACGTCCACTGGTATTCGATAAGCACGAAAGACCAAGCATACGAAACGAAGAAATGTCCGAAGATATGCCTTCTCAGTTGATTGTAGCGCGACCAGGGTAAATGGTTTAGGGTAACAAGAGTCGGGCTTCGTGCTTCTAAGCCAGCGGAGGAGAGTGTGGCCAGTGCTCTGCGCCGTCTTCTTGCAACGGTCAAAGACACGCTGCATTCCCACCATCAGGCACGCGATCTTGATCTCATCCTCCAGGGGGCTGACCAGGTCTGGGTCTCCCGGGCCAGGTCCTCTCCCAAGGAAATGGTCTGTCCATGGGCGGCTTGGAGGAATCTCCGTGAGAGCTTGTAATATATCGCGCCGCTTTCCACGGTAGGTCTCCTCCCATCCCGTCCGATCCATCCACGTCCCCGTTCCAGCAAACGTAGGCGTTGCCGTATATATACCAGATGTACGAGCCGCATCCTGAGCATGCCTCTCCTCTCGTTCCTTCACCGCCTGTATATGATCGCTTGTCTGCCGGTTAAGGACAGGGCGTATGACACTTCCGCCCTTCTCCACAATCCAGAAGTCTTGATTGGACCCATGGGCATAGTAAGTCCAAGTCTGCAAGTACACTTCGTCGCACACCTCCCAAATCTGCCCTTGCGGAACGCGTCTATCAGGAAAGTGAGTCCGGACATGTCGGTCCATCATGGGCCCGTTGCTAGTTCGATAGTTGCATTTGCGACAATTGAACCCTTCGAACAACCGCAGCTTAGAATGGACCGGAGATCCATCTTCTAAGCTTGCAACGGTCGACGGATCCCTCACGCGGAAAGGAACATTCTCCCTGATCCATTGAAAAATGTGCTTCCGAACTTCCGAGTCAACTCTGTGCTTGTTCCACAGGTGAGAAGTAGCTCGAGAGTGAGAAATAGCAAGCGCAAAGCCGCAGTCCTGATAACAACAAATCAATTGATGTGTTTCTGGGTCGATGTAGAGATGGTAAGGGGCTAGGAATTCGTTGTATTGGTCGCAGGGCCGGGATGCCATGATAGAAGCCAAAAATGCTTTAACCAATGGACTAGCTTTATTCGAAACAATTAAACAAGCAAAGGTAGTTCTAAGTCATAGATTCACAGGCAAAATAAAATCGAATCCACTTTCGTTCTACGAGATGACGCGAAAGTGTTTCTAACACGACCTTCACGCGTGCACAGGCCAGATTCGTAATAACCTGCGTGGCACACCCTTAAATCCTATATGATTTAATTGAATAATTACATGACAGTTTAAATCCTGTATAGTCTAAGCTTGCCAGCATACGATCATGTAACTCCTGTAAGATTTAAACTCTGAAATTGGCTCAACTTAACTTATTTCACGTGTGGTTTAGTTTACCTGCATACTATTAACGTTCCTGCATTAGACTCTCGGCTCTCAAATCCGGGGTGCCAAGTCCTGCTGACTAACCGCCTCCGTTAAAGTTCTTGGATCAGGGTTAACTTAAACAGTTATAACTTGACTATAAGATATAATGGAAATCTAGTTTAAAATACGAAAATCGCAATGCTTGTTTATAATCTGTACCTTTCTTTTCCTAGGTCGAACATGCACAACTGTCGATTTAGACCAAAAATTTACACCTAGGTACGAAAATGTATTTACAAACCTCTTATGTGTGCACGGGCCAGCTCTGAAAGTACGACGTACAACGCGAGTTTTTGGACAACCCTTTGCGCGTGCACGGGCCAGAAAATCGGATTCACGACGTGAAACGGACAACTATTGATACAGTAGTAGTAGTAGTAGTCTTGATGATGTACAGTACATAGGGGTAAACCGGTAAAACTCTTCTCTTTTACCGACCGTTAGCTTCTACAGCTATGATTGGCCAACGCCAATTACATAAGCAATATCTTTGACAACATAACGTAATTCCCGGTCCACTCGCGCACTCTCCCACCAAATCATCAATTCCATCAACACCACCATTTTTACCATATTATTTTTTGACCACAACACGCTCCAATGCCTCGAAATAATAGTCCACAGCAAGAAGGAAGGATCCTTCTTGCTATAAACGCGTTAAAAACCAACCAAATCTCGTCAGTAAGGGCTGCAGCATATGCTTTTGATGTTCCTGCTTCTACTTTGCGTGATCGGTACCATGGTCGGGTTCAACAACTTACCACTCACACCAAATCCTTCAAGATGACTCAATTGGAAGAGGAATCGCTTGAAAAATGGATAATATCTATGGGCAAACGAGGATTACCTCCCAGGCCTTCAGATGTGCGATCTATGGCTAATGTACTGATTTCAGAGCGTGGTGAACCTACTCCTCCTTCTCCTGTAGGCAAGAATTGGTTTGGTGACTATTTAAAGCGCCATCCTGGGCTAAAAACCAAATATATACGTCGATATAACTACAAACGAGCAAAATGTGAAGATCCGAAAATCATACAACAGTGGTTTGAAAAGGTGATGGAAATAAAGGCACAATATGGCATTTTGGATGAGGATATCTACAATTTCGATGAAACAGGCTTTGCTATGGGTACAATTGCCACAACCAAAGTAGTCACATCATCTGACTGTTTTGGTAAACCTCCACTTTTAGAACCAGGGAATCGCGAATGGGTTACAGTTATCGAAGCTATAAGTGCTTCAGGAAGGATTATACCAGCTTTAATCATATTCAAAGGAAAGCATAAACTCAAGGGATGGGAAGATGATTTGCCAGAAGGTTGGCGAATTGAAATGAGTGATAATGGATGGACAAATAATGCAATTGGCTTGAATTGGCTTCAAGAAACCTTTGATCCATACACCAAGTCATATACTAAAGGCAAATATCGCATGCTAGTCCTTGATGGCCATGGAAACCATATAACCCCTGAATTTGATCGATATTGCATTCAGAACCACATTGTTACTGTCTGTATGCCTCCACATTCATCTCATATTCTTCAACCACTAGATGTGAGCTGTTTTTCGGTTTTGAAGCGTGCATATGGTACTGGAGTTCAAAGCAAAGTTCGCTCAAATATCCATCATATCGATAAGTTCGATTTCCTCGAAATATACCCATTTGCGCGTCAGGAAACCTTCAAATCAAGCACTATTTGTTCAGGATTTCTAGCAACTGGGTTAGTTCCATATGATCCACTTCGGGTCATGGCCAAACTGCGAATTGAAGTTGAGAAAACACCTCCTCCTCCAGGGAGTAGTCATACCAATTCTACAGCATCGTGGTCTCCAGCAACACCTCGAAATGCAATACAACTGCAAAAACAATACCAAAGTATTAACAAGAGGCTCAGGCAACAAAGGAGTCCTTCTACACCAACCAAAGTTGCACTTGGCCAACTAATAAAAGGATGCGAAATGGCCATGCATAATGCAATATTTTTAGCCAAGGAAGTAGAGCAATTAAAGGCTGCCAACGAATCAATTCAAAAAAAGCTTACGAAGTCAAGAAAACGAGTAGTTGAGAAAAGCTCTACAACAGCTGAAAAGGCCCCTACAGATGGGGAGGTTAGTACAGAGGTCCATGAAGTAGTAGAACCAGGAAATCCTACCTCACTTTCAGCAACTGGTCAGGCTCCTGCACGACGGCCACCGAAGTGCTCAGGGTGTGGAATTGTAGGGCATCGAATAACCAAATGTCCTAATTTAGTTAACTACTAAATATATTTCAATATACGTTGTTTGTGGTTGAATATTTGAAGTTAAATGGTAGATATGGTGGGAGAGTGCGCGAGTGGACCGGGTGCGCGGGTGGACCGGGAATTACGTTAACAACATTACGTAATATCTAATATTCAAAGAGTGTATTGTATTCTACATATTATGATATAGCTAATCTATTAATTTCAAAGCAATTAGAGCTTTCCTTGTTGAGTTACAATATTTTGAAGTGTGACTCCAGAGTCTGCCCTTGCGCCCCAGGCAGATGTGGCTGCATGGACTGCTCCAAAAATCACGTCAAGGCCATTCCAGGCTCGAAGACTACTTACAGTTGCGGTGGTGATATTAGCAAGTGTCCTTGTGCTCCCGGCTATTGGATTTGCGTCTCTTGTCCTAAGGCCGCGATGGAGACAGTCATGAGTACAGCGTAAGTGTGGAGGGAACGATAGGAATTGCCTCTGTGGAGTGGGAAAGTGTGCTTTCAGCGGTTGTATGAAGTAGATGATCATGTTGGTAATTCCCTCGGGCATGAACTTGCAAAATGATCGTTGAGTTTCACATGGGGATAAGCAGCTTTGCTCGTTAAGCGCATGACTCGTAGCATGTCAGTACCCAAGCTAACGCAATCATGAGGACTGCCAACGGTGTGGAATTATGTGTGGACGAAGGGGTTGGAGCTCAAATGGGAAGCCCCTGGGATGGCGGAGAAATTATGAGGGAAACATGTCCCGTTAGATCGCTTGATCGAAGCCGCCACGAAAGATTGAGTGATACTAATCTCGACAAAAATACTCCTCTTGAGTTATCCTAACCATTACAACACTCAAGGAGTACGGGCCGTCGTAAGCCCTGAACGTCAAGGTGGATAAGCTATAAAAAAATATAGTGTATTGATACCGCCTCGTCACATTTGCAATATCAGGGAGGGCCAGATTCAGATAACATGACAGGCATTGAAGTTTGCGTTTACCTGTGTGATGCTGGAATTCTCCAATAAATTCCTCAAAGTACAACCTATAGGGTTGATGTCGCAAGTGTGGTGGCGGTCGAGGCGCATCATGCCCGGGCCAATGCTTACCAGCACTAAATGCTGTTAAGGCGAGATGGGTTGTACAGGATGACTTTCGATGCATTGGGTAATGATACGGTTCCACATAATTCGGACCAGATAGTTGAACATATAATAACAGATTAGAAGAATCTGAGAAGAGATGAGGGGAAGAGTTCTATACCTTATATCATGATAGAACTGGCGTTGAAGACGGACAGTCTTTTCCATGACAAGCAGTAGTTTACCGAATTACGCTAAAGCTAACCCTTGCGGGAGATCCTGCAAAGGGGGCAAAGGTTGGTGTGGCCAGGACTATTGGGTCAAGGAGTTGGGACCTCAATGTTCAAATCCTCTGCCACCCCAAGGTCACGGTATACGCCGACTGTACGCATTACACCTATAGCATCATAGTCGACACCAATCGCCTGTCCAAACGCATTCTGAACAGTAATCTGGCCACATCCCATTCAAGAAACAATATAATACATCACTACCATCCATCCTCGACCATACCCTTCTGGCCAGACCCCGACTTCGTCAAGCACGTTTGACGGTACATCTTTACTATGTGATAAACGCGCTAACATAGATGGGGATCGCATTTTGGAATGCTACAGTAGGGACAGAAGAGAGCATGTCTATTCCAAGCACATGATATGGGGAGGGGATTTAGGTTTCCACCTCTCTATCCAGGTCCCGGGTCGAGCACTGCAGGGGGTAAAGCGAGCGACAACCTCTTGTCGTAAGCAAATGACAATATTCATCAACCGTAAAGCGGCTGAGAGATTTTTCAGGTATGAGTCTATCCGATCCCAACACTTTGATAATATCTATATCTTTGATCATGCCCGCGATATTCTGCTCATTAGCACGCAGCTCAAGAAGCAACGAGATCACCTTGTGGCCGATGTGCTCGTTGCCCGCCGCTTCCCTGAAACTCTTCTGTAATTTAGAACTCATCTCCTCTTCGCTCGAGTAGAAGCCTCATCGCTTCTTGATCAAATGATCTTGCAATCTGCACTACCGCTTGTTCTAAGCAGCTTCCTTCGCTACCCCTTGTGTAATCTGGACATCATTACTTCTTTGCTCGTGTTCTTGCTTTACAAGGGTCTAGTGACAAAGGATTTACCTAAGAGGGTGGAGCTTTTCAATTGGTGATCTTAGAATAGGTTATCTGCCTTGTACCTCTCACCAATAGTACAAGGCTCAAGAAGATATCTGGGGTATAACGTTAAGATCAATGTATTTTCAAAGACAAACATCCGTAAAACCATCAGCCTGAGTTAATTACGCACAATTAATTCGGCCTGTAAGGCAACAAAGCTGTTTATTCTGTTGATCCCACTTTCTAATGCAGAGTCCAAGCGCAGCGTCACATAAGTCTCAAAATAGGTAGGGTATATTACTTCAATACAACACTACAGACGATGAACGCCATCGTTTTCTTTAATTTTCTAATATACTATTTAACAAGCTTGTTTCATGAATACTACGGCTTCTAATTAATCTTTTTTCTTTTCTTTTCTTTTCTTTTTTTCAACTTAAACGAAAAAAGACTAAAAAATATCCAATGTAGTTAATGAAGAAAATCATCAAGGTGCAATTGAGCATTTATGCCAGCAGGGGTTTAGCAACCCCTAGGTAGAACTTGCTGTTGAGGTCCTCTTGCCATTCGGGGCTGTATAGCGTCTTAATCGTGCTTCTCTTTTAGCAATTTCGATGTAATGTTCTATCTCTTCCTGCGCTTGAATCCCACGCAGCACAATTTCTGATGAATGAGGTAATCCTCTGCCTGGATGTAAACACAACTCTATCACATTAGCTGTACTAATTGATTCTCCAGGAGAAGGTCTTGGTGAGCTGTTTTGATCAGTTTGGCCCGATAGCACCATTGCTTCTACCCTGGGAAACAGAAGAAATATTTCGTTCGATATTGTATTATAGCCATCTAATGTTGTCGTAGGATCAAACGCCTGATATCGCCATTCTTGATACTTAGCCGGATCTAAATTAGAATAACATTAACTCTATAATCACCAGTTTGAGCCGTTTCCCAAACATCAATGGCAAGGTCGGTGAGTGCACTTAAATCTGCTGCAAAACTCCCGCTCCTTGATGGATTCAGTAAAGGAGAGAGCACGTTATATACTGTCGAGATGACGTTCTTCGCTCGGTTGGTGGTAGTTGATGGATTGGAAACAGATTTTTGAAGTGATCCTTCGGGGAGAAGCTTAAGTGCTCTCATGCTAAGAGCTGTCCATACATTCGCTGGTCGTCCGGCTAGACTTGACTTATCCAATGCGTTCATCATTTGGAGAAGGAAGCTAGCGAGCTCTTCGTGTGGAAATGTGCACTCGGAGCGGAACGGTTTCCAGATGTATTTACAGAGAGCCTCCGAGATCACACGTTGAACATGAACAATTCGAAGGTTGTATGAATCTTCGGATTCATCGATAGGAACATTTGCAAAAAAAGGATCAGCTGCTACCAGTTCTTCATGAGCACTTCCTGGATCCTAGAATTATGTGAGTGAATAGTGAATAGGCTCTACGAAGAGGAGCTTCTATCACCTTTTCCATAAGACCCGTGAAGTATCTAACCGAAATATCTTCAATGAAGACACTGATCTTGGCAAACTGTTTTTTCCTAAACTGTGTTAGTACATCTCCATCGAAAGGCCTGGGAAATGAATTCACTCACAAGTCATCCAGGGATCGAGATCTGAGCGTAAATGTGCTTTTCATCATACTAAGTTCTTTCTCCTTGTCCTCTAGCTCCATCTTGTATGAATATATAGACTGTTGTAAAATATCAGATCTTTGAGCATTCCTCTTTAACTCAGTCTCTTGGGTCTGCAATTTTTGTGATTGCTCCTGAATTGTTCCGGAAAGCTGCCTATTCTCTGCCTCCAATGCAGTCAACTTGCGATTGCTTTCCTCCTTCTGCCTTTCGAAATCATCCTTCAGCTGCTTCCTGTGGTCCTCATGACTCTGGCGGTGTAAGATCATGGTTTTCTCAAATTCATCTTGCAGGCTCTTCTTTTCTCTCGCAATCATGGCCTCAGTACTCTTTTCCTTTTCTAATTTTTGACGGTCCATCTCCTTTCGTTCCTCCTCAAGTTTGTTTCCTTCCTAAATAATTTTCTTCTCCTGTTCTAAACTTATTTTTGTCAGCGTACTGATCGTAGCAAGCTGTCGTTCAATCTGATCATCTTTCTCCTTGCATTGCTGCTCAAAGATTGCAAGTTTTTTCTAGTTTTCCTCTACCATACTTAGATCGCTCAAATGTATTTCGAATTTGACCTGTAAGCCTCCAAGAGGTTGACGCACAGCTTCCATATTTACCAACGCCTCATTGACCTTGCCGGTCCAGTCGCTTAGATCGGAGTTCTGTTCGTCTTGATTCCCCTCACCACCTCTCCAGATAGTGATCGCTTGGTCATGCCGGTTGTTTTGGTGCTCAGATGTGACAATATTTGATCTATTCTTCATATCATTATACGTTAAAGACCTATTAAAGGCTTCCTGTTGATCGTTGGAGTGCGGCTGCCTCTCGATTTCGTTTGTTGACTATTGGGTTTTGATCGTATTGCAGCAAGAAGCCCCTAGATTGATATGCATTTAGTATTAAGTACCTTTGTCCTGTGGAAACTATACTACTCATCAAACCATGAAAATTAAAGGGGTGAAGGTTCTGATACCACTGTATCGAGCTGTTTCTCGTCAACGTTCCTTTTCGGTGAAGGGTGGTTAATCGCCGCTTTATCGAATTAATGAGGGGCTCAGAGGCCGGGGACCTCGCGGTTCCTGTCATTTGAAAGATTGGAGTTGACCATTGGGTTTATACGATGCAAAAGAACTAATTGAGAATCTGGCTGGACTACGATGAGGGAGTGGAATCAAACTTTGTTATATGTTAACAAGCCCGAATTCTGCAGATGAGGTCACGTAATCGTCGGCTCGATTAATTATCTTGCAGATACGAGGTCAAATAATAGACCTGGGGTCTTATCACGTATCTGAATCTCGTTCATTACCTATCCTCGATATGAAAGCTGCAAATACGGAGAGATCATACCCGGACATTCTATCTTCACCTTACTTATCTTGCTCTTTACCTTGAACTCCCTGACCCTTTTTTTAATCTCTGAGATCTCTTTACCACTCGCCTTCTGCTCTTTATTCATGATATTGCTGTACCCTTTTTGTTTAAACTCTTTGTTTCCTTTTACATTCCGGTGTCTTAATGACTTTGGATAGGTTGTGAGTTACAGTTCCTTTTGCAGAGTGTACACCGCAGACTGCTTATACTCTCTAACCTTTTCGCCGTTTTCTGAAGAAGTATCACATTATGAAAATGTTATCACTCACTTCTGGATTCCAAGAAGCTAACAAGTGAATGTTTCTAATCCAACCATATGTCCGTTGTTCCATTTGCTCTGGCCTAAAGGCACGAATTTGGTATCTAAGAAAGTTAAAGTAAGAAAAGACTGCACGGAAAATATCAAACTTATGTTTCATGTTACAACCTAGCAGTGATGCCGAAAGCCCGAGGCTCGGTAGCTAGTCTGGAAGGGATTACATAAAGAGGATCAGGACGATCATCAGTGATTGCGATGATCCGGGATCATAGGGATCAGGACTGATCGTGGTGATCCCAGGATTTCATAGCATATATAAGTAACAGAGTTAGCCTTAGATAGGAGCCTCGTGCTCAACTCAATTGATCTTTAGCATACCTAAACATCATACTAACTATTCTATATTATTGATTAGTGCTTCTTTAGCCCTTTATCTTGTCTATTAAGGTTACTATAACCTTAGTCATCCGGAACCCCGTAGGAACGTTACATTTCAGAGCAGAATAGTTTAACTGCTATCGGTGGTCATCATTTGCTTTCGCAAATTCCACTTCTGCATTGTTAAATATCCGTCTTAAGATATAAACTAAAGTTACTCAACTTACCAGAACAGTAGAAAACTAAAACTTTGTTTAATAATAACCCACACCACCTTTTTCTTAGCGTTTTCCTATCATCTCCATCCTTTTCTCCCTCTTCTACCTAATACATTAAGGTTGTCTTTGTGTTTAATTTTCCCGACCTCTGTCGCTTTTTTCCGATTATTTTGTTCTTACTACTATTATGCTCCGTCGGGCTCTTGATGGAGTCTTTTGTTATTTGAATTACTACAGGAGGGGGTGGAAAAAATGACTCGTACTCCCCTTTCTTCTACCAGCTGAATTGGGAAATTATTCCTCGCTATTTTAATATGCAAATGCAGTGGATAAAGCAGATTGAAGACAATTTACAGTCCCCTTCCCTGTCTAATTGCAAAAGTGGAGCCTCTTTATATGACCAGTAGAAATATAGAATGTTTAAAATAAGCCACTTCTACTGGTCATATAGAGAGGCTCCACTTTGCCACTTTTACAGTTAGACAGGGGAGGGGACCGTACTAGGCGGCTTCAGGTAAAACAGCGTGGGGCTGTATGTTTCGGTGGATGCAGGTCTCGGGGCTTGGATGAGTGACTTAACGGTTTGGGCAAAAATAGCAACCTTACGGATTCTGGTGTGACGAAATTCTAATGTGAAATCTGATGACGCCTTAAGTGCGTCTACTCTTCGCTAGAGAAGATTCGTAATACTTGGTTGTTCTATATTTATCAACACAAGTTACACTTAGTATAACGTATGAGCCACGCGTCGTCATTACAGCCGAAAACACGGATACTAAGAGTACATTACCTTATAAATTGTGCACCTTTTTCCCTATAAAACTTTGTTAGGTTAATCAACATAATTTCTATTATTACCATTTCACAATTACAAGTTAACACCCTCCCCTTTAACTATGAAAAGCTTATTTTTGCCTCTTCTTGCCTTGGCCTGGTCTATAGGTGCTCTCGCCTGGGAATGGGGAAATTTCCCTTCATGTACTGTATGTCTCTCTATTCTCGTCTATAAAACTACAATCACTAGAATGTGCTTATGATACCAATACCACGTTTGCATGTATGAACGGCTTCATAAGCAGCAGCTACACCGGAGGTTATATATCTTTTTGCCAAAATGCAAGTTTGGTTGCAAACGTCAATTCCTGTATTGCTACATCAAACTGCGCTACATCTGATAAAGAAGGTATGTAGTTTGATAAGTATTCTGGAAGTTATCTGATTTCGCTAGCGGCCTATCGGAATGTCACCCAGCTCTGTACGGATGTGAGTGTATACGTGACCACTACCCCTAAACCCACGATCTCTGCTAGAAGCGGTTCAGCATGGCCTACCAGTAGTAATAGTCCGTGGTCAGGCAAATGGGGAACAGGCTATGGTCCGTTTGGTGGGTCTTGGGGGCCATGGGGCTCCTCCGGCCCGTGGATGACGGGACCTTGGACTAGTTGGTGGGGCGGAAGCCAATGCCCAGATGGGAACTGGCCGGGCTGGACGAGCGGTACTTGGAGCACCGATCCGCCGTGGACCACCTGGGCAGCTTGTACGGCAACTACCACAGCGACAAGCACTTACACTACTATTTCGGCTGGTAGTGTCGTTACAGGTTTAAGTTACGGTGTTAAGGTTGCTCAGCAAACAGGAGCGACGGGCAGGAGCGACGGGAACGACAGGAACAACGATAGAGTCTAATGCAGTGACGTCAGACCCGCCTTCAAAAGCTGTGACAAATAAAGCCTACGATGGAATGGCTTTCATATCGCTGATTGTTTCATTTCTTGTTGTCATACAGTGATAAATAGATTATTAGAGACTTAGATTATAAAAGAAATCCCTGCCGGAGCAAGTTGGGGATATTAAGAGTAACGTGGGAATTAATTAGTCGTTCTTTCTGTTTGCGCAACGTTTTCTTCGGATGCAGGATTTGTCTTTTGAGATTGCAATGGTTCTGTTCTAATTTGATTAAATATGGTTGCAGATAGTTTCTAGATTTCTGGAAGACACAAAGCGTCTTAATCCGTTATATTTGTCTTAGCTCAAGTTGTTAATTAAGGACCGAAATATCACTTTACATAAATATCCTAACGTTAATATTTGCTTACTAACAATGACGGTTATAACCCCTGTTTTCCGCTAATTCTCTGTTTCAGGGAATTCATGATGGGTTGATGCTAGTTGAAGATTCTATGCTTTGCCTTAAGCACAGTGATCCTAAGGACGCTAGGTAAGAACAATTCTTCCTCTTCCGAGCTACTTTGGTTATATTATAAGAATACGTTAATAAATTTGGAAAACTAGGTTTTTCCCTAACTTGTTCCACATGGGTTATCCTGTCTCAAATGCAAGCATATATCTAATTTAAATTGAAAAGTTCAATATATTAAACTTTAAAATGCGGGGATCTTTTTTTTTGTTTTATAGATTTTAACGCTATATCACGAGTAAAGGATGTACCTAAGACTTCACTAGTCTGTATGCCGCCAATTCTGCTACTGTTGTAGCTTCTTGTGATCCGGAGAACTAGGGTTTTCTTAGTCTCCAGCGTGTTATACTGCATACCTGATTGAAAGCTATTTGCTTACTATAGTAGGGGGAGACGCTGTGAGACAGCGACGAAGGGGATAACAATTATTAAAACCTAAAGAGCTGTTATATGAGTAAAAAGGAATATGCCAGTGAGTTGTCGCCTCATCGCTTTGGCTCTTAGCCAAATTCGCTACCTAGGCACTGACATAGTCCGGGATATTAACTTCCCTGTCTGGAGTCTTATTTTTGGATCGTACTTCTAGCGCTTCTGTCACCACTGTACCATTTGCCCGCTTGTAATCAAGAATAATTTTGACGCTAAGTGATTTTTTCAATGAAGGAAAGAGATTTGGGATCATATTTCTATCAAACATCTTTTGTCTCACTGCTTCTTGCCTTAATTGAGTGAACTCGCACTTCGTCCCTTAGAACTCGCTTTGCTCCTTGCTCAACAATAGCCGGCACAAACACCTCCTGAATGGCACTCGTAGACGGCTTAGACACAGATGATGACGTCCCAATTTGCGATGTACTCGATACTATTTTTGCAGAAACCTCTTCAAGACTCTCGTAGCCTCTAGACATCTGAAAAACGAACTGTAACGCCTTCACAACTAGTAAAACAATCAAAAGAAGAACACACAACGTCTCCGCGATTGTTGTTATTCCCGGAAATTGCACCTTTTTCCAAGCATCGACTTTCGCCTCCCAGACCCTCAGGTTTGACGGCTCCTTAGACTATCCCCGACAGCCAAATAGACACTCCTTGCGTAGGTCACCAAATGTGGGAGTGCTATCGAGGTGTACGGTCGGAACGTACGACAGAATCGGTCTGTAAGGCCTGGGAGTGCTGAACCGTAGCTACCTATAACGTACACGTAAACGTAAGAAAGGAGGAAACTGCGTTGTTATTTAGTAGTTACTATGGCCACAGTAATATATAAGAATTACAGTATGGAGAGGTGGGGTTGTGGCTTCCTTTTGCAGGAGCTCTGTATATATGGGAACATGGTTACTTACCACAGTAAGTACCTGTTTCTTCTCAATTTTACGTTTAAGTTTTAAGCTCAAATCCAAATCTGATTATCTTTGTCTTACTTCTTAAGTATATATTTTTCAACCAAATATAACTCTCAAGTCTAGTTATTCATGAGCTATTAATATGCCTTTTTCAAAACCGAGACCTTTAGATGTTGTTGCTGAAGCCAAAACAACTTATATTTTATATATTCGACAAAATTTCAATTTGTAATAGCCTGTAACCTCTTATCTATGTTACTCAGAATTAATGGTGTATTTTCCACTTCAACAACTAAGACGTTGCAGATTTGGTAAGTGAGCATTTCTTCTTCTTTTAATCTGGTCCTTTTTGGCTAATTTTGTTTTTTGTACAGTTTTCTTTCTTCGAGATCCAATAAATGTTGCTCTAGATTGGGCTGTATCAGAAACTGTACTAATTCCTGTCATTATGTCAGCTAATGAGACAAGACCTGGAGGTGATTGGGAGGCAGGTTTGTAAAGATACAGCTGTGCCGTCAGATATTCTAGAGACTGACGACAACAAAAGGTATTATGTCTCCAGAAGAATATCTCTGTAGACGAAGTAACTTATATGCGACGCTCACAACTTCAGCACCAGGAAACTCAACATTATCAAATTATTCAATTCCTCCTAAAGCCGGAATATTTTCGGAACATGTTGGTTAGTAGCCTCATTGCACCTTTTGTGTCTAACTTCTGAAACATCCAAAGTTGTCTTCCGTTCAGGTCCACAAAATTACGAGGTCTGGCAGGAATACAAGGGTACGTCTAAAGGACCTTCCTCCTGAAATATTTAAATGAAACCTCAGCTTACAACCACGGACAGCTTTACCCATAATATCCGTGCCTCCAGTCAAACGGCCGAAACTCTCCGAGAGAGGTACTTACTCCTTCGCCCAAGAAAAAGAGCTTATGCGGGAGAATATTCGCACGGCCCTGCGCATAGCTGTCTACTACGGGTACCCCAATCTTTGCATCTCATCCTTCGGCCTCGGCCCTGGGTTTAGGAACCCGCCGGAAGAGGTATCAACGATGTGGCGGAATGCCTTCTTGGAGGATCCTGAGTTCGTCGGGTGGTTCGGGAATATCGTGTTTGCTTTCGACCCAGTAGGAGAGGGCTCAAAGTCGCCACCGAGTTCCAAGACCAAGAGCAGCAGCAGTAATGGCAAGGAAAAGAGCATAGCCACCGGTGATCTGGAAGTATTCAAGCACATATTCAAGCCAGCCGTTATTCATAACGCTTTCAAGTCTTGATTTCGAATGTTCCTCTCTCCTCCCAACGGATATGGTTCGGTTTCGCAATTTGCTTCACCATTACATCCTTCAGCTCTTTTCTACGCTCCGGCCTATACGCCAATTTGGCCCATTAGCAAATGGATTGGCCGATTAGGTAATGAGTAGTTAATGAGCCATATTGGCGGGATATATACTTGTTGCCTTATGCTCTAGACTTCATCCATAATCTGTCCTCATATTATCAACGTATCAAATCTTGAATGATTATGCATCATCTTTAATGTGATAATAGCTCGACATTTACAGTATACCCCGGAGGATTAGGGACAGGGGAAAAGTTAACAAGCAGGAGAAATGAGAAGAGATCTCAAGAAATCTGTCGAACTATGAGATTGAAGAAGTACATACAACTTAGACAAAATACTAGGTCTATTTGGAAGGTGTCTAATTGGGATCTTTAGGTGCTTGTTTGGGCTCCACCAACATCGTCGTCAAAACTTAACGAATTTGATAAGAGAGTATTGGTCAGACTAAATGTGGTTAGTTAGCTGAGGAATGGAGGGCGAAATCATATGATAAGTTGCTCAGGCTACTCAGGCTGCTCAGGTGAGCTGGCTGAGCCGAGTGCGACTAGCGCCTGAGCAAGAGCGGAGCATACATATCGTTTTATATCGTTTTTTCTGGATGCTAAAACGTTTTAAGAAAAAACGCTTTATCTTAAAACGTTTAACGTTTAAACGATATAAACAATATAAGAACGATATAACATTTAAAGCTATATATATGTTAACCTCACTCAATCTGATCTATAGTATCATCATCAATTTTTTTTAAGTCATCTTCTGGAACTGGTTTTATATTTATACCTATCTTATTAGCATAAATAGGCTGGATGTGACTTTTTTGTAGTCAGTTACCAAGACACTTAATTCTCTGTATATTAAGGTATGTAAAACGAGAGCGATCTCATGAACATGTCCTCTTTGTACTAGAGAAAGTACGTTCTGCTTCTGGCGACTCTGGTGGAATAGAGAGGATCTCTATAGCCATTTGGCTAAGACGAGGATAACATTGTCTCTGATTCTCTTTACATTATCATTTAAGAGGTGTATAATTAATACGAAATGTAGGCTGTTCAATAAAGGTCATAAAGTTATCGTTAATATGTGAATTGCTTGTTATAGCTTCCATTGACTTTATAATCTGATCAAGGATAACAACCCAGTGTTTTAAGGGTGGTGGCATAGTATCAGCGCTATTTGGACGTTCTGGAGGAAGCCGATTCTTGAATTCTGCTTCTTAAATACTGCAGGTAGCCATAATTGTAGGCTTATGTTATTTATCTGGCCAGTTCTTCTTAAGATAAGCGACCCGACAGCTAAGATTTAGAAGAAGAGCAGTAGTGTATACGGGAGCTTCTTCAGTTATAGTATAGTTGTCACGACCCAAGGTTGACAACCGAAATCTACCAGTAGAATTGTACTTCCACAAGTCGGCACAAACTTTATAATAGTAAAACAGGAGACGGCAATAATGACATCGATAAGTGCGGTCGCGGCTAGTAGTACTTTACTGAAAGGAATGGACTGGTCGAATAGAACTGGTAAGAAATCGCTGATAGAATTCTACTGACCGAATCCTGGTACTAGATTCGGGGTGGTAGGAATCTCATAGGCGGCTAAGTCACGTGATAGGTATTGGACCGAAGGGGACCCTCTGGATCTAGGATCGAAGGGATCCAGATGGATCCCAACTAATTCACTCACTATATAAGTGTCACGACCCCGCAGGGTTGTGACAAGCGACTTAAGTACAGGGCCTCTATAGTCGTCGCCTTAGTTAAATAAGTATAAGATAAGACGGCTATCAGGGACCCGGTTATGGTATCGCTAGTACTATCGCATTACTAGTACTAGCGAAAGGATAGTACAAGTTCAACACTAGTACTATGAAAAGGGTTGTACAAGCTAAAGGATAGTACTATCGAAATTATAGTACTAACCCTTTGGTTGTACTAGCTAGGTGGTAGTACTATCGGATAAATAGTACTACCTTTCCGCTTGTGCTAGCGATTTGCTCGTACATGTAAAAAGTTAGTACTAAGTTAGCGAATAAGCGAGCACCTGGATTAGATAAGCGGATCCCATGGATCCCATGGATCCCAGGAGGAGCAATGGGATCAATGGGACTGGAAGGAAATTCACTCTCTATATAAGTAGATAGAACTCACAGTAGATAGGAGCTTCGTGCTCAACTCAATTGATTTACAGCATACCTGCATTTCATAAGTAAAGTTCTACAATCTAAGTTTCACTTGCTTCCTTGACCTCTCAAGCCTATTATTTGAGTAATAGCCAAACCCCCACGTAGGAACGTTACAATAAGTAGATAGTTTGGCAGTAGATAGGAGCCTCGTGCTCAACTCAATTGATTTACAGCATACCTGCATTTCATAGTAACTATCCTAATCCTCGTGAAGTTATTCTCTTGCCCTTTACCTTCATCTATCATTTGAGTGATAGATACCCCAAACCCTAGCAGGAACGTTACAATAGTATTTGTTGAGTACAAACCATCTCATTTTAATAGATCAGAGTATGTAAGGAATGTAATGCTCAGGTTAAGAGTAATATATTTGTTAAAATATTAGAATCAAACTTCAACAAAGCATTAAGCTTATTTTGTTTATTTTATAATAGACAAGAAGAGAGTCCATTAACTTAAGCGACACTGAAATTGAAGCTTTATTACCTTTTCCATAAAGAGTAGCCGAAGCAAACGGTTGTAAGAATGTATGTACTTTTCCTAGTATATCTTAATTGTCATTGTTAAAACAGATATCATTGAGATTATTTATATACTTAAGCATAAATAGCTTAATATCGTTAATTTTCCTAAGAACTTGATCGATAATCTGATATCAAGATGATTATTTAGTTTTATTGTCAATATTTAGCTGTAAACCTATAGTGTTTTCTCAGACATTAGTATATAGAGTTGAGTTATGTAGCTAAATACATAGTCGATGAACTTTATGTAATATAGGTATATTTTCAATATTAGTAAATTTATCAAGCAATTCAGAAAACTGTACAAGTAGCTCTTCTCCAAAGATATCAATGATAACAGTAAGGACAGCTATAAGAGTCTCCTTTGAGGATGTAAGTAGAAAAGCTTAAAGTGAAAGATTAATAATATGTGTAATATCGGATTTAGCGTTGTTTGACATTGAATTTGACCTATTTAAGAATTAATAAGTTACATTTAAACTTAAAACTTTAAACTAACAGTATGTTTATCTTGTAAAAGAGATTCAAGATACATTAAGCAGGTGTCGTTTGAAGAAGTATTATCTTTAGTATAATAACTAATTTGACTCTGAATATCAAAGCTTTCTAAAGTCTTTAGGACAAGTTGTGCTTTCTTCTCTCCAGAATAGGAATACCGATATTCTGGAAGAGCTAAAAGAGTCTTTTGAAGGGTATAGTCCAGTGTGGGGAATAGTGTAGCCGTATACAATACAGGCTCTGTAATACAATACAGATACAGTTTATTACAATACAGTGGCTGTATTCCGTGCGTGGTTAGAAAAAAATACAATACAGTATAATACAGCAGTGTAAGCGTAATACAGTCTGTATACGCCTGTATTTGCAGGGGTGCTGCTCAGCCTCAATCCCGACTCAATTCAGCCACAGCACCCTTTGATTTCTTGGGTTCGCTTAAGCCATTCCTGGGGTAATGCATATGATAGACGTCCATAGCTTCTTCCCTAACGACACTACAATAGTATGGACGGCCTTAACCTAATAAAGCTCCAGGCTAAGGTAAGGCTGTCAAATAAATCCAATTTTGATACTTTTTAGACTGCTGTGTTAACTAGTTTTAAGGTTTTCTAAAATGTGACTTCTTTTAATGATTTTGAAGTTGGGAATAGCTTCAGAATATATGTACTGGGGCTCCATTTTTCCTTTTACACACGCTACAAGTTTACAGCACCAGAACGCAAGTAAACCTCGCCGGAGTAGGCTTATTCGATAGCTCTAACATATTTGTTTCCAATTAATTTCTTATTTGGATGGTAACTTACCTTGTAGTCAAGATATAAGCTCCGAAAGTATTCTTGATTCGGCTTAGGTTCTGTTTTGAAAACGCGAAAACAAATCACCGACATCCTTGTAGAGTGATCTTTCTACCTATATAAGGGCGCGTCCTCCTACTTACTCCTACCTACCCTCCTATGGCTCAATCACTCAGCCACTCAAGCACTCAACTAAGTTATGGCCTTAGTCGACAACAGTACGCAACGATGCTCTAGCCCTCCCTCGCTTCAATGTGACGAGCTCGAGGTCCCTTTCCTTCCATACGAATACGACCCTTTTCAACTGTCAATATCTGATGTCTCTACTCCGCAATCGTCCTCTGCTCCATCCTCTCTCGACCCAGATTGCCACACACCTACGATATCCCGCAATCGAACTTCCTGGGTATATAAACACATGCCGGACGTAGATACGAGTACTCAATACTTTAATGCCGCAAACAAGTTAGAGTGGAGGTGTAAATACTGCTCTAAGAGATACCTCCTGAACGGGGGTACGCGACTGATCAAGGTCCACTTACAGGTCAATCATAACATTAGTGAGCTATCGCTCCGTCAAGAGAGAGCAAGGAAAAGGCAGATGTCAATAGAAGGTTCTCTTATAACTGCAACTGCTAACCCTCAAAAACGCCGTTGTTTTAGAGAGAGTTTGGAAGGCAGTTTCGGGAGCAGTCTTAGTAGTGACGACTATATTGACCAAGCAGATGTCAACCCCGACCAGCTAGAGGTCTTGATTACTACTTTTATTACAGAATGTAATCTTCCACTACGCTTAGTCGAGTGCTCGTCTTTCAGGAATCTCCTAGTATACCTCAACCGTCAGATTGAACCGTGGCTCCCGGAAGATCATCATACGATACGGTCTTGGATAATACGTCAATTCGACTTCTACAAACAGCAAGTCAAAGAGCAGCTCCAAGCCTCTCGTTCCTGTATCCATATTTCCACTGACCTCTGGACGTCCGGGAATGATCTAGCTCTGTTAGGTGCCATCGCACACTTTGTCAACTCCCAAGGTGACCTAGAAGAGGCCTTGATATGCTTAAAAGAGGTTGATGGGCCGCATACGGGCGAGAACTTGAGTCTACACATCCGACGGGCCATCGACGATTTTGACATAACTCCCCGACTTGGCTATTTCCAGATGGATAACGCACCCAATAACGACGCGATGCTAAGAGAAGTGTCAATCGGTATGTAGCCACTTGTTGTAGTGGAGCTCCCATCTAATTGCGCATAGCAATCCCACAAGAGTACCAGCCTCGCCATCATCGTATACGTTGCCAGGGTCATATTCTAAACCTTGCAACTCATGCCTTCCTCTCTGTTAGTGAACATGATCAAATCGATGATAGCGATACAAGTACGCAGCAGTTAAAGGACTGGAAGAAAGCAGGACCTCTAGGAAAGCTTCACAACTTATGTGCTAAGATACACGCATCACCTCAACTTCTCGCCAAGTTTAAAACCCTTAGTAAAGGCCTCACGTTACCACAAGATAACGCGACACGCTGGGGCTCTTGGTTTAAGCTAATTGAACGTGGACTGCACCTCCAAAAAGCAGTCAATCAATTCTATGACATTTGGTTAGAGGGTGATGACGAGGGTAAGTTGTCGCAAGAGGATTGGGAGACGCTCGAAAAGGCATGCTACACTAGTCCTGGACCTTCTCCCTGGCCACCTACCACTAACATGTCCACAAATACAGATCTGCGACTTTCTCAGAGAGCTACACGAGACTCTTCTTTCGCTCGAGTCCTCGATGTCCACACTTGACGACGTCCTGCCTGCCATGGACTACATATTAGAGCTTTTTGAAACCAAGAAGGTGGAGTTTAAAGACGACCCGGTTCTCGGGCCTTGCATCAACGCCGGCTGGTCAAAGCTGGTCAAATACTACGAGAAGACCTCTGATTCGCCAGCCTACGTTGCAGCTCTTGTACTGAACCCCGCTTATAAGTGGGAGTATATTGACAAGAACTGGGAGCAAACTTGGATACAAGGGGCGAGGGAATCAGTTGCTGGCCTATGGAAGACAAAATATCGACCCAGTACCACACTCGTTAATCAAATCGACACTCCAAGTAGTGCTAAGGTCAGCAACTTCAACCAGTGGAAGCAGGGGAAACATGCATCAAGGTATGTCCTCACGCAAGCTCCCAAGGTCTCTCTCACGTGTGCCTAGAGTATCAACGCCAAACGGAGACGAGTACGCTCGCTATATACGCATACCTCCGCATCATGACTTTGACGACGTGCGTACATGGTGGCTCTTACCAGAGCAACAACGAGACTATCCAAACCTTTCCAAAATGGCGCTTGATATACTCTCGATTCCTGCAATGTCAGCATCAGTGGAACGTCTGTTTTCGTCTTCAAACATTACCGTCTCTGATAGACGAAATCGTCTCAAAGCAGATACGATAGAGATGATTGAGAGCCTCAAGTCCTGGCAGAAGATTAAGGGCCTGAGCGTATATACAGAGGAGTCAAGAGGTTGTGCAGGTTTAAGTGGCCCCACTTTAATACGCTTGTAATACGGCCAAACGGGTGTATTGTACTGTATTGTATTCCGTGTGTATGTCTAAAAAATACAGTGTATTGGAATACAGGCTGTCTGTATTTATGTCTCAAATACAGAGGCGTATTACGGCCGTGACACTATTCCCCACACTGGTATAGTCATTACTAACCTACTGTGTGTTACGAACCTAAGTCTCTACCTAGGTCCTATAGAGTGTATAGGTATATACTAGGTCGTAAGGGGTTGGTGAGAGCTCGGGGATCAGTGCAATATAGTATATGATCGTAACTACAATTGTATAGGTAACAATCTGTATATTAAGTTGAGCACGAGGCTCCTATCTACTGGTAATTTACTGGAACTTATATAGACTATGAATTACCTTGGATCATCTGGATCCTCTGGATCCTCGCAATGATCCCAATGATCCCAATGATCCCTGTCACGTGACCTGGTCCCTGCGTCAGGTTCTCTGTGCAGGGTTTCGCCTGCCGAGCCTCAGGCCTTCCGCATCCCTAGGTTTGTGACACTGTGTATATACTGCCAGAAGAGCAGATCGATGTGGAGATGTCCAGAGGTTAGTAGATATATGAATAAGCTTTTTTGCTGATGAAAGATTAACCTTAAGATGTTCCCGGTAAAGGATATAATTTGAAGTAATATGTTGTATTGTCGTATACTAAGATGAAATGAGTAAATCTTCAATTGTATGGTTACCAGTAAGTATCATATTCTTTAACTTATCCCATTCTATTGCCGAAAAGGATAATTGACGTCGAATAAGTAGTCTGATGAGAGTTTCACGATACTTTTGTTTATCGAAACTATTACAAGAGTATTATAAGATGAGATAGACGTTAACATAGATGTAATATCTTGCTGTAATGTTTGAGGCACTGAAGAGGAGACTCCAGGAAACGGGTGTCGTGAGATGACATGGTTAATAGTATTAATTCGATAAGAACTAACTTATGTAGTACAAGATCGACAGATGTACGCATTTTCCGTATGTATTATAGCATTGAAATGAGGTGGTGTTGAAGGCCTGGATGATATAGGAGTAGACGAACTTGTAAGAGATAAGATGTCGGATGACATCTTAATATATTATATATATTGTATAAGATCATTAATCGAGGAATTGAGGTTATATGTGGTTAAATTTAAGGGGCTAACACAGTTTTAGAAATTTTTTATAAATAGAAATGTACTAAGGCTCTTATATCGTTCTTATATTGTTCAAACGTTTTAACAATGTTAAAACGCCAAACGATATAAACGATATAATTGAGCCTTAATGTGTTAAACGATATAACGATATACACAAACGCGTTAAGGTGTTTACGTATAACTGTTGAATGGAGTGAGATGAAGGATCTAGCCCTTATATACAATCTAGCGATTGAGGACCTGTTAATTATATTACGGTGTATAGTGATACGGTATATTGTTTTAAACTACAACCTCTATCGCATCCAGATTAAAGAAAGTCTCTCTATAGCTATTAATCTTATCCATATTTCATCAGATCTATGGATATTATTATATCGGTATGCTTTATTGATAGTATGCGTATAGTGGGTTGATCGTAATTATCAGTTACAAAAGGCTCTTCTAGCCCTGTCAGAATGTCGATTTAACCACTCAGGTCATAAGTAAGTAGATTTGATCATTCAGACACTTGAGGCCTTTAATATCCAGTCCTGGTTAGGCTATCATACAGGTAATAATGTAACTTCAAATAATACTTATATAAAAGTTCTTGAATCCGAACTATTCGCAAAATATAAGATTAAATTTAATTCTAAACAACGTTGAGTTAGGTATATTGGTCATATTATTAATCTTTCTCTATAAGCTTTTCTCCTTATATCCTCAAAAGAGGCTTTCATTATAGCCCTTGAGATTATAGCCGATGTTTTTAGAGAAGAGTTCATTTCACAGTTTTCTGATGTCCTTGACTCTTATCAACAGAAGCTTACTATAGAACATACGACCACAGATAAAATACAACAGAGCTAATCCTCTCAAGGATATATTAGACGACGTGGTAACTTAAGCAGCCAAAGCTCTCTCCCTGATGAGTACTCTGGTGTCCAGAATATTCTTATATTACAGAAGTTATATTGCCTTGTTATATGGCTTCGTAGTTCATCTATACATGCAAATCTCTGGGATTAAGAGGTCGGTATGCAGTTGGGTATTGATAATAAAAGTAGGTGGTCGTCATGGTATATGGTTATTGATCAAGCTATAAGACGGCAAGGTGAAATTAAGACTTTTATGGCCGAGCATAAAGATATACTTAGGGCTGTTTGTATTACTTCCTCTGACTGAGAATTGCTAGGTAAAGTATATGCATTTTTATAATTTTTTGCTTTTGTTACCTTATATGCAGAAGGAGATAAATCATTTATATCGCAATTTCTTCTTATAATGGACTCTTTGTTTGTTTATTATGAAAGAGAAAAAGAATATTATTCTGATTAGTAATATTATGATGTCTGTATGCTTCGTTCAATTAAGATAGGCTGGTTTATACTTGATAAATATTATAGTATAATTAGCGATGTCCCGGTCTATGCAGCTGTTATTTTACTCGATATTTTACGCCGAACAACATACCTTAAGAAGAACTGGCCTACAGCTTGGCTAAAGCTAGCTATCAAGGCGGCTAACACAATTTGGGAGGATGAATTCGAAGTGTAACTCTTAAGGATTTCTATTTGTAGTTCTGAGTCTATGCCTCCTTCTTCAAGGCCTTTAAAGCTGTGTAGTGCTATTCTTGAGTCGAACATGCGAGATATGGAGGTTACAACGTCAGATACTGGTGATGAAGACAATTTCATAACCTTTATAAATGTATTTACTTTCCGCATTGACTGTACCCCTCTTGAATGGTGGTGTCGTAAAGAACAATGTGATCGTTATCCTTGGTTGAGCAAAATGGCGATATCTATCCTATTTATTCCCGCAGAATCATCAGAACCAGAACGGACGTTCTCTGGTGCACGTCACACATGCTCATGGGATAGATTGAGCCTATCATGTATGAATATTGAGAGGATTGAATGTATCAGCAGCTGGCTACGAGAGGGACACATCAGACCATTACACCTTAATGGTATGTGTCTCCTAATGGAGCCAGTGGCAGAGGATGAGGTAGGATCTATCGATGACGAGGATGTGGATGTAATTAAATGGGTTTAGAGTATACATAGCTGTTAGTCATTTAATGGTTATTATTTCAGTTATTTATTATAACCTATAACTGTTATACCTTCTATGACTATAACAGTTAACAGTTACGAGCCCATTTTTTAACTGTTATAACCGTATATACTGTATATACGGTTAGTATATAAGGTGAGTACTCTAGGATAAAGAAGTAATGGGACACAGTAAGAGGTGTTATTAATAAAGACTTAATAAGTTTAAGAACTTATATTAAAGTTAAGTATGAGACTCTTATCTAAGAAACTATTAAGCTTATATAGATAATGAAATATGTTAAATCATCTGGATCCTCTGGATCCTTGCCATGATCCTGATGATCCTAATGATCCCTGGTCACGTGATCCCTGTCTTACTTCGGGTTCTCTGTGCAGTACTCTACTGCCGAGCCTCAGGCCTTCTGTAATCCTAGCTAGGTTGTCACACTTATTAATAATCATGATTATTATTTTAACTTATAGCTTTCTTATCTATAATACTATAATTATACTTTAAGTTTTAATAATATTAATACTAAAAGCCATATAATAATATTGTGGAAGTGATAATATGAGTATAATAATAACATGGGCTAGAGTGTGCAGGAATAGAGCTATACAATCAGAAACACACAGAACAACATAAATAACAAATACACAAGGCTAAAGAATGAACCACTCCCCTTGGTAGAGTATGAAAAGGTTGTTGTGTGACTAGCTAGAACCTCCTGCTGGTTTATACTAGCTCGGCTCGGAATTACTATTATGATTACATGCCATATTTCCTTACCACAATATAACGTTCTTATGTTAGGTTTTAGTTATTACTTAAATAATAGGCTTTAAAAGGTAAAGGGTAGAAGAATTTCTTTTTGATATAAAGAGGTTATTATAAAATGTAAATATACTATAAATTAACTGAAATTGAGTATAAGGCTCTTATTTAAGATAAATTATCTATTTATATAATGAATATATTATGATAAAGTTATAAAGTCCTTCTAAGATCTTTAAACTCTTAGATCTTTAATCTTGTCTAAGATCCTAAGATTTATTTATCATATAACACATTTGTTAATAATAATTTATCATTTAAACCTTAATATTAAGATTCTAGTAATAGAATCCTACTAAGTGCTTCCTGCCTGCAAGTTCCTATTAGCCAATTTCTACTAGTAGACTTCTGATAATAAGAATTACTATTACTTGTAACCAGGTTGCACGCTCGGCAAACCACCTCTATTCAGAATCGCTCAATGAAAGAACAGAGCCCATGCACAGTGCCCACAATACAATGCCCGATGAGGCATTATCTACATCGGTCTCATCGATAACCCCTCCATTGAAGTAATTATTTACCAGTTTGCTTTTCAGAGTTCCGTGTACTGTAAATGTTGGCAAAGATTGTCGTAAAGTGTAATTAATGTAAATTAACGCTGTGATACCGAATAACTGCTGTATAAGCTCGCCCTCACATCATTTCAAGCAGTGGAGTAATCAGCGTTCGACCGAAGAACGCGTCTGGCTGAAGCCCATCATTTCACTCGTCGTGGGAAGACGACCATTGCTGAAGTAGCTCAGAATCATTGTGATATCTCGCAAGTCACGTAATATACAAGCCAGCTCATTGTCGAAGTTGACAGGAAGCACTGTACTAGAGATATCTTGCACCAAAGAGCAGGGTGACTCGTTAGCAGCTGAATCTCTGTTGGATGGGTTTGAAGTAATAGAGTGGATTGTCGCAACGCATTTAGTTGGTGGGAAGCGGGGAATAGAATCAGCCAATGTAGATAAAAGGGAATCTTGCCTATACTTTGTTAAACTGTGATGATACTAGGTATCTATCTATCCAGGGGGACTATGTCACAGCTCCAATTTGTGGAGTCACTTATCCCATGAATCGTTATAGAATTCAGGGCTATGTTGATCAATCTAATTGTCTCGCCCCGATGCCAAAGGGTCAGGGGACTGTTCTTGTTCCCACGCAAAATGTCATTGTGTGCAGCTGCAAGAAAGAGTGTTGCGTGGAAGAGAGCTTGGCTCCCAATGACCTGTCTAACAAATATGGTATTGAGAGGATTCAAAGCCTGACCACTGCCGATCGGTAGCAACGCTGGTGCAAGGACATTGGTAACTTCCAACATTTCACATCAGCCATGTTCAACTGAAATACTACCAGCTATATACTCTAAATCGACCAAATAAACTTCCATCGTCACAGATAGAATTTGATTAGTGAGTGTCATTAAGAATACCTGGAAATAATAATCCACTAGTTCTTGGAAAGATGAGAATTTCAAAACAATTAAACTAACAAGAATGATAATGGTTAATATGATGAGGGTAAAGATCCACACTCACAGTGATAAAGAAGATAATCAGTATGGCGAGAATCATGACCGATGTAAGTATTGAAAGGGTCACCTATTCCGGCTACAAGCAAGGATGTTAGATCGTTGTAACATTTTGATTTATTCTGCGATGTCGTAAACATATGCATTGCTCCACTTTGGCTGGAAGGATTCACTTGAAGGGATCTACTGCCAAGGAGGTATTAAATCCAGTCATGCTTGATGTATGGCCCGATCTATCCATGGATTCCTTTGTGTTGTGAGAGGATGTGCTTTCTCTACCACTATTTCCTAACATCAGCAAATATATCATCAATATTCAAAATGTTTTGTGATTGCCTTTTATGGTTAATAAATAACAAATACCTACCAAGTGCTGTATTAACTTTTATTTTGTCACTGTCCTGTATGAGTTTTCGACTCTGATCACGTCAGAGATTGTGAGGAATCTCAGTAAACTGCACATCTTTACCTTGATTGAACTTTATGGCGTTTAAGATTTTCCATTCTCTCTGAGGCCTTGGCTTTACAGAAAAATTCGGAATCTGGCTATCCGTAACTCTGTCACGACTCCCCTGCGTGGTAGCTTAAGTCTCTCTGTGGAGTCTTAACTATACAGTGCAAAGTCATTAGCTATAACTTACTAAGGGAATATAAATACGATACCTAAATTCTCTGTGTTTGATCCCGTCGATTTCGATGCCGTGCCAATCTCACTGGCGTTTTGCCCCTGACTGTAGCCATTCACGAGCAAGGCTTGCCGGTGTCCTCAAACCATATTAGCTCTCCAGGAATCACCTGGCATGATCTATTTCAGCTCATTATATATTCTTTGCGTTAGTCTGTTCTGGATCTTTCGTCGAGTGGATGAAGACGAGATACCTGACCAGCTATCCGCGCTTAAGTGAAAGGGTTCGAATGGAGGTGTTTCCAAAGTTCTATCGTTAGAGCCGTTCATATTGCAATACTTAAATGTACAGTTTACCTGTAAGGCGGGTTATGCATCCGTAAAGGCTACACTGATCATTATTTACTGCTTCGATCATCCTATTATTTTTATTCGCGTGACGATACCGCTCAGGCCGCTTAAACCCTGGTAGAGAATATGGATTTTAAGTTTGGTAGCAAGAATTCAATCGGAAGCAAAGCGGTCGAGTAAGAGTATCCAACTAGTTGTGCCTTGATTAAATAATCCTTGGCTTGTCGCTTAACTTATAGGGCTTACTTATTTACCGGCATCCACTTGCAGATGGTAGAGATAAATATGGCATTTCCGTCTTCGGTATAGGAAACACAGATAATCTGGATAACAACAATTACTAAAGGCAGGCTTTTATTATTTCATCGCAGACAAATTTGCCGAGCAGCTCTTTAGTTCAAACAGAGAATGTTTAGTATTAAAGATTCCATCTTTAATATGGTGTTGTAATGATATTTGGACTTAAGATTGTGAAACACTGCCCTTCTAATTAAGGATGCTTATGGACTGGGATGTGAGCTTGAATTTATCTGTCGATACAAGTATTTGTAATCATTTACTTTCGTACAGTACGCTATCCAATGAAGCTTCATCAAGACGGAACAAGGTGTAATACGTCTCAAAAGCATGCCGCCAAAGCCGCTAAAACTTCTCGCCTACTAACTGCTCGCTGAGAGACCACAACTTCTCACCTTTATCGTAGCCAGTAGCATGCTCCCTCAGAGGTTCACTCGAGAGAACACAGTCGCGAAGGTATGCACCTGAGAAACCTTCACAGATATGAGTACGAGATCAGCATTTATTTATTGAGGACGCCTACCGCTGAGGCTTGGGTCCAAGGCAGCTACTAATACCGTGGAACAGCTCGCAGCTGCATCCTTTTGACGAATAACTGGTGGTACTCCTAAGTATTAAATTACTAAAGAACATTAAACTGTCTGTATTTAAGTAGAGGACTTACCGCCATTTGCTTCAGTGTACAATCTGTAGCCGTCATGTGCCATTTCAGGGGTCCTACCTGCTGTCAGGCCTGTGCCCGGAACCACTGGAAAGCGACCCTGTGTTAGTCAGCTGCATATAAGGAGATAATGAGGGTATTATAGTAATATCGGGTTGATACATACTTCCTGGATTCGCAGCAAGAACAACGACATCAGTTCCTGCAATTCTCTTGGCAAGGGCTTCCGTAAAGAGAATATTGGCTGTCTTCGACTGGCCATATGCAAGAAATGGATTATATGCATCTCCATTCTACATTATATGTCAGATTGATCTCATTCCTTTAAAACGAATCCGGCACTTCGGGAGTATCTGACATGAAAGTTTATATCCTGAAATCGGACTCCTGATAACGTATAGGCATCGCTCGTGAGGTTTACAATTCTAGCACCCTTCGGCGCAGCGAGAATCTTCGGCAGGATCAGGTTTGTGAGAAGAAAATGACTTAGATGATTGATCGCGAATTGCAACTCGATGCCATCCGAAGATATGGTAAAATCCTTTACTGCCATGACCCCAGCATTATTGATCAGAATGTCGATATGGTCGACCAAGATGCTGATTTGTTTTGCGGCTTTCCGGACGGAGGAGAGGCTCGCAAGCTCAACTTGAACGAATGTGACACTTATGTCTGGATACTTTAGATTGATGCTAGCTATGACTGACTCGATCTTTGCATGGTTTCTGCCGGCGAGGATGATCTCAGCAGGGTTTCCAGTTGCAAAACATAGTGCTGATTGAGCTCCGAGACTGCCCTCAGTTGGACCAGTAATCATGACTGCCGCTTGATGTATTAGTTCCATCCGAAGTGTACGACCAGCTAATCTTACTTGTCTTTCCTTTCACTTCATCTCGGAATGCCTCGAGAACCTCTGCATTCGTTGTGGAAAAGTTGAATGGCGTCATCGTGGTATTCACCAATTCTTAAAGATATTTAAATGTAATGAGAATTGAGTTCCTGTATGAATCATCGCAATTTATAGAGAAAGACCTCTGTCAATGATGGTGTGGGTGGTGTCTCCACCCTATGAGGGTTCAGTGATTTCACGTTGTGCCGACAAGCAGCTCATCGAAACGAGTATATCCGCTCCAAAAATTGTCGTCCTCAGATGCAGGGATAACCAATGTTGGGATTATGTGAAATACTCGGGATAGGTGCTAAGGCCCGAGTGGGATTAGCAAAGGCCCACAAGCAAATGTTACGCCCACAGTTTCTCTCGGGATGCTGATTCGCTCGCTATGTTCTCGCGTTGGGTAAGCAGAGAACTACTTCATACAGGCCCGATTATTCCCCCCTCTGCTATCTGTGCGCACACCTAGAACCTTCTAGCACAGCCCCTTTTCTACTACTCAAAAGGTATAAATCCAGCGCTATTTTACTAGTTATACCTAATACTGTACTCCTTACTACACAGTAACTCTACTATTATTGTTTTGTATTATTGATATGGAGCCTCTAATATTTGTGCCTGTTCCAAAAGTACGACGCCCAAAGCTTACACACGATCAAAGATTTCGAGTCCAAACGTTATAGGACCTAGCTCACTGGACTCAAGATCAAATTGCTTTCCAGCTCAATATTAGTAGAGGTCAGGTCCGTTATGCTCTTACCCATAAAGTTACCCGTCAAAACGACGTTGTGGAGCTAACCCTTTTTTAAGCACTCCTCAACGGAAAGAGCTAATTTAGTGGGTTACAGCATCTAGGCAAAATAGGAGAGTAGAGTGGAAGGATATACCAGCAATCTTTAGATAGAATTGTGGTCTAAAAGCTATTAGAGCTGCTTTCAAAAAAGAAGGGTTTATACGTGGAGTTGCTGAGGTTAAACCACCAATTTCTGAGCAAACCTGACAAGCAAGACTCAAATGGGCATAAAAGCATATTGATTGGACAGAAGAGTAATGGTTTTCAGTTCTTTGGACAGATGAAACTTGGGTACGCCCTGGAAAGTATACTTAAAACCAGAGTTACACGACGAATAGGAGAATCTGAATTATTTCACCCTGATTGTGTAGAACCAAGATATCAGGAAAATTGGGTGGATGTTTTTGGGGTCAATTTTAGGGAAATATGGAAAACATGAAGGCCTATTTTGGGAGAAACGCTGGGAGACAATCAACGAAGGGTCGTATTCTGGAATTATTATTCCAATCCTTCAACAAATCCTTCAAGAATACCCAGATCTTATACTCCAACAGGACAATTCAACTAGCCATACTTCCAAATTACCAAAGTCAGTATTTGAAGCTGCTGGGTTACAACCAATGTGGTGGCCTCCTAACTCGCCGGATTTAAATCCAATTGAAACAATATGGGATGAGATGAAAGATTGGCTTAAAAAGTATGACCCAAAGGTTCACAGGTCATATATAAGGTTAAGGAACGCTGTAAGGGAGGCCTGGAACGCAATCACACATGAAAAGATCAAGGAATTGATTAAAGAGATGCCTGAGCGATGTAAAGCTGTGATTGAAACCAACGGTAACTATACAAAATACTAAGGATAATCAATAAAGCGGCATTGAATTGCATTGGGTGGCAAAGGGTGTATGCACAGATGTGGGGTGGGGGAATAACCGGGCCCGTATGAAAGTATTTTCCAAAATCATATGGTTGTTGGAGGTTGCGGGGGGGTCGTTTTGCTCCAATTTGCGGTGAATTTCAGTGGTCCGCCATATCGGGTGGTCCGGCTTATAGGGAATTACGTTACATACAAGATTCTGATAATCCACTTGTCGCAGGTGGCTTCCTAAACAGGACTACCGAGCACTGATTGTATATATTAGGAGGCGTCTCCCAGTACCGGAACGTACATGCAGAACACAAGTATATACTGTATATAGTAACTACTGTCACTCCCGATTTATTGCAAGCAAGATGAATATCTCGCCCCTCTCTAGCGGAGATGTTACTGTATTAGTTAAAATCAATTTTATAGACTTTATATAATCACGAGGAGTGTTTTCGTGCCTGACGTTGGACGGGTATCCGCGAACTTCATATGATTGGATCAAAGAGGAAAAGCTAATTCGCGCAAGCCTCACTATTCCACCTAAAGCAATAAGGAATCTGCATAAGCCTCGCTTCTTCTTTATTATTTCACATCTCCCAGGTCAAAAACTGTCGAGATTTCCAACAAGGGCCGCAAGGAACTTTGAGTAATATTTGTGAAAATCCTCGGAACGCAAGATTATACATGGATCTGGACCAAAACAAGCCGTCGGCGCCAAAGTGGCTCGGTCTCGAGGCCATTGTCATCGACCTAGATGGTGATGGGCCCTTTTGTATGACCCTGACCGAGCCATCCACTGCGGTGCAGTACGATCTCGATATCAAGGTGCTAGTCCTTAACAATAGCGAGCTTGGAATGGTTACCCTATGGCAGGATCTCTTTTATGAGAAACGATCACCCACCAGAAGACCCCAACTTTGCTGCACTTGCACAATCTATGGGCTTTTAGGCTTAGCGGTGTACGTGGCCTGCTGAAGTTACGGAATGGCTCGTTCACAGCAAGGGCCCAGCGTTACTAGAGGTTGAGACGAACTCAAAGTTGGCTGTTCTGCCAATGGTACCGCCTGGAACTGCGTTACTTACCATGATACACCAAAATACCCAAATTGGTTTAACTAAGTTTTTTGATAATAAAATTAAACTAAAAGCAGTACGTAAAGTACGGAAAGAGTGAGCTTATGCTTGTCGAAAATTAATGTGGGAGGGGCTACCACAACTTTGTCAGCATTTAACTGGGTCAACCCGAGCTTTTATTTTCGAAGTAATATTTACAGAATAATTAATTATTCTAGTGTAATTCTAATTATTTAATTCTTTAGTTCTTCAAGTATCTGTGATATGGTTAGATTCGGTTTTAGATTCCTAAATCGAGGCTAGTTTATTATACAGCACAAACCACAAATGTGAATTACATCAGAATCCACATACTTAACTAACGTAATTCCCGGTCCCACCGGACAACCGGTCCGACCGGTCACTTTCTCGACCATTTGAGCTTGTTTACCAAATATTCAACCACAAACAACAAATATTCGAATATATTTAATAGTTAGCTAAATTAGGGCATTTAGTTATTCGATGTCCTACAATTCCACCCCCTGAGCACTTTGGTGGCCGTCCCGCAAGAGTTTATAAAGTTGTTGAAAGCGGGGTAGGATTTCCTGATTCTAGTACTCTATTAACCTCCACACTAACCTCTACGCCTGTAAGAGCATTTTGAACTGTTATAGAGCCTGTAGTAACTACTCGCTTTCTAGACTTTATAAGCTTTTTTTGAAGCGATTCGTTGGTAGTCTTTAATTACTTTACCTCTTTAGCTAGTGTATAACCATTTTACATTCTTTTACCAGTTGACTAAACGTAACTTTAGTTAATGTAAAAAGGCTCTTATATTGTTTGAACATTCTGTTAATACTTTTATATTGTTTTTACAATTGAATTACGTTATAAAGGGTTTCTAGAGTTTAAGATACTTCAGATTTACTATAACTACTCCCTAGAAAATGTAACGTTCCTACGTTGGGGTTTGGCTATTACTCAAATAATAGGCTTGAGAGGTAAAGGGAGCAAGTGAAACTTAGATTGTAGAACTTTACTATGAAATGCAGGTATCTGTAAATCAATTGAAATTGAGCACAAGGCTCCTATCTACTTGTAAACTATCTACTTATATAGTACGTGTAATACTTGGATCTCTTCGGATCCCTTGGGTCCAGGATCCCGTAGGTCTTTTGCTAAATTATCCCTTGGATCCCCTCGGGTCCATTTCATCACGTGACCGCTGGTAGTCCTGAGGCGTGCATCTCCCCTGGAACCTCCATCCTGGGCATGGCTTACCATCCAGAATAATCGTACTGGACTGGTTCAACACCCCAAGATTCGTCTAGTCCTAGGACCACGAGGTTCCTACCAGTCATGGTCTCGTTACAGGGTGCCCTTCAGTCGTTACTTCATTTATAACAGTATTATAATAAAACTAATAAAATCTTTACTTATATAATAATATTACTTTTTATTTTTAATAATAAAAGGTTTATTGTAAGTAAACATAAAAGAAAGCTTAATAGAAGCTATTTATTAATATTATAAAGAAGTTATAAAATGTTTAATATAAAAATAAGGTTATTATATTTATTAATATTAGTATAATTAAATAAGTTATTTATAAGTTAAATGTATATAATTTATAGAATTATAATTAATTTATCTAGACTTAACTTAATGATAAATTTAAAGCATTTATCTATTATATACTTATTAATTTAAAAGGTTTTATTGTATTAGAATAATAACTTATTTTAGAACGTTAAATTATTTATCTAACTCTTTTTAAAATGGTTATTAATATCCTTTTTGTACTATTTATATTAATAGGACCTGAAAGGATCTTTTTAAGTATACAGTGTACAATTTCCTAATAACGTATAAAGCTTGATATAGACATAATCTAGAAGACTAAATGTTTAAATTTATAGATCCAAAGTGGTATTATTATTAGATAGCATAAACTTGACGATAATAAACTATTAGAGAGTCAAGACGGTGATATAGACTTTTTAGCCTTGTTATTATAGTATTACGTAAGTTAGTATTATAATATAACAATTTATACTTATGCAGATCTGGCTTAAACAATCCATACCCATACAGCCCAAGTATTGCAATACAGTATTGTTGGAAACACTGTGCGAACCCAGGCGTAATTGCAGACTCGAAAACTCCAAGGAAAAAGCGAACTGCCACCACATCGCCAAAGTTCTTAGTCGCAGCCATACAGCAAAGAGTCAAGCCCCAGAGAATAATATTGAACGATGACCACTTAACTAGGGGTAAACGCGGGAGTAAACAGTTTGTGGGATACTCCCATCCAAGATATCCAAAGTAGAACATGCTGCTAAACCATTAGTAATTGTCACCTTTAAGGTGTATGGACTTCTGGAGCCCCATAATGCTGGCATATGATAAGGTGGTCTTGTCAAGATAGTTAAGCCAGTACACGAAACAAAGCATCATAGCGAAGGCATCAGCATAGGTTAGGATAGATGAAAAGGCAATAGATACGAACAGGCATGAGATTCCAGTCAATCTTTCGCAAAAGTTTCCTCTCGACTTCTGGGGTTAATTCAATAACCCCTCCATGACCAATAAAGGCCTTCATAGCTTTATCCGCATCATTTCGATTCGCATGTTTGATAAAAGCCGGATCATAAGCATTATCCTCCCCAAGGGAAGCATTCTTTTCCAGATCCGACGACTGTGGTACCTTTTCAGGGACAGGGCCCTCCAAACTTCCAAAGGGCCGGCCCCAGATTCCTTCGCCTCGGCCATGTTCCCGATTGGTAAAAGCAGCAATTCGCAATCAGGGTAGAGAAGAGGAAAAAATAGAAGAATCGAATGGCAAAAGGAAACCCGTCAGGAAATATCGACAAGAAAACGGCAAGAGATCAGCAGAGATGCCTGTATATACTGTATATACAAACCAGGATACTAACCTGTTGAGTAATGGATATTGATATCATCCTGAACACGGCGCAAACTTCATGCAATCCCCCATTCTGGCATATCGCTGGAAATGCGACGTACCGATAGATCACGACAAGATAGCTACTTCGTACAGGCGCGAACAACCATCCCTCCACAGTCTGTGCTCACACCTGTGTTTACCATGAGAATACGAGATCTCATTTTCAACCAATCAGGATAAGAGTTGAAGGTGTGCGCACAGGCTATAAAGGGGATCTATTCGGACCTGTACGAAGTACGTAACGTACAATATGACGTTGATCGACAGTTCTGTAATTCAGGGGGCAGCGATGCCGTGGTTGCCCAACCAGGCACTCTGGATAACCTCGTTTACTACCCGCCGAGAGCCGAGCTGAACATTGGCGTCTCGCCACATAGTTACCACCCGACTATTTTTGGTTAGCACGAATCCGTGTTTGTAATTTATGAACACGTTTAGTACCTTTTTTTTCCCGATTCCAATTCCGATTCCAATTCCGATTCCAATTCCGATTCCAATCAAATTCTAATCTGTAGATCAAAGGGGGTGGTGCTGTGTATCACGAGCCATTTCTGACAACCACTTTTGACAACCTAACCACCAAGTTTGAATTACAATATCTTCACTATAACACTCCAATAGATGAGACAATTGCAGATTCGGAATCACAGGAAAAAGGCTAATTTCAATGCTGCTGCTTTGAAATACAGCGTCAACCATACAACGCTTAGAAGACAACTTAAAAAATGTAGGAGTCCACCCAGGCTGCAAACTCTTGAATATGAGGGAGGATCCATACTCATCCGAGAAAGGCTAGAGGAAAGTTGGGCCCTTGGAAGCCCAAATTTCTGGCTCGTGATACACAGCATCACCTCCTTTTATCCGCAACAACACCTCTCTCCTACCACGCCATCCCCCTAGTGCAAAGGCAAGGACTCCCACTTAAGGTAATAGTGGGGTTACGAGCAGGAGTGGATCCCACGTCGAAAGACCTGCCTCCGGGATTTTCATGCTCCCCTTCCCGTCGTTGTAAGTCTAGAATACCGTTGGTTTCTGTAAGTCTCTCTGAACTTCTATTTCTAGTTCTTGGACGAGAAATTATTGACAAATTTAACCTGCTTTGTACGTACGTACGTAACAGAGTCTCCCTTTTTAGACCGGTCAACAGGACTGTCTATTTGCAATCTATGCCATTAACATCGAGATAATAGACGTTTTGACTCACTATCTCTTGGCTTATGTGAGTGTGATCATCCTTTGGAATGAATTCGGAAACTCTGGGAATGTTCAATCAGCTATCACTCGTAGATAATCTCCGACCAGTCCGGGAATGGTAAGCTGCTGCCCCAAAATGCAAGGAGAGAATATCTTTAGCGGAGTACTCCTGGAGATATTCCCATAAAAGGCAGAACTCAGGAGACCAGATATCCCATTGTCTTACTAGGAAGGTGTGACAAAATGTGCCGTAGCTGGATTTGGCTAGTCCATGTACCAAAAATGGCAAGTTTGTTAGATTGCATGGGTCCCAAGACTCCTTGATAGGCTAGTGTGTTGGTCTCTTTTAGGTAATTTTGCCTCAGCGGATTCAACACACAAGATACCCCCCTATGGTTAGATTTTTTAATGATCTAGTATTGATTTGTTAGTTTGGTGGATAAGGTGCTGCACACAGCCAGTTTGGCCTAAAAAATCCGACTTAGGATATGACCGTAACCACGTTGAGCTCGGGGTACCAGAAGGCCTGACTATGTGTTGTAGACTTGCTGTGAATCACATGTCTTGTCAGTGACAGACACGTGTTACGGAGGACTGCGAAAACTAATAGCCACGATGGAGAGCCACAGGGCGAATGCATTTGGGAAGGCGCAGTTTCGATTCTCCTCTCGAAACAGTTGGCTATTGGGACATATAAAGAAGACTTTGTCGGTCGAACTGCACGACTACACTTGAATCTGCCCGCTAGTATCAGAAAGTGAGCTGCCTATTTTCCAGAACCTGCTTAGCATGGGAAATATGCTTAGCCAGACCTTTGCCATCCCCAAACCCTCCTTAACCGAGAAGAATATTCCAGATCAAATAGGAAAGGTACTTACATGCTCCTCTCCGTAAGCTGACAATTAATAATTCTATGTAACAGGTATTCATAATAACTGGAGGCAACACTGGTGTTGGCTACGAAGTCTGCAGAATCTTATTTATGCACCATGGGACTGTATACCTGGCTGGCCGTTCAAAAGAGAAGTGCGAAAAAGCTATAGCTTCGATTCGGTCAGCAAACCCAGGTTCAAATGGGAAGATCACTTTTTTGAAGCTTGACTTGGGAGATCTTTCCACAATTAAGGGGAGTGCACAGGAGTTCATGTCCAAAGAGACCGGGCTACATTGGCTGTGTAATAACGCAGGAGTAATGGTTCCGCCAGAAGGCTCCAAGACAGTTCAAGTAAGCCCATCGCCTCTATACCTACGATGTAATTCACTAATGAGCTCGTCAGGGCTATGATCTCCAGATAGGGACCAATTGTCTCGGCCCATGGCTTTTTACCCACTTTCTCCATCCCATTCTACGCGCAACCGCAGCATCAAATCCTCCCAACTCAGTGCGGGTCTCTTGGGCAGGCTCATTGGCCATTGATGCCCACGCACCCGAGGGTGGCATGCCTTTTGATGCATCTGGGAACCCAGATTTCTCAAGAATGTCAGTTCCGAAGGTGTATGGAGCCAGCAAAGCGGGAAACCTGTTCTATGCAGCGGAATATGGAAGAAGGGCGGCGGATGCCGGTATTGTCAGCACATGCTTCAACCCTGGAAACCTTCGAACTGAGATCCAACGACACACTCCAGGGTGGCAGGATGCCATATTGTCAGTGATCACCTACCCTGCGGTATTTGGTGCGTATACGGAGCTTTGGAGTGGTCTATCACCAGATTTGACAACTCAACACAACGGTAGTTACATTGGTCCATGGGGCAGAGTCATGCGAGTGAAGAAAGACCGCGCGGAATCATTGGAGAGCATTAGCGAGGGAGGAACTGGCAAGGCTGCAGCGTTCTGGGATTGGTCAGAAAGAGAATGCTTGAGGTTTATGTAGCCGTGAACCTACTGCTCCCTCTTATCTTTACCAAGCGGCGAGCCTAGTTTGCGCATCCATCGCATATACAAGGATTGGTTAGATCTTTAAATATGCCCCCACACAGTTTGAGACATTTTGCTTTCGCATTTTATACATCGGTTCGTATTTAGTCCTGCATTCAGGAAGGTTTGGCGTTTTGAAAGATTGTTTCTCGTTCTATAAAGCTGATTTCCGAACTAATAGTTGGATTAGCTTTATCTCAACATATCTTTCTACTACGTTGATTACTGTCTATTGAAACTTTCCTACCCCTTTGTTCACAACTTTGTCCCTATAATATCCATATAAAGATTATAACTGGAAGTGGATAACATAACTTAAGATGAGATGTTTGGATACTTGCTTATTTAATCAATTCAATTCCCACAGTCCCTTGGTAGTGAGCTACCTACCGTGCCATCAATACTCTCCATCGCTTCAAATTGTTCCTCCCCCTCTAGTGGTAGCCCTGCCGTGATGCCACCAGTGCGGTTAATAGTGCATACCAACAGTTCTGTGGCTTTCTTACAGCTATACCAACTATCTAAATATTGGTATACCAAGTAACTGCATCACTATTAACCACACTGGCTATAAATACTTTCTTTATTTTCTTGGTTTTTGTTTGTGGTACAAAGCCAAAACCAAAAGGGGACGGGTTGTGGCTTACAGCCACTGGTTATCACCTTTGATATATTTTCTTCACAAACAATTGTTTCAAGGTTAAAGTAATAATTCGCCTGTTCTTGACTTTAGGCAGACTACATAAATAGTATAAACTGCTATATTCTGCTCCAAATGTAATCAGGTAACTAAATCTTGACTCGCGATAGGTAGTTACTGAAGACTGATAAGTACTCATAGTATAGCTAAGTTTCACATATACAACACGACTCTAAAGGCGACCCGAAGCTGCATAATATGTCCCTCCTATAACCGCCGTTCACTTATCTAGTGATATGTACCGAAATTGCCATTAAAAGCACTAAAACTGTTAGTCTTGGAAATTTTAACACAGAATAGAGCCTACCTCTGCGAAGCCAGTGCAACCCGAGCTATAGGTGCATCCAGTGACACATTCCTATTTAGAAATGAGCTGATGCGTATAACATATATTCTAGAATCAACATACACCCTGGCAAGTTTGTCTCTGACCTCCCACTTCGCAAATCTGGGGGTCTGCTGGGTTGCACGTGCCAGACTGTGTAGGACCGCAAGCAACAAGAGCACTAGTGACAGTGCAAAGTGCAAAAATGCATCCAGAAACAGTAATAAGCTTAATGACTAAAATCGAAGTATCTTGAGTATGATATATCTTGAATAAGCACAGGAGGTTTTCGATGGTTTTCAAGCTGCGGCAAAAGTGTCTATCGAATGAGGAGGGATATGATCTTTATACACTCTTCAGACCTCTCTATTCTGATGTTAATAAGTTTAGGGTTAGTCAATGCAACCTGAATTTAAAGCTTTACCTATTTGAGGCACTGCATATTGTAAGCTAGTCATCATAACATAATTATACGAGAGTGTATATTTCAAGAGAGACCCATTTAAATTGTTTTAGATGCCCTTCGTACTGTGTATTTTGTATTTGCTTTCTAGTTTGTTAACTTTGTGCACTATAAGTCGTAACGAAAGGGGGAAGTCGTAACAAGAGTGATGTATGGCGGACTATACAAGACTATAACGAGCTTGTTTGAAATCCGCTAAACTTCGTCCCTAAAACGGCGCAAGCTTACATGTTGGTATTTTACAGTAAGTCAATTGAAAAAAGTGCAGTATGGATATACTGTACCTTTACCTAACCTTCCCGTACCCATCTTAAGCTTACGCTACTAATCACTAACTACAACCCTTCTCCTTATCTCATTCCCGTGTTCCTGTTTTCTGAATTAGAGCAACCGAAACGAATGGCTTGTAGAGATCTCTGTTTCTTCTTTCTCTTCCTATGCGCCTATGCCTGCTATGAATCTCATCGTGTAAAAGAGCTCTTCGATCAACTTTCTTCTGAGGCAAAAATATATTACAAGGGATCACCAAATTTCACGACACTCACGGCAAACTGGAATCCTGCGCTGTGCCCTCAGATTGACATAGCCGTGGAAGCGGCGACCCTCTCCGACATCAGAAACACGGTACGGCTATCACTCGCTTCCTTAGCTCCCTAAACAGAGATCTAGCTAATTAAAGAGTGGAAAAGATTGCGTTCTCTCGCCTCTATGGACGTACGTTAGTTATTCGCACAACGGGCCATGGCAAATCTCGCAAACTGTCTGATGTTCAGCATGGGATTCAGCTATCTTTAAGACAATTGAACGGAATCAGATTCGATAACGCTGCCAATACAGTTACTATTGGAGCTGGTGTACTAAATTATGAATTGGTAGCGGCATTATGGGCAAATAAGAAAAGAACAGGTATTATAATTTTAGAAGATATATGAGAACGAACTAATTTGTCTCCAGCAGCTCTCGGCTGCGACTGTGTGTCAATCGTTGGAGCTGCCCTAGGTGGCGGGCATGGCCGTGAGCAGGGGCTCTATGGGCTTGTGTCGGATCAAGTCGTATCTATTAGACTGCTGACCGCTGACGGGAAATTGATTGAAGCTTCTAAGACCAGAAATCCGGAATTGTTTTGGGCTATGAGAGGAGCAGGTCATAACTTCGGAGTTGCTCTTGCAATGACGCTACAGCTTTATGATACACCGCCAGGGTGGGGACATGACTACTTTCTTGGCAGCTACTTCTTCGACACGGAAGAATTGGATGAAGTTGTGCAATCCCTCTATTTGACCATTCAAGGACCACAAGATCCCGATCTCACCATATTTGCGGAGTTCCAACGGTTTCATATCAAATTACACGTGCAATACGGTGGACGTCGGCCCATAGGAGAGCTCATTCCCCATATCCTTTCATTGCAAACAATTAGGAGGTCGAACATGACTGTGGCATGGCCAAATATCCCCACTGCAACTGGATATGGTATAAATGGAACTGTGTGCCAGATCAAACCTGATTCGTACCACTCTTCGGTTAGTTTTATGATGAACCAACTAGAAGGGACACCGTTCGGGATATCATGAAGCTATATCCCGAGCAAGCCAAATTCTTAGGACCTGAAACACACAGCCTTTTATTCGTCGAAGTATACAGTAATGGGATGTCTAAAGACATCAACTTAGATGAAACTAATTGTGTAAGTCCTCTGGACTTTGATCATCGTCTAACAAAAAATGAGTACTGACTATGAATAAGCACACTTGAAACTTACTATTCTAAATTCGATGCAGCTGCCGAGGCAAATGAGATTGTAGATGCTGCCAAGAGAGTGCTGCTAAGAAACCAGGCAGAGGCTAGGGCTTATGTGAATTATGCAAACGGGGATGAGGGTGAGGGGGCATGCTATGGGGACGAAATCCGTCTTCAGAGGTTACGAAAGCTGAAGCATACTTACGACCCCGATGGCGTGTTCTCTCTTTTTGGTCCTATTACTGCTAGGGCATCTAGTGACAAGGATGAATTGTAATACATACGGTATACCAAGGTACGGGAGGCGGACTACTACCACCTGTATGTGCTCTGGTACCCCGTAGTTCACCAACGCAGCCTCTGGTATTTAACTGTATGGTACCTTGGCCCTTGGCCGGAATTCGACCTGGAAGCTGACCTAGAATGCGGGACGTCTGAGGACGTCTTTGCCATTGTTAACGACGAACATCCGCCGTTACCTGAAGGAGTATCACCTGTAAGCTCCAAAGCTTGTTTCTCCAGTGTCACTAAAAATATAACCGTTTCTCAGAAGAATTCACGCGACATCGATCATCTAGCAGCAGCGTCGAGCACTCTTCCCATCGAGACACCCGACTCGTTGGGTCCTATTAAGCTGATGGTCTGAATTGGAATACCCGTTATTAAGGCTTCCTGAACAGCATTTGATACGACTCGGATGTGATGCTCGTTCGACTCTTCTGCCTCCATCGTAAACCACCAGTCCAGCAAGTATAGATACGACCCTACTTGTTCTGGTGTCACCAATGCGGACCGCACGCATAGTTCGCAGTAGTCAGTCCACACGTCCAAACCGTCCAAACCGACTGCAGTTTAGCAGTCAGTCCGTCTGCGAGCTGGTGGCAGTAAAAACGGCCTGACTGTATGTAATTATATAACAAATTTTATATTATTTGTTGTTACAACCCAGGTTACCTGCAACTAGACTATATCATGTAATCTAGTATCGGAACATTGGTCCCAATATGGTAAAAGTCAAATAATTATTTAAATTAATTATCCTACGATGCAATTACAGTACAATTTATATTGGGAATTGCATTAGTGGATTACGAATGGAAAGGCCTCGCATAGCAGAGTTCTCCTGACTATTCCGATTGAGGCAGTAATAATTTACGGTCCGTATGCGCAACCGTATTTGTTCTGACAACCAATTACTATAATTGTTACTATAACTCAACATAGCTACAATACACCAATTTGTATGTATTATTCAAGCTCAATTATATTGCCTACAGTATCTGCTCTCGCACGCTAATGGCTCAATTATTGGTGTATGGGCCAGAACACATCTGTGTTAACAAATAGACCTACTAAACCAGAAATACGTGCTCATTTAAACGAGCCATCACGCCTCTCCACTCCCATAGTCCTTGCTCGCATTCTCTCAGTCTCCAGCATTCCTCTATAATACAGAATGCGGACCATAAATTGCCTAGTCCTTCGGGTGATATACCCGCAGAGGTTAGAAGATTCTTGATGGCAGTATAGTCAGTCTTTTGTGCTAGGCAGCCTGTCACACAAAATGGCCAGGCTAGACTTTTAATTAACTGTGGATCTCTCAGTTCTTTCAGCGCAGCGAGGGTTTTTGATACGCTCAATTGAATTTCTGGCAACTTAGGGTTTGGGCCAGAAACGACCACATGGAGGTATGTCAGCGCAGCCAAGCAAAATATTCTTGTAACAGCGCTCACGTCATCCACGTTTGTTCCGGAGGATGACGGTAGAGATCTACCATGTGTGGTTCCAGTTTGTTCTCCCTGTCTCTCTACTAGCTTCTTTTCAATAACCATGGCACGTTGCGTCAGCTCCCTCATACTGAGGATACTGAGTCGCTGAGAATTGTTCTTCCAGGATAGTAGGGCAGTTATCTCTGCAATTTGTAGCCAGACCCAGGTCTCGCAGCCAGTGTTGTCAGTAGTACACCGTATTCATAGTACGTATAGTACGTAGTACGTATGGGCATATTTTTCTGTACCATAGTATACTATAGTACAACCCTTTCTCCCCGCCATATACCATAGTATACATTGTACCATACGCCGTATACGCTGTATACTATAGTATTTGCAGGGGCCACCGCAGGCAGATGGTTCATGTCACATACAACTTCAATTTCCTTCATAAATCAGACTTTTAATCTTACAATTTGGTCCCTTGATTTTACTGTGCCATCGATACCCACCATGTCCATGTTTACGGAATCAGATGAGCTTTCTATATTTAACAGTACCATATTGAGTGATGATTTAACACCTGATCAATCCATATCGAATGTCGGCTTGAATTCCAATCGACCACGTACACGAAAACGGACTGCGTGGATCTGGAGTCATATGCCCGACCCTGATCCCGAGACTTTGTATTATAACAAAGACCATCGAGTTGAATGGCGGTGCAAGTATTGCTCTACCATCTACCTTGAATCGGGTGGCACCAATGTGATCAAGAGGCATCTACGTGAAGAGCACAATGTTACAGACGCATCATTGAGCGAACAGAAGGCCCTTCGAGTCCAAGCTTCCATAGAGCATGCATTTGATCGAGCCAGGGAAACCAGCTATAAGAGACGACGTATAGCATCTGAGATCGACGTGGCTCAGTTTGAGATCCTTTTTGTACGATGGATTGCTCGTTGTTCAATCCCACTTCGAATGGTCGAATGCGAGGAATTCCGAGCCTTGATCCGGTTTGTGAATGATACCTGTGATGAATGGTTGCCCCAGAGCCATAACACAATCACGGAATGGCTGATGCGCACCTTTCAAGCAGAGAAAGCTCGTGTTCGGCAGTCTCTGCACGGTGCAAAGTCCAAGATCCACATCACATGTGATCTTTGGACCTCACCAAACTGCCTAGCTCTACTTGGTGTCGTAGCCCACTTTATTGCGGAAAATGGAGAGCTACGGCACCCCGTATTAGCCCTTAAGGAGCTCAGGGAAGAGCATACCGGAGAGCAGATTGCTCAGCTGGTAACCGAAGTGATCCGGGACTATGAAATAGCCCTTAAATTAGGCTATTTCATGATGGATAATGCTACCAATAACGATACCATGATGGTGGAGCTTAGTATTTGTAAGCAAATGGATAGAATATCTGGTCGGCTACACTTACCTTCGTACTAAGTAGACTAGTGCTCCATGCTCAATTTAATATCAAGTATGACCCTAGTCATCATCGACTTCGTTGTAATGGCCATATCTTAAACCTTGCTGCCACTGCACTGCTTTTCAATACAGCGAACGAAGCACTTGCTAGTTACAACAATCCTGGAATTTCCGAGGCTATTTTGCCTACGGAGAAAGAATTAGAAGCATGGCGGAAAAAAGGACCACTGGGAAAGCTTCACAATTTAGTTGTCCACATACAACGTACGCCTCAACGCCGTGCTAAATTCAATGCTCTTAGCTATGGTGTAAGCCTCCTTCGCGATAATTCAACACGTTGGAATTCCTGGAAAACGGAACTTGATCGCGCTTTCAAGCCACAGATAAAGGAGGCTCTAAAACGATACTGTGAGCGGTATAAAGAAAACGAGGAAGACCAACTCTCCTCAGAAGATTGGGAAACCCTCTTAAAAATCAAGGAGATATTACAGGCTTTTGAGGATGCTACATTATCAACGGAAGGTCGAAAATCAACCTTGGAAAATGTGATCCCTACCATGGACTTCATCCTAGATACCCTCGAAGCAGCATGCGAAACTCATCAAAGCGATCCATTCTTAGGTCCTTGTTGTAATTCTAGCTGGGCTAAAATGAACCAATATTATAGCAAAACCGAACACACTTGCGTATATATTGCAGCCATCGTGCTTCATCCAGGTCAGAAGTGGTCGTATTTCGAAGACAACTGGTCACACCACCCTGAATGGATTGCAGATGCAAGGGCCGGAGTGCAAAGGTTCTGGGAGGAATCATACAAACCAAAAGAGTCTGCATCTCAGGCAGTCTCTTCCCCCTCTTCCTTCGGAGGCCCCGAGGTCCATAATACATTCAAGGCCTGGGAACAGGCACGGAAGAGACCTCGTGTGCCGGGCGATGAATATGTTAGGTATTGTGGTGGTGAAGTCATCGGCGACGTGGCCGATCCAAGGGATTGGTGGCAGGAACCAACCCAACAACTGAATTATCCTAATTTGAGCGTTATGGCCCTCGACATGCTGTCCATCCCGGCGATGGCCGCTGATCCCGAGCGTATGTTTTCTGGGGCCAAAATATCCATTACGGACCGGAGGAATCGCCTTGGTATTGAGGTAATTCAAGCTTTGGAATGTCTGAAGTCGTGGTTGCAATTAGAGGCAACGGAATGGGGTGAAAGTTTATTGGTTGGCGGTTGGAGTTGCAAAGACACGACCAATGAGAAATAAGGGTGTCCACGTGCTGGAGAGTCACGTGCTCGTACTACAGTATACGACCGTATACTAAGTATGGCTTCAATTTTCGTAGTATAGTACGTATAGAAATTTTGCACTGTAGTATCGTACAGCGTACGCTGAATTTTGGCCGTATACGTACTGTGAATACTATTGACAACACTGCTCGCAGCCCGTCGCCCACGCCAGATCTATCATGCCAGACTCGAGGAGGTGTCCGCAAGACGGGAAAAGTAATAGTGGCGAGTTCTCCGAGGCACATGCAATGATTTCGAACCACAAGAATACGGTAAAGGCGAATTTTAGAAGTTGCCTTTCAACACACCAAACACTCGAGGTATCACATTCGGCATAACTTGAAATTTCGCTCGGCTCTCCAACAGCTAATGACGCGTCCTGTAACATTGGGGCGAGACGACCCAGGAGAGTTAATGCAGCCTGCAAATGCATCTTCCAATTTCCTGTGCCGCCTCGGAAAAGCTAGTTTGCAAATCAGCATCCGCGGTGTCTCCATATCGAAAGTGCTATACCTCTAGAGATAACAGCTGAATAATACACATTACAGTGGCTATCACATCTTTGGACGGAGTTGCGTCTTGAAGTTGACTTTGCAGACGAGTATGCAATTCGGTGAGAGTTCTAGAGACGTACTCGTTACTCTCTCGCAACTTTGTTTCTTTTTCAGCCGCCAGCTCAGAGTGCAACAAGGCGTCTGCGTATGAGCTGAGGCTAATACAGGCATTGTAAAATGGTTTTACTTCATGCAGTAAGACATAGAGCCAGCCTCGTCGGTCTGAGACAGAGGCAGAAGAATAGAAGCGAAACTGGATGTAGAAGACAGAGTCAATATAATACATCACCAGCTCTAATTCCCGAGCTTTCGTATTCCATAAGTTATGCTCGCGCTGGTCGTTGTTTAGCTGTTGTCTTTTTGTGCTTGACATGTCTGTATTTGAATCTGAATCACTTTCGATATCGATGAGCGGATCAGATGACGCTAGTGGCGGGATTGAGATCGAAGCTGCAGGCTTGTCGAACAATATAGTTGAGGCATTGTCTCGTAATTCACTGGTATGACTATCCATATGCTTTTCAACATATTCACCTGTAGGTACACCTCCTACAACATAATTGGCAGATATGTTCGCCATAGGCATGTTATGAAGAAATTCCCGCTCAAAAGCCGTCTCTGTCATAAAGTCTTGTGGCAGTTGTTGCTCCGTATAGTCCGCTGTTGGCATCAAGTGATCCACACTATTGTTGTGGCCATCCGCTGGGAGGCTATTAGTGAGCGGAGAACTTGGAACCTCCATGACTTGGCTGTGGTTTCCAAATCCAGAATTTGAGTGGGCAAGGCGTTTCCCTTGCGATCGAAGCTGGCATCTGCGCCGGAAGTTTTCTTTGACGCGAGACTTGACCATGGCAAGGTACTGGCTCTCCTTCAAGTGGCCATCCTTCCAAGATGGGACGCCTCCATAACCGTCACAGCACAAGTCCGATGACTTGCAGATAAGACACGATGGCTGCATTTCATCACACTTCTTCCTGCGTAGTCGACATGTCCAACAGCCATTAAGGCTCCGAGAGCCTTAAAACCACCCAAAGCAAGTCAGAATCTTAGTTGGTTATGTACTAAGAGTGGGCAAAATGGAAAGGAGGTGACTTACCCATCTTATCAATCCTGAATTTGAAGATAGCTTTTGAGATGAAATCCGTGCTCTAGTCACCTTGTTGAAGATGCTTAGTTGAGCAGGACCGAACTGAGTGGATAACTTGAAAAAGAGATCGAACAGACGGATCCAAAAGCATCAGCTAAAACAGCAATAACAATTTGAGATATAAATTCCTGTCGGGTAATCATCGGCATCACATTTGTCGTGCTAACAGTAAAATTGTCTTGCTTGAAGCGTATCAGTAACCGTGTGAGGTATAATCACGCATAAGGGCGTTCAATAATCACGTTTGGGACACTTCCTTTGGAGTATTTAAGTTCTGCTACGGTCAGAAGTCCGGGGTATGTCTTCTAAAGCGGGTTAACATTAATTAGTGCCTACTTTCAAGGATGTTTAAGGACTTCCGATGGCTTCCGGAATCTGATAGAGCTAATATTACGACCAATCTCACCAACAAGAAGCAGCATCGATGATGTCTGGTATATCCGCTTACTCCAGATCGTACTCTTGTTCATTGGTGGATTGGAATCACGGTTCTAAATCTTCCTTTGCTATGCTGCAACTTGTGCTTCTCACGTAAGACTTACGCTGCAGCTTCTTGCGGTAATTTAAACCCTGCCAGTATTACTGCGTAAGTCGTTAAGTCTTCATTGCACACCCAGTTTAGCACATAAATTATCAACTCTACTACACCTTGCTACTTGATACGAAGATCAATCCTAGCCATATACATACCACAGTAGATGCCGACTCCTTAAATAGATCGGGTTGTATTAACCAAGACCATTTCTTCGGAGGTGGAAATTGGTAAGTCGTAACTGCGTGATTGTATTTATTAGCTTGATGTTTAAGGCTGTAGTGAGACTTAGCTGAAGACATGGAACGTGCCGGTTGCACACATGAAGGGGTTAACCTGGAGGGGAAAGACTCCCTGGCCGGGGCTACATGTAGCCTTTTTTGTATACAGTGTACTGTGGTGTGGTTTTACTCTCTTATAAAAGTATTATTAGCTATTACATCGATCTACAAGATCGCTTCCAGTTCTGCTCATATTAATACGACATTTTCGCGAGACACACATTGATGGGTCAGACCCGTATTGTGCCTTAAACATACTAGTACAGGATTCTTCATCCGGTAGTTGAATACGAGTGCATACATGTCAGACCGTAACACAGGTAATTACGCTCAGGCCTCTAACGCACAGAGCACTTATCCTTCCATACTCTTGCTACAGATTTCTAAGCTCCAGATAGTTATACAGTAGTGTACGTCACGATCGATAGATTGTAGAAAGTCCTAGAATCATGTTTTGCTCTATAAATCGTGTTGTAGTTCTCCCATAGAATAGTCAATCAAATCAACTTCAGTGCACTTTACTCCTCCATCGTCCTCAGGATCTGACAATATAACTGGAGATTACGGCGCGTGTGGAAGCACGCAAAACTTCCTCGCTTCGCTAGATTGTCGTGCGTATTTGTGCCCAAGTTGATTGGGTTGCACTCCTTCATGCACCGGACCCAATGGGGAGTAATATTTGATCCTGCGTGCGAAGTGGTGTAGTTATCTGTATATTTCTTGAATGATATACTGTCCGCTTTGTTGGTGCGGTCTTCGTAGCGATTTGATTGAGCTTTTATTTAACATCATCCATGCCAATCTACAGCCTAAGGAGAATACGTCGAAATTGTCCTTACATCCTATCCCCTCAAACAACAGTTGAGATAGGATTATCGCACCTGTTTAGTGTCTAGCTTGTCGAACACGTTTGAACAGCCTATTTCTGTTTGTGTGGTCGGAATTAGCCAGGCCAAGTCCGCACGCTTAACATCGGTGGACTACCCGATTGGTCTACACTTATGTAGGGGACGCAATTTGGAACACCCGAAAAATGCGGCGACATGAGTGGTTGGAAGCTTGGCTGTTGAGAACTACAAGTAGAAAGCCGTCGTATTAGGGTGTTTGTATAATGTTGTTAACAGGCAATTGATTCCATTTGTTTGGCGTATTACCGCGGCATCTATTAGAAGACTTCCTGCTTCTCAGATTAATCGCCCTAGGAGGAATCTGTTAGGAATTATGGGGACAGAGCATACTGGTGTGCACTCGGGACGGAATAATTATTATCCTGATAAGAAAATACGCAAGGGGATTTCTCCTTGTTGGAGGATCCAAGAGGCACAGTGGAAGAGTAACGAACACGGTTAAGTGTGTAGGAGCTGGTTTATATGAAAGGTCAGTAATTGATTGTATTAACTACTCTCACAAGGAAGGCTATGTAGACTCGGGTATATATATGCTACAACAAGTCGCCTGAGGCTACAAGCGAGATTGTCGATCACCTATGTAGACGCACAACTCTTAACAAGAATCAGTATAACAATAATAGTTCCTTAACTTATCTTTAATGGTTATTGACATTTATCAATTGTACTTATATCTACTGAGACAGAGTGACTCTTCTCTAAGGTTAAACTCTCAGTGACAGACTAGTGAGGATCCATAAATACTAAAACGCTAAATCTTTTAGAATGCCTATAATCTTGGGATAAGAGTATACTAATAGTCCCTTCAGAGGTAAGTTTCTCCTTCGTGCAGTTATCTCTTCTAATTTGTAAATTTTAGTGTTCTTATACTGAACCAGCAACAACAGGTGTCATTTCCGAAGATTAAGAACGTAACAGGAGAGGCGGATGGGACTTAATTTGAGGATTAACACCGGGAAGCTTAGAGGCAACGGCGGAAAGGAGCCACAAGTCGTCGAATATATGTGATGCGTTTTCTTGACGTATTTCTTATAGACTAATAGTCACAGTCTAGACTGCAGTCCAGTGTGACTGTTGTGGACGGACCAACAGTCTGAGGCCTCCAGACGGACTGATCAGACTATTAGGAGCACTGAGTACCGTGATCTCACAATGACTCACTTAACGGTCCAATAATATATAATCAATTTCCGTGAGTTCCTGAAACACCGGTTACCGCTTTCCCGTCACGACTTGCTTGTCATAATCGGTGTAGGGGCATGATCAACTTATATCAATTACTCCCCCTTAACAAAGCCATTAGATCAGATGTGGGCACACGGAATGCACCTCGTTTACACCTCTGTACAGGGGTGAAATTGGTGAGTTGCCGGGTAATTCGGCCATCCGCATTACAAGGCTATTTTATTGTGGCAAAGGGGCAAAATGCAATTACATTAAACCCTTGCTCGCTGACGACATGGATTCACAAACAAATTAATCCTGTTGCCAGTAGATGTGAATCAATAACGGCAACTCGAGACGAGATCAGCTTAATAGTAACAGCAGCGGTTTCCGTCTTATTAGCTCAAGGACTTCAGATATGGGTCATAGGGAGCGGGCACAGCAACCATGAGTGTAAATGAACTCGGCTTCTTAACCGTGGATGGCCACTTCATTTTAGGGCCATCAACTTATCGGGATGCCTTAAAAGGCTTGCTGCTTCTCTGTTTGCAATAGATATAATGTTAACTTGTGAAATATTTTGTTACCGCTCCATCGTCTATTCTACGTGGCATTGGGCAATATCAATGCAAGAGAAATCTACTAGCATGGTTGAAAGATCATAGCGGAAGGACCTTGAGGCTCCGAACTTTCGTTGATAAGCACTAAAGTTCCATGTCGGGGCATCTACCCATGCCAAAATCAATAATAGAACCACGACGATATCCAGGAGCTACTTTGCGAAGGGTTGTTACTGAGGTTGTTAGCAGCTAGTCAGTCTTGACTAGTATGGGAGGACTAGCGAGTAGTCGTGGTTATTACGCCCTTGCTGGCCGCACGACCACCAATAGTAGCCCGCTCGTCTCGAGTTACTCAGTATAACTTAGCTACCTGATTTATTACTAGATCTTCTATCTCGTCACGACTTACTACCCGGTTAAGGCTTGTAGCTTGACTACTCGCGTAGCTCATAATCACTTTCAGAAATCTGGAAATGCGTCAGATTTGTTCATCAAAGATCCTTAAATCAAATTGTGTAGTTGCAGTTTGCTAAGCTCGTGGGAACTTTGCATATAAGTGGAGAGTAGATTTCCTTCCTCCGGATGATAAAGTCGATCAATCTTTCCCATCCGTGATATCTCTTGAATCAGAAAGTTCTCTTGCGAATCATTCTGTTTAAATTCAGTCAAACCAGCTCGTCTCAAGGCATTGTTTCCTAACCAGTTTGAATTACAGTTATACCCCCAATAAAAGCTAGACCAGGCCATTAACATGAGGTAAGTATGACATAAATCTGCATCTTTAGAGGTGATGCTGACATTCTACTGAGAAGTGCTCTCAAGATGCAGTCTATCCTGTGGTTATTTACAATTATTGCACTCGGCATGTCATCTCCTACGAGAAGAGAATATCATTACCGGAATTGCAACAAGGAAATTCAGCGATTGAATCACTCCACCCCCATCACATGGAACGAAGTTCCAATTGGAACAAACGCACTTGACAGCTTTGCGACTCCTGGGACTCTCCATTCGGTCTCTAGCGGTCATCATTTTTTTCAGTCTGGGTGGCATCTCACCAACAAGAACGGCGGTAGCTGGGAGTATATTCCACGCAACGACACTACATCTGGTACTCAGACAGACTTGACTAAGAGACAATCCAACATTAATTATCATGAAGTTAATTTTATAATGATGGACGGCAACACAGCGGTCACCCTCCCTACTTATGCCATGCCGGACACACATTGGAAACGGTCTCTTTAATAACATCTGGTGCGGAAGCTCAAGCTACTGGCCTTAGGTGGCAGATCTTTAACAGCCGATTTACCTCCCTTAACTTTTATCAAAACTCGAATTTCGTGACTTCCTCGGTTGATCTGATTGGCGACCTTACGGATATATTCTTCAACGCACTGGAATTATTTGAGTGAGGGGATTTAGACTACGGAACAGATCTTGGTTTTTGGTGTGGATGTAGTGGAGTAGAGATCATAAGTCAGATAATGTCAAGGCTGTCATCCTTAGTCTCAATACGATTCTCCTGTGGGACTGTTACGAAATTCTTCACTTCTCAGACAATATTATTTAGTAGGTTGCGTGAAGGAGATTTAACTACAGAACAAGTGAATTCTAGAGTTTTTGAATCTGCTCGAATTTTCAAGAATTGAGTTCTACTTATTATGAAGTCAAGATTAGCTCTATACATTCTTTGTAGTCAATAAGATAACTGCTTTATAACCACCTCTTACTATTTACATTATCTCATTATTCTTATAATCATTTTTTAATTATGTGGAATTGCGTAGGGAACGTGGTCAAGAGTTAAATTGAATCACTCCCTAACTCAAGGGCTACGAGGTAAAAAGGGTGCAATTATGGAGGGGTGTTGCAGGAGCCGAAATGCAGTTTTGAAGAGAGTAATTATTATACGACGAGACGGCTTCTACCCCACTGCTTGCAGTACATGATTATAGCTATAAAATGTAAGGTTTCTGGAGTTTAGGGGATAGAGATAAAACTGTCTTTTAGTTTTACTTCTTAAATATATCACCAACCTCTCACCATCGGCTTTACAGTTACTCTAACCAGCTACCTACCTACTAGCCTATATCTGCTGCCTATCCAGCCTTCCTTCACTCTGCGTAAACCTACCCCGACAAATTCTAACTAGAATTACTTATACTAGATACTTAAACACCTTCTTAGTTACTAATGCCATAATGGTAGAAATCTGATACGATTAAATATTTGAATTAGTGTCGGTTCACTCGGAATGGCCGTAAAGGCTCCCAATATATATGGATTAATTACGTGTGTTGATGCATGGTATATTATCTAGGGATCCCCTCAGACCCCATCGGCCGAATTGGCCGAATTTAGCGTTGTTGCCTTAGGTGTCAATGGACAAGGGGGGTCAGAACACCAAAAGTAAACAATTGATCCAAATGTAAACAATGACTTCAATTTTATTACTATTACATAGAAATTCAATATGGCTGCTACTTTAGATGTTGTTCCGGATTCTACAGATTCTGGAACCCTAAGACCTAATTTTGCACCTATTGCAGAAATTGGAAGTGTCTTTAATCCACTGATTTGCCCTGAATTTGCGCACCAAATTAACCTTCCTTCACATGTTAAGCCTAATGACCCTTTGGGTATATTTACGCTTTTCTTTTCGCGTCCTGTGGTTCAAAAATTGGTGGAAACTACTAATAAAAACTATCAAACGGCATGGGAGAAAGGCACAGTCAAAAAATCCTCTTTACAATGGAGACCTTTAACTGTGGAGGAGTTTTACTTATATTTTGGAATTCGAATGACCATGAGCCTCACTCAGCTCACTCAGCTCAAATATTACTGGAACACAGACCATAGAAAGCCTTGTGGCCTCAATCCTACTATTACATCTCGTATGAGCAGGCACAGGTTTGAGGCAATTACTCATTGGTTTCGAATTACACCTGAAACATCACATACTTCTGTCTTTCAGAAGGTAAATGTATATCCTTTAGTAATTTGTGTACGAAGTGACTTATTCTGCTTTCTAGCTTGAGCCCTTGAATGCACATCTCCAAGCTGTTTCCCGACAATTATGGCTCCCTGGTCGAGACTTGCTGTTGACGAGTGTATGGAAAGGTTTAGAGGTAGATCTTTTGACACGCTCAAGATCCCTAGCAAACCAATTCCTGAAGGCTATAAAATGTGGGTTATTGCTGAGAAAGACTACTTTTTGAGTTCGTTATGGCACTCCAAAGGAGCGGGAAAAGGCCCTCATTTTCCTCCCGAATATCAAGTGCCAAGGGGCTTAAATCCTACTGCTACAGTAGTACCATATTTAGTACGAAAAGTGCAGAGATCTCCAGATCCAGGCTCTGAATATTGTCCTTTGGCTGGATAATTTGTTTATGAGCATAAAGCTAACAACTTACCTCCGAAACTTTCAAATTGGTTGTACAGGTACAGCTAGGTCAAATTCAGGCATTTGGAAAGGCTTAGTCAAAATGAAGCAAGATGATAAAAAGCAAGATTCAATTCCTTGGGGAGCAGCTTATGAAGCTCCTACAACAGACGGGAAGGTTAATATGATGGCGTGGAAAGACAATACCCTGGTCCTTATGCTCAGTTCTACACACAATATAAGTGATGGAGCTGTGATTAGGACTCGCAAAAGACCACCCAAAACATCTACATCTGCAAAAACAGTACTGAAGGTCTTTGGAGATCAACCTAAAAAGGAATTACCTATTCCTGTAGTCATTGATCTATATAACCACCTCATGAACGCAGTTGATTTAAGTGATCAATTGAGATCTTACAGCTCTGGAACACGTGTTATTCGACGAGGAGGCTGGCAAGCTTTATATCACTTCCTATCCATACAGCCTTAGTTAATTGCTAGCTCCTTTCCAAGTATGGTGGCGGTAAATTCAAGGATCCTGTGGCATTTCGGGAGGCTTTAATTGAAGCTCTATTTCAAATTGCTGAGAAGACACAGGGCAAAAGGAAAAGGCCTGGATCACAGCAAATATCGCCACAAATCCAACGTCCAGTACCTTCCTCAGAGCATCGATTACAACACCTAGGAAAAGATAGAGAATGCCGGATGTGTTCCTCCAGAGCCAAAAAAAGAAAGATATTAGCTATAGCCAATCAGAATGCTCGACGCAAACGTTCGAGCTATGGCTGTTCAACGTGTGGAGCACACCTTTGCAAAGAAGGGCCTTGTTTTGATAGGTTTCATGCTATACTTAATATATAATTCTCTTGTTTTCAAGTAGGGCAAAAATTGCAGGATATTATTGGTTGATATCCTTGCCATATAAATTGATGCCTGGCGGGCGTAAGTGAATGGTGCCCGAGGGGATACAAGGTTATTTGCCGCAGTGGTGAGATTCAAATGTGGTTAGCTGGTAGATAAATATGTAGCACTAGTGCCCATTTAGGCTTAGCAGGGCGGAATAGAACTTCTTCATCCATCGGGCGACAAGACCTACTCTGCACCTCCTCGTGGTGTCGCCTGGGAACCTGTTCTTTGGGGGAAGAGCAGAGCCAAGGAGAGAGGCATCTAGTTGACCATGAAGGTTGCCAATCTACACCATCTTTCGCCGTGCGTTCGCACAGGTGAGAATTTTCTCTACGAGTCTTGATACTCATACGAGCCCAACAAAGCAGAAGGGGATGTAAGGGGATGTAAGGAAGAGGAATGCGCAAAGAGGATGGCGCTGTGCGTTTATACGTGTTTCTGAGGCTTTGTCCCCCAGGGTTTCCCTTAGTTCGTGTCCTCGAAGACACGGCGAATGCGCACGTCTTTTGGACAATACCCTGCCTTTCCCATGTAAGCTGCTAGGGAACAACGCCTGCATCTATGTATTTACCAAGTCTTTGACCTCTGCTTCCAAGAGCTCGCTCCTGGCGTCATATCTTCGATTTGAGCAACTCAGACGTTAAATAGTATCAATCAATCAATCAATCAATCAATCAATCAATCAATCAATCAATCAATCAATCAATCAATCAATCAATCAATCAATCAATCATCATCATCATCATCATCATCATCATCTCATATTATCCTTATATGATATGGGTTTATTTGATATCATATTAGTTGTTAAGAATCTACTCATATATGGTAATACCACACTACTTTACACACTTGTCAACAGCTACTCATGATCTTCCTTGATAATATCTGCTGCCCTCTCAGCCACTGCATAAACAGTGGAAATAATGTTTCCACTAAGTTGAAACGGAATGACACTAGCATCCACAACGCGAAGTCCCTTAACGCCTTTGACACGTAATCTCTCGTCCACTACTTTTCCCATAGTGCAAGTGCCTAGATTATGATTAAAGATACTAATCTGGTTGCGAACGAATGCCTTGGCCTGATCGAAGTCCGTTAGGTCAACATCCACTGGTGGGCTGACCCTTCTACCAATCTTTGCGCTAACGTGCGTGGATTGAGTGAACACACGATCTGCGAACATGAGGCCAGCTGCAATAATATCAACGTCGGCAGGATGGGTGAGAAGGCCCAGGTCAATCTCCGGTGATGCTTGATCGCCGTACATTTTGGAGCCCTGGATATGCGTACTCCCACGAGAAACAGGATACATTGCGCTGATAAGGATAGAGTAGGAGCCGTTATGGCCGTATGGAACGCCTATAAGTTTACTTTGGTCATTGTAACCGACCTTAATATTGAAAGTTGCTGGTACGCCAATAAATTGGATATTTGATGATCTAGGATCATCAAGGCGAGTAACGTGATATCTCGATGTCTCAGTATCTAAGGAGTTCTCAATACTAGCAATTGTTTTTTTGAGAACTTCACTCGACACCTGTGAAGCATAAGGAATGAAACCCGTAAGACCTATGTTTCCTGCAAGGAACCCATCTTGCGTTGTCATTGACTTTTCCAAATGCTTTTGAAATAGCGCAGGATCTTGGAAAAGGGAGTCGAGTGTGACATTTTCTTCCCCAACAAGCTCGTATGTGAGAACGGTCATGGGATGTTCCTGCAAATTCTCTCCAACAAACAGATTTGGCACTAGGCATTCCACCCCTGCGTTTTGTAACACTTCCTTATGTCCGATTCCCGACAATTCGAGAAGGCGTGGACTTTGAATAGTGCTGGTGGACAGTATGATTTCCTTTTTAGCAAACACCCTATAGAGTTTATTTCCATGCCAAAATTCCACTCCTCTAGCAATTGGTTGCTCGGCTTTAGATAACAGAATTCTAGAAGCTGTGGCCTCGGTTAGGACTTTTAAGTTTGATCGCTCGAGTGCGGGTGCGAGGTGTCCAGTAGCTGCATAACTTCTTGAAACATTCCCTGGGTGACGATCTATAGTACTTAAGTACTCAAAAAATCCTAGATGATCGCCATCATATGGATCTTTTGGACGCGAAAGGCCAGAAATCTCATCGAAAGCTTTAATAAGCGAATCCTCGAATGGAAAAGTGGTTGGAGGGAAGGACACCTGAATAGGCCCCGAGTCTCCGTGGGAGCTTGGATTGAGCACAAAGTGGTCCGGTCTCTCCTTTTCTGAAGGATGACGGTGAAATGCCTCATGCTTGCGATAGTATGGCTTTAGATCTTTCCATGACCATCCCTTGTTAGTTTCCCCCCACGAGTCGATATCTGAGGCTGATGGAGTGATATAGGTCATGAAGTTGACACCACTAGAACCTCCAAGTAGTTTTCCACGAACGACATGGTGTACTTTATTGTTGTTGCTGGTCTACGGGATATCGATTCACGTCAGATTGCAATCTGTGCCACCTTAACGGAGCCACCTACTTGGGGTACAGTTTTGTAAATCCAATCATACTCGGGATTGTGTAGAATCGTACTTATTCCTCCTACCCCTTCCACATTGTGGTCACCAAGTCTTGACTTGCCAGCCTCAATAACGCCGACGCGAACATTGGAATACTCTGTCAGTCGTGAGGCTAATACTAGTCCAGACGTACCTCCTCCGACAATTATGTAGTCGAACGAGGTTGTCTCATCAGTGAACTCAGATAGGTCGCACAACACTGGTGTATTAATCATAACTGATGACTATGTTACAGGCAAGAACGTATTAAAGAATCGGTTTCCGTCGAAGCTCAACAGACAATAAGTAGAAAAGATTCGTCAATTATATGATATGGCTGTCATATATAGAAGTTCAAGCATCTAGGTTGCAGGTGCAAGCTAATTAGATTCATTCGCGTATATACTATTCCGTTATCTCCGTTGAAGCCTCCATCCTAGCCGACTAATGCATAGGTAAGCTGACCTGGTCCCAAACAGTCGGTGAAAGATTACTATTCGAGCTGTTCTTTTACCCTAACTTTGAGGGAGCAAAACTGTACAAAGTGGGAATACTTAAGGTATGTGTTCAAAACGATTGTAAATGTTGATTACGCTGGCAAGTTATCAGAAACTCCAGGAGGAAGATTGATATTGAAAGTGAGGAGCCGTTCCTTACAGAACTTACATTAGCTATAGATTCACTTTGGAAGCCTAACTCGATATCACGTGGGGGATTTGCACCAGGGTAGTTGTCATTCAAATCGCCTGGCTCCTGCCTAGCAAGTACACACAATTTGTTTGCATATCAATGCCCTTGTTACTTACTAGAGAACATTACCCTGTTAGCATCGCCGAACGCGGCCAAACCTAGTGAGCTTTGTTAAGAAACCGAATGCTGGAAGTCAAACTTCAAGCGAAAATTAAGGTTCATTCAATCTTGTATAGGAACTCCTACAAAATTGGTGAGTGACCAATCCGCTTGCTCCAACTACAAGAACGCGACAAAGGGAGGCCTTGTAAGCGAGAAGCCGGCGATTAGCGCATTGAGGTGAAATCTATCCTTAACACATCTGGTATCTGGACCAACTATTCCGCTTAGAGCAATAAGCAATCTACATAAGGTACATGAGCCTAACTTCTTCCTTTAACAGTAGACGGCTAGGACATGCAGTAGTGCGGCGCCTTACAACACTAACGCAGAGACTAGGTGCCTGCCAACACCAAGTCTGCATAACGAACAATCCACCACTCGCAGGTGGCTTCCTAAATAGATTAGTGGGAGTTTCTTCCTTGCTGATAGTGATGATGAGTTCCATTTTCATTCCGAAAGCGGGCCATTGAAACAGATAGTTTGGAGACTGCGATACTTATCATGTTTAGCAATTTGCAGTCTAAAATTAATGATGATGATGATGATGAAGTTCTATTCCGCGCGGCTAAGCCTAAAAGGGCACTAGTACTACGTTTCTATCTAATACAATTCCATACAAATAACTCCTCCCTCGCGCCAGCCCATACTATGCGTTCTCGTGTCTCGTTATTAGTTACCAGTCTATATATATTCTACTTCGTCGGTTTCCCGCACATTTTGTGTGTTGATAGGTGTGCTTGGAGGCCTTTCTCCAGTCGTACAACGTCCTATTTTCGGTGGTTGAATCGAAGGCCTATCCGTACGGGTCGTAAGGTATGTTATCGGGGTTGTGGTGTTAATCTTGGCTATGTTTCCTCCTGTGTGCTTCCGGCTTTTGGTTCGTAGTTCAGACGCCTTGTGGCTATCGCATATTCGATCGTTGCATTCACCATTGCTATATCGGGGCTCCAATTCTTCTCGCCTTCCGCCTTCCCACCTAAGTGGTATGTCAAATTCCCGGCTTTCTCTCCTGCCTTTTGCATCATTGGTCGCCTCTGTGATTCCCACTGTATACACCTAAATAAGAAATGCTCTGTTGTTTCTTTCGCTTGCCCACATGCGCATATCTCTGTGCTGTTGCCTTAATCCTGAACAGGTGACTGTTCAGCCTGTTCTTCCCTGTACGTAGCTGTGCCAGAATTCTTGCTTGCCTCTTGTTGAGCTTGTCGTACAGCGTTCGGGTATGCTTTCCCGGTAGTGCCTTGTCTAATCTTCTCGACTACTCTCCTACTTCTTTGGGTATGCGTCTGGCCTTCCTTGCCCTGAGGGCTTTATTTGTCGTGGTCGATTTAGCTTGGTATGTGTCGGTTTTTGGTTTCTTTCCATCTATTGTAGCCTCCCAAGCTTGTCCCCTGGCTTCCTCTGTCAAGTTGAATTCCTTCTCCTTCGGGACCCACACCACCTTAACCTTCACTTTCATCCCTTCTAGCTTCCTTGTAACTTCGTAAATTTGGTTAATGCTACTCTGGCCTGATTGTTGCCGTGGTCGTTGTATTACTTGGGTTACTGCCAGATTACTAGTGAAGATTGTTACGCTTTTAGTTGCATGGCTGAGGTCGATCTCCTGCGCTGCCCTGGCAGCTGCTATCAACTCTGCAGTGTACGGGTTTTGCTCTGCTCTTGCTCCTAACGTAGTATCTAATTACTGGGTCTCTGATCGAGATATACTGGTTAGTATAGCTAGTCATGCTTCCCATGCCTACTAGTTCTTTCCTGGCTGATGCCTTTACTGCTATTAGTACTCCATGTCTGTGTTTGATCTCTTTATCCACTTCCTCTGGGTCTGTGATAACCTTTATTCGGGTCTCCCAGGGAGCAATGATGTACGGTTGGATAATTTCCATCCTGTCTACTGGTATCTTCTGGCAGGTTTTAGCTATCTTTTGCAGTGGAGATGTAAACCTGGCACATTCCTTGGTAGATATTCTGGCTAGCGGATGAGTTTGCGGTAGTGTTCGTGTTTGTACCCAGAATACTGTTGCTTTCCTTACGTGTCGGTCCTCTATAGTGTGTAGACTGGCTTCCGCTTCGGCCACTGCTGTAGCTACTGTACGGAATACCCCAATAATTGCTTGGGCTCCTACTTTTTGCGGTCTGTTCAGCATAGCTGCTTCTTTGCCAGTACACCTGTGCATCCACACCACTGACGCATAGTCGATTGCAGGTGTCACAGTTGCGATAAATAGTTTTCTTGCGGTTGGTGTCGATATGGCTTGTAGCCTCCTTAGTGCCATAGCTGCTTTCAAGCCTTTGGTTGCCGCTCTGGAGATATGTTCTTCGAATCGGAGCTCCGTGTCCAGTATCACTCCCAGCAATTTGGCACTTTCCTTGGGCTCGATTTCCGCTCCTTTTATGTTGTATGGTTGTGTGCTGGTCTTTGCCTTATTCCTGGTAAAGTGAATCAAAGTTGTCTTGTCTGGCTCGAATGTAGCTCCGCTACACTTCTCCCACCGTATAGCCTTCTGGATTATCTCTTCGATTCCAGGTCTGTTCGCTTCTGCCGACTCTCCTACTACCCATGCCGAATAGTCGTCTACAAACGCTATAGATCCTCCTTTAGAGCTCAGTTTATGCTGTACTAGGTCGGCATTAAAGAACAGGAAGAGGATTGGGGATAATGGTGACCCTTGCGGTAACCCAGCCTGTGGTAATTCTTGCGTTTCCGACACTGTGCCGTTAACCATTATAGTTGCGGTTCTATTAGAGCAAAAGGCATCGATCCACTTAACTATGTATTGTGGTATTCCACGCGTTTTAAGCCTTTTAAGTAGCCTATCCTTGTATACTCCGTTATACGCTCCCTTCACGTCAGAGCTGATAAGGCTCAGTACCCTCCTTCCCCTCCACGCGTCATATATGTGTTCCTGTAGCAATACTAGCGCTTGCTCAGTAGACCGTTGTTTTCTAGCCCCAAAGTGGTTCGTAGGCAACAACCCCCAGTGTTCTGTCGCGTACGATAACCTCTCTGCTACTACTGCTTCTAAGATCTTCCCAAGTGTTGGTAACAGTGAAATAGGCCTCCACGCTTTGGCTACTGTGTAGTCTCCCTTCCCTGGCTTCTTCAGAGGTATGATCTTTGCGTTTCTCCACTGTCTGGGCAACTCTCCTTCCCGTAAGGATGTCTGGAACAAGTGCGTGATAGTATTTTTAGCTACTAGCCATATTTGCTTCCATACTATGGCCTGTATACCGTCCTCTCCTGGTGCTTTCCATGAGTTCATGTCGAATACCTTCCTTTCTACTTCTTCTACCGATATTTGAGGCATTTTCACTGCTTGCCGGTCCATTTTCTCCGTTTCTTCCTCAATTTCCTCGGGTAGTGCGGGAAAAAATGTGGCTAGTAATTCAGTTGACTGTTCTACTGTCCCTTGTGTTGTTGTACCGTCTTTCTTCCTTAGTTGGGGGATTTTGTCGAAGGCCGTGTTGTTATCCATGTCTAAGAACTTGGCTATTTGCCATATATTCTTACTTTCTGTCAGGAAGGTATCCCAGTGTGCCTTCTTCTGCCTATTGATTGCTTCGTGGTATTCTTTTGCAGCGTCTTTAGCTCGCTTTTCTAGCTCTGGGAGTGTCCTCCCTCTTCTCCTTTGTGATCTAGCTTGATTCCTCCAGTAAGTATACAATTTCCTTAGTTGTGTCAAGTCGGCTGTCCACCACCGTTTTGCGTACGGTGACGGCCTAGCTTTCGGCGTCAAGCTCTGAATTGCTTCCATAACCACTTCCATGAGTTTGTCGGTCTGTTGTTGGACGCTGCCCGCTAGTGGTTTGTCTTGCAGTTTCTCCTTGACTCTCTCTCTTATCTTATTCCACGGTGCTTCCTTCATTAACAGTCTCTCTGTTTGTGTTACTTCTGGGGTTTCCATGTCTATAATTGTCTCTATAGCACGGTGATCTGACCCGTGTTCAGTATCGTGGATGTCACACTTAACCATGTTTCTGGTTATCTCGCTGGATGCCAGTACTAAATCAATTGTAGACTCTTGGTCCCCTCGTTGCCATGTTCTAATTCCTCTCGGTAATAGGCTTTGTAAGCCGTGTTCGTTCATTAGTTCAATGATCGGGTCGGCCTCTCCTTGTCTTGCTAGTGCTATGTTGTCGCCTCCCCATAGTTGATCGTGCCTGTTGAAGTCCCCTATGACTACTGTCTCTACTACTTCACCGGCTTTTTCCTGTGCTACCTGAATCGCTTTCTGTATCTCTTTGATTCCCCTGTCTAGCGCTTCTTTGTTTGCTGGCTCTATATATACTGCTATAATCAGGACCTTACAGGTTTGTAGTTGGATGATTACCGCTGTGATGTCTGGTGATTTTGTCGGGATTTGTTCTAGGTCAATATCGCTCCTAACCCACAGCATACTGCGGATTTTCCATCTCCCTTCGTTCCGCAGCAGTATCGAGCTGAGGAATCACAATACCATCAGCGAGCATGCAGGCGGAAGCAGTCTGCACCATCCGATCAGAACAAGAACGTCCTTCATCGTTCGTACCTGTGCTAACCTTCAGTCGAAGATTGGCATGTAAAGATCGGTCCGGAAACAACTACTCCGATTCCTGAGCCGGTGTCCGATTCCAATCCGCTAAACTAAATGATTGGCCCTCGCCTTGCACTGTTCCCTGGTGTATGATCTGGTGGTCATGGCACTACATCTCAAGATCAGGCATCGAGCCCGTTTCTTAGCATTATATGACCCTACGCTCATGTGCATGTTTCTTACGATGACGAGAACGACAGGGACCAGGGAACGGGAGAAGTGGAAGCAGGCTGGCTTAGGGAGGCTTGGCGCTGCGAGCTCCAGGGAGGAAAAGGCTGCGAAGAGGAAGACAGGCGGGGCAAAAGGCTAGAAGATGTAAAGAGGTGTCAGAACGATGGCGGTTGCGCATACGGACCGTAAACTCTATTGCCTCAATAGGAATAGTCAGGAGAACCCTGCTAGTGAGGCTATTCCATTCTTAGCCCATTGGTGCAATTCCCACTATAAATTGTACTGTAATTGCACTGTAGGATAGTTAGTTAATTCAATTAACTCTTTGCATTCTACCATAATCGGACCCTGTGTTCCGACAAAGTCCTAGTGGTCCACATAAAATAGGAAAGAGCGGAATGACTGGACTCATCTAAATGCTGATGACATTTTGTAAAAAGGTAGACTCATGTAGATGACTTATTGATCTAAGCGGATTGGTTATGCTTCTGCAAGCAATATTTCTTCTGAAAATCGGATCACCTCCGTACTACTTGATGACCTAACAACAAATGCTCAACAACAATCAATTCTATTGTGAAAGCGAATATGTGAGTGTAATAGAAGTGCGTGCATGACGAGTAGAATATAGAATAAACAATGGATAGAAACACTAACATAATCGAATACAATCAAGGTGTCACAGGAATGAACCATGTAAAAGCTTCGTATCGAAAAGAGTGCAATAGTGAGGCCAGCGTATTGGAGCGCACAAATATCAGTATAACACGCATGTTCACCAAACGAAAACTTTGATGTGGACAGTGTAACGTTCCTACTCGGGTTGGGGTTTATCATGCAAATAATAGGAAAAGGTAGGGCTGAAGAATCGCTATTTAACAGTATTAGGATTCTGTTACTATGAAATGCAGATATGCTGTAAATCAATTAATTGAGCACGAGGCTCCTACCCACTGCAAAATACATCCCTTATATAGTTATTCCCTACGGTGGGTTCTTTGTCCTGTGCTGACGCCATGCCGTACTTCTTTGTCTTCGATCATTCGGATCAGTCCTGATTGCCCTGGTGTCAGAGGTTATGGCGCAATGGTTAGGCAAGCACGCATACAATTACTATGGGAGAGAGCCTATGATAGTTGCTATGATCAATGATCTCCACTACAGGTGGGGTCATTCAATATATACAGGCAAATATGAAACACTTAAATCACGTGTGTATGCCTCCGTATCTCCCAATTACATGGGTGCCAGCCTGCGGCTCACACGAAGCCTTCGAAATTCCATAAAAACGTTGGAGAATTCTTAGAAGACATGTTGGAATAACCCGTTGATAAGTGTATGGTCAGTGAAATTGATAAAGTTTCAGGTATGGTGCACATCCATGTAAGCGAACACGTCACAAAGGATTAAGAGTCATTAGTTGGAGTCGCATGAGACGTTAACTGTAGAAAGAATTAACCATAGAGATGAACAGCTTGTATAAAGAATTACATCTTAAGAGAAGACAGAACTCTATTATAATTTACGTTTTCGTTGGTAACAGGGCTATTATTCAGGCTTAATGAGGCAGAAATACCAGCTTACAACATGAAACAGTGGGCAATAATGTAAGGTTTGGTGGCCTAACCGTAATTATATCACCAACCTCGCAGGAAATGTCTCAAAAGGAAGAAAAAACAATATATCATGTCTCTGACAATTCAAGTCGAATTATGAAGCAGACATGATACACGAATATAAAACAAAGAATGAAACTGGATGTAAAGAGATTTATTCCACAAGCCATAAGTATATCATAAATCTTTGAGGAAATACCTCGGAAATAAAGAAAAAAGTAACATATCATATGTCTAGTAATTCAAGTCGAATTACGAAGCAGACATGATACACGATACAAAACGATGAATGATACTACGTGTTAAGAGAGTTGTTTCATAGGCTAATATACCTCTGTTCCAATGCTCTAAAACCGGAAAACTTGACGCAGACTTAAGATTATGAATTAAGAGAACTCTCCCACAAACTAATTGTTTGCTGTTCCAAAGCCTCAAGTCGGGACAGTTCCACTTGGAGATCCGTATGAGAGACAAATGATACGTCTTTAAGCATAATTAGTTCTCGCAACCAGACCCCTGACAAAGATTTGACCCTGCCAAGCTGGACATTGATTGAAGTCCATTTGCCATGCTGGTCAACACCACACTACTTACCAAATAGAAGATCTAGGATAAGACTGTTGAATGTACTACCCTAGCTCTTATAATCAGTAAAAGCGAATCCAAGTGTCAGCGGAACCTGATGTCGATAAAAGGACAAACCCGGTATACTAGGGATCTGACCTTTCATCTGTACTGAGAAGACAAGAACAAGACCGTCAAGAACGTTAGAAAACGATAGATTGTATTCATGTACAGGTCGAACAAGAACACATAACAAAGAAACTATACATAAAATAAACTAACTGTCAAGTTCCATCCATAAAACTATTGACACAGTTAGCCAGATATGCAAAAAAGATAACCATTTAAATACTATACCTTTCACATCAGGATCTAAGATAACTTCTTCGGCAATGCCCCTCATGCCATTGACCAGGCCAGCATATGTATTCGTATTCTGTTAAAGCATAATTGGCATACCTTTTGTAAAAGCAAAGAAGCCTAGTCCTTTGAGATATCCTTGCTCACCGACCTGGTATATCATCCTGAGCAGCGTAAAGAGATCCAAATTCGTGCCCGTAAGTGCATCATGTCTGGCGAAGAAAAGATAGACTTTCTGACCTCGTTTTTTGACAAACGCTTAAAGATGTATAAAGTTAACCTCCTCACGTATACGATTAAGTCATATGATTGCCCATTCTGGCGATATCTCCACATTCGCAACTCTGTTTTCAATAATACACAAATTAAGAATAACAACATCATCCTCTGTCAAAGTAACAGACCGCACTCTCTGGAGTAGATCCTGATATGCCAGGTCTTCTGCCTGACACATCTGCTCGGTAAAGAATATCACCTGAATAAAATGACCCCAGATGGATTTTCCTGACTGTAGGACAACAATATGATTACTGGTCTAACTCCATATAACATAGCCACGGACTGGCCTGAACTGGTTAAGATCTCCTAGGAATATAATGATAAGTAAACCACCAAAAACCGTATCAGACGCTCGATTCAAATCCCAGATAACATTACAGCGATCGTTAATCTGGACCAAGTTCTCAAGACTAACCATACTGGTCTCGTCGAGAATAAAGATCTTCTTATGAAAAAGTCTAGACTTCATTACTTGACGTACAGACTGGTTTCCATTATTACCAAATCCGAGAGTAGAATGGTAAATGGCACCATTAACATTCACAACAACCACACCAGTCGAAGCAGTAAGTAAGGCATCATCATACTTTCGCATTATCGAAAGGCCAAACATAAAAGCCTTAATAAGATAAGTCTTGCCAACTCCGCCAATACCACCGAGATAAAGCAAGAACTGATCACGGACAAAATAGATTAAAACAAGATATAAAATACAGAAGAATAAAGCTCTGATGATCATTCATTGTTTTTGGTTTAGAAGATATTGACTAGTGATCAAAGAAAACAAATTTTCGAGCGATAAGTCAACCTGAAATGAAGCCTGTAGATACCGTATGAAAGCTATAAATTCTGTACAATAACCAAGAATAAGAACTAGAACAACTTCTGGGTCCCTCCTCTCAACTTCGGAGAAGATGTTAACCTCGGCATCGATGTCATCGTCAAAACCTAATTGTTCCTGATCTTTAAAGGCCTTCAACTCTCTGACCCAAGTCTTGACTAAAGAGCTAGACACAAATTAGGCACCATACAATAAAGGGTTCCGGGAAAACCACAACGAAAAGAAGTTATTAGTAATAATACTAGGGAAAGCTAAAACAGCCTAAAGTAAATTGCTCTCTGTTGATTAAAACATAACAAAGTCGACGTCTGCATTAGCTTTATCGCCGTCGTTGTAAATCTCATAATCTACAGCTTCAAGATAGTCATCAAACTCTATCCCACGCTCTTTCCTGTCCTGATCAGCCGTTTCTTTACTCCGACGAAGGAACATGACGTTCGCCAATAGTTAGACTAAATAAAGAAAAAACGACAGTACGACGAAGTCCCATAACCAAGTGTTTCTGCATTCCGCAGCATAGACAGATACGATATAAGTACTTTAAAGGCCATGAAGATTATTCCATGGATAGAATAAACCAAGTAAAACCTTATATATCTCATCTTGCGTCCTTAATGTAATATCAAGAACATTATTATCTTACTCTGACATAAAAATAAAACTACCACAAAAAGAAAAAGTTTTTAACGATTTTGGAGAACTAACAAAGACTTAGATATAAGTCGTATATAACAAGTAAGAAAGATCAAAAGGAAAACAGAACACTCAATCTTTAACGCCTTTAAACATCTGTACAAAGATCTAAGACACATATTCATAAAAACATAAATAAACTAGTCAAACACCTTAATGTTCGTAATTCTCGTATATGGACAGGCGGCGAGTACAACCATCAAAGTTAACGTACTAATTTACGATATCTGATATCTCCTCAGAACTAATCTCGTCTAACAAGCCATTCAGAACCCTTCAGAAATATGTCTTAACCCAATAAAAATTAATCATGACAGACCTATCGCTCTTTAGAGTATAAACAGACAATTAACCTAACAGAAAATGAACCACAACTAAAACGCCAACCTCGACATCCCTCGTAAAGCGATTATAAACCTTCAGTGTGAATTTAGACATATCAAAAAACAGTAAAACTAATAAGTCAACATCCTCAACAGCTGCCACTTCAGCCGTCTCTTGGGCCTTCTTCAAGACAGCAACAACCAATACAAGCTAGCCTCAGTCCACCTGAGCTTTAGTCACATAATTTATCATATAATAAACGGCGGCAAGAACTTTGAGAGATGACGGAGTAAAGTTAACGTCATAATTGCATCTTATCATAGACACGATGACAAAGTTATACTTGTTCACATATTGATAATTCCTCTCCATCCGTATATAGCCGTCTTCCGTAACCATAGATTTTGGAATAAGCAGTCTCGGGAACAGAAACCTGCATATCTGCGAGGGCAACTGCCTCTGAATATCTGTACATTGCAGAGCGTCGTCAGTGTCCGTTGCCATTCCTTCACTCTGAACAATTGGAACCAAGTTCGCTTTTGTACGTAATCCTGGACCCTTCTTCTAGTATTTGGTACAGGTCTTGCTATAAATGTACATCTGGACTCAGGCCGCCACATTATTCAAGTCAGTATCCAGAGCGTCCTGGAATTCAGCCAGGGCCATATCTTCTCGTAAAATAAAAACGGACGTTCCAGGAATCTCTGATTAGAATTACTAACCCAGACTAATATCTACCGTCTCTCTGACTATTGAGCAGACATAAGAGATGACTCACTCCTTGAATCCACGGTCAGACTTTAATCTTTGATATAAGTTCACGGCGCCAAAGTTCCCAGCGAGCCAGGCAAACCCGTATAAGTGCAACATCATCCATATCGTCGACTCGACTATTCCAAAATGAGAAGTCACCATACCGAAGATACCAGACTCCCTAGATAACGTCTTGAAGAAGCAGCTAAAGAACGAATTCACGACCACATGAAAAAACTGAGCGACGAGACTCGGATTCTTGATCATGAGCTATAAGAGTCTTGACTTAATACCTAGCTCATCCAGCGAAATCTCTTCGCCAGCAAGTCTGACCACAAAAATATTACCGATATCTTTAAAGTTAAACATAAACCAAATAAACAAAAGTCCAAGACAGCCAATCTTGCCGAAGATCATGTTCCTAAATTTCATCTTCTCTCCAAAAGACTCTAGATTAAATGATAATATTATTCTCATATTAATAATCAGACTATAGATAACAAAGTTCGAGATCTTCTTCCTGTCATTAAATTCCTCCGCCGCCCGTTAAAGATCATCGGCTAACAGTCTAGCAAGTTCCTCAGTAGCTTTGGCCCAATAACCATTCTTGACCTAAACGTAGTTTCCAAAAGAAGCTTATCGGATAAGTATTAAATCATAAATATAAAACATAAAGATGTAATGTTAAGAAAAGCTATAAATATTAGAAAGACAGATTACGAAATATAGAATACCTACAGTAGCGAATAATGAAGTATAGCATATTTCGCAAAAGCCTTAAGAGATACCTCCTCTGGACGGTTTCTATTCACATCACCTAAATGGCCACCAATACCAAACGGAAACAGAGTGAGGAAGACTGCCGTAAAATAATCTGGGTCAGTAAAGGCATTTATGAGCAATAGTTCTTGCGTTATCTTGTAAGATATATGTAGTAACCGAGATTTATCGTTTAATATCCCCCCTTCATCATCATAGTCATCGGTAGTATATTCTTCGCCTGGGACCGAGCCGTCTGAATCCTACTCTTGAAGAATAGCCTAAAGACTTGCCAAAGCAGCAAGAGTAAAGTAAAGATCTTAACCATAAAGATCGGAGAAATAAAACCGACTAAGAATACTACCAAGCTCAGCGTCTCTTACTTCTGCATCTAACTCATTCTCAAAAGCCCCATCCCATAACGACATAGCATAACCTTCCTGCTCGTCTTCTACCGGAATATCTGTCGAACCGGGCTCAAGACCCAAAGTAATAAAGACGTCTCTAATCTCTTGAAGAATATGATGATCAGGCCAAGAGTCCAAAACAGGATAGTCTATAATCACCGATTTGTAGACAGGATTATTAACACAGAGCCATAACAAAGCATTCAGAACCTTCGCTTTATCAATAGAGCAAAACGAGCAAGGTTCTCTTCCAACAACGGGGTTCCCCGATCCCAGCTAACGGTAATAATTATATGATCTTGTAACCTCTTAGCTGGTAAGATTCTTAAAAAGCTACTTAGATCCTGTCTCACGGCCACGGAATAGCCACGGCTGCCCCTATAACTCATACCACTCTTAGCACCCAACATCAGTTTCAGGAATATGCCAATAACATGAACTCGTACAATAAACACCTCTTCGACAGTATTAAGATTCTTTAGAACTTCTGGATAATCTTGACAAAAAAGACAATTGACAAAATTAACAGCTGAAAGTAGAGGGATAGCCCGTTTCACGATCACAGAGTTACAGATAGTACACAGGCTAACCATATTGTCCTTAACGGCACAACAATCAAGAGCCATCTCCGTCCTTCGGAGAAAGTATTATAAGTTGTCGTCTTAGAGACTGACACTTATCACCTCGTCCTCTTGGAACAACCCCCCACAAAGTCCACATAGTAAACGTCTTGAAGCATCCGAAATAACCCTTTGATAAACCTTCATATATTCCATCTGGATAGAAAAGGTAATAATCTCTGGGAAATCAGTCGAAGCCTGCTTCATGTACTGATACTCCTCTTACAAGAAAGATGGAAGTATACCATCGAAGGCAACGCTACATCCTTCTGAGAGCAATTTCTGCTGGACCCTTTAGGCTTTGGCAGTAGTTTTATGCCGATGAGTAACTTGAACACCAGCCTCATCTCGCTTTTCCCGATCCTCTAAAGTTTTGTTAACCTTATAATGTAAGAAAGCTTATACAACAGATTTATCCCACATCTGCCTACCTTTACGACGCTGGTCTTGTTATTAATGAAAAAGTATACGTCTATCTTCTGTACTTATTGCTGTAAAAAGCCATTGTTAGTATAACTCTTGTCTCCTAGACTCTGCCCTTTGAATCCGTTCTTGGGTACAAAGTTAATCAGTTCACCTACACTCTACAGCTGCAAACTCAAATACTCAAATCTTTGCACGTTGTTGTTCAATCTTTATAGCTAGCTAGTCCCTATCGACCTTACTCTCCTCTTCAGTATTTAGGATTAGTTCACCTTATAAGTTAAATGTTAGAAAAGCAAAATGAGTTAAGACTTGTTCACCTTATAGGTTAAAAAGTACAGGCCTGTCTTCTGTACTAATTGCTGTAAAAAGCTGTTACTAATGTAACTCTTGCCTTTAGACTCCACAGTTCACCTACACTCCTCAGCTACTCGAATCTCTATACATTATTCAGCTGCAAACTCAAGTACTCGAATCCTTATACATTATTGTTCAATCCCTGCAGCGAACTTATCCTTATCGTCCTCACCATACCCTTCAGTATCTAGGATTAGTCCACCTTGTAGATTAAAAAGTAAGATAAAAAGAGTTAAAATTAATTAACCTTGTGGATTAAAAAGCATAGGTCTATCTTCTATACTTATTGCCGTAAGAAGCCATTGTTGATGTGACTCTTGCCTTCTAGATCTTGCCCTTTGAATCCGTTCTTGGATACGAAGTTGATCAGTTCGCCTACGATCTTCAACTGCAAACTCAAGCGCTCGAATCTTTGTGCGTTATTGTTCGATCTTTACAGCTAACTTGTCTATATCGTCCTTACCTTGCCCCTTAGTATTTAGGATTAGTCCACTTTGTAAGTTAAAAGGTAAAAGCACAGAAGGAGTTGGTAAAATAGGGAGAGACATTATCAAGACTATTATAAATAACATATATAATAAGATATAAAAATACAGAAACAAAATTACAATATTAAAATAATAAAAACAAAAATAAAATTGTATCGTTAAAAATGAACAAAGGATTCTAGACAACAAAATGAAGAGCAATATAGAATACTAAACTAGAGCTTAAAATATCTTAAAGAACCTAGATCACATAAGGATCAAAGATAAAGTTGTTACATAGCTGAAACTCTCAGTAAAAAAGAAAATCAATGCCGATAAGCATGACACATGATCCCAGCATACCGCTTTCTCCCTCTTCAAAGGTAACGAATCAGCTTAAAATGTCACGTGAATATATGAAACACATAAAGCACATGAAATTCACATGAACACGGATCGGAGGCAAAAATTTTCCGAACCCCCCCTCTTTCTTTCTCTTCGATTCAACCTTCTCTCTGAGCTTTCAGCTCATTTCGAAGGCACGTAAGCATATTCTGACACCTGGTCGGCCTATGTCATCAACACGTGACCCGCAGCCCTATGCATCAGTGTCAGAGGTTATGGCGCAGGGACCGGGCTACTCCACGTATAAATTGTATGGTACTGAGACTCTATTCGCTGCTAGACTTGATGATGTACAGTACAAAGGGGTAAACCAGTAAAACTCTGCACTTTACCGACCGTAAGCTTCCTACAGCTAACGTAATTCCCGGTCTCACCGACCACCCGGTCCCACCATTTGAGCATACAATACCAAAATACTCAACCACAAAACAGTTATATTGCAATATATCTAGTTGTTAGCTAAACTAAAGCATTTAGTGATTCTATGCCCTACAATTCCACACCCTGAGCACTTAGGTGGCCGTCGCTGTGGTGCTGACAAAGCTTAGGTCACATCCTCCGGATTTGCTACCTCTACTACTTCCTGAGCAATTGCACTCGATCGAGCCAATTCCTGGGCTTCCTCTGCTGTCAAGGAGCCTGTATGGGTTATTTGCTTTCTAGACCTTTTGGATTTCCGTTGAATTGATTAGTTGACAGCCTTCAAATCCTCCACTTCTTTGGCCAAAAATATAACACTATGCATGGCCATCTGGCACCCCTTTAGAAGCTGAGCAAACGCAATTCTAGTAGGTGTAGAAGGGCTCCTATATTGCCGGAGCCTTGATTCGATAACCTCATATTGTTTTTGCAATTGAATTGTGTTCTGTGGGGTCTCCGGAACCCATAACACTCTTGAAATGTTATCAGAGCTCCCAGGAGGGGGAGTATGAGTCTCTTCAACCTCTACTCGCAATTTAGACATAACGCGAGTAAGATCATAAGGAACTAACCCAGTAGCTACAAATCCCTGACTAATATTGTTTGATTTAAAGGTTTCTTGACATATAGTTAAGTATATTTCCAGAAAGTCAAGCTTGTCAATATGTTAAATATCTTTGCGTATTTTCGTTTCCACCTCCCTCCCATACACACGCTTCAAAACCGCAAAACAGCTCACATCTAAAGGCTATAGAATATGAGATGAATGTAAAGGCATACAGACAGTAATAATATTGTTTTAAATACAATATCAGTCAAACTCAGGGGTCACATGGCTCCCGTGGCCATCAAGAACAAGCATACGACATTGGCCTTTAAGCTTAACTCTACTGAATGGCTTAGATGTCTTTTGAAGCCATTCAAAGCTAATATCGTTATTAGTCCACTCATTATCACTAACTTCAATTCTCCAACCTGTTAGTAAGCCGTTAAACCATCCAAGGATTTTAACCTTTCCTTTAAATATAATCATAAGAGGTAAAGCCCAACCACTAGCACTAATCGATTCAATGGCTGTCACCCACTCTCTATTGCCAGGTTTTAGAAGTGGAGGTTTGCCATAGCAATCCGAAGAGGTAACCACTTTAGTAGAAGCAATAACTCCCATAGCAAAGCCAGTCTCGTCAAAGTTATAAGTGTCCTCATCTAGAATCCCATACTGTGCTTTCATGGTTATCACACTGTCAAACCACTCTTGAATAAGCTTTGGATCCTCACATTTGGCGCGTTTATAGTTGTATCGACGCATATATTTAGTAGTTAACTCTGGATGGCGCTTCACAAAGTCTCCAAACCAGTTTTTACCTACAGGCCGAGGAGGGGGAAGCTCTCCACGCTCAACAAGCAGAATATTGGCCATTGCTTGTACACCTGAAGGCCTAGGGGGTAATCCACGCTTTCCCATAGAGAGAATCCACTGTACAAGCGATTCATCTTCAATTTAGGACATTCTAAAGGATTTTGTATGTGTGGTTTGGTGTTGAGGAGCACCTTGAAGCCGACCATTCAACGTAGAACGAGGAACGTCAAAAACACGTGCTGCTTTGCGAATAGACGTGATTCATCCTTTTTTGATCACGTCTATAGCAAGAAGGACCCTTCCTTCTTGTTGTACATCTGGGATTTTCGCCATTAGAGTGTGTTGTGGTTGAAAAATAATTATTGAAGGTTGTGGTGTTGATAGAATTGATGATTTGGTGGGAGGGTGGTCGGTGGGACCGGTAATTACGTTATGATTGGCCAACACCAGTTACATAAGCAATATCTTTGACAATCAGGCTCTCTATGTAGACCAGCTACCGGGCCTCAGGCCTTCAATATTCCTGCTGGGCCGTAACAGATAGGCAGCAATATGTCGATTTGTCTATTTTATATATCATATGCGTACACCAGTAAGCATATCGTAAATGGGGCAAAGCAAGCTTGTAGTCATGTTGCCCTCTACTTCAGCACGAAGAATGTCTGACAAATATCGCTCTATCGCCGTCCATCAATCATTTTTCAATGATCCTGCTACGCTCATAAGCGCTTCGACGTATTTTGCTTTTTCGGAATCTGGCTGACATGGGGAGGTAAATAAAAAGTTTTGTAAAGCTTCTACCGAAGTTTTCCAGATCAATTCGTCTTTCCGCAATGCATTATCAAGAATCTCTGTCATAGTAGTAAGTTTCCCAAATGCTACGGTGGCCTTAGAAGTAGCTGTTTTCCTGGACGATGACTTTGACTCTTTCAGGATTATAGCAATACATAAAAAACACTTCCTCCGAGCTATTGCTTCAGACTTGCAGTCATGTGCCAATTTATCGCCACCCAATGACTTTTGCAAGGAGTCATTTATGCAGCATATTGCATCCATGACCATCTCGTGTGTATCGGTGGTTCGACGCTTCGTATATTGGGATTTCGGAGGTAAGGGTATTATAGTTCTGAGATCTTCGATAAAGGAGAGAAACCAGAGACTTTGAAGCTTTTGTTTCTCGTCAATGACTAGCTGATTTGGGTTAAATGTTGAGACGGTCGGTTCAATCGAAAACGGAGATAACGCAGCTGGAGAATTGGATGCGTAAAACCAACTTGGCTTGGACATAGACAACACTCTTTAAAAATATGTTGGATGGAAGCAGGAAATGGGGTAAACCGTATTGTATTGTAGAATATAGAGTACTACGAGAGCTACAATACAAGGTGAAGTGGAAGCAAGATGAGCTAAGCTAAACGAGGAAGTCATGTGATAATCACATGACGACGAGGTACGAGGGGACATGCCAGGAAAGCCAGGATATTTCAACAAAATATAAGCTTGCAAGGAATAACAGCAGCGTTGATCACATGTAACTTACAGCTCTAGTAGTAGTTTAAGGCGCCAATTATCTTGAAACGCTATGAGTCCTCCTCGATTCGCGACTATCTGCCGTAAACCAGAGAGATGTAGCAGCCATTCTTCTTCAGTACCCCAGTGCCTCTTGATTATGGATAGCAGTTAGCTTGGTTAAAATAATTGGTATTTATGTATTAGTATGTGGTTTGGAAAGGAAATTAATGAAATCGACAAAGATTTATTTCAGCTCTGGATAGGAATTATATTGATAATTGCGCCTTCCAAATCAATGCAAGTGTTGAATATTGCATTATTAAGAAGCCGAATTAACAATGAGGACCAACTTACCTCAAAAGTGAGCAGTCTTAAAACCCCTGAAAGCACATCATCACCTACAGCTAAAGTTGGGTCTTGAAGCCATGTGTTCACAAGACTCAATGCCTCTAGCTTGTATTCAAGAGCAGCCGACAAGATGCTCTTACCTCTCATGCAAGCTCGATGAGCTGCAGCATGAGCAATCATGCCATTAAATGAGGCCGCATTGGAGATATCAATGCGAACCCAAACTTCTCGTATTAAGTTGAATCCGCGATCTGTTGATTGATCAAATATCATCGTTGCATATACGCTAAACCCTACCGATCGCGCGATCAGTATTGTATTTATTACAAGCAAACAAGGCTACTTGTAATATCTTACAGTAATGTAACAAGCCATGCACTTTTCCAGTAAGGGATATAGGTAGTGTATCAAAAGGATCTACTTTAGCTAAGGAAAGCGCATGTCGAACCCCAGCAAGTATTCTACCTGGTATACCCTCTTCTTCTAATGTTCTTTTTGGAATGTGGGCGATTGAAGACTGACTTGTATGTTGGCGTGAAGACGGAGAATGTTCAAAAGAGAGTTGCTCAAAGTTCTCATTCAGGAGTGGCTGGCACTCTTGAGAACGCGGTACCTGCTGTTGAATAGACTTCAGCCGTGGATGTCGCGGGACCAGCCTGCGGCTGGAGTTGGAACTAGAACGTCGTCGAGATGTCATATTGTGCTTCCTCCGCGCCCATGAGGCGCGGCTAGCAATACTCCTAACCCGGACTCGATCATTGTACATTACAAAATTAAGTTGTCCATCTTCTCTTATAGCGGGTAAGTTTGTGACATCAACTAAATCTCTGTTGTAGATCGTTGGTACTTGCAGCTAGGCCCCATTTCCAACCACCTGAAACGGATCATGTAGAAATGTGCTCTGTAATGTGGGCGCAACTCGACTAATTTCCCGCTCACTTGATCTCAGGATTATGTGAAGAAAAATATCCAATTGCATATCTATTCAGCGAGGGAATCACGTTGTATGCAAGTGAGACGGTTAATACAGAGGCATGAAGAGAAAGTATATAACGTCTAGCGTGCCTGCGATACGCCCTAGACCATTAAGAGCTCTAGGCCAGCAAGACCTCATTCGCACACATACACCAACCCATCAACCAGAGTTAAGTGCTCCTCAGCGAGCGCCCCGCCATTAGAGAATGATAACTTAGCTTTTCCAAGCTAGTATAGTAGCTATTTTGTATGCATTTATGTTGAGGAAGTACAACGTCTTCCCAGAAGCAACGAGATGTCCCTCATATCTCTAGCCGTCCTAAACCATGTCCGAGCTAAGAATAGGATCCAGGTTACAGGATCGCATGGTATGGTCAAGATCACCAAGGCTAATGCTATTTCCAAGACCTTTCCCGGTGTGCTCTGATAATAGTAAAGTCACATTAACTCCTTTATACAGCCTCGGATCTCTTGCAACTTCGCCGGGACTTCTTGTCAGGAATTAGTGCTTACATAATATGGGCTAAGGGGTTAGCCGAGCAGAGATTTAAGGGGTTCATGTAGTATCATCATATATAGCAACTATTAGAGTCACCTCACCATACATTTTATATGCACTCCAGCCTAACCACTGCGCCGTAATCCTTGACAGCGACACAAGCTTTGTCAGCACACAGCGACGGCTCGACATTCAAAATTGGCCATGCCGACGGACAATCCACTCTTCGCTCATGGCTTCCTAAATAGGATTAGCTACAGACGGTTATGGGGAGCCGGAGCGCTGGGTCTCTTAGTTAAGCCTGGCACAGAATAACTAAGTGTGGGAACACAGGGTCCGATTATGGTACGTAAGGATTTTAAGAAAAGAATCACCCACCCCCTGCAAGCCTATGGACCAATAATATATATGTATTTGCTCAAAATTAAGGCTGCTTTAATGCCTTCAAGCGAACACACGGTTTTGAATTTCTCACGCCATACAGTGATTTCATAACTTTAACCAAAGAGCGAGAGAAAATCTCCTGATTAGGCCCAAAAAACCCTCGCTTGCAGGGGGTGGGTGATTCTTTTCTTAAAATCCTTACGTAGAATGCAAAGAATTAATTGAATTAACTAACTATCCTACAGTGCAATTACAGTACATTATAGTGGCAATTACACTATCGGACTACGAATGGAATAGCCTTACATGGCAGGGTTTTCCTGCTAATCCTATTGAGGCAGTAGAGTTTGCGGTCCGTATGCGCAACCGCAATTATTCTGACAGTAGATTTGATGATTTGGTCCGACCGGGTGGGTGGCCGGACCAACCGGGAAATACGTTATAGAGGACGTTGGCATTATTACTCAAACACGGCTCGGAGTTACGGAATCATAAACTTTCCTAGGCTGCTATTTACATAAGTTTGCTGTAACTTAAGTTAACGTAATTCCCTGTCCACCCGTACACCCAGTCCACCCGTACACTGAAATTTACCGCAAAATCCAGCAAAATCATCCCCAGATAACTCAACAACCATGAGATCTTATAGCCTGATATTTTGAAGAATGATATATTATTTTCATCTAATTTTAAATATTTGGTCTTTTTGTTCGTTAAAGATTTATAATATCCTTAAATATGATTTAGGACTTTAAAATTAAAATTAATTTATTATACTATATAATCTAATAATACTAATTATATATAAATTTGTAGATTTGTTATATAACATCCAAAAAGACTAAATCCGAAATTTTAGCTATATTTTATGTGTGGTTATTGAATTTGCTGGGGGGTGATTTTGCTGGATTTTGCGGTAAATTTCAGTGTACGGGTGGACTGGGTGTACGGGTGGACAGGGAATTACGTTATAACAATCCATACCAATACAGATCTGGCTTAAACAATCCATACCTATACAGCCCTAGTATTGCAATACAGTATTGTTGGAAACACTGCTCCAGAGCTTCTTCCACAGCTCCAAATACAGCAGCCCAAGATATAATTGTTTTGTTCAAAGTGATAGTGAATTCAGTATATGCCTTTCAAAAATGCTACCGATTCAACATACATGACCCTACTATCGATGTATATACAACCATGAAACAACGCGCTCAAGAGAAAGCCCAACAATACCACCAGCAAAAAGCGATTGTAGGACATCTCCGAGAAGCCACCATATGGAACGTGATCTATGGGCCAGCCCGAGGTGCATACCAACATGATGTATCACAATTATCTGATTGGAAAGAGCTAGAACAAGTGTTATTATTGAAGGTTAAAGAGAATAAGCGGGCAATGCTCTCTGTTACCGTCCAAATCAAGTTTTCCACGGATGGAGACCCTGATGACTTGCCTTTGCCTGTACCGGAGACTTCTAAAGGCACAAAAGGGGCTCCAAAGCGTGTACAAGGCTTGATTGATGGTCAATCAGAGGTTGAATTGCCTGTGAGGAAGCGTCAAACAGCAACTACACGTCAAGAGGCTGAGTGGGAGCGGTTAAAAGCGGAAGATCAGGAGAAGAATGCCTTCCATGATATTCAACTAAAGTGGAGGTGCAACGTACCGAAATGCACCAATTATGGGAAAGCTTGTTTCTACTATTTAGATGCTACAAATCCCAGCGGTCAAGTTGTACACTACGAATCGGAAAGGAAGAGTTTTTTACTTGGGCAAAAGCCATAAAGGAGAAGGCCTTCCGGAGTCGATTTACCACCGCTTGAGCTACTCTCTAAGTTCTTTACTTATCATACAACAGGCAAACCAATAAGAGCGCGCAAAAACAGGAAGCGGTGAGAAGGAAGGAAGCCAATATCTCATCATCTTCAATACCAGTGATTCATAATCACTTCAGCAATCAACTCCCTTTCCAACCTCCAGTCACCCTTACGGCCAACCTCATGGCCAACCTTATAGCCAACCTTTACAACCTCCGATACCCCAATGCTCTCCATATTTACCATATATGCCGACGCAGAATACACTGAACGCTCTAAATCTCGGTTCTGAAATACGTTCAGAGCATGCCTTTTGTCCATCAAGCCCAATTATCACTACAGCTGACCCAGCCGAGCTTACAAAGTCTTTTGGGAGGTGGATTATGGATCGAGAGAACAACCCTTATAGACGCGCTGATATAACGGAGGCAATCGATCGGATGATTACAGACAAGATAGAACCTGAATCTTTGAAGTTGCATAGCCATACCGATTTAAGTATAACAAGGGGGGTATATGTGAAGCTTTTGACGGAGGTTATTGCATGGAAGAAGTGGTATAAGAGCCAACGGTTTCCCCCTGAACAAGTCAATACGTCACCTATATCTATACGTTCAGATAATACTCGGGCACCGGAGATTAATAACGATAGTGAAGAAGATGCTGATGATCAATGGCCATCACATGCGCCAGAGTATCAATCGGAAGAGGAGGATACGGAGGCATAAGTGTAAATAGTAATTTTAAATGACGCAATGGGCCAATTTGTTAAATATTATAAAATTGAATAGATAAATACATCTAGTTTCTACTTTATGTATCTAATATTAAAAATATTATGTTTTTGAAGTGGCGCTATTAAACTTGATCAATCTTAATATTCATCGTCAACCCCTAAACGACGCTCAAAAACAACATCAAAAACAACACCCAAATCGCGCTCAAAACTGTGTTTAACGCATTGAATATTAATATTCTGGGATTTCTTCATATCCAGCATGTCGAAAATGACCTCTAGCTCTACGTTTAGCACCCTCAGAGTCTAGTTCACCAATTGCTAGAATACCGGCATGCAAAAAAGCCTCAAAATCAGCATACTCAGCGATAGTACGGTTATTGCGACGAAGCCACTTCTTCAGATCACTGAAACTCTCCTCGATCGGATTGAGGAATGGACAATAAGGTGGTAGAAACCCTAATAATACTCCCTTCTCGTCACATAACGCTTGAAGCTTATCATTTTGGTGGATAGCACAGTTATCCATCACGAAAAATAGATCGTGGCATAGGGAAAGGGTTACATAATGGCAATACATCTTCAGCAACCCATCGAGTAAATATATCGGCGTTTATACTACCTTGGAAGGTGATAGCGGAGAGATAACCTTCAGTTGTATAAGCTGGCAAAACTGAGTATTTCTGAGTGCGTTTCAACCACTTCTTTTGCTGTGCTGGCAAGCCAATAGGTGCCCATCCATATCGCCGATATGATGACCGCTCATTTACAGCAGATTCATCAAGAAATACAAGTTGATCAGCCGTCCAATCAAGAAGCTTTATCCTCCAAGCTGCAATAAGCTCGTCACTACGTTGTGCAGCGATATATTGAAGTTTCTTGTTGGTGATATTTGCACCTTTCACAAGTCGGGATACCATAGAATTGGAAAGCTTGACGTCAAAGATATCGAATATATGATCTGCCACTTCGTCCAAATAACAGTCGTTATTTAATGCCATATATTCAATCACTGATTCTTCGATTTCCGGAGTCGCTGCACGAGGCCGTCCAACCTTTTGATTGATATCATAGCCAATAGCATCATCTAGCCTTTTCTTGCGCCGTATATATCGAATTGTTTCATAAGTAGTGCCATAGGTTTTGGCTACTTCATACAGGTTAGCTTTGGAGTGGCTAGAAAGAAGAGTTTTGATCGATTTAACAACGTGTGGTGGAAGGCGTGGAGCCATAACAACAATTGAAACTCAGAATTAAGACATACCAATATTGCAAGATTCATTTAGAAGCTTCGAATACACAATAAATATGGCCAATGGCGGTAAATATGGCAAATACAGGCTCACCGATCCTCATCCATCGAGTTTGGGCGCGTCTCGCGTACAAAAGTGATGACGCGGGCCCATTTTACGCGAAAAAAAAAGGCACATTTAGGAATCGACAGTACTAGTCTTTTGCTCGTACTATCCAATAGCTAGTAATCGTCGACCCGCCTAATCGGCCTTCATTTCTATTCGTCGGAGGGAACGAATAGAAATGAAGGCCGATTAAGCGAGCCGACGATTACTGGCGGAATGGTAGTACTGCTTTTCTTTTAGTACTACCCCATAGCTAGTACGACCTTATAGCTTGCACAATCCTTTCTATAGTACTAGTGTTGAACTTCTACTATCCCTTCGCTAGTATTAATAATGCAATAGTACTTAGCGAAACTGAAATCAGGTCCCCGTTAGCCGTCTTAACTTATACTGTATTGACTTAAGGTGGGCAGAATAAGGGTCTGAAACAAGGACAGCGCCTGCTCAAGATAGTGAGGCGGTGAGGAAACCTGGGCTCAGGGCTGACTCCATCCTACCATATTGTTTAGGGGACTTTTCTCGTGAGCTGTACACAGGGCAGCCCAGCCTGCTTGGCCCAAGCGCCCATTCGGAGACTAAACAAGCGGGTGTACAGGTAAGGCAATCCTCTAATTCCGTCTTCCAGCTTTGTGTCTACTGTACGGATCCGTAGGGCATTGATCGTGGAGATAGTCGGGACTATGGATTTCTAAGTCCGATTTGTTTCACCGTTTCAAGCATCCCACTTCAAAACATTGTCGTCGTAACCTTTATCATTCTTTATACTCTTTTCTGGTAGAGTCTGGTTGAGGCTGACCTCGAACCCTCACCAGCCATAACTGTGCTGATATTTCTTGTCGTCACATACGATGGATCTTAGGGCGAGTGCTGCTGGCTGCCCTCTTAGTGCAGACCGAGTGTTCGGCCCAGTGGTCATAAGAGCTTGCCGCCAGGGATTTGATTTTACCCTATTATTTGAACAGACTATACTCTCAATTGCGCCAACCTCCATCTTTCTTCTTGTGGTGCCACTGAGGTTGTTCTGGTTGGGGAAGTCGAGCGTGAAAAGCGTCTCAGGATTTTCAAGTTATGCCTGGAAAGGGGTACGTCTCCAACACACCCGCCTCGAATGTCAAACTTATGAAACGTGGACCAGATTGCAATAACGATTCTTGCTGGATTACAATTAGTGCAGATAATATTGTGGTCCGTTAATCCTGCTCTGCAAAATGTTGCAACTCTCCCGGCTGCCATATTGTCTTTCATCGCTACGATCGGTGTCCTATTGTTATCCTATGTGGAGCAACAACGGTCTGTTCGACCTTCGACACCAGTGTGTTTGTATTTGTTTGCTTCTCTGCTTCTTGACATTCCTCAAGCGAGAACTTTATACCTCCGCAATGGGCATCTGTCAATAGCGGTCATATTCACCCTCACCATGGGCGCAAGAGCATTGGTCTTGACTCTGGAGAGCCAAGAAAAGACGAAGAGACTCAAACAACCATACACCCAATATCCGCCAGAAGCAACACGAGGTATCTTGGACCGAAGCCTGCTTTGGTGGCTCAACCCTCTTTTCATCAAAGGTTACCGGACATTGCTCACTTTAGATGATCTCTATCCAATTGATCCAGATTTATCTTCTCAAATGCTTCGAGAAAATGCACAGAAGATATGGGACAGACGCTGTAAAATCACTCCCCTTTCTCCTACTCTCCCTCCCTTCTTCCTTTTGATTTGACCAATTTATGACTTGTTGAAGTATTACTAACTTCGGCAGCCAAGCCGGAACGTCGCTATAGCCTACCACTGGCATGTGCTCGATGTCTTATTTGGCCTATCCTTCGAATAGCCCCGCCCCGGCTCTTCTTGATCGGATTTACCTATGCTCAACCATTTTTAATAAGCACAACTATCAGCTATGTTGAAGAACCGAGGTTGAGAGAGAACAGCAATAATGGTCTGGGTCTCATTGCCGCTGCATTTTTCGTATATACTGGAATTGCTGTAAGACTCGCCTTGGTAACTAGTTTCTCTTTAAGCTAATTTTGATTAGATCTGTACTGTTGGCTACAATCAACAACTTTTCCGATCAATTACGATACTGCGAGGTATACTTGTCGGACTCATCTATAATAAAACTCTTATATCACCAGACGGACTTAATGATGATTCTGCAGCTGTAACTCTCATGAGCACGGATATTGATAGAATAGCAGTTGCCATGCAGTCTATCCACGAGATATGGGGAAGACTTATTGAAGTTGCAATAGGCATGTGGCTTCTTGAGAAGCAGCTGGGTGCCGTTTGTGTAATACCAATAATTATCATTATCAGTGAGTGTTCTGAATTTAGGGTATGGATCATCTACTAAAGGCGGGTAGTTAGTGGAGTGGCTAATTCTCAAATGGCAAATATTATGAGTATAAAGCAAAAGATTTGGAATGGTGCGATTCAGCGCCGTATTAGTATGACTGCAACTATGCTGGGATCCATGAAGAACGTCAAAATGATGGGTCTCTCTAGATTTATGGTTCGCAACATACAAAACCAACGTATCCATGAGCTTAATATGGCAACAGGGTATAGATGGATGAATGTGAATACCAATGTTGTTTGTGAGTGAACTTGATCTCACTTTGACCAACTAAGTAACATTATGTAGCGAACTGCCCGCTAATCTTCGCCCCTGTTCTGACCTTCATTGCCTTTGTCATCCGGGCAAAAATCAGTGGCTCGAGCTCACTCACCACGAACAAGGCTTTCACTGCTCTCTCTATTATCACATTAGTCACACAGCCTGCCGCTCAGTTGATTTCAGCAATTCCAAATACCTTTGCGTGCCTTGGCTGTTTTGAGCGCATCCAGAAATACCTTCTTTCTCCAAAACGAAACGATCAAAGGCAAATTCTGGAACCACCAAATCGCTCTGATTATTCAAGTCTTAGTTCAATCTCCAAAGATGATATTGCATTTCAAGATCTTCAAACTAAAACTCCTTTCCGCTCGGATACTTCCATAGTGGCAGTATCACTACGCCAGCTTAGTGTGCGACCTGCACCAGAGGCAGAAATTGCAATTCAAGACATCAGTCTTCATTTCAATATTGGCACTTTAAATATGGTTACTGGGCCTGTAGGGTCTGGAAAATCTACGATGATGAGGGCAATTCTGGGTGAACTGCCGTATGATAGTGGCGCGGTGATTGTATCTTCAGTTTCAATGTCGTATTGCTCCCAGACTCCATGGCTTCTCAATGCAAGTATCAAGCAAATTATCCGCGGACTAGACTGGGGGAGCGCGACTAATGAGGAATGGTATCAAACCGTCTTACACGCTTGTGCGCTTGATCAAGACATCGTCCAGTTTCCACAAGGCGATGAGAGTATTATTGGCAATCGAGGGTTGACCCTCAGTGGAGGTCAAAAGCAGAGATTGGTAGGCGACTTCATCACTTGGCCTATTATACGTAATATAGCTGACTGACACCGTATAGGCTCTAGCTAGAGCCTTATACACTCGTAGAGAGATCATTGTTCTTGATGATATTTTGAGCGCATTGGATGCCAAGACGGAAAAGCTTGTTGTTGAACGACTATTCGGGCCAGGAGGTATTCTGAAAAAATTCGGATTAACTGTTATACTTGTCACGCATTCAAGTGAGTATGGCCTAAAACTCATTACAAAGCGGATTGTTAACAACGATTTTAGCTCGTCATTTCCAGTTAGCAGATAAAATTATTGTTCTCGATAAAGATGGAAGAGTAGCTGAGCAAGGAAACTTTGATACATTAAGGGCTAAAGACGGGTATATCAGCAGTCTTATCCTTCATGAAACTATGGAACAGCCTCATATTACTCCTGTTGAGGTATCTGCAAAGTCACGGCCGAAGATTAAAAGTGTTACACAGGATGATGTCACAGATCTAACTCGAAAAACTGGCGATATTACAGTTTACAAATATTATTTCAAGTCTATCGGCTGGCCAAGAGCTGCTGTATTTTTCTGTAGCACTGCATTTCAGGTTTTCTGTACATACTTTCCACGTAAGTAAGTCCTAAAATATGACAGGAAAATGCTAATAACCTCAGAAATTTGGCTTAAATGGTGGAGCGAGAAGAATGGTGGCGAGATAGGCAAATATATGAGTTTCTATATTATCCTCGCATGCCTTACCATTACTTTTAGAATCATGACTCTATGGTTTGTACAATCCTTCCACTTCGCAAAAGTTCTCTGCAAAATTCTATCTAGATTAAGACAGTTCTTAATCTACTTGAATCACTCAAGTCTATTTATAGTGGTTAATAAAGCCAAAATTTTGTGTGGCTTGTTTTAGAAAGTATTGGATTATTTCTACCTGCTACATCATCTAATACTTTCGGAGTCCCATCTGCTGCCTATGATCAAGATGAATGCTAAATGATCAAAGGTCAGCTCTCATACTGATATCGCCAAGATCGTCAGCCCAACTACACAGCACTCTTCTTAAGACAACAATCAAGTATGCTATCCTCTCCAAATCTATTGATTGCGTACTAAAGTTCAATAGTGTACCGCAGTCCTATTTCTCCGAAACAGATGTTGGAATTACACTGAACCGATTCAGTCAGGATATTGGCCTGATCGATCACAATCTACCGTTAGCTGCTGCAATATGTGTTATTCGTAAGGCATGATTCTATTTTGCAGCATTCCTAGGCTAACTCTATCAGAAAGCTTTTCAAGCATCACACAAGCGGCACTGATTTCACAAGGCTCGGGCTTCATGGCAATAACAATACCGTTCGTCATAGTCATCATTTATTTCTTACAGATGATCTATCTTCGAACGTCTCGTACGCATTTTTCTTATTAAGTTAAATTCCCTCTTATCTAAATTAACTATTCTAAGGCTGCCGTGTTTAGGTCAACTTCGTTTCATAGATTTGGAGGCCAGAAGTCCCGTTTATACACATTTTCTAGAAACTCTAGAAGGACTATCTACGATCCGCGCTTTTGGATGGCAGAATCCATCATTAGCAACAAGCACTAAGCTCGTAGATATCAGCCAACGGCCTTACTACCTACTCTACTGTATTCAACGGTGGCTAAATCTGGTTCTCAATTTGATTGTGTCAGTTATGGCGATCATCGTTGTTGCATTGGCGGTCAAGCTAAACTCTACTACGAGTGCTGCTTCTATTGGTATCGCCTTAAATAATGTTCTAGGATTCACCCAGTCTCTTTCAGTGCTAGTCACCAACTGGACTCAACTTGAGACTTCTCTTGGCTCTGTTGCACGGTTGAGAAACTTTGAAGTAACAGTAAAGTCTGAGAATAAGCCAGAGGAGACCGTAGTTCCACCACCGGACTGGCCATCGCACGGTGCTGTTGAATTCAAGAATGTAACTGCGTCCTATGGAGACTCATCTTCGGTGCCAACTCTTCAAAACATATCCATGTCTATACTACCTGGGCAGAAAATAGGTATTTGCGGTAGGACGGGAAGGCAAGTCTATTCGCGAGCTTTGAAGTTATTACGGCTAACATTACACAGTGGTAAAAGTACTCTCTTATTGACCTTGCTTCGACTTTTAGAAATACAATCAGGTACCATTCTGATAGACGGGTTAGACCTCCAGACAATACAACGAGAAGAAATTAGGACTCGTCTCGTTACGATTCCCCAGGACCCTTTCATTATCAACGAGACAGTTCGAATCAATGCAGATCCCGAGGGATCTGTACCAGACTCCGTTATCTTTGACGCTCTATCAAAAGTTCAACTGTTAGAAATCATCAATTCTCGAGGTGGACTTGATGCTCAAATGAAATCTCAACCTCTTTCTCATGGTCAACAGCAGCTTTTTTGTCTCGCTAGAGCTTTGATACGTAAGAGCAAGATCCTGGTCTTGGATGAGGCGACCAGCAATGTGGATGGCGAGACGGATCAGCTTATGCAAAATATCATTCGCAGTGAATTCGAAGAGCAAACAATTATTACAGTTGCCCATCGGCTAGATACTATAATGGACTCAGACATGATTGCAGTCCTTGATGGGGGACAACTTGTAGAGTTCGGTCCTCCAAAAGAATTACTTGGGAAACAGTCACTATTTAGAGACATGTATGGAGGATCTGTGCATCAAGCTCAGTGATAAATAACCCAGACCATTATACAAGAATAGAATTAAGTATTCACTCTTCTCGATACTTGCGCTGTTGTTAGTTCTTCGTATCCGCCATACTAAAAGCTGCTATTGGCGAGATATCGTTAATGTGGCCTTTGCTGTAACCCCTTTCTTGTTACTGTAGAAACGATTTCCTCGTATTGGTCATTTTCACTTCTCTTAAAATGGTCTTTGCTAATTCTATGCCGTAAAGCCTGGGCAAGCTATAACGAGATATAGATTTGAATGGGAAGATTAGGCAGGATTATGTCAACTGTGTTAAGAGAATCCTGTTTCTTAAACTTGAATTTAAATGAAGAGAGAACTAAATAGTGTATTACAGTTCAAATTTGACCATTAATTAACGTTGATATATCTATTCATGAATAGATGTTATTGTTATTAGTAATAATTAGTACAAGTTAGTTAAAAATTCAGATCAATTAGAGCCAATTTTGCTAGGTATCGATAAAACTCATCATAATTATATCTGTTACGCCAGAGATCTCTTTACTCACACAGTTGCACTGCCAAATGCATTTAACTTATAGCTGAGTCTACCTGGTAGAAGTTATAGGAGTGCTTTCAAATCACATAACGTTTCCTCCCCTCCTATTCTAATGGTGAATTTGCTGGTTACTCTTCTACTATACTCTACGGCCTTACCAGTAGTTCTTACATCAATTATGTCTCTATGTTATGTAGTTGGTGTATGTCCTGATACTGGTAATACATTCAATAAAAAATAGGGCCGTACCTCTATATCTTCGTAATAAGTGCTGAGGAGTCCCTCATTCAGGACTGTTCTCTGCAACTGAGCAAATTATGTTGCCCTATTTGTTAGGTTTTAAGGCTTCAAGAAAGACAATCCAATCTCCTTAAAGCGATTCTATGTCAACGGAAAACTAGAGGTGTTCTTTGTTTGCAAATTTTCGGCCTTTTCGGCCTTTTCGTATATAGTATTCTGATGCTTAGAAACAGCACAGTATTTGAGTAATGCCACATTGTGAAGGGGCTGATTAATCCTCGCCGTACACGTACAGGTTGCACAACTTGACACTCTGGCACAAATCTAATCATTGCATCAATGAGCACGCGACGTAGACCAGTGAAGTCGGCTTCTTAACATACTCGTCGCAAAGTTCTTTTCCATCTGGTTGGCTAGCCAGTTTCGGCCTTAGAAGAGCGACCGAGGGAAAGGTCAGTTTGGGCCAATCAGATAATCCCCGGACTGCATAATCTTCCAGGTACCACCTCACTTCTTACCATGTATATCGCCGCTCTATAACCGCAATAAATCTCACTGCATACTTACCTTGGCTACATGCGCTCCTCTACCAATCGGAATTCATAAGGCGCCAGCCCTTGCAGTAGCTATTTACTGCTACTGTACTATTATATTGGCACTTGCACAGTTCGATCAATTAAGTCTATGCTGTTTGAGCTTACGGTAATTATATCCTCTATCTCACGGCTTTAATCATGGCTTCAGTGCCAACCCCATACCAAACTCTAGGTACACCTGTGCCCTTTTCAGTACAGCGTGAAATCGGTAGTAAATGGACCGGCGAGGCAGAAGAATATCGTAATAACAACATCAGTACACTGTAGTAGATGCGATAGATCATCCAATTAGCTGTTTTTCCGTGTGAAGAGTAACTCCCATTTGTTGTGCCTTGTACCACTTCCTCGTAGGAAAACCAGTGGTGCTATGCATATACACCGTCTGTCTACTTGTGGTAACAAGATCTGTACGGGCATATAGTAGGTTCCCGGCCCATGGTTCTATCTTATAAGCTGTATGCCTAGTTTAAAGTATTAGTTTAAGGAAGTCCAAGCAACAAACAGCACACTGCTTATATTCCTACTATTAGAAGTGCTTTCCCCATTGTATATTACGAGTTGTCTCACCTCTTCACCTATCACTCTGGTATAGTTTTTGACCAAATTAACGTCGACATGGTTGCCCTTAATCATCTGTTACTCAGACTTTCTCTCGCCAATCTCCCCATCTTTACATCCGCCAACCCTCTCTCCAACCGTGACCCCAGCAATCAACGTCCCCTAGGCTGGAAGCACCCAGACGTTGAGGCCGCCGAACATGATGGTTTCTATTTTGAAAACCCAGAGACAGACTGCAAATACGTCTCTCAACCCTTCATCTATAAAGCCTTTAAGACTCTGGAAACGGACATGAGTAGGCTCTTCACTCTCATTTACAAAGACGTGCATTTCACTATCGTCGGCAACCATCCTGGTGCCGGCGTGTATCATGACTTGATGCATTTCTATGTAAATGCATTACGACGAGTTGCCATTGTGGGGAGTGAGCACCCGGATAAATTTCGTGTGATCCCCAAGGCAATTCATGGGGGCTGCAACCAGGAATGGTCTGTGCAAGAAATGAATTTTCAGGGCTTGTCAAATAGCGGTACGTTTTCCCTTTCTCGATATTTCTCATCTTCGAGCTACTCTGTACTGATGAGTTACCAAAGGAACCCCGTTCGATATCATCAACGTCTGGATAACTCGCTGGTCTGAAAAGGAGCAGATGGTTGAGGTCCGTACCTACATCGATTCGATGAAAGTCACACAGCTCTTACATGAGAATGAAAACTGGTGGAACTCGACCCGTCATATTCATCACTACGAGTGGATGCCAGGTCCAACTGGTATGCCAAACTTAACGGAGCTGTACTCACTAATGCCCGAAGAGGATAGACCAAGGGGACATGCCCCTGGTGAGGGACTCGAGGGGAGAGTTCTGGGGTATCTACCTCCGCAGTGGGAATAAGCTCTATATGGTTATGAAAGGAATATGTGCAAGGTGATAACATTGGATCTGATGGAGGATGGAAATTCCATATTGATTTCTATAGAGTGCCATTCTTATATTGATTGTCATAGAGATGATATTTTCAAACAGCATTTAAGCACAAATATTCAATGCAAGCAATTTACTATTCATGATGCAGGCCTCTATTTATCATGACAAGACGCCGCAGCGTATAGCCATCTACCAATGTCATGTCTGGGAGTTTCTGATCTCTAATAAGTTTTCCGATCGACTAATCTATGAATTTGGAAACCTAAGGCCCTGGTAGGGGACTTTGAGTCTGCTAGTTTCAAAATAATGAAGCATGCCATCCTTCTACAATAGCGTAAATATTAGAAAATGTCATGACTGTATGCAATTATCTAAAGAGGACGAGGGTACCCTGCTGGAGACAACCTGTAGGGTGCTTCGTCGCGGATTCTACGGCTGCCACACCTCTACTGAGGAGCCTAGGCAGAGATTGGAGGTATTAACTTAGATGGGATGTAAAGAGAGCTGGGCGAGTCCTCAACACTGTTGACGATCTGGCTGTATTACATTAGGATTATCATGCCATATTTACTTTGAAACATAAATTTTATATACATCAATCTACCAAATAGAACAAATATTATAGTATTTCTTTTAAATATGTAGCTGTGGGTATACTACGCTCCCACCTGCTCACAGTACGTATTGTATACGTACGGGTGAACTTGGTGGTTTGGTAGTAAGATGGTGATGTATTAGAGTGGGTGCGGGTGGAGGAGTAGAACACTCCCCCTTCCCGATTGGGACTAGCTCTAGGTACACGTGACCGGATCCCAACAGTAACCATTGACTCTACGCCCATCAAGCCGTCTATGTTTCACGAGTAGTCTCTTTTTAATAAAGATACATTGATTTTACTCGAGTTATTATAGCTTTGACAACTGATCCGCTACTGGAGTGATTGTCCCAGTGTATATATGCGATGGCCGGAAGAGTTTAATATCTCGAGCTACGTAATGTATCAGCCGGTATTTTACAAATGGTATTTTGAGAAGGAATCTTACTCATAGACTCACGCCAATGTGCCATAATTCCAGCTAGGCGTTGAGCAAGCATCATGACCGGAATGAATTCAGCTTCAAAGCCACTATTTAAACAATTAGGCACGTTAGATGAACATATTGTTATCAGATTTTGACTTACCATGCGATGAAAAAGAAAACCCCATAGAAATCAGCGTTTGCGTTTAGCCCTCTCTTCGTAAAGTACTCGTCCTTCGCGGCAATCCGATCAATCTCCTGGGCTACTCTCAAAAGTGGGTTCGACCCAGCATCCAGTTCCACGAGCAATTCTTTAATAGGAGCAAGTCTTGGGTCGATCGTTTTATACGTCCGATGCCCATATCCGAAAAGCCTCCGCTCTCCCCTTTTGACTTCATCAATCAAGGCCGGTACATTTTCCGGTTTCCCAACTTTCTCTATTACCTTATATGCGGATTCTGTAGCGCCAAAATGAAGCGGACCATATGCAGCTGCCAGGGCGCTGATGAGGCAAGAGATTGGATCGGGAAGAGAAGATGCAGTCGCGAGCAAGACGAAGGTAGATTGGGTCATGCCGTGGTCTGTGTTTAGAACAGCGAAACGCCGAAAACAGGACAGTATTCGAGGGTCTGGCTGGCCCGTCATTGGATCTACGTGACCCATCATATTGAAAATATTCTCAAAGTAAGTTTTGTCAGGAGACGCAGGCGTAGGCTTGATACCCTTTTTGTGGCTGGCGGCTAAGCCAATACACACCCCATAAGCTGCCACAGTTCTAATGATAGCTCGACCCACCTTCTCTTGATTTCCGTGATAAATATTACCACCGTTGGATGCTGGGATGAACTCAGGATCGCATCCAATGTATGCCGCTAGACCAGCCAGGATCATTGGCATCGGCGGACCTGAATTACTTTTTTAACGAGCAACTATTAATATCTCTTATCATGACAGACCAGAAGATGCTACTCACGGAAAGCTTTGCACAGCTTTGATTACGGAATCGGGAATTTTAGACATAGTGAGAGCCAAAGTTCGGCGAAGAGCCTCCTTCTGCGATGAGCTCGGATATTTCTCCCAAACCATAAGATGCAGCATTTCCTCGAAGTCGCTCTCCCATACTTGCTCTAGCCTATAACCCCGATACAGAAGTAGACCATTGTCACTGTCACTGTGTATGGAATATGTTAATCATTTTTCATCATCTTATAAGTGTGATGTCATCGTACGCAAATGTAGTTGAAGTCTCTACCACGGCGGTATTTTGAAGACCTGGATCGTATATTTTCAAACCACTAGAGACTTTGTCCGCCCGATTAGCAGAAGTTGATAGTCCCTTAATTTTCTTGAAATCCATTGCGGACACTGCATTGCGATTAATAGGTATCTCGTACTCCAACGAGGTACGAGTATCTTTCACGAGCAGCTTCCCCTTAGGCATCTTGAAAATCTAGGACTGATCTTTACTTCTTCACGATAATTTAGGCAATAAGTCTAGTATATGGATGATAATGGCCCAGTACATTTGAATGAATGAGGAACGATACGATTAGAGTGCAAAATTAATGGAGTCGGGTATATGGTTTCCCTCATAGCTATGTTATTACTTGCTTTAATACTGCGTTATAATGTTATTGGATAGCCAATAACCGGAGATCGCAAATAAAACGTTACAAGCTGGTTTCAATTGGAAGCAGGGGGGTTTTTTTGAAGGCCGAATACACACAAGTGCCGAGGACAAACTGGAGCGAATAGTAGTGGGCGGTTCTATGATAAGTCTCCGAAAAGTGGTCGCTGTGTAGACGCTCAACTTCGAAGAGCGGATGCATTTACATAAGCTAAGTGGGCTCTTAACTAAGCTAACTATCTAAACGAAACCCATTTCCAGTGATACGAGTCAATACTAACAAGAGAGCATGCACAAAGAGTAGTATTGGGCCGGAAACTTTCATAGAATAGATGACGTAAAAGAAGGGGGGGGGGGGGGGGGGGGATAAGCAACGAGACCAGTGGCATCGCAAATGCAGTGTAGAGAGATACATATTATTATGGTGTATTTACCGTTTGTAGCTCATACGTTGCCTCGCAAACTGCAAACCAAGCTCGAGACTATAGCTTACATAAAGCCTATATCTAGTAACGCCTTGATTCTATAAAAAGTCCCGTACTACATACTATTTACCCTGGTACTTTCTGTAAGTGGAAATTCACAGAAGATACAATATGCACAGCCCTACTTCAAACATACAAGTCCGATACCCCTGGCGGTACGTGTTGCACATTCAGTTAATCCAGCCCACACAAAGTGGCAGCTTGGAAAATGTATTCGATGAACTAGGTGCAGTCTTCACTTCAGTCACAGATGATAATAAGGTTAAGGCGGTCATCTTGTCTGGAGTTGCCGATGCCACTCTCCAGATGGATTTGGAAGACGCCGAAAGCGTTCAAAAATGTATTTTTGCTGTGGAATCATGCAAGAAGCGTATGTGCTAGCCTACTTAGTTATTGTATCCTAGATCTTGAAGGTGGCTAATGCGGTAGCCCAGCTGTCGTCTGTATCACTGAGGGTGTGTGCAGTGCCACAAGTACTGCACTCGCATGTGTTTGCGATGTACGCATTTCCACGTCTGATACAACTTTCATGCTCAAGGGAGCTATTCCAAGTAGCATAAATATTATAGGAATGTTGGCAAAACAGGTGTGTAGTAGCAGCTGGATACGAGATATCAGCTTGACTGGGCGAAAGTTTCAAGCTGATGAAGCCTGTCGGTTTGGGTTTACGAGCTACGTCCACGAGTCCAAAGCGAAAGCTTTCGAGAAAGCTCGGCACTTATCGCTGATGGTCATAGAGAAAAACTTAGATACAATACAGACGATCAAGGCAACATTTGTTCGTGAACTGCAGACAGGAAGCTCCACTACGGCAAACAAATTATCATGGTACACGGAAGCGCAAGCAGATAAGGACCTGGACCAAGTATTCGGTGTCGGAACACTTCCCCCCACTCTGATATCAGCAAAGCTATAGGATCATAAGTTGCTATATAGGTGGTGGATATTGATCTACTGGATAGCCGTGACCCATTATGGTTGCCCAAAAGCGGCGTTGGGGCTGGTGGGCAACTGGTCAATGTCTTGATATGCGAGGATTATATAAAGTACCCGGCGTAGCTTTCGCATAATATAGAAAGATAGTATAAACTACCCAGTACGCTTTTTTGAGATCTTGTAAAAATAAATGATATAAGTCGCCACGGTGACCTCTGTGCACTAGACATAAAAAATTAATCTTAAGTGGTCTTCGTCTCGATACACTGCGCAATATAGATCTTAATCACCAATACGGTTTAGAATAGTTTGCTGCCGTACTTAAAATGCCTGCTTTGAAGTTTCTTTGTCTGCATGGAGCGGGAACAAATTCGCAAGTAAGTTATGGCTACTGGCATACTGCAGCATAATCTCAATCAGCTGTCTCGCAGATTCTTGACTCTCAGCTCGGTCCTCTTATACGAGAGCTCAAAAAAGATAACAGTGCAATCTTTCATCTTATCGAAGGAGAAGTCGAATCACCACCAGGTCCTGGTGTGGAAGGATTTTATGAAGGCCCATTCTTCAGCTACTATAAATGGCCACGCACTTTTCATGATGACGAGCAGTCCATTATAGAGGCTTATGAGATGTTGTATGAAACTCTCGAAGAAGAAGGACCCTTTGATGGCATTCTCGGCTTTTCACATGGCGGTGCTTTGGCGGCTGGCTTTATAGCCCACCATGCCACCCACAACCCTTACGACTCTTCCCTCTTTAGATGCGCCATCTTCTTTAGCTCACTCCCTCCTTTTCGAATGAATGATGAGCAGATTCCAATTTTTGAAGAGGGGTTAGAGGGCAAAATCAATATTCCAACGCTTCATGTGATAGGAAATCAGGACTTCGTATATAATTATTCTATCAATCTTTACAACCTGTGCGACTTAAAATCATCAACTATTTTGGTACATAATAAGGGACACGAGATCCCCACAGATGGAAAGACAGTTATAAAAATGGCAGCTGCAATTAGAGACTTGAGCAGCAGGTCAATGTTTCTTTAGACACTGAAATCTGAAAACAGCTGAACAAAATAAAATAAAAATAAGTTATGAACTTCAGGGTTTACATTTAGGATTATAGGGACCAAAGACTATTGTTTCAGGGCATTTCCTTGTGTTAGTATTGTTCTGGTGACTCCGAGCCAAAGGACAGAATGAGTGACAATTGATCCGCTACCATATAGGCTTGCCTATTGTTTCATAAAACCTGTTACTCCCTACTTTTGTACATGCTGTGTAAAATTGTTAAGTTGAATGAGATTCGCAGTTAAAGGCTAGTCTAAGAGACTATTAGTCATTCTTTTGGAATTGACACCAGGTATTGAAGCTCCCTTCCTCCGCACAGCACACCTGGCGTTCATTGTGGACTTGGCTATATACCGATTACGTTCTCTAGCGATACAATTCGCCAATAATCTCTTCTGCGATATTAAGCTCGCAATTCTCCCACTTTTCGAGCATAACGGCGGTGCTCAGCTTCGGGTTCCCCTGTGCATTGGCAAGGGGAAAGAACTACCCGGTGAATTTTTTAGTTCCCGGGGGCTTAGAAGATGTAGCCGTACATGACTAGATGCAAGTGACTACACAAGTCTAATTCTTACCATTGAATTTAAACTTGAACGATGATTGGTCCTTACGAACCGCGAGATAGCGGGCGGAGGACAGGAAATACTCACAAGTCAATCGGTTGTAATGATGATATGCTCGGTGATAAAGTAAACCTTATTTATTTATTTCTATGTTATCCCATAATTTAGTTAAAAGGTACCAGTGCCTCTAATCTAAACAGTTCGAGCCCTGACGACCCTCATATTTATCAAATCTGAGCGTTCCGAAGGATAGCAACGTCTCAGCAGTTCCAAAGACTGAGATCTAAAAGAGCTTTATTTGGGTTTAGCTATTCCTATGGTTTGAATATTTTAGTCAAGTAAGCGGTCTACAGACGAACATATACCGCAAGTTTACTTGGTAGATTCCGCACTATGGCTCCATACCTTTACGGTCAGCACGGCGGTTCTTCGGACGCTCTCATTGGGCCACTCGTGGTCAATGGCGCTGCAAATCTCTCAGAAGACAAGTCTATGCCCATTGCGGTGGTGGGAATGTCTATGCGGGGCCCAGCAGATGCGACTAGTGTTGAAGGTTTATGGAAACTAGTCTCCGAAGCTCGCGAGGGCCGTAGCAAGATCCCCGAGGAGAGGTGGAATAACGATGCATTCTATCACCCAGATTTCAACAGAAACGGAACTCATAATGTAGATGCCGGTCACTTCATGACGGAAGACCTCTCACGTTTTGATGCGCCTTTTTTCAACATGACCAATGCAGAAGCTGCAGCACTTGACCCTCAACAACGTTTGCTGCTTGAATGCACCTATGAAGCTTTGGAAAATGCTGGAACTTCGCTTCTGGAAGTTCAAGGAAGTAAGACATCCTGCTTTGTTGGATCATTCTGTGGAGATTACACCGATATGTTGATGAGAGATCCTGAGACGGTACCTATGTATCAATGTACTAACAGCGGACATTCGCGGGCTATTCTTGCCAACCGACTTTCGTATTTTTTTAATCTTCAAGGTCCCAGCGCCACAATTGACACGGCCTGTTCTGCCAGTTTGGTTGCCCTCCATCTGGGTTGCCAGAGCTTACGGACGGGTGATGCGAAGAGAGCGGTAGTTGCAGGTGCCAACGTAATATTAAGCCATGAGATTATGATCACTATGAGCATGATGAGGTATGGACACATCAATCACAGTGAGGATCTGGCTAATATAAATCTAGATTCATGTCTCCGGATGGACGTTGCTACACATTTGATGATCGTGCTAATGGATACGCCCGGGGTGAGGGCGTAGGCTGTGTTATCCTTAAGCCTCTTGAAGACGCTCTTAGGGACGGTGATACAATTCGCGCAGTTATCAGAGGGACTGGCTCAAACCAGGATGGTAAAACTTCAGGCATTACGCTCCCAAGTGGCACCGCACAGGAGTTGCTGATTAGAAGTGTCTATGAATCAGCCGGTCTTGATCCACTTGAGACGAGCTATGTCGAAGCTCACGGGACGGGTACTTCTGCAGGGGATCCACTTGAGGCCGGTGCACTTTCGCGGGTATTCTGTCCTGCCCGTTCCTCTGATGAGCCCCTACGCATTGGGTCCATCAAGACAAATATTGGTCATCTCGAAGGTGCCAGTGGCATCGCGGGCGTCATCAAGACGATCCTCATGCTTGAAAATAAGATTCTGCTCCCACATCGAAATTTTAAGAACCCCAATCCTCGTATTCCATTCCATGACTGGAAGTTGAAGGTGAACACTGCATTAGAGCCTTGGATTTCTCGGGGCCCACGTCGTGCTTCCGTGAACAGCTTCGGCTATGGAGGCTCCAATTCTCACGCCATCCTCGAGAGTGCGGAGGACTACCTCTCTTCACATGGATTGAATGGCTCCTTTAGGAAAGCGAAGTCAATCCTCGATTCAGAGTCGGGGGATATCACTAGTGATTACAGTATCCGATCTGCCAGCGGGAATACAAACAGTAACTTAGAGAGCCACACAAATGGCCGCAGCAATGGTAAGGTAGACAATCTACTCCCAGAAGGGCGGACAAGGCTTTTCATCATTTCTGGATTTGATGAAGCTGCCTCCGAGCGACAAGCGAGAATATTGGGTAGCTACCTTGAATCAAGGCAAGGATTGGATGATGACAATTACTTGGACGACCTTGCCTACACCCTGGGCGAGAGACGAACGGAGTTCACCTGGAAAGCCGCCGTACCAGCTTCATCGAAAATTGAGCTGAGTAAAGCTTTGTCAAGTGGCGTCAAATTCTCCAAGGCAAACAAGAAGACAGCTCTTGGATTCGTCTTTACTGGTCAAGGAGCTCAGTGGTGTGGTATGGGTAAAGAGCTAATCACAGCTTATCCAGTATTCCGAAAGACAATCAATAAAATAGGATCGTACTTGGCCAGTATAGGGGCGCCTTTCGATGTAGAGGACGAACTTACCAAAGATCCCAACGACTCCCAGATTGGGCTCGCGCTTTATAGTCAACCGCTATGTTCAGCAGTTCAGATCGCACTCGTTGACCTCCTTGCTTCGTGGGGGATTAAACCCGCATCTGTTACCGGCCACTCAAGTGGTGAGATTGCTGCTGCTTATACCATGGGTGCATTGAATATGGAAGATGCAATGGCAGTGGCCTACTACCGTGGTTTGGCGTCAAGTAATATGCAGAAGACGGGTACCGTGTCAGGATCAATGATGGCTGTTGGCATGTCTAAGGAAGACGCACTGCCTTACCTCTCTACGCTAACGAAGGGAAAGGCGGGAATTGCTTGTGTTAACAGTCCCTCAAGTGTCACAATTTCTGGTGATACTGCAGCAATTGATGAACTCCAAGAAATACTTGAAGAAAAGAAGCTTTTCGCTCGAAAGCTCGCTGTAGAAGTCGCATACCATTCACATCATATGGCACTAGTCGCTGATGAGTACGAAGCTGCCCTCTCAGGTATCAAAATTCGAGAAACAGGTGACATCGAATTCTACTCATCTGTTTATGGTAAGCGTATTGACGCTTCTGAGCTCGGCCCTTCTTACTGGGTAGCCAATATGTTGGGAGAGGTTAAGTTCGCAGATTCTGTACGTCTTCTTTGTCTGGAGACTTCCAGTAGCAAAAAGGGGCGAAAGCGGACCTCTTCATTGGTCATTAGCACGATTGTTGAACTTGGACCTCACTCTGCACTTGCGGGGCCTATCAAGCAGATTCTACAAGCCGATGATAAGCTCAAGGGGGCAGGTATTAGTTATGTTCCATCGCTCGTTCGCAAGGTCGATGCAACCAAGACTACGCTTGATTTGGCAGCAAAGCTGCTGCTTGGAGGATATCCAGTCAACCTTTCTTCTATTAACCGTCCAATTGGCACAGAAAGCCGCAGCGTTCTGGTTGATCTCCCACCATATCCATGGAACCATTCCAACAGCTACTGGGCGGAGCCTCGATTGAGCAAGGTCTTTCGCCAGAGAAAATACCCCCGAACTGATCTTCTTGGCGCATTGGACAGGAATTCTAACCCATTGGAACCGCGGTGGCGTAATCATATCCGCATATCTGAAATTCCTTGGGTCAAAGATCATAAGATCCAGTCAAATGTAGTGTACCCCGCCGCTGGCTATATTGTCATGGCCATCGAGGCAGCATTCCAACATGCAACCGAGAAATCGTTAACAATAGTCGGTTATAAACTTCGAGAGATTGCTATTGGATCTGCCCTTGTTATCCCAGAGCAATCCGATGGTGTCGAAATATTAGTAACATTCAAACCGCATACTGACAGCATTCGTGCACCATCGGATCTGTGGGACGAATTTTGTGTCTACTCAGTTACGGAAGATAACCGCTGGACTGAGCACTGCAGAGGTCTGATCATGGTACAAACACCACAAAGGAGTATCAACGTCATCGATGGTGATGTACAGGAAGTTGCCGAAAAGAAATCCCATACCGAAATCATCACTGAAATGGATGACAAGTGCAAACTCGATGTTGATATTAAAGAGTTCTACGAAAAACTCACTCAACTAGGCCTTGAGTATGGCGAAACATTTGCAAACATGATCAGAGCCCGTGCCGCTCGTAACAGGTGTATTGGGACCATCGCCATCCCTGACACTGCTGCAGTCATGCCGATGAACTTCCAATTTCCTTTCGTATTACATCCATCAACCCTTGATGCAATCTTCCATCCAATCTTTGTGGCTTTAACTGCAGAAGTGGGACCGTTGAAGGACCCTGCCGTGCCGGTCTATGTTGAGGAAATATACATATCTCACGATATTAATTCTAAGCCAGGGGACGAATTAGTGGTTTATACCAATACCAAGCAAAAGGATAACAAGTATTTGACGGCGTCTATGATTGTCATGGATGGAAGCAGCAGAAATAGCAGGCCCGTTGTTACAATTAGTGACCTTACTTGCACCACACTTGCGAGAGAAACTGCCATAGAATCGGGCGAGGAGACTAAGCGTATTGCCTATAACTATGAATGGAAAGCAGACGTCAGCCTCCTCTCCATCAAAGATGCATCTAATCTATGCGCTTATCCTACTCCACCTTCGCAGGAGAGACATGATGTTCGAGCGTTGGAGCAAACTGCATATTATTACATGGAATGGACTCTCTCCAAGATCTCTCCCAATGAGCTACTTAGTATGGAACCCCATTTCCAGAAGCAGTATGCTTCTATGGAGAGATTTATTAAGAGCGTTCGAGAGGAGAAGCTTAGCATCCCGACTGAATTGTGGGTGGCTGCAGACCAAGCGGAAAGGGCCAACTTACGACATGCTATTCGAGACTCAGGACCGGAGGGCCGACTTATGTGTCTTATGGGGCGAAACCTTCCAGCCATCATGAAAGGAGAGATTGATCCATGGTCTCTACTTATACGAGAGCAAGGTCTCGAGGCCTATTTTAGGGAGACGGCTAGAATCGTCCGAACCTACGATGCTGTGGCTAGATATTTTGACCTCCTTGGCCACAAGAACCCCCATCTGTCTGTTCTCGAAATTGGGGCTGGCACTGGAGGGGTTACCTTCCCTATCCTGGAAACACTTGGTGGCGCTGATGGTGAGCTTCCACGCTTCCAGAAATACGACTGCACAGACATCAGTAGTGTTTTATTTGATGCACTAAAAACGAGAGCCGCACCTTGGAAAGACCTAATTGCTTTCAAAGAGCTTGATGTTAACCATGACCCCATTACTCAAGGTTATACTGCTGAGTCTTATGATGTTGTCGTTGCTGCTTACACACTCCATACGAGTAAGTCGTTGCATGCCGCGTTGGACAACGTTCGGAAACTGCTGAAGCCCGGTGGAAAGTTGGTCATTATAGATGTAACTAGAGAACGCATGGTCCCTTTGGTGATTTTTGGTACTCTTCGGAATTGGTGGTCTGCCGAGGAAGAGAATAGGCAGGTGAACCCAGTCCTGTCAGAGGAAGAGTGGCAGAAGGCTCTCTTGGCTAGCGATTTCTCGAACTTAGATGTTGTCGTCTGGGATACCCCCCATGAGCCTGAGCATCAGAGCTCCATGATGGTTGCCACTGCTCCGCTCAAGCAGACTATCGATACTCCAAATGTTCTTGTTATCACAGAAGAAATCGATTGCGGAGTGTCTGTGGCTCGCCTCCTTGAATACCTAACGAATCTCAGGATTGACTTCGAGGTGACTTCCTATGCCCTGGCGAATCCTACGGGCAAGGTATGCATCGTTCTTAGTGAACTTGCCGGGTCTATCTTTAGTGATCCCTCACTAGAGCAGTTTGACACTGCCAAAGATATTTTTACTAAAAGCCGTGGCGTTGTTTGGGTCACTCGAGGGGGTATTCTCTCATCTACAAATCCTAACTCAAACCTTGTGACCGGCTTCGCTAGAACTTGCCGCGCGGAGACTGAGGCAACAGTCATTGCTACTCTCGACCTTGATTCTCAGCCACTACTCTCCCCAGATTCTGCGGCAGAAACTATCTTCAACCTATTCAAGCACCTCTTCATGTCTGATCATTCGTCACCAAATGAGATTGATACCGAGTATGTCGAGAAATCCGGCCAACTGCTCATTCCTCGTCTCATGGAGAACAGTAAGCTAAGCAAAAATATCCTCTCATTCTCCTCTAGGCCTGTTCCCGAGTTGCAGCCATTCCGTCAGCCTGGGAGGCCGCTTGTTATGCACGTTGGCCAGCCTGGTCTTCTGGACACCATCCACTTCATTGATGATGAGAGGATGGCTCAAACTTTGGAAGATGATCAAATCGAGATCGAAGTCAAGGCTACTGGTCTTAACTTTAAGGACGTCATGATGGGTCTTGGACAGATCCAAACGGAAACACTCGGCGGAGAGTGTGCAGGTGTAGTGACAGCCGTCGGCAAGGATGCCAAAGGCTTCGTAGTTGGTGATCGCGTCTCCACTTACGGCTTCGGCACCCTCTCCAACTTCTATCGTGAGAAGTGGACTGCTTTCCAAAAGATCCCTGACGATATGTCTTTTGAAATGGGAGCCGCTCTACCAGTAACCTATGGCACAGCATACTATTCGGTCTACCATCTCGCCAGGGTAGAGAATTGTGACTCTGTACTGATTCATGCTGCAACGGGCGGTCTCGGCCAGGCTCTCATCGAACTCTGCCAACTTATCGGTGCGGAAATCTACGCTACCGTCGGGACACAGGAGAAGAAAGAACTTTTAATGAAGCAATTCAAGATCGCTGAAGATCATATTTTCTACAGCCGTGATGGTAGCTTTGCCAAGGGTATTATGAGGATGACTGGTGGTAAGGGTGCGGATGTAATCTTCAACTCTCTTGCTGGGGAAGCATTACGGCTTACTTGGGATTGTATTGCTCCATACGGTCGCTTCATTGAGCTAGGCGCCCGTGACCTCACGATCAATACCCGTTTAGAAATGAAGAACTTCATCAAGAACCCAATGTTTGCGGCTTTCAACCTTGTCTACTTGATCAGGGCCAGACGGGAGGTTGGAGATAAGGTCTGGGCAGATGTTATGGATCTGTTCCGCAGTAAGTCCATCAAGGGGCCATCTCCACTACACGTGCACCGCATTTCAAAAGTTGAGGAAGCCCTGCGGATTATGCAATCTGGGAAACACATGGGCAAGTTAGTTGCGGTGGCCGAGCCGGATGAGGTTGTTCAGGTATGTGTTTTCACGCTAGGAATAGCAGTTATCTAACTGGCTCCTATCTAGGTTACCCCTAAAGATATAAGTAAGAACCTGCTTCGCCCGGATGCATCCTACTTACTGGTAGGCGGCCTCGGTGGCATCGGGCGAGCTACTGCGCTCTGGATGGTGAATCATGGCGCCAAGAATCTCATTTTTGCGAACCGCAGCGGCTTAGCATCTCAGGAAGCTCAGGATACTGTTAGTGCTCTCAGATCAAAAAATGTCTCTGTTGCTGTCTACAGCTGTGATGTCAGCCAGTCAGAAGCGCTTAGTGAGTTAGTAGCGGAAAGCAGCAAATCCATGCCACCTATCCGCGGTGTTATCCAAGGAGCCATGGTCCTACGTGTAAGTCCTCCTTATCTCCCTCAATTTCCTTGACCTCATACCAGGAAAATATACTAATGCCTCATTTAGGACGGTTTGCTCGAAAAGATGCCCCTTGCTGACTACCTTGCGGTCATCCGTCCCAAAGTTCAAGGCACCTGGAATCTACATAACCTCCTCCCTAAAGATATGGATTTCTTTCTTATGCTCTCCTCAATCAGCGGCGTCATCGGCAACGCTACCCAAGCAGCCTATGCTGCAGGCTCTACCTTCATGGATGCCTTTGCCGCATACCGCAACACTCTCGGACTCCCTGCCGTAACTCTTGATCTTGGGGTCATAACTGAGGTTGGGTATCTGGCTGAGACGGATAAGGAGTTGGCCGCCGGTATGCAAAGGCAAGGCTTCGAGGGTACAAGTGCGGAGAGCCTTATGACATTGATTCAATCCGCCATTGTCAATCCCAGGCGTGAGGGACTGCTGGCACAAACGGTTACAGGCCTGGGCACCTGGAGGGAGGGCGAATCGCTTGCTACATTTGACCTTCCTATATTCAGCCACTTCCGACGCCAGACCTTCAAAAAGGATGGAGCCACTTCCACTGGGGCGCGTGTGCGAGATACGCTCAAGGCTGTAAAGACACTGGACAAGGCGGCCGACCTGATCTGCGTGGCGCTCATCGATAAGATCAGCTCCAGGTCAAATATTCCGGTGGATGATATCTCACGTGAGAATCCAATGAGCAATTACGGGATTGATTCACTGGTGGCAGTTGAGATGCGGAATTGGATTGTGAGGGAGATGGATAGTACAATGCCGATTTTAGAGCTGCTTGCGAACCAGAGTTTACAGCAGCTGAGTGCGAAGATTGCGCAGAGGAGCCGGTTAGTGGATTTAAAAGTAGCAGAGAAGGATTAGAATAAGAGCATAATGCATGTAATCGCTCCACTCGCTGTAACAGGCCATGGTCGCGAGCTTTACTCACTGTAAATAGTTGGGAGCATCAGCTCCATTCATTACAGTCATTCATAACTATAGACTTATAATCTTTGTATCCGCCTACGAGTACATCCCTTTATCACTATTCCCACCTATAATCATAGGTACTCACAACGGATGGAGCCCATGATTATAGGTAATTATAGAGAGTCAAGCCTATAATTAGCAGTGGTTGCACCATGGTCGCATTAGCCTAGCAGTATCCCTTCGCCTGGCAAGCCATGGCCAATTGTGCACCCGTAACTATTGCACACAGCAATTTCACGCAATCAGATTTGAAAGGTGTTAGCCGGTATCTGATTGGGTAATATATCCCTATTTAGCCATAGTTGAACATAAAAAACATAAATGCACAATCAGCCATGGCTTGTCAGGCGAAGGGAAAGTTCAGTTCCTTCTTTAGTTCAACTTTTTATTACTCTTCTACCCATACTTTAACTTTTACTATTATCTAAGGATAGCTAGTGTGACACTTAACATGATTAAGATCCACCCTAGTATCGATTTTATACAGAGCTGAAAGAAAAAAGAGTCATACTCCAGATATTATAGAGGGCATTCAAAAAAAATTCTTTGCTAATAAGAGTTATCTTAAAAGATACAACAATACCGCACCCCTCCTTGACCTACTTCATTCAAACTCCATCCTTAGGCGTCAGTGGGGTACGTAAACAAGAATGCCCGGACTTCACAGCTCTCTCTTGCGGGAGTATCAGGAGCTGCGTTAGGCAACTCGACAGAAGTATGTGGGATCCCTAAAAGTGATTAACACGATATCGACTGATTTTAGAAATCTTGAGACAAACCTTGAGCAACTGAATTATCTGAGTCGTAATTTTTGAAAAGTAGAACTTCGTTTTGCTGTTGCTCATTCAAGTAATACCACTTTGTATTAGGATCTTGTATACCATACCTCGCCGTGATTAGTTGGCCTGGTAGTACACGATCAAACTCTAAGATTTTATCTGGAGAGATAGATTGTGCATCAGATACAACAAGTGGCCAATTTTTTACAGGGCCGGAGATAGGGCGCCAAATACTATTTTTTGTAAGCTTTATAGTGACAATAAACGTAAAACAAAACGAATACATACTTAACCATCCGAACACGACCTTTCAGAAGGTAATCTGCTCTATCTGGAAAGATTTTGCGGATTCGCTTTTCGATCTCCGGTTTTGACAGATCTAAAGTATAATTTAGTAAAGAAATAAGAAATATGAGCATTAATTTTACTAAAATCTTCAGCATACATACCAACATGTACTTCTTTACTTACTTCCTTAGATATTCCCCCCATTCCATTATCACTACTTCGGTTCTCAAGTTAAAAAGATCTTAGTAAAGTTCATAAAAATTATAAGATTATATATGCTTACTTGCCAGTTCACAATATGTATTTCGTCAATGTTATCTATGATTGCTTTAAACAAAGCAATTGATTCAGGAAGATAACGTGATTCGACTATGGCATGATCTTTAAACTCTTCAGGAGTAAGACCAGTCTCGTGCTTTACAAATTGAAAGCCATTAGTATCAAGAGTATACTCGAATTCCTTTCCCCGGACATCATATATCATTTCTTCGAGACCTTGATGCATAACAACATTTGTCTTTCTAGGGTCATCCTTTACTCCAACAAGTAACAATTTTTCAGTTTTATAATAATCTTCCCATTTCATATAATTCAACTTAGTAGTGATATCTCTAGGGGCCAGAATTGTAGACATAATTTTATGGAAAGTCCAATTGTAGTAAGCTGAAATATTTTCAATAGCCAATAGATGAACAGTGACTGAAGTTTAACAACACTTGGGTCGGTAAACAGAATGATCGATCACTACCTTAAGAACTTAGGATGTATTCACAACAAGGCAATGCTATCATACAAAAGGTCTTTGTCTTTTAACATGCCTTTATAAGTGGAGATGAACAGAACTTGACAACCGATTGGCGGAATTAAGACATCCTAACAGCGTGTAACATGTGCTCTTTATCTTTCGGTGCAATAAGCTAAGAAGGAATCGGTGTCAAATGTTTAGTTGACTCAAGTATATACCCGGCGAAGTGCATGCAATGTGAGAAGGTAATGAAAATGTGCCTCGGACGGTGATAAAGTCCCAGATTGAAGCACTAACGCCCTGAGCCCTCATTGATCAATAGCAGAGTGTTAGCCTAGCCACAGGAACTACCAACTTTGTCCGGTACTTTCCTTCCACTTGCATGCACTAATCCTCAAAAACTTTCCGTTTGTAATAAAAGGTGTAGTGTACCATCTTATTCTCGGATTCCGGCGCTAATTATTATGCTATATTTAGATATAATATTATGTTGATGGCCGGGAATGACGATACTTATTATGAGAGAGCTTTATTCTCAATGATTGACGTCTAAATCGCCGCAAAATTTGAAGTATAGCCTTCTAAAGGATGGATATCTTGCTATGTGATAAGTCGCCGGCTATTATTCCCCGTTGGCAAAATGGTACAGCATAGGAGCAAGAAGCAAGGTAGGCAATTTATGGACGGTTTACAAGTCAATGATTATTACCTACCACCGAACGTAACTCTAAATCGCCATCTATAACTTCATATAAATAGCTTCTTACTGTCATCTTATGGGAGAATAAGTTCCTTCAAGTAACATTCCTCATTTGTCTCATATCATCCTTTGTACTTGAGGCCGATTCTCTTACAATCCTCTTATTGCCAACTTTCAGAATGAATAAGACAGCTCTTCTTATATTGGATGTACAAGCCGGTCACGTTTCCCGCCTCAAGTTGCCACCTACTTACTTTCCTCTTCTCTCCAAAACAATTGATACTGCTCGCGACTCTGCCAAAGTAATATACACAACTGTTGGCTTTCGCCCAGGCCACCCTGATGTTGCAGCTTCGAACTTTACCTTTTACCCTTACGCGAAACGAAATGTTTTCGTCAGCGGTTCTCCGGAAACACTTATCGACCCGGCCATCACTCCACAAAAAGATGACATTATTGTGGAGAAAAAGCGCATGAGTGCATTTTCTGGGGGTGGGCTAGATGTTATTCTAAAAAGCTTGGGCGTTGAAACAGTAGTATTGACAGGAACAAGTACTGCAAGAGTAGTGCTGTCGACCCTCTGTGAAGCAGCAGATAAAGATTATAAGGTTATAGTTTTGAGGGATCTGTGTGCAGACGGTGATGAGGAGTTACACAATATGCTAATGGACCAGGTGTTTAAGAAGAGAGGAGAGGTAATAAATGCTGACGAGTGGTTGGAGAGGCTGAAAGCTTGAGACTTAGAGGTTATGGTTGATGACAGGAGGAAATTGGTCGTCGACAGTGGTCCGGCGAACGTGATCAAATAAGAAAACGCAATCAAATTTGTTTCTTGCTATCGTCATTTATCCGAACTCATTCTTTAACTAAATAAATATGTCAACTATCTTGGAAATGTTATAACCTCCCGTAAGAGCTTTGCCTAAGATAAGAAAGAAGTAGAGTGTATAGGACGTACAATTTGTCATGAAAACCTAGTATAGAACCATTAGAGATCCAATCAAAGACTCAAACTGCTATGTAACCTGGACTCATATGCGGTAAGACTGATATCAATTACTGTAGCAATAAGGACGATATCACCTATAAAGAAGTAATGACATTACCTAGCGACAGTACAAATTAATTCAGTGACATCACTAACAGTCGGACGGGCTAGCCTAAGCTAGATATACGGAATAACAATAACCCTACAGAAGTAACAAATAGAATTTAAGGTAAAATGGGTACTAAAAAAGGAGGACTTTAGCTTAATGGAAGAGGATTAAAGCCAGGCGTGAGAAGCATCAAAGGAAAGGGGAGAGCCATGGATAGAGATCTATCAAGTGAAATCAAGAACAACGAATGTAACGATAAAAGCTGGAAAGACACAATCACCCAAAAAGCTAAGGTAATCCCTTAAGAAATTTGACTGAGTATTATTAACAAAGCACACACGAATGGTATGTGGCAGCCATGATAAGATCTAAGCCGAATACTAGCATAACACTGGCGATACGTACAAGAAGGTATGGATTAAAGCCACTTGCTTTCCATTGTGCGCGTGAGCACTTCTTGATAGACCCCCAAATATTTCATTTTTAGCTAACTATCATGGAAATGGGATAAAGTACACATAATTCAGAAGGCTACGGAAAATCCCGGAAAGCTATCATACCACTTAGAAGAAACAGCAGAGGCGAGAGAACCGAAGTCCAGATATAGCAACGGCATGTACAGTAATCAAATATTGGATAACCATGAAGTGACTAAGTTATGAAACGATTGGACGCAGTAACCTATGATGGTAGCCATGATTGCAACGCTAAACTGATGCACATGGCGTCTGCATCATAATCATATTATAGTGAGCACTGCAGGGTCGAAAACGAAGCACTTTATCATTAGTATCGTCATTTCCGGCCATCGACGTAATATGAGATTAAAATAATATAGTATTATTACCAGAATCCGAGCATCAAACACCAAAACTAAGCCATTCATTCTAATCGGCAGGTTTCTAAAGCTTAATGCATGTCAGTGCAGGGAAAGAAAGTACTGAGTATAATGATACTAGAGTGAAAGTATCCGAATAATTACCGTTGCCTGGAACTAATTGTGAAGATCACCGCTGTTCGGCCAATATTCGTAGAATAGTGGTCACCTCGTAAAATGTGCCATGAACGGTCCCATGCCGACCAGCAACGAAGGGTAATAGCAGACAGATCGGCTCTGCATGCAACGGCGTAAAACTATCGATACACCGGCTCTAAAGCAAAGCAATTGATAAAAAACCAAGCGAAAGTCTAATGCCGAGTGCTCCTTACCCGCATCCGGGAATACACATATCTACTATTATCTTTTAATTTCCCTAATTGGTTTTTGAGTCCGTTTACCTCCACCTATGAAGCATGTCAGAAGATAAAGAATTTTGTATAATAATCTTGGTCCTGTCTTGCTTAAATTGTGCTGTTGACTCCAAGAATTGCTAAGTTGCTGAACATCAACGATATCCGAAGTTATTCCAACTCATACTTTCACAAAATGAGCTCTACGGTTACCTCTACAGTCACTTCCACAAGCCCGTCTTCTAAAGACATTACAACTGCATTCACTTACCTAAAATGGCAGGATTGTTATAAGACAGATGGGGTGCTAGAAATTGTGGCAAAAGAAGATCCTAGAAAAACAAACATGGTCTTTCATAAAGGCCCTCCAGAGATTATTCATGACGTTCGAGGATACGAGCCCGAGTATAAACTTGATACCCATGGCTTTCAATTTGAGAAGCATACAACTGCTCTTACTCCCGAAGAGTTTAAAGATCGTGCTATAGTCAACTCTCGCTATTACCCTGAGTCAATCGCATTATACAAAGAACGTCTGGAAGGCGTTGACGAAGTCTTTATCTTGACCTATGAGGTTAGTACAAACTTCCAGTAGTTAATTTACATAGATATCATTAATTCTAATTTGTTAGAATCAAACCTCCGCCGAACCTGTTGGGAGATTGTCCGAAGATGGGGATAAAGAAGCACACGTTGGTAAGTTGATTGTTACTGCAATAGAGTAATAGCTTTGTTTACTGAAGTTAAAATCTAGATCAATCAGCAATCGAAATCGAAAAACGTATACACAGAGTGTTCCCAGATAGGGCAGATTTTCTTCTTAGAGGCCGTATTCGAGTTATCAAGTACACATTCCACCATTGTACTTTTCAATTTCAAAAGCTTACTAGAAGCAGTTTATGGCGTCCACTTCAAGGTCCTGTTCAAAATTATCCAATGATTGTGTCCGACGGGCGGAGTATTTCTCAAGACTGCCTTGTCGAGTTTGACCGTGTGCAGTCACATAGAACAAATAGAGCAAGACTGGTTATGCATGATCCCAATGCAAAGTGGTATTACATGAGCGACCAACAACGAGACGATGTACTGTTCGTTAAATGTTATGATACGGATACGAATAACCCAGTGACAAAAGGTTAGTTTTTAATATTCATAAAGTTCATTAATAGGTGTTAACTATCTCTAGGATGTCCCCACGCTTCTCTTAAGTTACCTACTGCAACGCCAGATACTCCTTATAGAGAGAGTTGTGAAATTCGGGCTTATGTATTCACGTACCCCATTGAAGATTAAATAGAATTGTTGTACAAGGATTTCAGGGGGAGACTTTCGTTCAATGATAAATTGGCTTAGCTGGCATACCTCTCCTGAAAAAGCAGAGAAGTACGGAAACTGCAGTGCGTGTACTTTCATGTGGCAGGCAAATCAGCATATAGTTTTATTGAGCCGTAAATATTCTATGTTTTCAACTAAGTAATACAATTTTGATATTGTGAACGCTTTTTTTCCAGTGGAACTCCTGTGATTTCAGGCAACATCTTTTTGAGTCCGCCTGTAATAGCTACCCGATTGACGCTGCCTATTCTTACTCAGTTGAACTGGCCCGGTAAGATTCAGGCGCCTTGTATCAGTCTTCTAAGCTGTCTCTCTAAGCTGCTGGATCTCGACTTTATCTTCGCACATCATCTTGATACAATATATATCCCTGATTTTCCCAATTACTTAAGCACAATGTAAGAGTACTTGATAGTGCAAAGTACAGAAAGGTCAGGTACATAGCAAGTAGATTTCAGGGCGTGAAATCAGATATATGACAGTGAGCTTTCCAGTTCATAGGCTAGTATAGTCTACCGGCTATACCGTCGGTCAATGGTCTAATATTTGGTATATGCATATGGGCTGGGATAGTTACTACAACTGTTTATCGTATAGCCTCACATATACCTAGGGATTTGGACGTCATAGTGAAGAAAATATCCGAACCCATCTCAAAGCAGATTCTTTCGCAAAAGTATAGCTAAAACCTTTCCGTAAGCAATTTTTTCCAGGTGCCAGGGAATATGATATGCTAATCATGCATTGAAGACAAGAGTACCCGCTGCTACCAATACTCAACACCGATATTATTGCATATTAGACGAATAATCTTAGTTTAATTTCTTTTAATAGAGGCAACACTTCCCTTGTAATTGGCCGAAATACGGACGAACCCCGTTCACAAGACTGTTGCGGCGTTCGTGTCTATTATGGGCATCGTCGATAGTCACCAAGGAGGAATGAAGTCTATGCCACCGTCAAAAGAAAAGAACTATCTTAAGAATCCTTTACTATGATGGGACTAGTGAGCCCAACAACTGAAACTTCTAATCTTACAAAACTCTCTGTTTTCCGCCACTTTACCAATATCAACAAGGATAACGGCATGGCAGTATCTGCTTTTGCACATCTTGTCGCAACTTCTTCATGAACAGATCTCGTATTGGGGCTTATTGCCTCTCTCATTGCAGCATATAGCCTCCACTTTGGAGCTTCTGAAGTGACATACAACGCCATTATCAGGATCGGAAAAATCAAGAATGCTCCTGCGTTTTCCGATGAAGTTGAGCGTAGAAGTTGTAGACTGTTTGGTTATAGATACTTTACTCATAAAATTGTGGATTCGAGTCGCAGAACTAAACGTCGAGTCGGCCTGCCTCTGAGGATTGCTACTGAAATTGATCTTCTTTCAGCTATTAACGTGTATTTTATAAAATGAGGACTTCACACAAATAGAGATTTCTAAACCCTGTGGTCTTCCATTGCTGTCTAAGTCATTTCCAAGATTCCTTTGCTAACGATCCACTTATTAATTATGTAGTGTTTTTTAACCGGAGGAGTTTCCATTTGCAACGCCAGCACAACGTCCTATTGGTATAATGGCGCACTAGAGAGGCCCATGGGTAAGCACTTCCGAGTACCTAAATCCCCCTCCTGATAGGCCAACATTACACAATTAAGCCCGAAATACTAAGCTACTCCGCCCAATACACATCTACACTAGAGGGACAGAGGTAGCAAATTATATAAAGACGTCGTCCAAACTGCAAGCTAGGAGGCTAAAATTAAATTGGTAACGGCGACATAAATAGACAGAATATCAGTGAGGTATGTTGGCTTGCAGAAGCAAAGTTGCCCCCGCTGATGTCGGAGAGTCAGCACGGAGTTAAATTGTATGAAGTCTCCGACACACATGACCGGGAAACACATGCGCTCTCTATATGTGATTTAAACTGACCGATTGGCGGTTAAAAGGTGAGGCTATTTTAACTTCAGCAACTCCTCGAAAAATTCATTCGTATAAAAAACAGCAATCCATTTGTACTAAAATCTTTAGTTTCAATATCCTATCAGATATGACCTGGGTTCTCTCAAGCCGCAATCATAAAGCTATCAGAATTGCTTTATCATTTTACTGGCCAAAGGTTCAATCGAGGCTTAAATATCCAAGATATTGAACACAGTTAGACTAGGAAATTGGGACGCTAATGGCCCCTCAGGAGTATGATCAGATAATCGTCGATATCAAAGATTACATCTTCCATTATGATATCAACTCTCCTAAAGCATGGAATAATGCTCGGATTGCACTTCTAGATGCAATAGGCTGTGCAATTGAGACAGTGTCGAGAAGTGAAGACTGTAAACGGATGTTTGGGCCTATAGTCCCTAATTCCACTATACCTCACGGCTTTCGGCTACCCGGCACATCCTACATTTTAGATCCGTTAAAAGGATCTTTTGATATGGGCACAGCAATCAGATACCTTGATCACAATGACGCAATAGCTGGAGCAGATTGGGGACACCCTTCAGGTGAGTATCAGAACTTTGATGAAACGAGAAACAGGCTGATACAGGACCTTTCAGACAACCTTGGAGCTATTCTTTCTGTTGCCGACTGGCTCTGTCGTTCTTCGGAAGCCGGCGTTATTAAATACAATGGCCCATCTTTGACCTTAAAGACGATATTGATAGCTCTCATAAAAGCGTATGAGATTCAAGGCTGCATGCTATTACATAATGCTTTCAACACTTATGGGCTAGATCACGTTATTCTTGTTAAGTTAGCTTCAACAGCTGTCGTTAGTTGGCTACTAGGCTTAACGGAAGATCAAACAATGGCAGCGATATCGCAAGTCTGGATGGACGGGCATGCTCTACGAATCTATCGACAGAAGGGAAACGCGATCTCTCGCAAAGGCTGGGCTGCCGGAGATGCATGTATGAAAGCTACCCAGCTTGCTCTTTTAACTAAGGCTGGACAACCGGGCTCTCCAACGCCTTTGACAATGCCGCGTTGGGGATTTTATGCTAACTCCTTCGGCAATAACCACTTCGATCTTCCGAAGGAATATGGAAGCTGGGTGATTGAAAACATTATATTCAAAGTCATGCCAGTAGAAGGTCATGGCATTACATCAGTCCAAGCATCAATGGTGCACTCCAAGACACTACAAGCTAGGGGGCTCCGGGCCGAAGGGGATATAAGGAGGATAGTTATTCGAACGAATGCGGCGACAGATATGATAATCAATAAAACCGGATCACTTACCAATGCAGCTGACCGAGATCATTGCTTACAATATCTTGTCGCTCTTACTTTCTTGAAGGGTGCACTACCAGAAGCGGCTGATTTCCTTGATAGTAGCATATGGTCAACCAGCTCTACCTTGAATAGCCTCAGAGAAAAGATTGAGATTTTTGTGGACAATCAATTAACTGAAGATTATATGGATTTGGATGTTAAAAGTGTTGCATCTGGAGTGATGGTCGAACTTTCAAATGGCGAAAAATTAGAGGAGGTACTGATACACTTTCCAGTAGGCCACGGAAAGAACTCGCAAACACTAGATATTGTCAGGGAGAAGTTTCAGAAGAATATGGCGCTTATGTTTTCACAAGACGAAATTGACAATATTTCAGCTCTGGTAGAAGACATGGTAAATGAAGAAAAGACTATTTCCAAACTTTTGGATTTACTGGTACGAGAGAGTGCGGTGAGCTCGAAGTTGTAGTATAATATCCATAACCTGTGGCATCTGGAAGTTCAAATTGATCTCACATTGCAGACCGTTCTTTCAGCACAATCATCTATTACATGCGTGCAAAGTTTAGAATCACAATTAGCTTGAGCTTCCATAGAAACTTAGACTGAAAGTTATATTATATATAGCCTATATCTTAAAGGAACGTAGCTGGCTAATAATTTTTAGGCTAAGAAATTCCCAGTGGCTCTTTCCCCAGCGCCTAGTTTGTCCTAAAAGCCCGCACACAACTTACATCACATAGAAACAAATTTATTAGCTGCGCCTAGACTCAATGGTGGCATTTAGAGAATCGAGAGCTTCATTCGGTGGTGTTCATTTGCATCGACAATTTCCAACATGTACCATTGAAAATGCCACGGTCGCTGAGCAGGCAGATGGACAGTAGGGACTGAACATATCATCTGATAAAGCAGAGAGTTTTGAATCCAGCAGACCGAGCGAGAACCGAAGAATTCGAAGATAAGTTCTTCTCTACATTGTTATAACTTACAGGCTTTACTGTCTACCGGATAACTAAGCCGCACTAGAAACTCGTAGAATGGCGCAAAGATGTTGAATTTCTAACTTATTCTTAAAGTGTACTATACTTGCGTCTTATTGTTTCTCTTCACACCGAAGTATATCTTACGATATAATTTGGCACGTACGTTAACATTCCAATCTCTTCATTCCAAGTAGACTATGTATCAAGATACTGCATCGAAGATACTGTCATAGTATATTCATGGCAAGTCGCGATATGAAAAGGCTTTCTGACAAACACAATTCATAGGATATCCTCCCCTCAGACTGGGGTAAGTCCGACATAAAGGCCTTTACTCATAGGAACTATGTAGAAGCAGGGCTTTAATCTTTTAAACCTAACCAAGTCACGATAGATCACTACCAATATCTTTTCAAAGTTTTTATAGCATAATGGAGCTTAGCTCATCTATTTCAAGCCGCCACTATTGAAAATCGGTGACCAGAAGAAGCTAAATGACATACTTCTAGGCTCGTGCAACACTTTTAATTATTATTACTATAGACCTTGTATTAATTATCATATCAAGCTTGCTATAAAAACGCTGGTATTGTCCATCTCCTACCCCATCATATTCCATCTGAGAGATCTTGAGGCACTGTGTGCTTGGCTCTTTTCTAGAATCAGAATCAAGAGATCTTAAGCCTTCAAGCTTTCTAGCCACGTGTCTGCGGGCAGCACATTGCCCCTCTTCTTGAATATATTATCCATCAGGGTGTTATGCAGAGCCTCATCAGTATCTAAACACAGATCTCTGAGAATTACAAGTCCAAAGTCCTTATCTGCTGCCTCACACACTGTCGAAAGGACTACACCTCCCGTACTAATCCCTGTTAATACCAAGTTCCCAATACCTAAACTTCTCAGGATCATATCCAGCCCACTTCCAGCAAAGGCGCTAACGCGTTTCTTCTCTACGAGAATATCACCTTCTTGTGGGGCGGTAGCTGGGTCAATACGAGTTTCAGGAGACTTAGCCACGAAGGCACCAGCCTTTTTGCCGGCGTAAAAGGTCGGGTTTGAAGCCGCAATTTCAGGGTGGCCTAGGCGGAAAGAAATAGTTGCATAGATGACTTTAACAGATGACGAGCGTGCCGCGTTAATGGTCTTAGAGAGGAGCGGAAGATAGGTTGGTGGCAGTGCCATACGCCCGGTGACACCAGCTTGCACGTCCATTACCAGAAGGGCTGTTTTGTCCATTGTGGAAATAAACTGTTTTCAGTTTTATGGAGTTTTTCTAAAGGTAGCCACTGACAAGTTCAAGAGAGGTGAGCCTGAGTGCTACGATGTGAGGATGGAGGCTCTTGGTGATGCATACCCGTACCTAGGTGCATCTTATACGGGGTTTAGAACGGTAACGGAGATAAAAAAGTTTGGCCGCTAGTCGGCAGCTCTTCACCGAAAAATCCGCCAGTAATCTATCGTTAACTCAATCATTTTCGGTATCAATATTGTTGGTACAATCTACGGGTCCTAGCCCAGATTACCAATTTACCTATAGTTTGAAGGATGAAGCACAAAAATCCTCGCCAACTAATCTAATCTATATGCGGATTCAGTTCCATCAGTCACCAGTAATACTGATAAGACTGAGCTATAGCTTTCCATTCATGAGACCACGCGGTAGCCAAGGTGTACCTGATATAGGGATAACTACCCGTACAGTACAACCAGGCCCCTTGACTACCTCTTGCATTTCGATGCATTATATTTTTCCTTGCTGCTTTAACTTTGAAAAGTATGCGTCTCGGCCAGTTTTCAATAATGTGATTTGCCCGTCCTTAGTCTTCACGGCAATCAAAGTTCGGCTAATCCATGCTTATCTGAACTGCGTGCTTGAGCTTCAGTTCGGACTTAAGCCGTAAGAGTAAATCAAGATACAAATACATTGCTTCAAGTTAAAGATGGTTTTCTGACAGTTGGTTCAACTGGAATTACTGGTTCTGTAATATAATAGGTTGAAACCTTCTGTATCTGAGCAGACCATCACTTATATGCAAACAATCACATAGTTGGGAACATAAATTTAGATACGGATTTCAAACTCAAAAATTTACCTATTTTTCATAAACCCGGCAACTTTAACTAAAAGTTTGACTTTAACCTCAACCTAAAATTTTTGTGGTATCTCTGCTTCTAAGCTATTGCATGTGTTCATAACTTACCCATACTCTCAGTTTTATGGCCAATATGCCTCGTTATGCCGAGCGCTCTGACATAACCCATAATAATGGAGCTGTATCTGGAAGCTATGGGACGGTCACTAAGGGGATTGCGTACCAACCACTATCTGAAGTGGCGGGAACTGTTCAGCCAGAAGACTCAACTCCCCTTCTCCCACCGCAAAGTGACGAGTATTCAAGCTTCTCTACTGCTCAGAAGACTTTTATCATTTTCACTGCAGCATTTGCATCAACATTCTCACCCTTATCATCAAACATATACTATCCGGTGATCAATTCAATTGCCCACGATTTGCATGTTACTCCCGCCATGATGAACTTTACTATCACGGCTTACATGGTAAGTTGAATAGTAACTAGACGGAATAGAAAGATTGAGCTCTGACTTTCAGAACAGATTTTCCAGGGCCTTGCGCCAACCTTTATGGGGAACCTGTCTGACACTGTGGGCAGAAGACCTGTATACGTGCTTTGTTTTGGCATCTACCTCTGCGCAAATATTGGTCTTGCGCTTCAACGCAATTACTGGGTTTTACTGGGGCTTCGAGCATTGCAGAGTACCGGAATCAGCGCCACTATTGCGCTCTCCAACGCCGTGGCAGCAGATACAGTTACTTCAGCCGAAAGAGGTACATACCTAGGAATTGCTGCTCTTGGAAGCATACTTGGACCGGCTTTAGGTCCTACTCTTGGTGGTATTACTAGCAAATACTGGGGTTGGTACGGGATATTCTGGGTTCTAGTAATATCCTCCGGGTTCATCTTCATCTCCATACTCTTATTCTTTCCCGAAACGTGTCGGCTTATAGTTGGTGATGGCTCCATTCCTCCTCCGTCTTGGAACCGTTCCTTAATAAATATTCTCTCGGAGCGCCGCAAACGAAGAGAAGGAATAGATATGGAAGAAGAATACGCTCATCGTGATGAGCTATCCAAGAAACGGAGGATTGCTTTCCCTAACCCACTGACCACACTTCGCCTCCTATTCGAGTTGCCAACCGGCTTAGTTCTGCTTGTAAATGGAGTATTCTTTGGCACATATTATGCGATCACTTCGAGTGTGCCCGTAGAATTTGCACGTATATATGGTCTTAACGACCTACAGATAGGCTTGACATACATACCAATCGGGGTTGGGACGATCTGCTCATCTTTCACAAATGGCTGGGCAATTGATCGGAACTTCAAAAGAATTGCTGTCAAAAATGGAGGTATGCCACAAATCAAGAATGGAAAACAAGACCTCACCGAGTTCCCAATTGAACGTACAAGACTTCAAATTGCGATTCCCGCCTCAATTGCTGGTGCTATCTGCATCGTAGTCTACGGTTGGGTTTTGCATTATAAAGGACCACTGTGGGTTTCGATTGTATTTCTCTTCTTGATTGGCTACTTTATGACCGCAAGCTATAACGTCATGAATGTGTTGATTGTAGATCTAAATTACGATGCACCTGCTACAGCAACAGCAGCCAATAACTTCGTTCGATGTTTTATTGGAGCCGCTTCAACGGCAGTTATCGTACCACTGCTAGACAACATGGGAAGAGGTATAAGTTATACCATAGTAGCCGGAATATGTACCAGTATTACGCCTCTCTTATTTGTAGTATATGGGTATGGATTACAGTGGCGACGAGAACGAGACGCAAGAAAGATATGACCCATCGAGATCTCGATAGTTTGTGCTTAGACTTGCGATTGCTCCAAGCGAGCTTTAGAGAATATCAAACTCTCCATTTCTAGATGCAAGATCACATTTTGTTAGTATTGGTTTAGATTGGCGGTTCAGAATTGGCATAACTATTCTAAAAGCGTGTATTGGCTCAAAGGAATGCCTGGACTATGAGCGCTGGAGATACACATTGCTAGAGATAGGTGCATAAACGGTAAAGTTGTCTAGAGATTAGGTAGCAGGGCTTCTAATGGTTGAATATTATTAGCACAGGTTTCAGATATTTACTTAGCTTGATGGATATGTAGTAACCTATGGTACATTTGAATGAAGAGCTTGGGGTTTTGGCAAGCTGAGAAGGGTTGAAAAATTAAGACCTACTGGGTATCTAATATACCATGGCATAAGAAATATCCCACAATAGCTAATCCTGAGGTTACTTTTATTTAAATATACGTATTTGCAGTATGATTAGGGGTAATCCGTTCGTCCCTTTCAACATTTCCCACGGTGAGATAGAAAGCCAACGAATCTAACCGAGGAGGTCTGCAAAAGACTATATATACGCCACCACGCACTCAGGTTTTATATTCTCCCCAAATTACTCATTTTCCACCGCTGGAGGAAGTTGACCCTTCTTAAGACTTATCTACTTTGTTCTTGATACTATATCGCCACAATGATTCTGAATATCAAATCAAGGAAACTTGCAACTTTGTATACACTCTTGTGTTCGTCATTAAATTTTGACCCTGTTCATGGACGTACTCCCCCAAGCTACAGTCCGTCTACATCAAATACACTGAATGTCACATTTAATGAGGATCTTTCGATCTATCCGGGGCAGCCTCTACATCCTACTGGTAGGAAAGCTTTCCCTTTGCAATGGAAATGTTTACCCCTGTCCACAGGAGACAAGTACTTATTCGCTGATAGAAGCGGCATCCATACCTACTCTGGCTGCACACTTAGACCCCTTTGAGCCTCACATTGCCTTCATGATTGACATAGAAATAATTCAATCCGGTCTTGCTTACCCACTTCTCCATTGGTATCAAGCAGACTTATGGGTCGACAATCTGACTGGTGAATCTATTCTGCGCAATCTCACCGATAATGGAGCAGCATATGTTGGACCTCAACCAAAACCCGGTCCTAGTCACACTTATGTAATTCTCCTGTTCCGACAACCATTGAACTACAAGTTTCCCCCATGCTTTAGCGACATGCTCCCGTTAAGTATAGAGGCCAGATCTGGATTTGATCTCCACCTCTTTATGAAAATAGCAGGTCTAAAGGATCTATTGGCCGCAAACTATTTCACCTCTCAAGAACCCAGGAGCCGTCCCACCACCACATCATTGAGCAGGCCGCCATGTGCCACAGCGACTGGGACTGGGAAGATAGTGACTGAAGAGCTGCATGAGGATCTATAAACATGGTTATAGCATCGACTTGTTGAACTCATTTGTCATACCAGGGAGGAAAATTTTGGCATCAGGGTAATAAAAGAGTAAAGATATCAGTAGATGATTGAAGTTGATGGTGTTTTTTCACGAGTTCCTGATAATATTATGGCATTCACTGCGTGCTGCCCATCCCTTCTGTACCAAATATTTTAGGTATAGCTTTGTCATTGTTTCAATATCACTGACCCACTGTGGGAGACCGAATTAAACTCTCTGGGCTTTGTGACGCTGGAACCGTTTGTGAAGGAAATAAATCGCACTACTACACTTAATAAGGCTTCCAAATGATCCTGTGAAAATGCCATGTGCTGAAGTAATGGCGACCGCTGATGCTTTCTTCGTCAGACTGTACCCTCGACAAATATACCAAGATGGATGTTGCTCCAGTAGCACTTTGAACGTCTCGGCCCCAAGAAGTATGGCTCCGTTACAGACATCAAAGATTAAGCTGAGGTTGAGCTTGTGTAGTATGAGCTTGGAGTTGACCATTTATATGATAATTTGGGGAACCTGGTATTGGTAATGATGAGCTTGATCCATTAGCTGCTTACTGTATTGAGAGCAAGAATAGTAATGGTTCTCTCCCATTCCGATCATTTGTTCTGAATCCAGATAAGTTCCTCAGCTGAAGCTCTCGCAATGAAGTCAACTCGATAAGCATAGTATAACGGGACAGAATAGAATCCAGCATGTCCTCTAATTCTGGCGGGCAAAGATACCCACACTAAAGAGCTCAGGCATATTTGACTATAATCCTTTCTAATTAAATGGTAAAAGAATGGATGTATGCTCTTTCCTAGACAAAAGCTTTCACTTGGTAAGGTGCCGGTATGATTTCCTTCCTTAGGTTATAACTAAGTAGTCATCCTCATTACTCTTGATAATTACATGGTTGTAATCCTCTTCACTTTGATATGGGTGCAGAGTGATTGTCTGTATTGTGCTACATACATACCCCACGACCTTCATACCTCATAGTGGCCCGAATAAACCCCCATTTAAAATCTGTGCCCATCCGTAGAATAGTATGGAAAACCAATTCTGCAGACACAAATGCACAGGCTTCGAATACGTGTTTATTTCGACTTTCATGAAAGTAGAAGGATCTCCGTCCTTGTGCCCTGGAGAGATTGTATGATACTCTGACCGAGCGATACGGATTGCGCAAATAGTAAATTGATCCACAAACTATCATTGCCTATAAAAGGTTATAACTAGTACTTTAGGAGATCGGAATTTGCCTTCCCAGTTTACTAGATTTACCTAGCCATTACGGGTAGGAGCTCTTGATAAGGCTACACACCTAGATCCGCCGATCTAGATTGATAGCTATAGACTAAGCATAGAATGACAGCGCCTTTAGATCCCCAATTTAGTAAAGATAATCATTTACAGTACCGTAGATACTCAAGGCAACCGCTTTAGAGCCAACAGTATAAGGTATAGCGTTAGCCATCCACGCCCCTCTGTTAAGTATTAGTGCCCCAAACTATACCTTAAATATGGGTGTTTAACGGATCGATCCACCCGGTAATTGCCTTGAGTATCTGCCGTACGGAAGTATTGTCTCTGTATGGTTCATTCGGGTCCGAACAAATCCCCTCCACAGTCTGTACCGAACCCTGCTCACCTCGGTTACCTCGCATACTATTAATTACCTTAGCCCTTCAATTGACAGATAGGGAAGGTGCTTATCCAAACAAATAACTCTCCGGTATAAGCTGAATTGCCGCTGGGGTTAGCTAATAAGTCGCCGGCAAAGTCCAGTAGCAATCCTCCCGGACAGCCGGCCCCAGTTCTCGGTATTTAATTTGGTTTGATCTTCATATGGGTAAAATCCTTAGCCCTAGGTAAAAGCTTTCAGCCTTACTGGATTTTCTGGTTCATCAAGACCATGATTCCGCTAAAATCTTCACTACTGTACAAAAGCCCTCCAACCCAAGCCAATACTTACTGTTCGGATAATTTTCTTCAAGTACTAAAATTTGGAGAATTCCCGCTCACTATAAAATGACTAACGCTATAACATTATTATCTCCCTCTTAAATGCACCCCTAGTAGGGTAAACAAGCTCAATCAGTGCTCTGATCACTTGATTCCTAGTATTGTAGATACTTTTCCCATAGGAAAAATATTACCCTAAACAAGGGAATGAGATCTTTGCGGTACTCGCCAGATCTCACTAGATACCCACAATAACGCCCACTGTAACCCTCGTTGTTACGCTGCGGGGGGGGGGCGCATTTTTGGGCGGGAGGAGCGAAGGACGCGTAGTAGTTCTAAAACTCCGGTTAATCCGTATTATTTCAATGCAATGTTTCGCCGGCAGTAGAAAATGGTAGGAACATGGGGAAAATCGTATTACGAAATCTGTTAATTCTCTAATGTATCCCGGCCTAGTTAACCGTTTCCCTTATTATCCATAAATATTCAAAACACTAATTGCTTTACAAGCTTAACCCAGGGAGTGAGTAATAGCTTACAATCAAAGCAAAACGACCTGTTAAAAGTTAGCGGGAATTTTGCGGTTAAAGTTGGTTGTTCGTATATCAATTTGGGTTTTAGGGCCATTGACCACATTTTGTGCCAAGAGACTCATCTACCGCGCATGAAACGTTCGCCTTGGAAGGGAGCCGGGAAGGCTGGTGTAACCCTGTATGTATGGCTGCAGAAATGAGACACTAATTCATGCATTACTCGATTAGTGACTTGATCCCGTTCAAGAAACTGTAGCCATATCGTTAAGTCATGCGCCCGGTAGCCCAATTCTTGAACAAGATTATACTTATTATACACAGCGGTACACAGCGGTATTCCCACGCACGATGATTGATATATTAATCAACGCGTTTTGCGTGCGTGCGCGTAACCTGCCCGGCTAGGTACCGATACCTCGACATCGGTCTTGGCAAGCAGGTCGAGCAAAGGCCAGTACCAAGTACCTGTGCGAAACGCTTGGCTTGAACTAACATTCCATCTAGAGCACTGTCTAATGTAGTGTGGCAATTCGTCTGTTCTAGTTTCTATATTTGGACCTTCTCAAGCTGATCAATAATGTCATAAAGTTTTGAAGCGGTTTTGAGACTCTTCCTCGTATCCTTCTCTACCGAGCGGTTTACTGTGTCATCATCGTACGATACAGAGGCGTCTTCACGCCTTAGCGTTACGCGTAAGTCTTGCATGGCCCGGATTAAACCCTCTAACACATTTGACAGCCCACATAAGCGCCGCCGCAACAAATGCATTAACAAAAACTTTCTGTCATCGCCAACAATAGAGTGCTGATCGACGAGTATACGCCAATCGCGGAGTTCGGAGTCGGAATTCATTTGCAGAAGGTGGTTGCTTGAAACAGTCCTTGGCGGAGAGGGCTGTTGTTCAATATGCTCTGTGCCGGTGCTGGTACGCTTTACTGATTCACTTCTTCGCCTAGGGTGTCCGATACTATGGGAATAATACCCGTGTATGTGTGACATAGGCCTCAGAATATTGCGTTCATGAGGTATTAGCTGATGCGAACTGGAAAGAAGACGCTCGCGCGGCTTTTCCTGGAGCCATTCGAAGCCATCAAACATTGAAGATGACCACGGTTGTTGTAATTCTGGCAAGTCGCTGCTATTGGAGAATTCGGCATTACACAATCGCTGAAGCAAATCCACCACATCGCTCATGGTATTAGAGAACAATTTAAGGATCTCTCCGCGACGGGCTTTACACGTATTGCATTGCACCGCAAGCGGAACTGCTTCACGCAGCTGCGCCTCCACATCCAGTGCGAGACTTATTGCGCCCGGATAAGGGAATATATGGCCCTGCTCGATGCTAAGCGTAATGCTGAGGGCCGACTCGAAACATCGACAAACACTTTCTCGTTCTGGCAGCATAGCTCTATTTGAGAACCAACTGTACTGCCCAGAAACGTCCACTCCGTGCTCACTTGGTTCAATATGTTGCCCGAAGTTATGTAACGAGCTGGAATTATTAGTCAGGTGGTTCATGTCAACTCGGCGCGGATGTTCTCACCTTGATTGTCGATCTATGTCTGAATTATCTAACCTTCGCTGCGCACGAGCATAATTCTGGGGCGCCTGGATATCTTCAGTTAGCGATGACGCTATAGACGAGGTTGATATCCCCGAGAAATCCGCGGTCTCGAGGAATGAATTGAAAAGATCTAAACACTCTAAGTCAATTCGAATACACAATATGCAAGGAATAGATATGGGCTTGACTAGAAACGAACCTTGGTCATGTAATTCCCATGTTGATAGTCGAGCTGAAGAAGGTGAAGCTGCGAGGAATCGCTTAACTCTCGGTGTTATTGAACAGTCATTTTGGCTCGTCTCTCGCCCCACGACATTATTCGAAGTATTGGACACAGCCTCCCTATCCTGTAAAATCGATCAAGCCGTTAGCCACAATCCAAAGGTCTGAACTAGTGGGGGCTTTTAAGACCAATCTCCAAATTTGAAGCGTGCCTCGGAAACATACATCCGTAATTACTCTGTCGTCGTCGAGTTCAACACCACTCCAGTCAACAGTACCAGAAGAGCTCTCTGGCTGGTTAACGCATGTACTTGCTGTGGGCTGAGGTGCCATTGGAATCGGCTCATCTGTTCGTCTCGCATGCAAAGGAGAGTCTGGTGTCAGTTGAGGCGCAAGGCGTCGAGGTCTGCCCATGCGTCGAGAAAGACTATAGTGACATGGTATATTCTGGGCCAAGCATCTTGCACAGGATGGCTTGCCGCGAGAACATCGCGTTTTGACCGCTTGACAAGCATCACAGGTTTGGCGTAGTTTTGCCTCAGTCGAGGTTCGTTCATTTGTGTTGGCACGGAGCGCCTTAGGTGTCATTTGTGATCGTGCCGGCAACAGTGGTAGGAGAGGTGGTGAGAAGGTGAACGGCTAAAGTAAGCGCAATCGACATTCGTGTAGCACTGGAGGTGAACTGTTAAAATATCGGGTAGAATCCGGGGTTCATCGTTGAGCAATGATTAGATGGCTGGAACCTCTTATAGCTACCCCTCCTTAGAAAACTAAATGTCAGACGGATTCTTCCGCAGGCCCCAAAGTGATAGATTTGCCCAGCCGGAAACTATGATCGGAAGAGAAAACGTTCTGGGGAAACTGGACCCTGCAAAGAGGTGGTATCGCAGGAACTCGCATTTTCAACAGTGGAGCTAAGGCCCCTGTATTTTGTTATATGGCATCTTTACCGAACGAGCCGAATTGCTTGCTTGTTTACGCTGAATAGCATTACATTATCTCTTGGCTCAATTATGTAAAGCTTAGCAAGTTACTATCGAAACTCTATCCGATTATATTTGCAGACAAAGTCTTTGTTGCAACAAGACAGAAACCAATTCAAGAGCATTGCACAGCTCAGAACCATTCTATCCGTTGCGAATTGTCCTATCTTACAAACCATGGATGCGCACGCCGGTGACAAAAAGGTTGGCACAATCCCACCTTGTCGTTATCATGAACCTCGCAGAGATTCAATATCGAACATTGGTGATATGTACGCGTTTCGCCCTTTCCCTCGGAATAATCATGCAGTGATCCCAGCAAACGCATACTATTTCTTACACAAACACGTAAAAGGAGAGGGGCAGTATGGGAGGGGTGATAGCAGGGTTGCTAATCTCAAACGCACTTTTATGTTCTCTTGAGTACTATGCATATGAAAATCTGCATTGTTCACTCAACAAGTTTATGAATGAGTAATCCACTAGTGGATTCGCATTTGATTGTAATTCACTTCATACTACAGTTTGCTGCAGTGATCAACAATTTTCACTCTACTTTGTAGAACTTCAAAGACCGCTATTTCGACGATATGATTAGCGGGGCCTTTTAGGAAAAGATGTACAGAGTAAATAAGCACGTGAATCATCTGTGTTTGCTGTTCAATTCGTGCTTTTGGATTGATGAGCCGATCCCTAAGTTGCGTAAGCAACATAAACGCAACGTATTGGACAAAGGACGATGTCACAATTTCAATCCTTGTATCTAATCGCCGTAGGATCTTCAGTATACGGAGATGCAGCGGTTAAGTATCTGCGCAGCACTAGCAGGGGAGAGGCTCGTTTGCCCTTATCAGTAGTTTCTCAATTCTTTCATAGCATTTGTAAATCGTATGCCCGCTTTCTTGAAACTGGTGGCCCTTAATACTAGATATAGATAAGGTTGATGTTCGGGGATCAATCCCCTGCTAGTGCTGTGCAAATACGTAATCGCTGTCCCTCGGTAGTGACATATACGCTCTTGAGAACTCAACTATTGTCTAGTATATCGTCTTACTCATGCTGGGCCATAAAAACCGGTCTTGCCCGGAAAAGAGCGCAGTCCGCAGTCGGCAGTCCGGAGTCCGGAGTCCCCGTAACGGTCCGACAAGTCTACATAATATCAAGGATATCAATACCACATATCGTCATGCCGAGTTTGTACTATATTATTAAGCGTGCACTAGATCTACACTTGTGAACGGCTACAGGGTCACCCTCAGCTGGGAACCACATACAACAATTGCTTTAAAATGACTCAACTCGAGGAGGAATCGCTTGTACAATGAATAATCTCCATGGCAAAGCGGGGATTACCCCCCAGACCTTCTAATGTAATAACAATGGCACGGTGAACTTATTACTCTTTCCTCTGTCGGTAAGAACTAATTTAGTCCCTTCTTGAAGTGTCACCCTGAGCTTAAAACCGAATATATTGAGAAAGGGAATGAGTGAGTGCTATACAGGCACGTGATCTCTGGTAGCCGGTATGTAGGTGTGCAACGAACGACAACAACAACACCATACAATACGATCACCAATATCGTGATACTGTAGCAATCGTAAGGGAACCAATCAGAACTCGTATATCAGTAGAATAGGAGTGCAAATCGTTGTTGTATTACAATACCGTACGAACCCCTCCATATTGTTACGAACCTAAGTCTCTACCTAGGTCCTATAGAGTGTATAGGTATATACTAAGGTCGTAAAGGGGTTAGTGAGAGCTCGGGGATCAGTGCAATATAGTATATGATCGTAACTACAATTGTATGGGTAACAATTATAGGCCGTCTACAGTACCTTGGCATACGGTTTAGGGTCAGAACGGTGGCCCCTGGGGGCCATTCTGCGTTGGACAGTCGGTGTTGTTGGTGGGAATATCATACTCTCAAAAACAACTGCGGTTGTTGCAAGTGGTGGCCCCTAGGGGCCATTATTGTCATTAGTCGCCTCACATTCTATAAATTGAACATAACCCACACAACTAGAGATAAATTAACTATATATAAAATCATGTATTATAATCAAAGTAAGTCAACTAAACAAAGACAGGTTAATTCAGTATCAGATGTCTTTAGTTAAAAAAGCGGTAGACCGTATGACAATGCCCTAGCAGCATTAATTTCATAGTGACCTCAAACCTCTAAGAACCATCCTCTTTTATTGTCCCAATATAGTCTATCATCGTCAAATTTATACTAACGTACTTGTAGTAAGCCACTATATGGCTAATAATTTCATATGTAGCTTAGTTACAAAATTTTAGAATACTAATCTAATTGGTTGGTCCGGAAGGACACCATATGCATGTTTACTGACAAAGTATTCCAAGCTAATAACTTACTGTAAGATATACAATTTTGCCAAATAAATATACTTAATAATAAGTATTTTTCAATAAGTTATCGATTATATGTTCACTTCTGCTTAATACACACAGATATACAACAAAACTTAATCTTAGCTATAATTAATTAGTTGTTTGAGTGCAACGATATAGCAGAATATAAAGTCTTATCATAAGATAAATAAGAAAAGCGTCGTAATACGTTGTTAAAACTGATAGTATTTTAATTATTGTTCTGGAATATATATATTTTTAAGCATTAACTAAAATTAAATAATTAGAGTGAAAATAAACAGTTAAATATACTAGAAACATAGTATTGTACTATATCCAGTATCGGATTAAACAAATATTAAATAATTAATTTATTATACAGATCACTCTAAGAATGCTGTAAGTAAAACCGTATGCTTGAAGAAGGGCATGGAAGTTTTGGCATGACTCTGGCACATAACCATGGAACAATAAAAAGCTGTAGGGTCACTGCGGACTTGTTACAGGTATGAATAGAAGGGATTTCTTCTTCATTTTGGGGGTCTAGAGATTAATCTTGTAAATAAATAATGTTTATAAGAACTTATTCTACACCCCGTTTGTTTAAGTATTACCTTGTTGGTGACCTTTACTGTGTCTCTTGACTTATAAACAACTTTGACATCGTACTTTTTGTTATTATTGCGTTATTATTATGAAACTTGTAATAGCTTACAAAATCCTAATTAGATATTTCAGATAAATCCATAAACCATAAACCATGTCCTTATAAGGTTAAATGATTGACCTCACAACTGAATTGTTTGGGGGGATAAGGAACTTAGAGCTAGAACCGAGATTGAGTCCACAGAAAAAAAAGACTAGTCATAGTGTAGTAGCAAGCAGATAATCTCTATTAGACAGTATTATTGTGTCTATGTTATAAGGGGTGATCAATGAATTTGGTTAAGGGAATTTTAAGTCGTGGCTGTTAAGTCCCATCGGCGACTACCGGCCGTTATGGATGTAGTCACAATCCGTGATGGAGTTTACGAAAGAGTTCGAGATTGAAAAGCTGAAATAAATTATAATCATTCAGGCAATGAGAATTAACGAATTAGTGATTACTAATAAGAATGCGAAATGGCTCTTCATAGACAATAGTTGTTATTGAATATGCAAGAGATATATAGTTTTAAAGAGAGTAGGACGTTCGACAGATTTACATGTTCGATAAACGTAGGTTGTCGCGATACAGTGTTGCACGACGATGGATTACAAGAAACCGTCCGGGCCTGTTGACTAGAAATTATACTTTGAGTTTTAATCAAATAAATGTCAGGACTTTTTACGAGCTCGGTGGCCCCTGGGGGCCATCGTTGTCAAAATATCATTTCGGCGGTTTCATGGAAGCGTGGTCCCTGGGGGCCAGCCCCGCTTGGCTTATGCAGGGGCCAGTGCAGCTAATCTCGCATGGCTTATATATGACCTTAACTAACTTTTTGCCCTCTTCTCCCTCGACCGATTTCTTGTACCTTAAACATATTTTATAACCTAAGACGTATTTATTGATTTGTTTTGTCTACAGAATGAAGCGACAGCGAGGACCTGAATCTGACAGCCGAGAGTCAAAACCTAAACGGTCCAAAAATACCGAAAAGCTTTCGTCCAATGGAAAAGAGTTAAGCGGAGCAGCTAAGCCAAATCCTCCTCGAGAGTTATCAGTGGAGGAGTAAGCCAAAAAATATCTCCTGGGATACGCAGTAGTTTACGTGGGAATCCTTGACTCGAAGTGGAGTGATAACACTAATTGTAACTCTAACTTGACGTATATTAAAGATTTACAGGAGAAGTTTCAGAGTCAAGGTCTAGACAGGAAGAATCCCAAGCATTACATCATTGCAAAAAGCAACGAAAAAGATGTTAATTGCATGTTTACACATTTATGTTAACAAAAGAAGACTATAGCTCAGTTCCCCTTGATCGATCCGAATGCGGGTGAATATGTCTCCTTTCGTGAATGGAATACTGTCAACACGGAGAAGTTCTGATTAATCAATGGACAGTACTGCCTTGCGGCTCTCAGAGAAATTTGTCGTCAAAACCAGTGGCCGGACGATGAGTTATGGTGGGTCTGTCGAATATATAACAGCACGCTGCCTCGTGACCTCGAGGTTAGGCTTTAAGTCAATCGGGAGGATGCTACATTACGTGATAGCTGGGGCCGGATCTGGAATGAAGCAGTCCTGCTGGCAGAATGTAACTCGGAATATTTTCGGGGCAACAGCAACAAGATCAGGGAGGAAATGACCTGGCAGCTGCAGTTAAGTGGTGGCACTTCGATCAAACGACTTGTGACCTTCTCGCAAAATACTGGGTGGAAAGAGATGATCACAGATTGGTGTACTGCTGATCTGGGGGAAGTTACATTTAATCCGTCAATCTGGGATGCAATGGCCCGATGCTGAACCGATGAGGTATATTACATCCATCGTCGTCGTAGAGTTTGCTAACGGATATTTAGTATTAGTTTTCCTTTCTTAATCAAGTTCTCGAAGTGATTCGGGCATTCGAGGATAATAGGATACTCGTTTCAGTTAAGGATCTAGAAATCTTGAGTTTTCTCTCCTGGCCCCGGTCTGCTGATGATGTCCAAGAACTATTTTATCCTAAAGAGTCAAACAATCCTGCCGAGGAAGTCGATGGTCCAATCCACCTGCGCACCCGGAAAGCCCACTTCCTGGCTCGTCTCGATGATGGTCAATATCAAGAGGCATGCGAGCTCGTCCAGAGGCGTAGTGAAATGAGGTTCATTGATATTGATTCTTATTTCATCAACATCAAGAAACAGCAAGAAGTCATCCTCCCGGTTATGACTCACGTTGCGCACTGGTTAAACAAAAAGCCAGCTAAATGCAAACCCAAAGATCCTAAACAATATGGTTCAACGGATTCAGCCCCGACTCCGGGTTTTCTCACCGTCTTCGCTACTTCAGGCAGGCGGTCTCCTTATTTCGCATCTCAATTTTATTCTGCCTACTTTAATAAAGTTAATTGCAGTAAGATGATCGCTCCAAGGATACACGGACGCGTGTGTCGCGTTATGATGATCTTTCTTGTGCTTACTCTCATTTCATTGTATTCTTCTACAGAATTTCTCTTCTTTTTAAATTACATTTTGAATATATTACTACCCTCTTTATTTTTGTTCTTTATCTACATAATGGACTTCTTACAATATAACCCCACTTATAAAGTCCTTATTTGCACTTCTTGCGGATATGCTCTCGTGAAGAACACGGTCAAAAGTCATCTGCTGAATGCGCACAAAAGCCAGCTGACTCTGAAGGAAAGGAAAAGCTGTCTCAAAGTTGTCCAGACGATGGATCTTGAAAAACCTGAGCTGATTCAGCAGCTGATTCTGCCCCCGAGTAGCCCGCCAATCCCTTACCTCACACTGTACTCTAATGGGATGGCATGCCAGCTCTGTGAGTTGCGGCCTTACGTCTGTTGCAGCGACCGGTCAATGAGGGAGCATTTGAAGGTGAAGCATGGCTGGACTCCTGGCGAGAAGGGTGGCCGGCCGACCAAAGCATCTCAGGCGGCACGCGCGCTTTCTAAAGTCACGATCGGCCCGGTCGCCTGCCAGACCTTTTTTCGGTGTAACTATTTTCGATTCTTCATCGTTACTCCGGTGAAAGACTTACAAGCTTCGGGTACTGTCGGTAGCCACGACGCTAACACGGGGAGTTTGACGGTGCCTTGTCTCGAGGACCAGATCGCTCTTCAGCTGGCTCAGAAACTCGATAATGGCAATGCAGTATCTAGCCATGATCGGCATTACACCCAAGTCTCCCCATGGCTGGATACCACTCAATGGGCTCGTTATACCAAGGGACACGATCTTCTAAAGGCTGCTCAGCTTATTCGCCTCCCAGACTACTGTCAACAAGTTGGATCTTCAAGGAAGAACACCATAAATACGGCAGACTATCACCTTCCTGTCATCCTAAAATCATTTGACCGTGTCATCGAGCAAGCCCGCACTTCACTCCAAGAAGATCGGATCAATGTGTTTGATCAACACCGAGTCAATGGATTTCTCCATCGTCGAAATGCTCCTCGCCCGTTGTTGTATAAACTGAAGGAAGAAACGTATAAAACATACAAGAAGGTCTGGAAACAAACAATTTCTCTGTTTCCTTTATCGACTTGTTTGGCAACGTCGACAACCAGCATTGCATTGCTGTCTCACTGCTTCGCAAACTGTAGCACTTAGTACTGTTGTTGAGCGAGCTGCAGCAGTAATGCAACTGCAAGACGATGCAGATGCAAGCCACGAGTCAGGCGCTGCTCAAATCCAGGCTCTTGACGAGGCCACCCTGTTGCTAGGAATTGCTTTGTTAGATCATGCCCTTTATGGGGATATCTACGATAGCGTTATCGTCGGGTTTCTGGCGGTCCTGGGTATTGGCAAAAATGGCTGTTTCGTCGAGCCTGCTAACTATACCTCCCATCTCTCTGCATTTATCAAGATTGCTCAGTTGCTTGTTGTCCAGAGATCCGTGCTTGCGGTAGACCTCGATGAGGTAGATCACGCGGCCGATATTCTCGATGTTATGCAAGACCGTTTTATAGTTTATGGGACCCGCTCGCCAATGAACTGGGCACAGAAGCTCCGGACGTATGGCAAGAAAATCCAGGATACAACCACGTCCTTAGGCCACATTGTCTGGACAGATGATGGCGAACAACTTACATACAAAGACTTTGAGGTGACGATGTCCAATCTTAAGTCCTTTGTCGCAAAGCAGGTAGGGCTCGCGCAGCAGCAATTACACGACCTGCTCCTGATTCACGAGGATGAGGATCGTGAGATTGTTGTCCCCAAATTCAACCTCCGCAATCTCAAGGACGATGCAAGCATTAGTGAGCCAGGATGGAACTTCCTTAAGCACAAAGATAATTCGATCTTGCAAGGCTATGATAATTGGCTCCTGGGCCGAGTGACCAAAATTGACTGGCTACACGACGAGTTTCTCGAAAGCCAGCAGATTGTGAAGTGGAAAAAGAAGGCAGTTCGCCGTTATCTTGAGCAGGTAGATTCTTTCTCGAGCGACTTCTCCTGCTTGTCCATATGACTGCTGGTCAACCTGCGCGGGGCACTGAGCTTACGAGTCTGCAATTCTGCAATAGCATGCATGGAATCCGTCGGAGCATCTTTCTCGAGAATGGCCTGGTTAGTTTTGTGACTTTCTATCATAAAGGCTATAGCATTCAAGGCTCAACCAAAATCATCCATCGGTACTCTACTCACTGCACTAATTAATACACTACCACACCAACGCTGCACTACATCACACTACACCAACCACGCCGCACCGCATCGGAGGAACGATCTCTCTCGGAGCCGCAGAGATGAGATTCGGCGCGGCCAACGGACCGGCGTCTTTGCAAGGTGGAGAGATCGTTAATGCCGATGCATCAAATTTGGTTTTCATTGTCTTTGGTGTGCTTATATATATATGAACCAGAGAGAGAAATGGAATCAAAGTGGGTAATTGGGTATTTACGATATATGGCATATCTAGCGAATATAATGTAATCTGTACAGACTATTTTTCACCGTATAAAGTAAAAACCCCAGCTACTGTATATGAGGGTGGTTCTGCTAGAAATTTCTGCAATATGATGCACTTTCAGCCCGTCCGATCCCTCCGGAAGATAGCATAACGAAGGAAGGCAAGCAGAGAGATCGAAAGGGGATATTACAAGAGACTATAACTAAACATATTCAACGTTCACGTGAAGAAGAAGAAACCGATTCAGAGCGACTTGTTTAATACTTCAAGTGTTTAAACAAGTGTTACAGATCTTGATGGATATATTTTTGTTAGATGGAGTGTGTCGCAATATCGAGGCTACACTGTACATCATTACCACTTTCCACAGTCCAATTCTTCCACCAATTAAACAGGTTTATCGTAGGAGCCACTTAGATTACTACGGCACCTGGTCACGTTGGTTTACAAACTCTCGGATTTGACCGTAGTTTCGACAAGTATGTATCTGGTCACTGTCAGTGTAATCACGCCCCAAGCTCGGATACCATTTGGTAGGAACGGGGGTTAAATCAGCATTGCACATTATATATTGTCGAAGATGATCAATACAGTGATCTAGTAATAATTAGATCCAAGTCTAGGAGGATAAGTTTGAGAGATGGGGGCATACCATAATGCAACCGGCCGAAATGGGGTTGGGGAAAATTCTCATAGTATTCCTTGTCGAGTGTTCTCCTGAGCATATCCTGAATACAAAATTAGTTCAAACAATCAAGCAGCTTTCTTGTTTATAGGGGGCTGCAAGCCCTTACATACCACACAGTGAAGTGTATGCATGACGTCAAGGCTAGTTCCAGGTTACCGACATTAGTCTCTTCCTTTTCAAATCTAACACGTATAAAGCATGGTTGTGGTTATCAGTTGTTGAGTTCTTACCCCGCCACATAAGAAATATCTCCTCTCATTTCATAGTGAAAAGCTTTGTATGAATCACCCCATGCGTCTTTGGCTTCATCTTCTGTTATGTAAAAATAACGACCTATTGCAATCATTTTATGATCATAAGTTGTAATAACGAAGGAACTTACCTCCAATCAATTCTTCCCATGCCTCATCAATTTCAGGGTTGGCTGGTCCAGCATACGTCTTCCCCCCCCGATCAAAAGTGCGACGCATGGTACCATTCCCATCCATCTCGATACCACCATAAAATTGTGTCGAGTGCAGAGATATCGTGGAGCGGATAGGAACTAAAAGGTAAATAAATATTAGCGCCGATTATATATATTGCTCGTCTCTACCAGTTTATTTTGTAAAGGGGAAATAGGTTTCCTTACAAAACTCCGTGGAAAACTCGTGCTCATATGAACACTGAGTCCTGCTAAAAGATCTGGCCGATAAGACTAGCAAAAGACACAGTGATAGAATCACACATAGTATCCAAGGCAAAAACACACTCAGGGACGACCCATCGCGGACTTTGGACAATTCATGTTTCTCTATACAAGGCGAATTAGATTCATCATGAGCAATATCATCATCGCGAATAGGATTGTAGGGAAAATCAGTCCAGGGAAGGACAATAGAGGGAATCTTCATGGTTTTTCTCCTGTTGCTCGTGTACTTTTGCAATAGATTCAACTTGTGATGTTGCCTGGGTAAGACAGCTGAGTATGTTATGTGGTACCGTGTTCTTTCTCTTTGATTAACTAATGTTGTTTGGGACTGAATGACCGTTCTTATGCAATAGTATCACGTCGGTCTCGCTTCTTCTTTAATGTAATTCCCGCTTGGTCGGGACACCCGGTCTAACGGGACACTGAAAATTTACCGCAAAATCGAGCAAAACTGGCCCCCCAGCAAACTCTATAATTACACTATTACATGCAATTTTGGAATCTAGCTATATTATTACTATAAAATAATTCTATGAATTCTAATGTTACCACTATTTGTAGATTATGCTGTATAATCAAATAGACTGGTATTCAGAGTCTAAAAACAAGTCTAGTCATATTACAAATACTTAAAGGTAGTAAAGTTGATATTTCTACTCCGCTCCGTATGTGTCATCATCGGACTAACACCGATCCCTGTCGATGATCTGTCTCTAAGAGAGCATATACTACATTAGGTATAACTAGAATTCCTGAAAATACAAGGCCTGAACAACATCTTCTTATCAAGTTTAGACTGTAATGGTTATACAGTCCCCTTGTCTCTAGTTTCGGCCCTTCAGCTTGTACACATAATTCTAAGCTCTGAAGTGTAACGTATTTCCAACTCTCGGATTACCCAACTAATATTGTTAATTAGCCTACAAAGTGTTATTCTATACTGTGGTACGGACGTACAGGCCCGAATAATCCACTATTACTCTGCTGTATGCTTCCGAAGGGGCGGCACGCAATCAACCGACCGGGGTCTGATATCCTCCTCGGCTCTTTTCACTTGATAAAATGTACGTCTTAGGTGGTTAAATTTCTCGCTGACACTTTTAGAAACCAGCCGCGAACATATGCAATTAATGCGTCAGTTTACATTGCCGGGTGCCAGATCGTTCTTAACCGGACCTTGCAGGTCATGCTTTTTAGTCGCCAGTCTATGCTGTCCCGATAATGCGTGAAAGTCTAAGTATATCGTCTAGGGTCTAGTCATGATGCTATTAATTACCATATGTCTGGTATCTATTTTATTTAAAAGGCATTGAAAGAGGGGCTGATTAATATCTCCCAACTTTTTCGTCGTGGATCCCTAATCTACAATGGTAAGGCTACCGTTGACTACGCTTTCGATAGTATCAAACCGAGTGCTATGTGATGTTGCCCAAGCATGAATCCTGTCGAAATTTCTACAAGTATGGGGAGTGTCCGTCTTTAGTATAATCTTAGACCCATCAAGTAACCATTCCATGGGTGTCAAATCTGCATGGCACTGAAGGGCTTGTCGGATCTGGTTGATACAGTGGCCTACGCTGATGGGTTATTAATCATTCATGGTATCGAAAGTATATGTAAAACAAACCTATGTGGTGTACGCGTGATGGATCTGTGGGATTGTTGAAAACCTTTTTATAATAATCAGGGTATAGTGCTTGACGGAGACGATTCTAGTAAAAGCTATCAGCCGTGGTATCCTTGAAAATGTTCAGATGAAGGGCTGTGTTACCAAACAATGGAGTGAATGATATACATCTAGCCCGCTGAAATAGAGGCCTGATTCTGGCCATTGGAATGTTGAATTAGCGAGGTCTACCTCATTTTTATTCAGATCAAGATTCAGGCCTAGGCGGTTGTAAGAATATCTCTTTTCAACTTATTTGGAGACTAACCATCCATGAGCTTCCCCCATGCTTGATCAACCGCTGGTGAGGGCCGTCCAACATATTCGTGTCCATTTTGGTCTGCGACAAAGTTGCCTTCGCCGTTTAATTCGATCCCTCCAGAGAAAGGTTTGACAACTAATTCGATCTCACTTTTGATGGGTCCTAACAAGGGGTCAATTCTAGAACAAATAAAATATCAATATCAGTATGAATACTGATCTGTATGTACATACCTAAGTCTGAAGTGAATCCACTCTCATATGATACTTTAGCAGCTAGTTCTGGTTTATAAGTCACAGAGAAGAAAAGGCCAAGAATTATTAAAAATACATTCAATGAGACTGAGATAATGAGAAAGAAAATTAAGAAACTTTGGTCTCTCTTTGGTGATACTATTGACATCTCAATAGCTCCTAGCAGATTCTCCTTCTCTTCTTCTCCCATATCGTTATTGTACGAGACGCTAGACATAATGACCTAAGAGGGCAAGGGTAATCAAAGCTGCCTTTCGAGGAATCAACGATAACCTTGATAAATATTTGGTATGCTGTCTTTGGTAGTCAGGGACAGGAATTGGTTATTTTGCATGTCGTTGTCTCTGGTTAGTCAGCCTGGTTTATAGAGTGAACAGAAACATGTAGTCTAGAAAACTTCTAAGCTGACAATAGAAGGATGGATTATAAATCGGAATTAACGGAAAGCATATATGAGGACCAAATACACTGTCAGGATATATGAAATAGCAGGTTTTAGTATTTGCTGGATCGACCAGTTACTGCTCGATACACCCTACAATAGTACTTACCCTACTTGTGTCGTTACTCCTTACTTCTATATACGGTTTAGCCTACTAGATGAGACGATCTGCATCGTAACGGATTTCCACAGCAATAACTGGTTGCGGAAATGCCGAGAGATGCGTTCATGCAACAGTAGCGAGAGTGTATTCCCTGCATACAATATATCAATGTTTACAAGGAATAATTCAGGTATATAATATAATTGAGTAAGCTGACATCCTAATTGAGGAAAGATATAGTCACTATCATCCAATGGAAACGATATACGTTGTAAAGATAAGCGATCCTGTTCTCTGATTAGTGTTGAACTTCTCATTTACTCCTTCAGGTAATTGAGGTCTTTACACTAAGCCTGTAAGCATTTTGTACTCCGTAACAGCGATGCAACGCCGGTTCTTCCGTTTCTTCCGTTTCTTACGTGTACTGAACGAATGTAACACTAGCAAGGGCGCTCTTTACACACCATCCTTAACACGCCTCCTGTGTTGCGAAGCTGTCGGAATATATGCCAGCTACACTAGTTATGCCTAGCTAGTAGCTTGATTTACTACACTGTAACATTTGGTGGTCAAGTTAAGATTTGCACACTATTGGCTTCATGTAGAAAGTACCAACAGTTGTGTCAGTTGGTTAATTAAACGTTATCTTGTGGCGTAGACTAGTATTGTATCTACGGAGTATTTATGGTGAATTTTAAGACAAGCTTCACTCAGAACTTGCTACGGTCATGAGCGAGCAGTCCCCAAATGAAGACTTCTCGAAATCCCTCCATTTGTTAATGTAAGATGCTAAATTATGTGAGCAAGATCCACTGTCGGAGATTTAAGCGTAAGAAAGAGGTTAGTTCGCATTTATGCGAACTATGGTGATATGATTCTAGAGTGTGTAGTATGGGATTGCCTAAATCTTCCTAGGTCAAGGAGCCAACTGTAAAGTAATTTCTGACATCCACAGTTAGTATTTGCTTTAAAAAAAATAGATTTGTAAATCTACTGCTTCATAAAGAAAGTAACCGTACCTGTTTCAATATTAGTAGAAGATAATTTAAAAGCCGCCTTTCAATCTGTCAGATTTAGTTAAACCTACAGTAAATGTACGGGGGTTCTTCCATCCTGGGCCATATTATAGTACTCAACCACACCTCCACATCTCTGTACACTCCTAGGAACAATAGAGCTTCCCGACTATAATATTAAAAATCCGGAAGATAAGCGTGCTCATCAATGTGGAGATGTGAGTTTTTCCGTCCTGTCACGTAGTACATAATATTCACTCTCACATTTCCTCCTCCCTCACAAGGATCGTAATGAGAAGGAGATAACGCTAGTTTATCCTCTACTTGAAATATGGGTAGTGCGGTACTTTTGCTATTGGATGAACAAACTTCCCTTTCAAGAACGTGTCATTTATCTCCCGTCCAGTCTATTCAGGACCTCATGGTGACCGAGGTAAGTGAGACACTCATGCCGGTTTGAGCCTTTTACAACTCGCTTCATGGATAGATAATAGCGGTTAGCAGGTTTATCTCTATCTAAACTATGCGAATTTAACACTAGTGTAATCGAGTGAGAAAGCACGTAAGATAGCCTTTCCAAGATGGGATATAATGAGCAAGATAGACACCCCAGATGAGAGGAACATGAGACTGCATATAAATGACTCTTATTCCCCAGGTTTTAGAGGATTCAGAGTCTACACACAGTTTTATCTTGAGGTAGAAATTTTTACATCCATTTAGAACCCTTACCTTCAGAACCGCATAATAACCAGCAATCATGAGATTTTTTGAGTACAGCATCGTGGCAGCAGCCTTGTTTGGTAATGCTATTGTAGCAGCACCAACTGAGAAGATGGCTTTGGTTCGTGGATCACTCGCTCGTTCTCGTTTCCTTAACTTGTCCGTGTCTGACCTTGATGTAGAGCATCGCACAGCGTGAAGCAGAGCCCCAATTCAGCAACAAAGATTGGAAACGAGAGGCAGAAGCCCAATTCAGCAACAAAGATTGGAAACGAGAGGCAGAAGCCCAATTCAGCAACAAAGATTGGAAACGAGAGGCAGAAGCCCAATTCAGCAACAAAGATTGGAAACGTGAAGCAGAAGCCCAATTCAGCAACAAAGATTGGAAGCGCGAGGCGGAGCCCCAATTCAGCAACAAAGATTGGTAGATTGCAAGATAGTGTTAGCAAGACCGTTATATAGGCTCTAGACAAGCCAAATTATCGTTGTACATTTCGATGATAGCCTATTTTATTGCTCAGACTTCAAATTTACACTATTATGGATCTATATTGTTTCATAAATGGCATAATGTTGACTTGTATAAATTTTCGATAAGAATTATTTGATTTGCAATAAGTACTCTTATAAGTAGGCACCACATATGTATGCATAACATATATAATCACAGGCATGTATGTGAAGGGTTTTATACATAACTGTATTAAATATTAATTTGTTTCTAACTCCGGAATCGTGTAATGGGACTATATTGATTCAGCGCCTCGAAGCCGGACTTCGGCTCCAGGACGAATAATTCGCGCCCCGGCCAATCTCAAATTCCTTGATGTTACAGTAGTAATACAATTAAGTGGAATTCTTTATAGCCAATAAACAGGGCGCTAAATTGCGTGTCCCTGTTATGCTTACGCAACCGTAGACTCGCAGCGACAGTGGAATAAGTCATTTGTAACGTAATTCCCGGTCTCACCGGCCACTTGGTCTGCCCGGCCACTTGAATTTAGGGCAAAATTGAGCAAAATCGCCCCCTAGCAATATCAACAACTACACAACTACATACAACAAAGGCAATTTTACTTAACTATATACTTACTATTAAGTATGTACACTGATTTTAGGATAACTAACGTAATTCCCGGTCGGTCGAGCCACTTCCTCACCAAAACACCAATTCTATGAACACCACCAACTTTACTCAATTATTATTCAACCACAACACGTCAAAATGCCTAAATTGCCACCTCCAGAGCAAGAAGGGAGAATCCTTTTAGCTATAAACGCGATAAAAAGTCAACAAATCAAGTCTATTCGAAGTGCAGAACGTATTTATGACGTCCCTCGTGCAACACTTAATGCGCGTTTGAAAGGCCGGGTCCAAATAGCAACTACCTACAACAAAAGCTTCAGAATGACTCAAACAGAAGAGCAATCGTTAAAGCGATGGATCATCTTTATGGGGAAGCGCGGATTATCTCCCAGACCTTCAGGCGTACAAGCAATGGCTAATTTGTTGATTTCTGAGCGTGGTGAATCTACTCCTTTATCTCCAGTGGGCAAAAATTGGTTCAGTGACTTTGTGAAACGTCATCCTGATCTCAAAACTGAATATATACGTCGATATAACTATAAACGGGCTAAATGCGAAGATCCGAAGATTATTCGACACTGGTTTGAGCAAGTATTAGCAATCAAAGCTGAATATGGGATTTTGGATGAGGACACTTACAATTTCGACGAGACTGGCTTTGCTATGGGCACAATTGCTACTACTAAAGTAGTCACATCTTCTGATTGTTTTGGCAAGCCTCCGCTTTTACAATTTGGCAGTAGAGAGTGGGTTACTGTAATTGAAACAGTGAACGCTACTGGATGGGCAATACCACCTGTGATTATTCTCAAAGGCAAGAGAACTCTTTGTAACGTTCCTACAAGGGTATGGGGTTATCTATCACTCAAATGATAGATGAAGGTAAAGGGCAAGAGAATAGCTTCACAATCTTAGGATAGTTACCATGAAATGCAGGTATGCTGTAAGTCAATTGAATTGAGCACAAGGCTCCTATCTAATGTAAACTATCTACTTATATAGAGAGTGGATTTCTTAGAGTCTCATTGATCCTTCGGATCAGAGAATCTAGTCGGATCATTAGGTTTCGTCCTGATCCACTTGCCTAATCCAGGTGCTCGCTTAATTGCTAGTACTAGCTTTCTGCACGTACAAGCAAATAGTTAGCACAAGCGGAAAGGTAGTACTATTTCTCCGATAGTACTACCAACCTAGTACAGAGGCCGTAGAACCTGGTCGCTTGTTACAACCCTGCGGGGTCGTAACACTCTTGAAGGGTGGTATGACAACTTACCACAAGGTTGGAGGCTTACTGCAAGCGATAATGGCTGGACAAACAATGAAATTGGTTTTGAATGGCTTCAAAAAATATTCGATCCATACACCAGATCTTGTACGAAAGGTCAATATCGCATGCTGATTCTTGACGGCCATGGGAGCCATGTGACCCCTCAGTTTGACCAGTATTGCCTCCAGAACAAGATAATTGTGGTCTGTATGCCTTCACACTCATCCCATATCCTTCAGCCATTGGATGTGAGTTGTTTTGCTGTTTTGAAGCGATCATATGGTGCCATGGTAGAAGGCAAAATGCGACTGAAGATTCACCATATTGATAAGTTTGATTTTGTGGATGTATATCCAATTGTACGTCAAGCCACTTTCACAACGAACAATATTCGTCAAGGATTTGTAGGAACAGGCTTGATTCCATACGATCCGTGTTATCTAAATTGCGCGTAGAGGTGGAGGAGACTATTACCCCCCCTGGGAGCGCCCATAACAATACTAATACAGTTTGGGCCCCTGAGACACCTCATAATTCAATCCAATTGCAAAAGCAATATGAAGTGATTCAATCTATGCTCAAACAATGTGGGAATAACCCTTCTACGCCTACTAGAGCGGCCCTACAGCAATTAGTTAAGGGGTTCGAGGAGGTCTTGCATAACGAGATATTTTTGACCAAAGAAGTACAGCAATTGAAGGACGCTGTTCAATCTTTACAGCAAAAATCTAAAAGATCTAGAAAGCCAATACCTCAAAGTGGCTTGTTAACGGCAGAGGAGGCCCAGCAAGCACTTCAATCGCATACAGTAGCTCAGGAAGGAGTAGTGGGGTCAAATCCTTCAGCATCTGAAGGCGATTTGTCAGCACCAAAGCGACGGCCACCAAAGTGCTCAGAGTGTGGAATTGTAGGCCATAAAAGGAACAAGTGCCCTAATTTAGCTAATAACTAGATATATTGTAATATAGGCGTTGGTGGTTGAATATTCAGTATTTTAGATTCAGATGGTGGTGAAAGTGGCTCGACCGACCGGGAATTACGTTAGTATTAATCGATTATGTAATACTAGCATATCTGCACAGTTTTGCGGCCTGAAATCATGACTAATAGTATTCTGGATATTTAGGAAAAGAACGGAGAATATATTCGTAGTTAGATTGGCTTAATTAGCTCTATACCAAAAGTATATCTTGCGTGGCCGTGTAGTTGTTGATATTGCTAGGGGGCGATTTTGCTCAATTTTGCCCTAAATTCAAGTGGCCGGGCAGACCAGGTGGCCGGTGAGACCGGGAATTACGTTATGACAGGCTTACCATTAGTCAGGGAACACGGATGAAGCTGCTGCATCAAGATGAAAGTAGGCAGGCTTAATAATGTGGTCAGATAGCATACTGGCAGTCGCAGAGAGATTTTCTAACTGCTCAGTTCAGTCGTTATTTTCTTCTACCTGGCACTTCATAACAATTCTAAAATGTGGTTTACAAAAGGAAGCTACGGCTCCCTGAAAAACTACGAGCCGGATGAAGACCAGACCGAAAAAGAAGACGTTTCCAAGCGTGATTTTTTTTCACCGCAGCCCGTGGAACGACGATTTCTTGGTTGGATATCTGCCCTGCTGCTTCAACTTGTTCTTCTCGGTTCTGGGCTTCTGATATTTTCAAAATCGTTCACCATACCACTCACAGATCTCACCTACGCAGTCCTTACTGCAGACAATAAGTCTTTTCCTTCAGGCCAGCTGACCTGGTCACAACATTTCGAACCTCTACCGTGTGGGACGACGCCTTCAGAAGCGCTCGCTCGAGGATGTCACTTTGATATGATCGCAACGGCGTGGTTGCCACCTAGGTGTATCGATTTCCAGCTTATCGATGAGTTCATGGCAGCAGGTCACTGGGATTTCTATACTACAAGGAATGGGACAACGCGATACTCCAATGAGCCGGACGTACTAGGCTCTCAGACAGGCCTTATTTGGACGACAAATCGCTGGCACGCTGTACATTGCCTCTACATGTGGAAGAAACTCAATCGCGCGCTGGTAAATGGCTGGTCGACGGACGCTGAGACAGTCACGCAGTCTCACACCGGGCATTGTATCAAGACAATCGAAGAGCTCTTCCTCGATCGGACGGTCGACCCAGATAAAAGACAATCAATCATGCAGGTCATTTATCCCCCATGTTGAGCTTTCTGTACAGTTAGTGAGCGATAAGGATATACGGAATCCGGGCGAATTTCTGTCTCAGCGACCCTCTCACCCTGTCTTACACAAGTTCACTTATCTCAAATGCAAACAGCTTTATAATCACGAAGTCAAGTGAATCAATCTTTAATACAGAAATATTTTAAAGGCGAAAATTCTATTTAATTGAAAATATTTAACTCTATATTATTTACCAATACAGTACTACTGGTCCACTGGGCAGAATCTCCTATGACACATCTACAAATCGCGGAAAAGGGTCTTGTACTTATAGGAATAACAATTGCTACAGTGCAAAGCAATAAGACGAAAGAGATAAAAGACTTTTTGTCTAAAGCCTAAGGATGTATGAATATCAAAACCCTTAACTTTTGAAGTCAAAGACCTGATTTACAAGTATTGATCTGCAGCCGATATAGTTTTAGTAATAACCGGGCCGAGATGTAAGTAGTTTACGGCGACTGTACTTCGTACAGGCTCGAATAAACCACACTTTCCTGTCTGTGCTTTATTACCCAAGAAGCACTTTTCCGTAGTATTCTACGATTGTGCACAGACAGTAAAGTGTGGTTCATTCGGCCCTGTACCACAGTATTCACACAAACACCACAGTATTATAAGCGGATTTCAAAGGCGTTGATGGCTGAGTCTTGTCTTGATTATTGCTAGAGTAAGTGGTGCCTGGTACTTTTGTGAGTTCGGTCGCGGCGCCTCGGTGAAAATGCTCCACATGCCCGTACTAAGCGCTTACGCTACTCCAAGCAACAATGATGCCCTACCATCAGTCAAGAATAATCCGAAAATTAAATTTATCCCCTCACATAAGCAGGCGAGCGGGGCAGCAGAGACCCGTGACGATTGGTGGACACATGGGTGAGTTTTGAAACTAACTGCCCACTCAATCATTCTATGTAACCCCGAGCCGGAGCAAACCCCTCAATTTACAATAGTACAACACGGTATTCCTTCCCGGTTGGTGCTATTTTACTTGGAATTCCGGAACGATTTTCCCTGGATACTTTGTATTCCAAGCGTGATCGAACATCCAGAAAGAAGACTGGAAAGATCCGCAGGGCATTGACCCATCTATGGTACATGCTTACTGTGCATTAGCGTTCTACGGTATTGCGTACCTCTGTGCTATTGTGCACTATTGTGCTACTACATACTCCGTAGGTTAATCTTGCGAAGACGATCGCCGAGTAGGCCGGAGATCGGACCTTAATATCGTTACCTATTGCCTATTGGGACGTCTCTCGTCTGCTGTTTGAAACGGCCTAGTTCATTACTCTTTCGCTACCCCTTAGTACAACTCCAACCAGGAATTGTAATACAGTCGCGTTGTGTGAGCAGGGTAGTCGATTTAGTTTAATTCTTTCCGAGTATTTGTCATAATAATCAGTCCCGTAGTCGATCAGCACAGTGAGACATGAATAGTACTGTAAACTACAGCGGCAAAACATTCATGCAGCACCAGCAAGGGAATATTATGCTTGCCTATACCAGATAGTAGTCTTCACAACTCTCAGCTCTTCTGGCTGAAATGGTGTAAATCTTACCGTTAAATACGAATCACAATACTAAGTAAAAAGGGGCACTCCCATACTCACCAAATTTGCATCATCTCTCTCTGGTCCTTCATCGGCCAACCGGATACTGGCAGTTAGCATTGAAGTCTTCACCACACGAAAGCCGAGCTCATTTGAAGTCGCAGTTCATACGAAGATTATGGCACAATATTCACCACTAAGATCAGGGATTAGTGAGGATAATCACGAAACCCATGTTGAATCCAGCACTCGAAGATCTATTTATTTGATCCTAAGAGTAGTAGTTTTTTGCCTCGCACTGTATGGCTCGCTGGATCTTGGGAGGAAGGCCTGGCTGTCATTGAGTCGCCGAAGTTCCTGTTCTTGTGGTCAATCACCAGCTGAAGCTATTGCGCGAGGCTGTAAGTTCGATCCCTATGCGGCCGCTTGGTTACCAGATCATTGTCGCGATGATAGCCAGATACGGGAATTTGGAGAGATGGAGGCACTCGGGAATAGTTCCTGGAACTTCTATGATTATTCCGGTAGAATCAAACTCACGGTTGAAGAAGTCGCGATGATGGCTGGGGTGGTAAGTATCAGTGATCACCAGAAGGGTGAAGCGATGGTCAAAACTACTACGAAGTGGCATCATATGCATTGTCTCTATATTTTATTGAAGGCAGCTCGGTTAAAACGTACGGGATTAGCAATGGAGCCACGATATACAAAGGAATCACATACTACACATTGTGCTAAAAGCATCTACGGCTGGATTAGCGCACAGCCTGCGGCACACATATTGGATAGTGAATCTGAAGTTGATATATATGCATAATCATGTCATAGACCCTTTTTGTATTCATACCATTTTTCAGCTATTAGCTATGTAGATAAAATTATTATAATACAATCTTAATCGACTTCTTCTTGTAACGGAGAGGTCTCTAAGGATTACGGTTCCCACTTGCTCAAACTTTGGTTTGTCAATAAATCAACCTAGCTATCCCCCTAAGCTTGAATTTGCTGTTAGGTATATCTAAACCTATGTACTCTTAGCAAACAACACATAACATTTTTTTACTCAATCTAAGTTTTATTAACGTAATTCCCGGTCTCACCGGCCACCTGGTCTGCCCGGCCACTTGGATTTAGGGCAAAATTGAGCAAAATTGTCCCCTAGCAATATCAACAACTACACCGTCGCACAAGATATACTTTTGGTATATAGCTAATTAAGTTGATCTAACTGTGAATATATTCTTCTTTCTTTTCTTACATATCCTGAATACTATTAGACATGATTTCAGGCCGCAAAACCATGCAGATATGCTAGTATTACATAATTGATTAATACTAATTATCTTAGAATCAGTATACATACTTAATAGCAAGTATATAGTTAAGCAAAATTGCCTTTATTGTATGTAGTGGTGTAGTTTTTAATATTGCTAGGGGACGATTTTGCTCAATTTTGCCCTAAATCCAAGTGGCCGGGCAGACCAGGTGGCCGGTGAGACCGGGAATTACGTTATCAGTAAACACTTTAACGTAAATCCCTGTTCAAGCGAACACCCGGTTCTAACGAACACTGAAGTTTACCGCAAAATCTAGAAAAAATCACATCTCAATAAATCGATATATATAACACCAAATAAAATAAATATTTGCAAGTACGTTAATCATACTAGGATAATATTAAATATTAAAATTAAAATCTATTTAGATATTTTTATTCGCTACAATCTAAATTATTTTGTTTTTAGACTACAAAATCCAGTTTATTTCCTATAACATTTAAAATATAAATTACAACAGTACTAAAATTTCCATATTTAGTAAATAATATTATATAAATATAATTTTTAAGTTTCAAGTTGGAATTCAATATAATAGTTGAGTTATTTAGAGGTGATTCTGCTCAATTTTGCGGTAAATTTCAGTGTTGGTTAGAACCGGGTGTTCGCTTGAACAGGGATTTACGTTAATAAGAACATATATTAATATATATAAGAATTATTCATAACACTTTAAAAGTTTTAATATAACTGTAACGTTCCTACTGGGATTGGGGTTCTATTACTCAAATAATAGAAGAAGGTAAAGGGCTGAAGAATCACTTTCGCAGTGCTCGGTTGTTACTATGAAATGCAGGTATGCTGTAAATCAATTGAGTTGAGCCCGAAGCTCCTAACTACTGGGAATCTATCTACTTATATGGTAATGAAATTCCTTTGGACCCTTGGACCCAGAGGTCCTAAGGTCCATCACATGACCTAGCCGCCTGGGCGTTTCTACTAGTCAGCTCCTGCCAGTGGACTATCACTAGCAGCGACCGCCGTTAGTAGTGTCTCTGCCGCCGTCTCATGTTTTACTACTAATTAAATAAACTCAATTTGACGTTGGTTATGGTTGAATATTTGGTGTTGAACATTCAGGTGGGTAGAAAGTGGCCCGGTGGACAAGGATTTCCGTTATATTACTATTAGTTAAGACGGCTATCGGGGATTTGATTATGGTCTCGCTAGTACTATCGCATTATTAATACTAGCGAAAGGATAGTACAAGTTCAACACTAGTACTATCCCCTCGGGCTCCAAACGGTCAAATTGACCGATTTTAGCGTTGTTGCCATATGAATACGGCATCAAAAGTGCCAACTGTGAAACCTGAGTGGACAATATCCTTGCATATAATTTTGGCCTGACGAGCTCAACCGAATGGAGCCCGAGAGGATAGAAAGGATCGTACTATCAGAGAAATAGTATTACCTTTCCGCGCTTGTGCTAGCTATTGGCCGCTACCCAATTAGGACTAGCTTATATGTGACCGCAATCCCACGTGACTAGCTCACCAAAGTACAGAGCTGTAAAACGCTCAATCCGCTGTGTTTTCCTGATCGTATACTGATTTCCTATTCGGGACTGGTCCTGAGGTCAAGTCTATCCTTAATACCTGTGGCGTCTGGACTAACTATTCCGCTTAAAGCAATAAGCAATCTACATCCTAACCTCTTCCTTTATTAGACTTGTGATATAGTAGATGACTAGGACATGCAGTAGTGGAGCGCCTTACAACACCAACGCAGAGTCCTTGTATGAGCAATGTAGGTGATCATCATGCATATCCAGCACACTTTTTTCGGGCTTATCGTGATAACAGATCGTGCAAGACTAAGGACACAGCAAATCTGTATAACAATCCACTACTCGCAGGTGACTTCCCAAATAGGATTAGTAAGAGATTGACACAACAATGATGAGGAATTCTAACTTTCAATAATGTAAACCCGGTCTGATCGGACACCCGGTCCCACCGGACATCAAAATTTAGTGCAAAATTAAACATAATCACCCCCTAGAAAACTCAATAATTATATGTGTCGCTCTACCCGGAAATGATTGGACGGCAGCTTCAATTCTGATTTTCCTTTGCCAAAAATATTCTATTATGTAAGGCTATTTCACACCCTTTAACCAATTGCCTTAATGGTACTCTAGTACGGAGTAGGTGTAGAAGCATTTCTGCGTGCCCGGAGCGTTGTTGAATAGCCTCATATTGCTTTTGTAATTGAATTGAATTAAGGTGTTTTAGGGAGCCAGAATACTCCTAAATTACTGTAATTGCTCTTAGGAGGGGTAGATCTCTCTTCCGCTCTAACTTACAATTGAGAAAGAACATAGTTTGATTATACGGAGTCAACCCTGCCTCTGTAAATCCTTGACAGATATTGTTTGCTGTGAATATATTTTGACGTAGAATTGGATATATTTCCAGGAAATCAAACTTGCCAATATAGTGAATATCCATTCACACTTTCCCTTCCACCATAGCCATACATGTACTTCAGAACAGCAAAACAACTCGCATCTAGTCGTTGAAGGATATAAGATAAATATGTAGGGCATATAAAGCGTGATAATGTTATCTAAAGGCACAAACTGTCTTCCTTGACTTTGACAACGAGAGGAATATACATAACAGGTGCTCAATAGAGAGACGGTGCTAGCTACCTCCACTTTCGCAGGTGGCTTCCTAAAAAGGACTAGTAAAGCCTCGTTGCATTAGAACATGTCTCCTAATGCCGCAACATACAAAGCACAAGCTTACTGTGGATAAATATGGAGTAATTTAACCCCTCGTAAATCCGGTGGATTCTGATTATGCGGATTAGCGTCACAAACTCCCCCTTCTGCTCTACCGATTCTCCGAAAATCTACTGTAGAGAGAAGTTATGTTAATTCTGTCGGATCCCGGTTCCGAGTAGCTGAATAATCTCTCTGGCACAGTGAATTGTTTGTCCAGGTAATGATTGGCAGTACCCGTTACTCCCTTACTCTTTGAATATGTCTCCAACGTTGCATCGTTCAGACTACCACGATTACAGGAATAAAAACATAGGTAAAAAGCAACATAAGACCATTGAATATGCACAAGCTATAGTCAGTCGCTTTATGGAGTTGTTTTATCAGGGCCCTCGCAATCGAAAATCTACCTTCCTTCTGTACGGGTGCCATGGCAGCTATTGATAGTTTACACTTATTTTGTGACTTGCAGAGCCTCACGGAACAAATTTGGATAATTCAAGTTCTTCAAGATTTTGCCTTCTTGGAGGCAGAGCACTGCTACGGAGGATGTTGCAGAGTGGTGTCACAGACCGTGGCTAAAATTGCTTGAAATATATCCAGAGAATGTACAAGGTGTGGCAGGTGAACTTCCTGTGATGTGACCACTGAGTAGTTATGTTTGCTGGTTGGAAATTACTAAAACTAAAAGGTAATTAACGTATCGATGATACAAGTCTCGTGCGTTATTGACTCCAAATGGTGCAGAGAACACTAGGAGAAACTGAACAATAGAGAGCAAGTTTTCAAGCGATAGCAGTAGACCGAACAGGTAAGATACTAATGTAATGACAGATTCGACGGGTTAGTGGGTTTTCTGATAGAGTTTAGACCAGTACCTTTGGCGCAATATCGTCGATGGACCTGCTTATGTCAAAGCTCGCAGTTACCTGCAACCAGCTCTAGATTTCTACTCCAGAGCAGTTGCCGTTGGCAATGCTGACGGTGATATCATTTGCTACGTAAGCTCAGCTATCCTTTATTCTTCAAATATGCCTGTGCGATCCACGCATTTAGGCTGCAGAAGCACAGATAACTAGTGTCGAATGGTCCATGGGCTGTGTCACCAAAGCGGTCAACCATAACATTTGTAAGGCTGTAGAGTAGCTACTACGGCTGTCAATTACCGCACCTATTATTAGCTATAGACACCGATATTCTGTACATATTACGCCTAGCCGCAGCTCTCCCATTGCATAATCAACTCTGCCGTTCTAAATCAGTTACCTGACCCTGATTTCAATAAACAATATAAAAACTTATCGACTTTCTAGCTTCATAAAAACGCCTAGTTTGGAATCACTTTCTAGCACTCATTCTCAAAATCATGGAAAATGGGCAAATTACTTTGCGGCTGGTGGTGCAGCCTTCGTCCAACTCCCTTACTGGCGTTAGGCTTTGGCCTCCCGTCATTGGCATCTTAAGTAGCAATAATTTCCAGACTGCCGTAAATATATTACCGCAGATCATCGCGATAGTCACCATTATCGATGAGAACTCTGGCAAAGCTTATCCTATCCAGAAAGGAATCTATAGCGATTCTCTGCACCCTCTAGAAGAAGATACACGTAACAGCATTGTAAAGGGTTACCAAGACGTGGCATATATTCATTTTCCTTATTTGACTGTCAATACACCTGGGCGGTACATTATACGAATTTCTTTGGCACAAAGAATATTCATGTTGAACAACAGCGTTTATGAATACATAAATACAGTTGATAGTCACCTTATTACTGTCAGTGAATGCTCAACAGACATCTACAATCCGAGTAAGTTATTTTTGTGATTGTATAAGTACAAAACTCTAACGAGAATGTATATAGCTCCTGATGAACAATCTTGGCTGAGAACCATTGATGGAGATGACTAACATCTCCTAAACTGTCTAGTATAGAAAATAACGTCTAAGAGGATTAGCTAAGGAACGTTCTCGGAGACTCTGATTTGAGCGAGTTCGTAGAGGAAGTGACTGGAACTTTTATATAACGAGTACCGGTAGCAATACTGCAGGCGGGGCAGGATCAAATGAGGAAGTAATAGTTGTCATTAGAGAAGGATAAAACCAGATTAAAAGCATGAAGATAGATTGAAAGGCGCTGAATTCATCGATTATTATGAGACTTACAGGAGATCTATATATAGATGTAGACTGATTATATAGCTATAGCAACTTTACTCACCGTAAGTACGGTGATATCACATGCAAAGTCTGTAGACCCTCAAAATAAGCCCTAAGCTAATAGCCTCCAATGTGCAAATACGGTGAAAAAACGGTCGGTGATAGCATTGATTATAATTATGCATTTATGTACCTGAATTTGCTTGTATCCCTGGAGCACTAATAAATTATGTGAGGGGACGAGATGTGTCACAATGGTGGTACCGATTCTTGGCAAGTGAAAATAACAACGCACCCAAGTGGTGTGGGAATACAGGGTCCGATTATGGTAGAATGCAAAGAATTAGATTGAATTATCTATCCTCCAGTGCAATTACAGTACAATTTATAGTGGCAATTGCACTGCTGGTAACGGTCGGTAAAAGAGAAGAGTTTTACCGGTTCACCCCTATGTATAGTACATCATCAAGACTAGCAGCGAATAGAGTCTCTGTACCATACAATTTTATATGTGGAGTAGCCTAACCACTGCGCCATAACCTTTGACATTATTATAGTATTACGTAAGCTAGTATTGCAATAACTAAGTTAGGTTACTCGTGCCTTGATTAGATAATTCTTGCCTCCTCGCGCACCAAAAAGAGCTTACTGCTTGCGTTAATAATGATACTTAAACTTAAGAGTATAAAACAGTAGCAAGCTCGGCTTCTAATCACTGGATATGAATGCTATAAAATGGAATGGGAGCTCTTGAATATATCCGTTGCTATCAGCATTTGAATCCTTTAACTTTTGTCTCAGCCCCTTTGCTATTACAACTAATTTGAAACTGAATCAAAACATCTGGGGTCTGAGGTTGGGTTAGGGGGAGGAAAGTACGGCCTAATGCAGATCTCAGACTGTCACTCGTAAGTAACTGCAACATCAGCAAGATAAATCTGATCAAACGAGTGGTAAAATAGCTTTTATGTCTTCAGATTTCCGTCTAGGTTACCAGCTTCGTACGGACTAAGTAACCAGTCGAGCGCAGGAAAGAATTATCAAGGGTATTGCTATTTGATTCGAGAGCTTTAGTGCAGTAAGCAGGATTCAAACGATGATTACCTTATTCTAACGTCCTCATTAGGTAGACAAAGAATAGTAGTACGAATCCAATTTCCTCTCATTTGGCTCTATGAATACAAGCAGCTAAGCCTGATAATCGCTTAAACCTTGATTAGTGATCTTTTGACCAGGTGCATATAGCCATAAACTTACCCCTTCGGTATGAACCAGGTCTACCTTATGTTAGGCCGGTGCTTGGAAAACTATGCCTATTGTAGTAATTGCTATTTGCCAATCAATATAGGTTACCGTGTCAGCTGAGGAGCTTGCATCAGGAATATCCTCCCCTAATCCCTGTTCAGAACTCACTTGCGAGCAGTGGAACTGTGGGTAGCTTGTTTGTGTTCTTGACCCTGCATAATCTGCACGAAGTAGTTCATATTCACGTAAGCACCATCGCTGGCCTTGTTTAAGGCGCTCCACTATAATGCGTCTTGATTGTTCCCCACATATCTTATAAGTGATGGAGAAGAAGCTGACACATCTGATGATTGGACTGACTATTCCACTTAGAGCAATAAGCAATCTGCATACGCCTAATGCTTAATGTTGAAAACTAATTTTATATGTAATTACAGGGTGTTGTCATGCCTAAGGTTAAATAGGCGATGCCGCGATAAAAGATTAAAGATTATCATAACGCGAGACGCGCGTCTATATATCCTTAGAGCGATCATCTTACTGTATCAACTTTACTAAAGTAGGCAGGGAAAAAAAAATTGAGATATGAAATAATGAGACCGCTGGCTTGAATTAGCGAAGGCGGTAAGAAAACCTGGAGTCAGGGCTGAATCCGTTGAACCATATTGTTTAGGCCTGGGGGCACCTGTCAATGGACGGTTAGGGAGCTCACAGTATAAATAAAATTCTCAAGTTAGATAAATCCACGAACAGATACATCTCGGAGGGCTGAGCAGTAGCTACTATGAAACGATGATTCACCGACCCATCCTTAACGTTACAGTTATAGAGAATGTTGGCATTATTACTCAAACATGACTCGGAGTTAACGGAATCATAGACTTTCCTAGGCTGCTATTACATCAGTTCACTGTAGGTTAGCTCACTACCCCCACGACTTTCAAGTTTTCCTTTCGCCAACTCTGCAATTAGTTTAGCCATTACCATTGAAGTTCGCGGAAGCCCGTCCAGCGTCGGTCACGAAAACACCTCGTGATTACGTATAAAATTGATCTGAACTACTAAAGTAATATCTCGCTAAAACAACGAGACTCACCTTACATGCGATAGATTAAGAGTGACGATAGCTGTTATAAGCATAATATACTAATGGCTGGCGGGGCATATTTCAGAGCTTTTAAGTGTCACGTCTGTAGGCAGCGAAAGGTCAAATGTGGAGGGGAGCGGCCTTCGTGCATTCGGTGTCTGCACTCCGGTTTGATCTGCACAGGATACCAACGTACCTTAGACTTTCGCGTTAGTTTGAGCACTGAGCCAATACTTCCTAACAATGTGAATGGAGTTTCGAGCATGAGATCCAATCTGACCTTAGTTCGAAGCTCTCATTCTCGACTAGCCTACCAACGAGGGTGTGTGACTCCAGGGCTAGACTCCTCGTATATCTCGATCGCTCCAGCCTCACAGCACCAGCAAGCCTTCCTTGGCATCCTACAAGAGCTTTATCTTCCAGAACCAGTCAGTCACAATAACGGCAATGCTTTAGTTTCTGCAGTCTGTTCAACGTGGTTATACTCAGCATGTCGTCTTGTCTCCATTGCAGATAATCACTCATTGGGTTTTATACTGCTTGCTATTGCTTTGGGCATCGTGGCGGCAGGCAGTAACTCTTCAGATGTACCACCTGCATATATGAGGCATAACTCTATCTCCCTCTATTCAAAATCACTGTTGAGTATTAACAATCGAATCGCTGCTACTGCAGAATTTAAGCGACACGATTGGGAGTTGCTTAGCCTAGCATGCTTTGGGTGTTTCTCTTACGAGGTGAGAGTCAGCTTATACTTTTCATTTGCTGGATTCTTTTAACATTCACAGCTCATCATTAATCATTCTTATTCTAATGCTCGTGAACATTTAAATGGCATTGGCGCAATATTACAGAAATTAGGTCCAGACTTGTTAACCTCTGATGTTCTACGAGATCTTTACTTTGAGTATCGAGTAAAAGATGTAAGATTGTATCACTTTTCTTAAACCACTTTAACACACAAAATATCTTAAAATCAAGAATACAATGACTAACAGGGATATAAGATCACGTTTCAGATGATACACCCTCAGTTAACATTCATGAGTCGACAGGCTTGGATATACCCTCGGTGGAAGGCGCAGCATCCAAAATCATGGCATCCACTACAAAGGCTTCTTGACAAAGCTTATCTCTTCCTCTTGGTTTACATCCAATTTACCTTGATGTTCGATAACATTCAAAACCCAGAATCCGTTAATTCTGGCGTAATCAAGCGGTTAGCACAACTATTAGAAAAAGGGAAGTTTATTGAGTCAACTATCGATATGTTACACGCTCCCTTTCAAGGAGAACACAAACAAAGTTATAACCAGGAGAAGGATGCTCCCGAGCCTCAAATATTCCAGACGACTTTTCCTCAGTGGACAAACGAATCTACAGATCCAAGTGAATCTCATCTTGGTAAAGCCTTCCCAACCGCCTATACTTTTGCAGATTTTTCAGTTGCGATCAGTTTCGTCTTTCATGAAGCTATCCAAATATGTATTACAGGGTTTCTACAAAATATGACGAATCAGCTCTCATCACTTACACATGAACCAATCGAGCATTCAAAGACATGTACAGAACAACTCCACAACAGACTCATGCGACGTACGTCGCATATCTGTCAGTCTGCAGAATACTTCTTACACTCAAACAGAGGAATCACTGGTGCTATGGTTTATCTATTCCCCCTTTCTGTTGCGAAGAGAACAATTTCACATGTTTACGCCAACGATAACCCGTCGTCCAGTGAAGCAGTGCGAAAACTCAGCTGGTGCCAGATGATTGAGAGCAAATTAGGGGATTTCAAGTTATCTCCATATAATCCGCTTTAGTACTTCATCTACTCTATCACTAGTCAACATGGCCGGTGAAGTCTTATCTTGGTAGTGGAAGAATCAAACTCTTGAGGCGGTTTTGGAAGTCGTACTTTGCCTTAAACGGACGGAATTATTCATCTTTGACTTGAAAATCTGTATTCTGATTAGTATAACGTCAGAGAGATAGAACATGTGCTTGATGGTATGCTTAGTGATGGAGGTAAAAAATCTTTTGCTTAATTTTGGTTTTGGTTTGTTAAATAAGGCAATAATAGACTTCTCTTCTTTGATATTCTTGTGCTTCTCAATGTGCTTGATATTATGCCTGTGTCTGTGTTCCCCCCTGAGCTAGTGATGTAACTAGAACTAAGTTCGCGAAAGACAATTTGCTCATAACAATTTATAGTGAAGATTGCACTAAGGCAACGAACTGAATTGCCTTGCATAGTAAAGGTTCCTAACTATACTTATTGAGGTTATAATAATTTGAATCTTTATAAATCTATATATTGTGGTTATTTGAATTTTATTCCGGTGAACATGGTGAAGTGTAACTAATTTTGCTGATAGTAGATTACTAAGCACTAGTACTGTACTGTAGCTACCGAGCTCAGATCTTCAGTTTTGGAAAGCTGTCAACAATATTAGAGCAATGGTTGAGACCGTCGTTTTAATAACTTGCTTTTCAAACTATAGAATTATGATTCTAATAACCATCGGAGATGACTGTTAACTAATCTTGTTCAGTGGCTGTTCACAAATACTGTAGTGGATTGATAACTGTAACCACGAACTTGGCGCATGCTTGGTCTTAACACGATCTGCATGATGACTGCACAGACGTTTGTTAGCCTTGTAAGGGCGCCGTTACTACAAGTCCTAGTGATCTACATGCAAGAGGAAAGAGCGGAATAGCCTGGACTCATCTAAATTGATTATGGCTTTTGTAAAGAAGTTAGACTCATACAGATGACTTATTGATCTAAGCGGATTGGTTATGCTTCCGCAAGCAATATTTCTTCTGAAACTCGGATCACCTCCGTACCACTTGATGACCCAACAACGATTGTTCAATAACAATCAATCTTATTGTGAAAGCGAATATGTGAGTATAATAGAAGTGCGTGCATGACGACTAGAATATAGAATAAACAATGGATAGGAACACTAACATAAACGAATACAGAAAGTGTCACAAGAACGACTATGTAAGATCTTCATATCGAAGAGTGCAACAATGACGTCACTGTATTGAGAGTGCACAAATATCAGTATAACGCGCATGTTTATCGAATGATAAAACTCTTGATATGGGCAGGCAGCAATACATCGATCTGTCTATTTTATATTATCACATGCGTACACTAGTAAGCATATCGTCGATGGGCCAAAGCAAGCTTGCAGTCATGTTGCCCGTTGCTTCAGCACGAAGAATGTCTGACAAATATCGCTCTACTGCCGTCCATAAATCATCTTTCAACGATCCTGCCACGTTCATCAGCGCTTCGACGTATTTTGCTTTTTCGGAATCTGGCTGATATGGGGAGGTGAATAATTTTTGTAAAGCCTCTACAGAGTTTTTCCATATCAATTCATCTTTCCGCAGTGCATTATCAAGCGTCTCTATCATAGTAGTAAGTTTCCCTAATGCTACGGTGGCTTTAGAAGTAGCCGTTTCCCTAGACGGTGACTTTGACTCTTTCAGGACTATAGCAATATATAAAACGCACTTTCTCCGAGCTATTGCTTCAGACTTGCAGTCACGTGCTAATTTATCGCCGCCCAATGACCTTTGCAAGGAGTCATTTATGCAATATATTGCCTTCATGACCATCTCGTGTGTATCGGTGGTTCGACACTTCTTATATTGGGATTTCGGAATTATGGGTATTATAGTCCTGAGGTCTTCGATAAAGGAGAGAAACCAGAGACTTCGAAGCTTTCGTTTCTCATCAATGATCAGCTGATTTGAATTAACTGTCGAGGCGGTTGGTTCAATTGAAAACGGAGATAACGCAGCTGGAGAATTGGATGAGTAGAACCAACTTGGCTTGGACATAGACAACACTCTTTAAAAAATATAAGCTTGCAAGGAATAACAGAAGCGTTGATCGCATGGTAACTTACAGTTCTAGTAATAGTTTAAGGCGCCAGTTATCTTGGAACGCTATAAGTCCTCCTCGATTCGCGACTATCTGCCGTATACCAGAGAGATGTAGCAACCATTCTTCTTCAGTACCCCAGTGCCTCTTAATCATGGATAGCAGTCAGCTTGGTTACAATAATTGGTATGCATGTATTTAGTATGTGGTTTGGAAAACAAATTAAGAAATAGACAAATATTTATTTCAGCTCTGGATAAGAATTCTATTGATAGTTACGTTTTCAAAATCAATGGGCAGTGTTGAACATTGCGTTATTAAGTAACCGAATTATCAATGAGGACCAACTTACCTCAAAAGTGAGCAGTCTTAAAATCCCCGAAAGCACATCATCACCTACAGTTAAAGTTGGATCTTGAAGCCATGTGTTCACTAGACTCAATGCCTCTAGCTTGTATTCAAGAGCAGCCGACAAGATGCTCTCACCTCTCATGCAAGCTCGATGAGCTGCAGCATGAGCAATCATGCCATTAAATGAAGCCGCATTGGAGACATCAATGCGAACCCAAACTTCTCGTATTGGGTTGAATCCGCGGTCTGTTGATTGATCAAATATCATCGTTGCATATACGCTAAACCCTACCCGATCGCGTGATCAATATTGTATTTATTGAAAGCAAAGAAAATAGCAAGTAATATCTTACAGTAGTGTAACAATCCATGTACTTTTTCAGTAAGGGATATAGGTAGCGTGTCAAAAGGATCTACTTTAGCTAAGGAAAGCGCATATCGAACCCCAGCAAGTATTTTACCTGATACACCCTCTTCTTCTAATATTCTTTTTGGAATGTGGGCGAGTGAAGACTGACTTGTATGTTGGCGTGGAGACAGAGAATGTTCAAGTGAGAGTTGTTCAGAGTTCTCATTCAGGCGTGGTTGGCGCTCTTGAGAGCGCGGTACCTGCTGTTGTATAGACTTCAGCCGTGGATATCGCGGGATCAGCGTGCGGTTGGTGTTGGAACTAGAACGTCGCCGAGATATAATATTGAGCTTCTTCCGCGCCCATGAGGCGCGGCTAGCAATACTTCTAACCCGGACTCGATCATTGTACATTACAAAATTCAGTTGTCCATCTTCTCTTATAGTAGGTAAGCTTGTGACACCAACTAAATCTCTGTTGTAAATCGTTGCTACTTGCAGCTAGGCCCCATTTCCACCCGCCTGAAACAAATTATGTAGAAATGTGCTTCTGTAATGTGTGCACAACTCGACTAATTTCCCACTCACTTCATCTCAGGATTATGTGAAGAAAAGGATCCAATTGCATATCTACTCAGAGAGGGAATCAGGTTGTATGCATGAGACGGTCAATACAGAGGCACGGAGAGACAATATATAGCCTCTAGCGTGCCTGCGATAAGCCCTTAGATTATTAAGAGCTCTAGGCCATCAAGACCTCATTCGCACACATACACCAACCCAGCAACTAGAGTTAAGTGCTCCTCAGCGAGCGCCCCGACCTTAGAGATAATGACAGCTTAGCTTTTCCAAGCTAGTGTAGTAGCTAGTCTGTATGCGTTTATGTAGAGGAAGTGCGACGTCTTCCGAGAAGCAACGAGAAGCACCTCATATCTCTAGCTGTCCTAAACCATGTCCAGCTTAGAATAGGATCCGGGTTACAGGATCGTATGTATGGTCAAGGTCACCAACGCGATGCTATTGTCAAGACCTCTCCCGGTGTGCCCTGATAATATTAAAGTCACATTAACTCCTTTATACAGCCTAGGATCTCTTGCAGCTTCGCCGGGACTTTCTTGTATACGAGGATTCGTCACGTGCAACGGGAATGGAATTGGCTAAAACATATATGGATAAGTTAACGTAACTCGCAACTCGATCGGCGCACCCAATTAGTCGGCGCACCCAAATTTACCGCAAAATCAAGCAAAACCATACCCCAGCAAACTCAAGAACCACATTATTATATAATACCAAATTTTGTCATCCATTATTCTATTGTTACATAATAAGTGTGTGGATTTTTGTCTTGTCGATATTTGTGGTTCTTGTTGTATAATTAAATGGACTAGGATTTACTAGGGTTTAAGGTCCGAAAGCAAGTTTTATTGTATTGTAGATATTTGAAAGACTAAAAAAGTAGATAACCATACTCATCAGAATACAGTCAATTAATCTAGAAATTATGTTTGATAATACTCCACAGTTGTTGAAATTGCTGGGGGTATGGTTTTGCTTGATTTTGCGGTAAATTTGGGTGCGCCGACTCATTGGGTGCGCCGATCGAGTTGCGAGTTACGTTATTTCTATGCGCTTAGCTAACTAAGAGACCTAGCGCTCCCCATAACGTAAAGCTAACCGTCTGTAGCTAATTCCATTTAGGAAGCCATGAGCGAAGGGTGGATTATTCGTCAGCAGTAAGACCGCTTAAGCCAGCACTCACAACTCCAATAGGGAGTCGTCGACAAGACATATAACGTAATTCCCGGTCTGTCCGGCTAACTACCTCCCCACCACTTTGAGCATAAAATACCAAATACAGTCTTCCCCTTATTTGATTGTTAATACGCCCCACTGGTGGCAATGTTGATGCCTCACTCCGGGAGCATAGGCCAACGGACTACAACCAATAAGCGTCATAGATTATTGGCAGAATCTCCATGGGATTCAATAGAAAACATCAAAAGATATGGTTCCTTAAGGAAGGCGGTATCTCGAGATAGGAAGCAAAGCCAGGCATTAACATTGCCACCAGTGGGGCGTACTAACAATCAAATAAGGGAGGAGACTGTATTCAACCACAAAACAAATATATTGCAATCTATCTAGTTGTTAGCTAAACTAGAGCATTTACTGATTCTATGCCTTATAATTCCACACCCTGAGCATTTAGATGGCCGTCGTTGTGGTGCTGACAAAGCTTGGGTCGGATTTACTACCTCTACTACTTCCTGAGCAATTGCACTCAGTCAAGCTTGTCAATATGTTGAATATCTTTGCGTATTTTCGTTTCCACCTCCCTCCCATACGCACGCTTCAAAACCGTAAAGCAGCTCACATCTAAAGGCTGTAGAATATGAGATGAATGTGGAGGCATACAGACAGTAATGATATTGTTTTGAATACAATATCGGTCAAACTCAGGGGTCACATGGCTCCCGTGGCCATCAAGAACAAGCATACGATATTGGCCTTTAAGCTTAGCTCTACTGAATGGCTCAAATGTCTTTTGAAGCCATTCAAAGCCAATATCATTATTAGTCCACCCATTATCACTGACTTCAATTCTCCAACCTGCTAGTAGGCCGTCAAACCATCCAAAGATTTTAACCTTTCCTTTGAATATAATCATAGGAGGTAAAGCCCAACCACTAGCACTAATCGATTCAATTGCTGTTACCCACTCTCTCGCCAGGTTCTAGAAGTGGAGGTTTACCATAGCAATCAGAAGAGGTAACTACTTTAGTAGAGGCAATAACACCCATAGCAAAGCCAATCTCGTCAAAGTTATATGTGTCCTCATCTAGAATCCCATATTGTGCTTTTGTAGCAATCACATTGTCAAACCACTCTCGAATGAGCTTTGGATCTTCGCATTTGGCTCGTTTATAGTTGTATCGACGTATATATTTAGTAGTTAACTCCGGGTGACGTTTGACAAAGTCTCCAAACCAGTTTTTGCCTACAGGCCGAGGAGGGGTAGGCTCTCCACGTTCAGCAATCAATATATTAGCCATTGATTGTACGTCTGAAGGTCTAGGGGGTAATCCACGCTTGCCCATAGAGAAGATCCATTGCTTGAGCGATTCCTCCTCTAATTGAGTCAGTCGAAAGCATTTGGTGTATGTGGTTGATTGTTGAACTCGACCATGGTAACGAGCTCTTAAAGTGCTATCGGGTACATCAAAAGCTTGTGCTGCAGCTCGAAAAGAAGCAATTTGATTGGTTTTTAACGCGTTTATGATCCTTCTTGCCGTGGATCATTGTTTTTTGGCATTGGAGCGTGTTTTGGTTGAAAAATAATTTGGTAAAAGTGGTGGTGTTGATAGAATTGATGATTTGGTGGGGAGGTGCGCCGGTAGACCGGGAATTACGTTACGGGGCGGGAATCCGGCCATCGTGATTCTCAAACATCAACCTCCAAAGCAAATGCCGGTTGTAACGCCCTACCTCCATCGGGATAATCAGAATGGCAAAACGTGTAGCTTGACCCTCCGACCTCAATCCGAGCCTCTCCAAACACCACAAGATGACAGACGCATATAAACAGGCACTCTGGGAATCCACTCATCCGCCAACATTAACACAATCGCGCGACGAACGGACAGATGTGCCCCCGATTCAAGAAGCTGACCGTGCGCGATATCAGAAATGGCTTGAGTCAAGTGGATTCCCGGCTGCTTCCAACCCAGCCATGTGGGAAGCTATTTGCACCAACTGGGTCAGCTTCCTCTCAGCTACGAGTTTTAAGCCGAAAGCGGCGCTGGCGCCTTGTCGCAAGGTTATCCGCTGGGGGCCTCGAGAGTTAGAATCTCCAGACGATGAAGCTAAACGGTTCAAGCAAGATCGAAGAACGCGTCGATGTATCCAAGCGGCGGGGTGGCTGGCGCTTGACCAGCTGGAAGTTCTCGCAGAGCGGTGGCCGGCTGTTTTTCGCACGATGGTCAACCAAGGAGGATTGCCCTCGGAGACAGGGCCTTTCGAAAGCTGGGCAGCCAAGATTAACCTTGCAAAGCGTCGGCGAGGAAATTCGGTCCTCCTGGGACTGGTGTGCTTCCTGGTGTACTCATATGAGGCAGGCACGCTTGAGGAGATGGGGTTGCACCTCAGCGAGGACATGCAAGACAGCATCTTAGATGTCATGCAGGCGGAAATGTATTTTGGACCCATCAACCAGAGCATTGAACGGGAAGACGGACCCATGGAAGCAGCGGTTGTGCGGCTCCTGGGGGAGCTGATCACAGATGCACATGCTACGTTCCAGACAAACGCACTCCTGTGGTGGGTGGGGATTCTGGTGCAGTCGTCACTTCATGGTGGGCCGGATGATTACATTAGTCGGGGACAATTTACGTTTAACGTTCTCACGATGGATATGGACATCAAGGAACGACTTGAAGCAATCCTGCACTATGCGAAGGTGATCGTGCTCGACCATGCCATGCACACATGGGAAGTAGACGTGGGATACGTGGACGAAGTGCATTTAAGCATGGCTTCCTTGGATGTTGAGTGGATTAACGCAGATTCGGACGAGCGGCCCCGAGTAGAGACGGAGAGACGCAGATGCGAGTCGATAGCATGGGAGTCGTTGAGCAAACATGTCGAAGCACAAAGACAAGTGATCTTGGGCGATCGTGGCAAGACGGTGGTCAAGGAGGTGTGAGTGTTGTTAAAGCGGGACTAGTGAGAACTTCAAATATAGAAGCTAGGGCGAGAGAAAGAAGCTAAAAGGTTTGACCTCTTTTTTTATTTTTTATTTTTTATTGATAAGACCGTTTCCGGATAGTAACTGACAAGAAAGCAGGGAAAGAGAGAGCTGGGAAGAGCATTTTAATAATGGGGATCCAAATCCATGCTGTTAACAGCCAAAACATGTTGAGGTGGTGAACTGGGACAACTATGTATGGTAACCCAGAGGCTTTAGCGCTACGAATATTGGATCGTAAATTTCTGACGAGGAATAAGCAGTAGAGAGCTGATAATGTAAGAACAATGGGCATTAACTGCGCCATGATGTCGATATCGTCCTGTGTAAGGTGGATTGGGTTGAAAGGGTGAGTAACCTTCCTATCGTATATAGCGGCTTTGCCTCTGCCTGTCGCAGAATCGACGCACAATTTTAGAGAGCACCAAATGATTGAGAGTGGTAAAAGCTGGATTGCCCAAAAAATCTGACTTCTTCACCTTGCTCACTATGTGGGTACAAAAGCAGCATGGCGAGTTCCCAAGTTAATGCTAAGAATTCCGCCCCACCAGCACCCTTTGAAATTTACGGCTAGTATAACATTCATAATGACCGGTTTCCGGTATGCCTTGCTACATCCGTTGCGTGTCCCTGCTGTTTGATCGACGAGGACAAGGATAAGTACATAAGCATTAATGCTCAGGGCATACAGCTAGCCATTAGTGGTATTAATGTCAGCATTAGCAACCACCACTGAATCCTTGAAGGCGTAATACGAACAGCTTACATAGCTATCAGCCAAGGCAATTAATTTATGAGCTATTTCCGTATCCGCCCACACAGCTACTCCACCAGTACACGGAAATCCAGGGTAATCAACTAAAATTATCTTTTTGAATCTCAAGTACCGCATATTAGTTATCACTCATAGTTTTGGATATTATACGCGCAGTTAGATGATCAGTTAAGAAGTATGAATATGACATCACTATTGGTGAGCGTTGCAAACCTCAAGAGCGAGGACCCAGGCGGAGGACCCATGGAATCACGGCATTGTCTTTGTAACTATGTAGGTATAAAAAGCTATATCCGATCATGGCCTTGCTTAGCGTAACGAATAGGTAACACCTGCTTCGTAGGAACCTCAATCTTTGACATCGCATTTCTCAAGATCGCGTTTATCAAGACAAGTGCTGGCATCGAACTAACTGACTATATCTACACTTCTTCTTAAGTAGTTGATTGTGTTTTTTGGAATACGGCTCACCCAGTTGTCCATATATAGCGTTTCTTCGCTATTTGAGTGCAGGGTTATTCACTTTGTGATGGGACTGCACTATTTGGACATCACTTACCAATCTCTCAGCCTTTATCTCTTTTGCGCCTTGTTCCAGTATGGGTTCTCATACAATGCTTGTGCACAAGCTCTTCGAAGAGCGCGCCAGGGAATCCCCAAACTCGCCAGCGATACAATTCGAGAATGAAGATCCACTGAGTATATCTAGTCTCAATAGGATGGCAGAACAAATTGCCGTTGCCCTCCCGGCCGAACGTAACTCTTGTGTGGCGATTTACCTGCCACGCTCGACAGTCATGGTGGGTTATATGCTTGCTGTGCAAAAACGTGAAGCGGCATACATTGTCCTAGATCCAGATCATCCTCTCGAGCGAACTCTATCCATCGTCCAGGAGGTTGGTGTAAAGTTTATTCTTCACAATAGAAGTTTCATGTTGCCTGATCTCTTGACTCCTACCAAGATATACTCAAAACTGTATTTGAGCGAACTACAGACTTCTGGAGACTCGGTCTGTCTACCACCACTCGATAACGATGCGGATCTGCCAGCACACATTATTTATACATCAGGCTCTACTGGCCGCCCAAAAGGCGTGCTGTGTACACATTCTTCCATTTGTGCCGGGTTAAGAACCACGATTTTAGATAGTAAATCAAAGTGACTTCTCTTTTTCAACCCTGCAGCTTCTGTGTCCCAATGGACTATTTGGACCTGCTTGATCCTCGGACCCTACTTATGTCTCGCATCCAAGGATCGTTTGTTGACAGCCCTCGATGATGTCATTAATGGGATGAGTATCGATACTCTAAGCATAAACCCTACAGCAAGTTTTCTCATTCATCCGAATAAGGTTCCTGGATTGAAGAAAGTGTTCTTGACCGGCGAGAGGACATCGGATTCTGTAATCGAAAGATGGGCAGGGAAAATAAAGCTGCAGAACAAATATGGCATGAGTAAATGTCCAGTTGTTGACTTTTCTTGTCTCTTATCGCCTGGTAGCGATCCTCGCTGTATCGGAAAGCCTGTAGGAATGACAACCTTAATCCTATCCGAAGACCAAACTGTACCAACAGAAAAAGGTGGGGTTGGTGAGTTGTACCTCGTAGGCCCTCAGCTTACGCGGGGCTACCTCAACGCACCAGAAGCAACAAAATCAAAATAGGTTACTATTTCAACATCAGATGGAGAAGTTCGGGCATTACGCACTGGCGACTTAACAAGGCATAACGACGATGGCACAATAAGCATAATCGGTCGAGCTGATAACCAGGTCAACATTAGTGGCCAAAGGGTTGAACCAGAAGAGGTGGCCTTCCATTTAAAAAGAGTTCCCTCAGTAGCAAACTGTACAGTGTTTGGTGCTACCATGAATAGCTCGATGGCGTTGGTGGCATACATTGTACTTTCAAAGGATATAGCACAGTCATCCACGTTTTCAGATCTGGTCCAATATATGCACCAGTATCTAAGCAAGAGGATTCCGCTGCACATGGTCCCAAATTACTGGCGTCGTGTGGATGAGCTTCCACTTCTTAATGCAAGAGGCAAGATGGATCTGTTGCGAATGCATACCCAAGCAGAGGAATTAGGCCCATCTGGGTTGATCTCGGAGCTCCACCAGCCACATGAAACGGCATCCCAAAGCGGATCTGGGAACAGAGCTATTCTGTATAGAATTGTGGCTCAGATCCTGGGCCTTCCTCTAAATTTTGTTGACGACAAGGAATCTTTTCTAAACCTCGGTGGGACGTCGTTGTTGGCACTTCAGGTGATCTATAAACTTCGCAAAGAAGGACTTACAATCGAACCAGGCGATCTACTACTCGCTCCTAGTCTCGTCAACATTAGTATCAAGCCTGCAAAAGAAAATCCAACAGCGAAGGAGCCCCCAGTGCAAATTTCACCTTTTTCCCTGATTGCAAATCAGCATATTCAGCAACAAGTCTCAGCAAAGGAGGGAGTTTTGGACGCATATCCTCTAACACCAGCCCAAAGATATATGATTGATGGTACCCTAAAAGGAGAACTCGGCTATCTCTCTCAAGAAGTATGGTCACTGGAGAACGTTGATATTTCTAAACTTAAGATGGCTTTTCAAACTGTTTTCAGCAATAACAATATTCTTCGAAGTTCTGTCATATTAGAAGGTGAGAGCCTAATCCAGGTTATCTTTGGAGACATGGAGCTACCTTGGGAAGATCAAGAAGAAGAGCTGGAAACTTTCTTGGCTCAAGATTACAACAAGCAAGTTCGGTTTAAGAAGCCACTCATTAGGATTACAAATGTCAAAAACCAGTACCTAGCGGTAACGATGCATCATTTGATTTTCGATTTTTGATCTCAGCCTTTCATATACCAAGATGTTACTCGAGCCTACCATGGACTAGCCCTAGAATCGCGACCGCCGTTCAAAAACTTTATTTCATGGACACAGAAGCTTAAGTATAGTGATGCAATGGCATTCTGAGGTCAATATGCACAAGGCTTCCGACCAACTATCCTAACACCGTCCCGAACTCCAGCGATGTGCGATATCCACCAAACTATCAATACAGATTTTATCAAAGCTGCACGGTCCTTAAACATTACACCTGCAACATTTATTTATGCTTCATTTGCAATTCTTTTGTCACAAAGCTTAGCACAAACGACAGTTACGTTCCTGATATTGTGCTCAAATCGTGACATCTCAGTCGATGGTATCGAGCGGATGTACGGTCCATCATTCAACGGGGTTCCTATTTCTGTCGGACTAGGTTCCGATAGAACCATTAGAGAACTGTGTGCCAAATTACAGCAAGATAGCGTGTACGTGTCTAAGTTTTCGCAGCACCTCGTCGAAAGTGCAGGTAAAACAGGAGACATCACGCCTCCACCATTTGACTCAATGGTTAACATTCTGCTACAACCTCCTATAGAAGCTAAAGAAGAAGATACTGAAGATCGAGATCAAAGCTACACACTGTTCAAGAAAGTCAAAGAGCGTAGTGTTCATTCGGGGGTGAATAAGTTGATTCTTAGAGAAGAACCTAGGAACACGTTCACCTTATATCTCGAGTCTGCAATGGAAGAGACAAAGGCACATGCATTTTTGAAGCAACTGTTGTTCTTGATAGAAGAAATCTCTCGAGATGGGAACACAAGGATAGGAGAACTAAGACAACAGGCTGATTGAAACGTATTGAATCAGGAGATGGAGATGAAATCCTGTAGCATAATCATAAGTTTTAGTATATCATAATTAGCTATGAACGATGAATAAAAGATCAATTACATTGCTATTTCCTCTCTGAAATGTGGGGGTTTCCTTCGCTTGGGGGGCTGGGAACAAAACTTTCGTTGTCGATGGGCGTTAGTGGGGCTATTTATTGTGCTCCAATAATTGTATTTCTGCATATTAACAGTTACAATATTTACCCTGTATGACTTATACCAATTTTATGAAAAGTACAACAAGGTTACCATCGATGTCTAATGAGTCCCAAAAGGTGACAAATATACGGTATGCGCGCCGCGAGAAAGCAAGAGGCTCTCACAGATCCTACTGTAGTAAAAGGAACAAGCTCAGCAAGTTAAAAGCAATCTAGAACTTAATAGCATTTCATCTATGATTGTAAGGTTGCAAGACATAGTCAACATAGCAAAAGGCTGCATTGTCAAGTAACCACTAGCTGTAGTGCCTTTCTATGCGGAGATATCTTAACCAGATAGTTTTTCTTTTCGAGACTCCAAAAGACTATGAGACAATGATAAGAGGAAGTGATGGCTCTGAAGCTGTGGGGCTTGATATTAAGTCGCAATTTCACGGAAATGCAGACGACAGTACTAATAATACCCAACATCAATTTAAAAGACCTAGGGTCAATATTGAAGTCAAAAGGGACATGAACCTGCTAACGACCGGCCGAGCTTAAACTCCAGTGGAGAACTCCATACAACGATCGAAAGCTTCCTCCAGCAACCAGCACCCCCAGCTTATACCTCCATATCCCCCTGCTGTATTAGGGCACATCGAGAAATCAGAGTCATAGAGTACAGATGATACCAGAACCGCCACCAAACTCCGTATTATCAAAAGTGCCGACAAATTGATGACCAGCGCAGCAATTATTGCCATTCCAACCAACATTACAATCACCTTGAGCACAAGTACCAGCACAACAAACACCAGCGTCACCGACACTTTGACATTGACCTTGTACCATCACCGCTCCAGCAAGAGCAGTGACGAGGGCGATGAAGGTCTTCATAGCTGTTGATGTTAAAATTCAATAATAGTCGGAGAGGAAGATAATATCTATCAACTTGATGTTAAAATTTAAATGATAAAAGTCGGAGAGGAATATCATACTTATCAACTTGATAACCCAGCTAAAAAGGGAAGGCGTTGATCGAGTGATATTGCAGATGAATCTTGCTAGAGTATTCCTGCTTTATAGTCCTGAATTTGGGAAATCAAGGTATATCTAGAATGGCTATCCCATAGTAAGTTACCTCTCCCTTAGGTGAGTAAGTAATAAAGGCCGTTTTCGAGAGAAATTGCTCTTCTCAGTTTGGTCAAAGATCCAGGGTGTCGTAGACTTGTTTAGGAAATTAATGCTGCAATATCTAGGTATCCATAGGATGGTAGCTTCATGTCTACCGTGTAAGCACTTAGATGCACCCACCTTTCCGTGTATATGATAGGGTAGTTATGTCCGATGGAAACTAGCCATACTGGTAAAGATACTGTATTAATTAGAAGAAAAGGTATAGAGAGAAGCTGCAGAGTAAGCATAGGCACCTTGATAAGTTACGGTGGCTGCGGGCCCTAGTCCAGGAAGAGAGTTATCCGAGTGTTCCACTCCTTCCTCATTCGTGTTGCTTAGTCTACTGTACCTCTCTCATCTCACCCGTGTCATAAATTAATGGCAACCAAAACTATGATACATCGGTCCATGGAGCAGGATTATGGAGCAGGATTTCTAAGGCAACAGACATTGACATAATCCCAGAACGACCGAGGCCACTGCCAATAACCTCAGTCTTGCGAGGTCGATCGATGGACGGCCTTTGGCTTGCCACTTTCTATCTTTTCGATCATCGAAGCCATTACGGAAAGGTTTCTTACTAGGAGACCCGACATTCCCAGGTGCAAGCATTCGCCCGTTGCGTGAGTAATAATATGGAAAACCTGTTATTCACTTAAAGAAACGGAAGTAATTCGCCGGAAGAGATCAAAGCATCGGGAAGGTATCTAATTCGTGTTCGATACAGAGAAGAGAAGCTTATAGTTCAGCTATACTCGCTCTAGAACAATACGATAGGTAGTGTTATGGCATTGTCGAGGGAACGTGCAAGAGCAGATGCAAGGCAATATAATTGAGCTTGACTAATATATACAAATTGGTGTATTGTAGCCATGTTAAGTTATAATAATAATTATAGCAATTGGTGTATTGTATGTGCGTATGAGCAGTTATCAGGGGTTTTGGTAGCACAGAGTGAAGAGAGGTCAGGCGATAACTAGAATACTGGAGTAGAGGTTGATACCTAGGTAACAGCGATTTAACAATGTATATTCAATAACTAAGGCTTGGGATATAATACAAATGGATCTCTGAACTCCCTAAATTCGGGTGGGAGCCACTGCCTTTATAGCTGTAGCACCCCCGGTAGTAAGCCGTACGTGTATGGTGGCTGGACGGCCGTTGCCGCCTTCCCCACCATGTTGGTTTTTCGTGCTCTGACAGGGCCGGAACATAAATATTTCGTAGATGTAAATCAGCGAAACTAACCTCGTTTAATTCAGCCACTAATCGGTAACATTTCAAGGATGAGCTGTATCCTCTTATTCGATCTATTCTGTAAGTTATCACTGTAACATTATTTCTAGGGCCTAACTCAAATGTTCCTCGGATGGAGAACTAGACGATAGGCTCGCGTTTGCTTTATAAAATAGACACGGAAGGAAGAGTAATGTGAAAATCTGTATTTGCACTCCCATTAACTAGCCAAAGATGATAATCTTACTTTGTTGGTCTCGATGTACTCTATTGGAGTGTCCTCTCTCACCATTGTAGTTGCTAAACTGTATAACATCTCTATATTGCGGAATGGTTGCTCTATGGGATAAGAGGTATAAGGATCAATCATATAGCCAAATTGTATCCTTAAACTCAGCTCGTCGCTCTATGATAACTCGAATATCCGACATTGGCTTCAACACGCTAGGGAGCCTGGTCATATGCTTTTTGGGTAAACTCCAGACGCCGTGCATTGGTCGTACCGTAAAACCAATGAAGAGCGGAACCGCAAATGCCATGATCTCGGTAAAAGCGAAATGCCGTCCTGGACATAGTGTGGATCCTCCTCCGAAAGTACGAAAGCCTGTTCGCCGGCGGTATTTGAGATCTTCGTGTTCTTTGCCCAGGAAACGCCGTGGTTGAAACTCCTGGTTTAGATCCCCAGATGCTAGAGTCTGCGTGCATAACCGATCCCGGAATCTCAATAATGCCGCCTTTTTTTAAGAGATACCTGCTGTTGATAACCGTATCCTCGAGGACATAACGGTTACTTGTGACCCCATTACCTATTATCCGCAGGACCTCCCGATACGTCGACATTAAAACAGGACAATTCTTTGACAGCTGAGCAATATCCAGCTTGCATGTCGCATATAAGTGAGATCTTTCTTCAGAATCTTCCTGCATCGGCTCAACAAAAAGTTGGAGTAGCTCCTTCCTGATTTCCGCTAATAAGTCTGGTGATGAGAAGACGTAGCAGAGGAGCCAGAAACTAGCCGGTACCACGTTGAAAAGCACAGCAGTAAGCTCGCCTATGTCAGATCGTGCTCTCGACTCGTCAGATAATCCATACGTTCTTGCCAGTTTTGACTTTGCCTTTGCAAAATCCGATGCTACGGCAAGTCCTTCAGCTTCATAGTATTTCAAGAAAGCCGAAAATAATTTGTTTCTTGCTTGTGAGCCAGCCCTAGCCGTATATTCGGACTTTACGTCCAGAAGCAGCAGCTTAAGTTGCTCCTCCATATCCCTGAAATGAAACTCGTCAGATATAATGCTCCAACAGGATATAATATCAAACTTACCAAAACGATTTTTCTAATTCCGGATCAGTTTTAAATGGATTTTTTGGACCCCAAACTGCGAGTGTACTCGACATGGTAAAGATATGCTGGACATAATCATAGAGATTGATGGCAGCATTAGAGGAACTGTTGATAGAATTTATATAGTTAGACAAAGCTCTCTTAGCCACATTACCCATTTCATCTAAGGAATGTCCCGGACTCAACAACCCATGATGGATGTGGTGAAGGTCATTTATATAGTCACTATGCATCCCGTTTCTCATCTTCTCTACATCATGCTTCTCAATTTTGAGGATGCGCTCCGAAACAATAGTCAAGAATGGCTTGAAACAGAAGGCTTTGACGTTACGTTCAACTTCGGAAACGAGTTCTGGTGAATTCACCACGTACACTCTTGCCTTCAAGACATGAAGAGTGTAGATTGACGAAGATGAACGGGTCCTAATGGAAATTTAGTCTCAGATACGTGAAATAATTCACAAGAGAGAAAGGACCAAATATTGTGTTTACAAACCGTAAAATGTTAAAATACTCCACTCCATGTCTGTGCAAGCCGAGAAGGTGCCCGATAATTGGGACGGACTGAGGAATCAGAGGCGGTTCTCGAGGATCATGTTCTAAACTTAAATAACGAATCAAAGATAGAATTAAAAGGACGATAAAAGAAAAGCTGACGTTGACTACAACTAAGCTGTTAAAGTTGATATAATTCAAACTAATCATTTTGTCCTATGGCTTAGTTTCTAAATGTATGAAATCTTGAATGAATGGATCAGAAGTTTGCACGAGAGAGTACCTGATCTTCTGCATTTTGAATTCGTTCGTCAGGTATGTGCTTCGCCGCCTCTACTGCTCATTTCTCACTCGTTCATCTCACCACTAAAATGGGAAATCCTTTTGTCGCTCAAAGAGGCAAAACCTCCAGGACCAAAGAATAAGCATTAATAATCAACTTAACCTAGTCTCTAGGAAAGCTGAGCTCAATAAAATCTATCCTTACTAACCCACCCCCCTTCTAAATGCTTCAACCTCTCAATGTTTACGCTCGCTGATTTGCTCAAACCCCCGGTTTACAACTACTTCTCCACAAGACATAACCGCAAAGGAAAATAAGGTCTTTGCAACATTGTGCGAAATCTTACTTTATCCTAGCAATCATCCACCTTTGACCCTTTGTGATGGCAAAGTATTTGGGGGGGGAGAGGGACAGTAATTAAAACGTCTATGCGCAGAATACATGGTAAGGAATACGCAATGTGGTAGTAAATATGATTTAAAAAACTTGCAAGGTTGATTCAACATCAAGCCAATAGTGAGCGCAGCTGAGATAATATTTGAGAAGTCAGATGCCCAATCATCAGTTCGGATACGTGATATCAATCAAGGGATATCTTAATGCCGAAGGCACCCGGTTACGCCGGATTACAAGAGATGATGCAGCTGGATAGGTGTGAATTTAACAGTGTTGTATGAAAGAAGACTGAAGTACGTAGACAAAAGAAAATCCCGGGATGCTTGGACATGGAAGCAACGCCTCCTTTAGGCTAATACTCTACTGCAGATAATTTCTCCTGAATAAGCATATAGACTATATTTACTCCATTATTTCCCTATTTTCACGCCGTACACCCTAGTCACTCTATTTATAGAAATCTATAATTGAAACAGAAGCTAGATGTCAGCAGGTTCTGATAACCTACATGCCTTGTACAGCGATACAACGGTTCCACCTACCGCAAAGCTAAAATGAATAGTCTAAGAAAATGTGTCGTATTTTTAATTCCAATTACAGTAGTTTTTAAATTCCATAAGGCTCTCATCCGTCCAGACGCAAAGCAGTCACCTTGGGAGTTCAAGTGCTCAAAAGTAAAGCTACTAGAGGGCCCAAACCCCAAGCATTTCCGGAGACGCTAGATTCAAGAAACTTACACCCAACCATGAATTCTGAACCAAGAGTCATCTTCCTACTCCCAATAGCATTCATGGTATTTGTCATATTTACAAGACGAATGTTTACCTTCGACCACGATCCCCAAGAGCCACCTGTTGCTCGACCAAGCATCCCTTATATTGGACATATTGTCGGGATCGCTAGACAAGGAATGATGTATTACAAGACTATTAGGTAGGCTCCATTCTACAAATGAGCTCTGTCGTATTGTGTACCTAACTTATATCCTAGCCAACGGAGCTATCTGCCAATATACACGATGTACATGGCAAATTACAAGCAGTATGTCGTGACCGAGCCTGAGCTCGTAACTGCAGTCCAGCGAAATTCCAAAAAAATATCGTTCAACCCATTCATGGCTTCGTGGCTCCAGCCACTCCTGAATATTTCGGAATCCGATATTGATGTTGTGAAGCAGAATATGGACTGCGAAGAGGGGAATTTTGGTTATATGAAGGATTCTTATGACATACACCACGATCTATTGAGTCCTGGGCCGCACCTGGATAAATTGAGAGAAGCGGCAATGTTCAGACTTGCATGCATCCTGGGCAATATGGACGTGCAGCCTTTGTCAACTGGGTTATACGCTTGGATTCAACACCTCTTTACGGACATGAACACATACGCTATGTGGGGACCTCAGAATCCATTTGTTACCTCGAGTGATATGGAAAAAGACTTTTGGTAAGATTTGCTACACTCATATAGTAGAATGACCTATTAAATCATTTTCAGGCTTGTAGAAACACAATCCCATCTACTATTGTTAAACTTATTACCTCGATACACATCGTCCGGGGCTTATCAGGCCAGGGAACGCATGTGTATATCATTCCGTGAATTTTACAGTAGCAATGGATTTGCAAACTCTTCTGACCTTGTCAAGCAAAGAATCGAGGTAGGAGAAAAATGGGGAATGAGTATGGAAGCTCTGGCTCGAATGGACATTGGGCTCTCGCAGGCGCTGCTAGTTAACTCCATACCTGTGGTATTCTGGCTGATTCTTCGCATTTTTTCGAACCCGGAACTGTTAGAAGAGATTAAAATGGAGGTACAAACTCTGCTCATTCAGGAAAATGGTAACCCTCAGTCACCTAAGAGCATCTCTTTCGACCTCTCAGCGGTCGGCGAAAAATGCCCTTTACTTATGGCAACGTGGCAGGAAGTTCTTCGTTCTTCAGCATATTTGCCCTCTGGACGCACAGTAATCGAAGACGTTGTTATTGGTGGGCATTTACTGAAAAAGGGTACGACCATTATCATTCCTACGGGCGTGATCCACTCTGATTCTAAGCATTGGGGTGCCTCAGTAGATGAATTTCGACCACATCGATTCTTGAAGAACGGCGGTGCTGACTACTCTCGAAAACGCCACCCATCATCATTCCGGCCATTTGGGGGAGGCGCATCTTTGTGTCCAGGAAGGCACTTTGCTTTACAAGAAGGGCTAGTATTCGCGGCCACACTAGTTATTGCATTTGAAATTGAAGGAGATGGTGGGAATTGGAATTTGCCACCGATGGATGCAGCTATTCCTAGCCTCGGAGGGTTCAAGCCTGCATTTGATCCTAAAGTCAATATTAAAAGGCGGGAGGGATTTGAAAAGTTAATATTTTCCCACGGTATTACTAGCAGTTTCTAAGCTTAATACTTCACAATCTCTAGAGCGTAAGTACATTTCTGATAAACCATGTTGTCGTAATTCGTTTCAGAAAAGTCAAAGGGTAGTAGATCCATTATGTTAGCTTTAGTAATGATTGGCAAGGTCTTGTCCGCGAGGCCATTCGAGCAAGGGCTGATGGTTCGTTCTCAGCATTTGCGTGATCGACACGGGCCAGGACGGATCGAGCAAGCAGCGGACGTCACCACCGGTTTGGCAGAAATACGCTTCCCTCCAACGCTCTTATCGTCTGGTCTTTGGAACCAGCAGTTTCCTATCAGCATGATCAGTTGTATTGCAAATTGAGCTCGGGCATTTACTGGATAGCCAGGGTCATCGGCATCGGAAGCGAAGGATTGCAGTATTCGGAACTCCCGGCGTGCAGAGTTTTCCGATGCGCATACGACTCTGACAGCATTATTCTGACATGGCTAGCTCTCCTCATGCAGACATACCGCTGACCTCTGTTGTTAAAGTCTGAACATGAAAAGCATAAAACCAAAAACTTTATTGATACCCTTGCTTAATAGCGAGAATCTATCTCGGTATGATGTCCTCCCACGCCTTGTCAAAGAACGCGCAACCTTATATCCAGGGCTGTTTCGTTCCATCGACGACCGCTCCACAACTGTCAGGGTTTTTGGAGGTGCCTTCCGTTGATGACACGGGGCAAGATGTACTTCAAGACACCTGAAGAAGCAGCGACTTACATAATTCCATTTGAAGACAATGCTCAGGATGGCGTTGATCTGAATGAGTTTGACTCATCTCACGAAGGGAGTGCTAGCATTGTGTTTGGCATGCTGCAACTTGGATGCAAGTTCAGACGTATGAATCCCTCGCTGCATGAGTGCAAACGCTCGTAGTTCTTGAGAAGATATTTTATCGATATTGTAATCTAAGACATATAATGAGCAAACACAGTTTCATTTCTAATAGACGTAAGTACTTGAGTTAAATCATAATCATTGTACCCTTCGTCTCTCAGTAAGCACTCTGCAACGGGATTAATTAAGTCCAAAACTTTGACAATAGACCCATTGCATGTATTTGCTACAACACTAATAGTCTCTAATTGCTTTGTAGTAATTGTGGTAGTTGTCCTAGTGTTTCAATATTAGCTTTATTGGTCTCATCATAGTAAAATACTCGTATTTAAACTAACACTTTTCGAGCTAAGTCCAAAGAACAACAGAAAAGTATGCCTGGGCCGAGAACATTTACCAAGATAGACCACCTTTTACCAAACCGTTTCTTGTTGTGAAAATTTGCCCGCATTTTGGCTTTTACTTCAGCTGTGAATTCGTCCCAGTTGTTATGAATGCTTTTCAGCATGTCATCAATCATAGTTGTGGCATCACCACGGCCGACCGCAGGTAGAATCGTGTGATTGCGATATTTCTTTAGCTTACAGCCTTGCAAGGCGGTCTCATAACCTTGATGCAAAAGAACTAATGCCACTCTGGTTCGAATTGGATCATCTTCCATTTCCAGCTCAAGTTGGCAGATACAAGAGTAAGCGTCTTTCATCTTTTCGATGCCAACTGTGTTACCAATAGGATTCAATATTTCCGCATGATGCCATAAGCCGTTTTTAGTCCAGCGTGGAAGGTGTGTTTCAAGGAAGCTCGCGCAATCACTTCTAATGTAATCTGATACCATTATAGGACCAGCAGACGTATTGCCCATCGGTGAAGGTTGAGTGGCTTCCGGGGTTCCTCGATGCCATAACGGTGAAGAAACGTGGGAAAGTCGACCTGTTGGAAAAGACTCTTCCATAGATTCTAAAGACCATACAGCTTCGTCATTTCCTCTTATAGTCTCTACGGGAAGGGCCTCAAGTTCCCCAACAATATTAGAAAAGGTACCAAGGCTTTCGGTTGCTGGAGAATAGGATATGTCTGTAAGAAGTTCCTGCCCAAGGTTTGTTTGCACATTTACTATGCGAAGTTAGCATAGAACAGTTGGGGTCTGGTGATAAAGTCAATCCGAAAGACTAACAATCTAAGGGGGTTGGTTGACACAAGTCGACTTGCATTTCGCTAGACTCAGACGCAGAATACAAAGCTCTTCTGCCATCCTATGCAAGCCCTAAGGTTTAGCTAAAGGAAACTCTCAATACTATCATCACGCACCTTAAAATGACTCATATTTTGGCCCATACTGATCAAGTGTGAATCGTAGCCATAATCAAGCACAATTCCAGGTTCTGAAGCTGTTTGATTTGGGCAATTACTGGAACCTTGTTTAGGGGGTCCAAATTCTACTGCCGTAGCTTCCGAAACTTCCGGATGCACAGTTGGCAAGACATTTTGTAACGGACAGGGTGGACAGTTGAATGTTGACTCTTTTGGTACTGAGGTAGGAGGCGGTCTCGGTGTTCGGTTTGCATCCAACACATAGTCACTCCACGAAGCTGTTAGATATTTTCATATTGGCGTTTAAAGTTAAATAACAGCTACATATTTGGTGATTTACCTTAAAAAGGTACTTTTTTCTAGTACGAGTTTTGGACGGAAATGTTCACCGCTCGAACTATCAACCTGAGCTACCTCCACCCTGTAAGGTGCCAGGCGTGTAGCGAGAAGTTCAATATTGGCAACATCACTCTCTTCGATGAATACTTTTAGAGCATCAACAAATTCATCAATATTGAAACGAGTTAAAGCATACATCATGACTGCAAGATTGAAGCTTGATTCAACTTTAATATCGGCGACATATATTATTTGCCCGCCTGACAGGGAGTGGAGATCCAAAAAAGAACGGAAACGGCAAGGTCATGGGTTTATGATGAAAGTTTAGTAAAAAGGGCAGCTAGATTAATTCAAACCCCTAACCTTTTGAGAGGCACGAGTTGTCCAAGACTAACCTTTCAGGTTCCAGTAGCTTTCGACAGTCCAAGCGCGAACATTGCCTTGGTTTTTAGCACTGTGATTCTTGTAATAGAGCCATCGGAACGTTAAGAAGGGCTAGCAATCTCAGCTGCAAGCACCAGCCGATGAGAGTCACCAGTATTCACCTGTCAGTTGAAATCACGCAGGGCAAGACTAATATTATGATGCCACGTCATCATTTTAGTGAAGAAGGTGTTATAGATGCGGTATGGACTTTCCCGCCCGGAGATGATCCAGATCCTGTTGTCGTTTGCTCTTGCTCGAAAGATATCGGACATGTATCGGTTTGTAGCGACTCTGAAGATGAGTAGAGAAGTAGACAGGATCCGGAATTTTGTGTCTTTCGGTAGTACAGTGTATCGATATCCTCGATATTGCTATATATTTTTTCGTGCTCAAAATTAAATTCCCATACAAATAACGATATTCGATATTATCGCCATAAATTGCTCAAATATTGTTAACAATAGCTTATAGTAACTAGTTTTACTATGCCTCGTAAGCAAAGTTCTCTTGATCAATGGTGTGCTCTTCGGGTGTGGTCACGACACCCTCAGCGGTCGCAAAAAGCCTGTATTGAATGGTTTCAGAGAGAACTTGATGTCAAAATCATCTAATCTACAGTCTTTGAAGAATCGCTTTCTAGCCATTTTTCAAGCTTTGATAGTGCTGAATCATTTATGCAAGGTAATAATCGTGCTTGTGTTCGATTACCTCAATGGCCAGATCTTGAAAAAGTTCTTATTCCTTCTTGCAATATTTGGAGGCCACTGCACAGGGTTCTTACAGTTGCCTAAACTAGTTGCTAGTACTACCCCATAGCTGGTACTACCCTTTCAATGGTACTAGCGATCCCATTTCCTGGTCCCAAAACCTTAGTACTCGAATAATATAAAAGGTCTAGGTACTACGGGAGTCTGTTACATCCCATCGAGGTCGTGACAGTCTGATAATCAGGTGTAGTGTCGTTGCGAGGAAGAAACTCCGAGTTACTGCCGATCTTATTGGTAAGTTGCTAGTAAGATAGAATAAAGATGACCGCACAGGATGAATGCTTCAGTGACGGCATAGATGAGGGTCATCCTAGACTATAAGGGGATAGTCTGAAATCTTTTAATCTACCTTCAATCATATGACACCAATTAAGTTTTCGCACTGCTTCACTCGAAAGAAAGGTATCGTCGGTAGAAATACATATGAATGCCCTTTTCGCAACAGCAAGGGGGAATAGATAGACCATAGCACCAAGGATTCCTTTACTTGGATGTAAGAAGTATTCGGCAGACTGGCAGATATGCGACGCAAGTTGCATGAGCTTACTATTAAGTTGTTCTGTATATCTCTTTGGGTTTTTGATTGGTTCATGAGTAAGTGATAAGAGCTGATGAGTCATATCTTCTAGAAATCCTGTAATGCATATCTGAATGGCCTTGTGGAAAATAAAGCTAGTTGCAATTGGAAAATCTGCGAAAGTATGGGCAGTTGGAAAGACTTTGCCAAGGTGAAGCTCACTTGGATCCGCAGATACGTTCGTCCATTGAGCAAATGTCGTTTGGAATATCTGAAGCTCAGGGATTGCTTTCTCCTGATCATAGTCTCGTTCGTATTGTTTCTGAAAAAAACCGTGAGACTTATCAATATCTGACTGAATAGATTTTGCTCGCTCTAGAAGCTGTGTTAATTGTCCGATCATGTCAGTGTTAACAGATTTCGAGATTTGAGCGTTATTAGACAGTAAGGCAAAGTTGTTGTAGACCGGAAGAAAGAGATTGTAGACCGGAAGAAAGAGATAAGCCTTATCAAGAAGCTTTTGTAGTGGCTGCGATGCTTTTGGATGTCGTGTTTTCCACTGAGGATGTATCCAGGCCTGTCGGCTCATGAGTGTCGACCGAGGTTGTATCATCTGGAACGTAATCTTTGGTCTTATGTAAGCAAGTTTGCTAATTAATTTGGGTTATTTTGCATTGAAGCAGTCTAAAGAGAAGTATTAGATACAAACTCACATCTTTTACTCGATACTCAAAATAAAGATCTTGTAGAAGATCAGACTCTAGTAAGTCTGGACCTAACTTCTGAAACATCGCACCAATACCATTTAGATGTTGACGGGCATTAAAATAAGAACGATTGACGATAAGCTACAGATGTTAGAAGGATACGGGATACGCATAGTATTAGTCAACTCTCACCTCATAAGAAAAACACCCAAAGCATGCCAAGTTAAGCAGTTCCCAATCTTGTCTGCTAACCTCTACAGTGGCGGCTATTCGATTTCTCATACTCAGTAATGATCTCGAATACAAGCGAATGGAGTTGTGCATCAAATCTTCGGATGATACATCCTCGGAGTTACTGTCCGCCGCAACAACAGCCAAAGCAATGGCAAGCAGGACAGAGCTCAACGAGTTAGTATCTGTGTTAGAGACGAAACCACAGGCTGCGGACAACCAAGTTGAACATATTGCAGGAACTAAGACTTGGTTGTCATTTCGACTAGCGAACAAGATGACTGGTTCTGGGAGATAAAGCTCCTGTAGGAGGCCAAGAAAGGCCTTCTGGTACTGCGAGGCTGGTGCAATCGAAATATAAGATGAGTCTAAGCCTAGGGTCGCGTATCCTCGCTGGTGGGCTAGTCGGGAATCAGAGCTCTGAATTGAGCCCAGATTACATCCAATGGTCGACGTCACATTTAAACTCTTAGAAAATATCGGCTCATTACTCGAAATAATGCGAAAGTCTAAAGCGCGCTGGTATCCTGTGCAGGTCAGACCGGAGTGAAGACACCGCAGGCACGAAGGCCGCTCCCCTCCACATTTGACCTTCCGCTGCCTGCAGACATGGCATTTGAGGGCTCTGAAATATGCCCCCCCAACCATGTAGTATATTGCGCTATATAGGAACTGCTGTCGCTCCGGATTGTTGCAAGCAAATGAATATCTCGCTTCTCTGGCCAGATATTAGCGAGATATTTTTGTGTTAGTTAAAATCAATCTTATATGTGATCACTGTCCGAAGTTGGATGTATCCGCGAACTTCATGCGATTGGATCAACGAGGATAGCTAGTTCGTAGCCTAACTACTTGTTACTATAAGCGGAATGGTTAGTCTCATGCAGATTGCTTATTGCTCTAGGTGGAATAGTCTGCATTCGCTAGCTACTTCTCTGTTGGAATACCGTAGGATCTCAAATTTACCGGAGATGCGCTATGTGGGTTCCCGCGTGAGGGAGATTTTGCGGTCTAACTCACAATCTAGGTTAGCTGAACCGCCTAAACTACTAACGTAACTCCCACTTGGTCGGCGCACCCAATTAGTCGGCGCACCTAAATTTACCGCAAAATCAAGTAAAACTACACCCTTGTGATTTCAACAACTATAGAGTATTATAAAATGAAACTTTCTAGATTAATTGACTGTATTCTAATGAGTATAGTTATATACCTTTTTAGTGGTTCAAATATCTACAATACAATAGTATGGTTCTTGAGTTTGCTGGGGTATGGTTTTGCTTGATTTTGCGGTAAATTTAAGTGCGCCGACTAATTGGGAGTTACGTTAATTGTGGGATAAACCACTGATGTAAGCAAAAATTCAGTGCTGATGACCAACAGCTATGCCATATACAAGGTTGATAACCGATGGCGGGGTTGCGATATTTATCCCAACACCACAGTAGGTATTGCCTTTGATCAAGGTATTACCCGCATGGATGATAATCTCTCGGACAAATGAATTTGACTAGTACTCGGGAGCTCGGGCGACGGGAATGGATGGGTATCCAAGCTGCTATATGGATATCCAAGTTGCTGTGTGCTATACAGAGGTCGCAGTGAAATGTCTTAGGAATGCGCTAGTGGTTAGTGCCTCGCTAAAGAGAGTTATCGTGCATAAATAACTTAACGTTAAGGTGAATGGCAATTATGTAAGGCTTTATTGCATAATTTGGCACTAGTGTCACTAGCGCCGTCTTAAGACATTTTATCGCGACCTCCGTATGGCTATATGGATATCGTCTTGGATATATCGATATCCATCCAAATTAACATCTTGAGCGTGGATATTGATATTTACAAGTCTGCGCTTGAGATAAGATCTGTAGAATAAGTGCACCTTTAGTGCTACCATCTTGTGTATTCATCTCCTGAAATACACGCAATGCCTCTAAAGTGACATCTACTACACTGAAATAATGACCCGTATCCACCCGCTTCCTTGTAATATCTGTTATATACCTTCAGTGTCTTTAAATAGGAAATACCCTACATTATTAACAAACACGTCAATTTGACCGAATTTAACCAAAGTTGCTTTAATTGTCTTCGAAATCTGCTTACATTAACTTAACGTCAGGAGTTAACTTCATAACGTTAGATAAGCTTAGCGGATGGGAAAGGCTAGATAATAACACGCTTAATGAAGGTTTTGGCGAGAAGAATGCGATTGAGTGGCCATCACCAGAGAAGCAACTGGCCTATTAGTCAAAGTTGTTAGACTGATCTTCTAGCACATTCACATCAGGGGGGAGAGTCTATTTGAGCTCTCGAGCGAAATAAAACTTTTAATCAAAAGCGGTCTCACCTATCAAACCCATTGAATCATGGGGCCACTGAAATGCAGGCATTAGGACAGGATTAATGGTTTAGAAGAGAGTGTAAAATTGAACGAAACACTTTAAACCAAAAACGGGACTAGTAGTCAAGGATTCAATACTTTTTGGGGGTATCGATTGAATAGCAAAGAATCCGGGAGCACTCACGAATCATAAGTACAAGATCCCCCGACACTAGAACCACGCTACTCGGACATACTCTCCTTATCTCCGGAATAATACTGTAGTTACACTGTAATTAGGCAGCACTTCTGTAGATCGAGCGCGTTTGTCAGCAGCTAGCATGTAACTATGAACTACCACTCTAGTCATCTCTCGCAGTTGGTGCTTGCTGTAAATGGGTCCGGATTGGAAGATCTGGAGCAATACCAACAAGACTCAGTACACATGGCTCTGCAGATCAACAGAGCTATCAGTATGACCAATTAGAGTTGCACATTAAGTGGTCTAGTAACCGAAAGCTGGAGTGGAGACTAAGTGGCCCATAAGCCACTCCTTTCAAAATCTCCTGATTGGGATTGTGAGGTACTCTGGTGCTATAGGGACAAGTTCAGCGAGAGGGATTTCTACGCTTTATCTTCAGGGATTTTGGTGATGCCAAGTGCCGTGCTTACCTCCATCATGTATCAGAGCATACTCTAGATTAGACCTCCAAGGAACACTCATCAGATACCAAGAGGGTCACTCTTCTTTAACATGCATCTTGTTGGGGAGGTTATGGCTTTCAACAACAATGGGAGGCATATAATTAAATTGATTAAACTACTGAATTTAACTACTGTATAGCTGTAGTTTGGCTATAGAAAAAGGGGTGGGAATGAGGCCGGGAAGGTAGAGCAGATAGAAGTGGAACCTCGTTTAGACTTATATCCGCATACTGTATGTATTACTATTATAGGACCTTACAACTGGTCACAATATGTGATCAATTTACTCTCCGGCTAAAACATATAGCCGTATTACGGCCCACTTCATACACGTTCCGAGATATCTTAGCTATATATTCTTTGTATGTATACCTTACATCTACCCCCATCCACCACTGTTCACCAGCTCTCAGCTTCCTATCTCAATAGTTTTTTTTATCAGCGTTTAGATTTTACATTACCATATCCCACTAGTATCGAGTCTATAAGCCCCGGCGAAAGAGAAAAATACGATACTTCCCCTTTCAGCTTGATGGCAACTAAGATTGAGACCCGTCTTTACATAGATGGGCAGTTCGTCAATGCCAGGTCAGGAAAACGTTTAACGGTTTACAACCCAACTACCGAAGAGAGGGCAATCGAGGTGTCAGAAGCTGATAAGGAGGATGTTGATGTTGCCGTCCGCGCTGCAAGCAAAGCCTTTCCGGAATGGCAAGTGAAATCAGCCTTTGAGAGGGAGGCCTTGTTCCTAAAGTTGGCTGACCTCGTCGAACGGGACCGCAAGGAGATCGCCTACTTAGATGCTATCTCCATGGGCATGCCCACGAGCATGTATGACAACTACATCACGGCCACTGCCGGTCTCATTAGGTACACTGCTGGCCTCGTCCATGGCATGCACGGCAAGACCAGCCTCAACACTCCGGGCTACGTCAGTATGACCGTACGCCAGCCTTTTGGTGTCTGTGCTGCCATATTTCCCTGGAACGTACCCGTTCTCATGTTCATGGCCAAATTGGTCCCATGCGTGGTAGCCGGGAACTGCATCGTCATGAAGTCTTCAGAAAAGGCGCCCCTCTCCTCTATCAAGTTGGCCGGTCTTTGTCATGAGGCTGGTTTCCCTCCTGGAGTTGTCAATGTCATTACTGGCTACGGTCCTTCAGCAGGAGCAGCGCTATCAGAACATATGGATATCCGGAAGCTCTCCTTTACTGGATCTACGGCCGCTGGGAAGATCATCACAGCCGCGGCAGCAAAGAGTAACCTGAAGAAGGTTACAATCGAGACTGGGGGCAAGAATCCGTGCATTATCTTCAACGACGCGGACCTACAAAAAGCGGTTGCAGACTGCACGACCAGTGCCCACCTGAACTCAGGCCAGATCTGTGTGTCGAACAGCCGCATCTATGTCGAAGAGGGTATCTTTGATACCTTTGTAAAGGCTTTCACAAGTGATTTTGCGGCTGTGGCCATGGGGGACCCCTTGGATCCTACGACACTGTACGGGCCGCAAGTGGACAAAGATCAGTTCTACAAGGTGCTACGATATATCGAGAATGCTAAAGAGGCTGGTGCAACGGCAGTAGTAGGTGGGCAGCGCGCGACACCCAAAGGTTATTTCATCCAGCCTACGGTGATCATCGGAGCAGATGAGAACTCAGAGATCATGAAAGAAGAGGTTTTTGGGCCCGTAGTAGTGCTTCAACGCTTCTCGACCGAAGGTGAAGCCGTGCGGCTTTGCAATAACAGTGACTACGGCTTGCATGCCTCGATCTTCACTCGAGATGTCTCACGCGCCCATCGTGTAGCCCAGGCGTTAGAATCTGGTATAGTAAATATCAACTGCGGGATTACTGTTTTCCCCTATGATATGCCTTTCGGTGGTTACAAATGTAGTGGTATTGGAAGGGAACTGGGACATGCTGGCCTAGAAGCTTATTACGAGGTGAAGACGATTACCGTGGCGCTGTGATTGTGGACCCACCCCCCAAGCCAACAAATATTTCGTACTAGCAGCGTTATATAATTTATTACAATCTATTACAATTTATAATATTCAATTATTATCACGATTATTTAGCTGACTTCAACCATAATGATACCTAATCTAGCCACATCTTCTGACTGATCTCTTTTGTAAAATGTAGGCCAGCTATGGCTCAATCTACAATTGTAATAATAATTCAGGCACCAGTCATATGCACCGTTTTATTACGCGTTACAAAACTATCCCTCTTTGCATATGTTAGTCAATTAGTTCTGTATATCGCCAGCACCGGACAGTTTGTTATATGCACATATGGCAGCCCCACCCATCGCGGCCTAACTTTAAGGAGTGTGTTGACATACTACTACTACTACTACTACTACTACTATTACTACTACTACTACTACTACTACTGTATTAATAGTTGTCCGTTTCACGTCGTGAATCCGATTTTCTGGCCCGTGCACGCGTAGATGGACGTCCGAAATTCGCGTTTTACGTACATTCAGATCTGGCCCGTGCACACATGAGAGTTTTGTAAATAGATTTTAGTACTCAGATGGAAATTTTTGGTTTAAGTCGACGATTGCGTATTTTCGATTTAGGAAAAAGGGTATAAAATATAAACAAGCATTACGATTTTTGTATTTCGTATTAGATTTCTACTGTATTGCATAATTGAGTTATTACTGTCCAAGTTAAAGCTAACCCAAGAATTTTAATGACGACAGTTAGTCGGCGGGACCCGGGAACACTACCCCGGGTTTTAGAGTCGAGAGTCTAATGTAGGAACATCAGTACTGTAGCATCCTGAATCTCAGGCCAACGGCTCTGGCAAGAAAGAGCACGGCCTACAAGCTGGCCAAGCAACTTCGAAAGTTCCATGGCTGCACTCACGAGCAACATCACGAGGCAGACCAAGCTCATCAAGCACACCATCAACGTCACGATGTGCACTCGGAGTGCTCCTCGATTCCCGAAATCACCTCCCTTCTTCGTGGGACTTACGCTGGAGGGACGCCTCTCCCCGATGTCCTGAGCAATCCCAAGTTCATGAAGGCTACTGATCTTCGTGAGGCCGACTGCCAAGCAGCGTTTGAAGGTGTCATCCTCCCTGCCAGTCCAAGAGACAATCAGACGCCAGACGATCGACTGCCGCGAAACTTGTGTCTGTCGACATACTACACAGCCAGCAAGAAGAACCGGCGGCCCAAAATCGCCCATGATATCGATAGCATGTGTTGCTTTCCGAAGAGCCTGGGTGTTGCTCGCAATGGCATTAACTGGTATCCCAAGTTCCACGCGGTTCTCAATCTTACGGCAGACATTCACTTTGGTTGAAAGGTTCCTCGACGTACCGTACGGGGGGGTATCTCTGAGAGGTATGAACCCTTACACACAATCCCGCATCACCCTTTAGGGAGCTTGATTGGCATGGATGAAGCACTTATGCTTGTCTTTAGGGCTCCGAAACGAATAAATGAATATGAATATTGGTCTTATTCATATTCGCACTCCGCGAATACGAATAAAATGAATATTATTCATATGAATAACCTCAATATTCATATTCGTATCATATTATTCATATTTCTCTTGGAAATTTGTTTTTCCGGCCGAAACCAAAGGACAACCCTAATGAAAGCAACTTCTGTAGACTCCATCCTAGAGTAGCAAAAGCTGTTCCAATCAAATAAAATAAAAAATATAAAAAAAAGAGTAGCCATACGTAAGAGGCAATTTGTGGTAATTTTAATTTAAAATACCCCTTTTAAATTCCGTATACGTAAAAATTGATAGCCAGGAAAATAAAAAGAATAAAAAAAAAAATTGACAGAAATAATCAGGGTGATTTCACGTAGCTCTAATGTGCCATCTAGCATGGAAAACCCAAGAAAACCACCTTTATCATCATAACCAAGCTAAAGATTTTCCATTTTGCTTCAAAATCTGTAAAGGAGTTATATGGATCATTTGTCACGTAAAACACGCTTTAAACGATAACACTGTCACAGTGATGTTCCAAGATTGATCTTTTGTCTGTTTCCCTATATGATTATTATAAACAGACGAAAACGCTTTTTATAAAACATAAACAATGGTTATCTTTAAATTTCGGATTCCCACTCATGAACTTCCTATCCTCGCTAGGTATTCATCCATTCATCGAGAACCTGCTAATATCATGTCTTCCCCTAGTGCCCCACATGCTCGCATTACCCGCAAGAGGCCTCGTCTAGATTATAATGCTTTAAATAATGGCATGGACGCTTTTCTTCCTCCTCTACCTACTGAAGAACAATGGCAGGCAGATACTGATAACTTTTCACAATGTTCTGAGCCTCCTGCTTCTGATGAACTTTTACCATCGGAATCAGCTTCACAGGTATTGAGATCTTCTCCTCCCCAAACAAACTCAGAGATCTCTGCTCCATCGGAGCAAGGAACCGATACCTATGGCCCTCCACTGCCTAAGAAACGAAAGGACAAGTCACATACCAGCTGGACCCTTAATCACTTCCATGTAACGATTCTTGATAGCACATGGAGCCGGGATGGCAAACCTCCAAAAACGATAGGCTTTTGGTCTGTAAGCGATGTAGCTGGTCATCAACAGACTCCGCTCGTCGTGGCTCAACGTCAAACTTAGCCACGCATCTTTCTACAAAACACGGCATTAAACCAGAATCGGCTACAGCATCTTCTTCCGTGACGACTATTGACCGGTTCATTTTGCCATCCAAGGAGAAGTTGGATATGCAACAAGCTCTCATGCAATGGGTAATTGAAACACAACAACCATTTACAGCCGTTGAACATCCTGCATTTAAAGCAATGTTTAATGCTGTAGAGGCTAGTCTTCCGATCAAGACTGCAGATACTCTTCGCGATCGAGTCCACACAGACTTTCTGAATAAGAGAAGCAATTTGCGACAAGATTTGGCTACCAGCTGTCATACAGTTGCACTTTCACTCGATCTCTGGACCTCGGAGCATCAGCTGTCAATTCTTGGTGTTATTGGTCATTGGATCACACCAGATTTTGAAAAGCGAGAAGAACTCCTGGAGTTTACTGAAATCCATGGAGGACATTCTGGAGAGAATATGACAGAGGTCCTACTTACTATGCTTGAAGAGCTTCAAATTGCACAAAAGCTCCTAACAATTACGGGAGATAATGCTGGAAATAATAAGACGCTCTGTGACGCTCTTCATGCTGAGCTCCTGAAGGCATAAGATGATGAAGACGATTCATTTTGTATCAAGCCCCTTATGTATTTTCGAGGCCGGGACAGTTTTATTCCTTGCCTTGCACATATCATTAATATTATCTGCAAGGGTGTTTTGGCATCTCTGAAGGCTGGTTCAGTCCGAGAAGCAAAGGCTATATTAGATGAACTGTCGTCGCGAAAAAGCCAATCATTCACCAGTGAATTTACTACAAAAAGTTCTATTGTCAAGATTCGTTTTTTAGTGTTATGGATTGCTCGTAGCCCTCAACGTCGTCAGGAGCGGAAAAAAGTCTCACCTTCGAAGCAGATCGGCTACGATGTGGATACTCGTTGGAACTCGACATTCAATATGATTTCTGATGCCCTTCGGCTTCGAAAAGAGGTCACCCACTTTATTCGGAGCCATCAAGATGTCCATGCCTTACAACTAGCTGATGACGAATGGTTACGACTTCAGCAAGTGTATAGTGTTCTTAAACCTTTCTGGGACCATACTAATACTGTCTCGAAGGCTTGCCCCACTATTGTTGAGAGCCTTCCAATTTACTGGAATCTTGATGACATCCTTGATGACATCAAGAATGCTGAAGTGACTTCGAGGGTATTAGCAAGGACATCCAAGATGCTGTGGAAGCTGGAATTCAGAAATTGGGTAAATTTGCAAAGATGATGGATGGGAATATTCTTTACTATGTTGCTGCAATTCTGGATCCACGTATCAAAACTTCCTACATCAAGGCGCAGATGAGTGAGCCTGATGCACATCTTATTATCTCTCAAGTACGAGAATTCTTGAAGAAACAGTATTCGTGTGAGCCAGTCTCTCCATCCTCCCCTGAGCGTCCACCAAACATGGCAGAATGTATATGGAGAACGCTTAGAAAGGTCCATCCTGTGCAATCAACCATGGCTTCGGATATTGATCGATACTTGGATTCAGATCCTGTTAATTGGTCACATACATTGATAGACGATGGCGATCCGGATTGAGTTTTAAAGTGGTGGAAGGCAAATGCCTTCAATTATCCACTTATGGCACGGGCTTTTCGTGATTACTTTCCCGTGCTATCTGCTGAGGTAGGCGTGGAGAGGCTATTTAGTAATGCTCGAGATGTTCTAGGTATTCGAAGGCATTGTATGAATGCTGATACGTTACGATGGCTTATGCTGCTTAAAGGACATTATGATAAAGAACGCCAGCGTGGAGATGGGTGAAGGTTAACTGATCTATGTCAATGTAACGGTTTTTAGTGTTATTCATATAGTACAATGAAATAATTACAGAAAATAGCTAGACGATAATTTGGGTTTTAATAATAATTAAAATCAAAATATGAATACGTGAATATTCATGAATAATGCGAATATGAATAAGGATCATATTCATATTCATTTTATTCATATTCGCAAATAATCATGAATATTCATATTATTCATATTCATTTCGGAGCCCTACCTACATCTAGAGGTTGCATACAATGCGTAAGGTGTACTGGAAAGGTAAATGGAATTATATGGTTCTCTCTGGCCAATAAGGTAAACTCTGGAACAACATGGCTACCATGGTTATCCATAAGGAGAAGTTATATGGCTGAGTTGAGCCAGCATTTGTATGAGTAATAAAATGCTGAAGGTATCGGAAACCAAAATTATCGGTTGTATAGCCACTATCTGATAATTAGACTAGTTCTGGGCCATGCAATTTGCCTTTGCCATACCAGAATCCATGTGGTATTTGCCTTGAATAATAATCACTGGTGGAATAAGGGTTCCCCCATCAGCACGTTTAGTTTCAATCGTAGTAATTGACCTCCGGTTTCCACGGCTTAAAGAATAAAGCTATTAACATTAGAAAAGACACTCCTTAATATAAAAGTATATAGAGGGGAGTCTTACCTCGGTGATTTCAATAGGAATTAATACTTCCACCCCTTTTGGCCATCCAATCCTAAACCCAGTTTCGTCAAAATTGTATATATCTTTACTATGAATATTATAGGACTTTAGAGTAGCCTTGTGTCGTTTGAACCAATTCTCGATGTCTACATGGTCTTAGGCCGTAATTCTAGTGCGTGCTATTGGTTTGGTCTTAATTTTGTGGAGGTATGGCTGGCTTTTCCACCACTTTCTGAAACAACTGAGAGAGGGGGAAGGAGATTGATCTGTATGCTTTACGCACATAACAGATAGCACTGAATATAAATCTCCTTAGTAGGTAATTGGCTATTTTCGAGCAGTGACTTAATATAGGCATGAACAGCTTGCCCTTGAGTAGTTGTCAATATTCTATTTTGGCCACCATTTGGCTTGCCAGCTAGAGACCTTCGCTTTTTAGCTTTGGCCAAAGTGGTCCTATTGACCTTGAATATCTTAGCTGCCACATAGGGAGTCTCTTAAGGGTTCTCTTAATGCCATTGTTTTGCTTCAGAAGGACGTGTTTAGGTGAAGTTTGCATAGTAATAATTATAGTAATAGTTGTAGGATATGGTCAAAATGAGGGGTGGTGAAAGTTTTTTTTTTTTATGTGAATTGCATACAAAAAAAAATGTGTGGCCTGCGCTTATCAGTGGCAACCTCTTCCTCCGACTAGGAGACGACTAGAAATGAAGGCCGATTAAGCGAGCCGACGGTTATCCTACAAGTGCAATTACAGTACAATTTATAGTGGCAATTGCACTAATGGGCTAAGAATGGAATAGCCTCGCATAGCAGGGTTCTCCTGACTAATCCTATTGAGAGGAATAGAGATTACGGTCCGTATGCGCAACCGCAATTGTTCTGACACGGTCCTTATGTGTAACCATAGTTGTTCTGACACATACGTAGTACGACTGGCGTAACAGTATATGTAGCACTAGCGCCTTTTAGGCTAAGCCGGGCATAATAGATCTTCACATAAATACAGAAGTTTAGTATCCAAAAGGCAGTCCATCTCATAGAAAAGGGCAGTGATCTTGTTACTGTTGCTTGATTTGTCTGTCTTTGTTAAGGCTTTGATATGATACAGTTCCCCCCGAATACGGGTAAGTGGCCTATGCGGCGTTTCCCATCTCATCAAGTTTCACTTGTACCGACTTAGTCATTCGACATTTGGGCTAGTCCATATGTTAAGCCCAACCTTTGTTCCACCCTTACACGTAGCGGGAAGTCCCGCATGTAAAGTCATTTCGTGTCCGGCGCCATCGCTATGGACATTGCGCCAAAAAACCGCAGAACCAGCCCTTGGTTTTATCATCATAGATTCTTTCTCGCAGTCAACGTACTCACAAATCTTCTGATCCTCCTTCATCCAGTTGTATTTGAGTAATGGGAATTCTGTTCCACAGCTCACGCAATTGGCTTCCAGAATAGCGAAGAATGTTGTAACAGGTTGCACCAGACCAGTAAACAGAGAATTGTACCAGTCGTAGTGAGCATGGAAATGCTGGCCCTCTTCGTACCGTGTGGCCTGAATCGATATGATAGAAGATGAATCAAAGCCTTGAAATTTGGCGGCTTGTTCTTGTATACAGCGTACGACGCTGTCATTTGCTGCAAGTATCGCAGACGAGCTTGTTTGGCCCTTGGAGATGGCCCTAGTTCCATTTTTCTGGCGGACTTGCGATCTTTGATAGATGGAGTTGCTATATCATATTTAGCCACATACTTTTAAATGCTGCCTGCAAAGTTCTTACGGTAATTGCAGTAGATGTTGCCTTTCCTCTGCTGTAATGAAGTTCTCCAGATGCATTATAAGCGGATCCCACGACAAGACACGAGTAATGTATTCTCGCGGAGCGCACGAGTGAGAGTTCTGATGAAACGATGACTCTGGTTGATCATAATTCATAGCAAAAAGCAGAACAGAAAAAGTCCCAGTGAAGAAACTAAAGATGGAGAGTTTCGAAAGGCTGTACATGACGTGAATGATGAAGCAAGAGAAAAGTTCTCTAACTTTACAAATCGGTCATCGAAAATATTTAATTGTTAGCATTTATAGAATGCCAACTTTTCGCTAACTGAAGAAAGTAAGGCGAAACGAATGTTTAAAGAAGGCTGAGCCGAGCCAGATTTGACTTCTCTGCCTCTCACGACTTATAGCATGCACTGTTTGCAGGGCATTGAACATAAAACATAAGTTATTACCAGCTTGGCTAAGCGGTCTGAAGAAACATGACATCTGGTTTTAGACTTGACTGTAGTTTTACACGACTGCTTATTTTAAGAGGTTATACATCTGATTCACGACTAGAATCTCAATGTAAAATCCGCACATACGAGTTTTTTACGTTTATCATATCATAAGCATCTGTTAATATTTTCGTTCTCGTACATGTTTCCTTTTTAGTATATTGTAACTCGTCAAGAGTCTCGGGCTCAGTCAATAAAAGATTCTTACTTGCTTTAAAGTTTCAAGAAAAAAGTCAAAGAGACGCTAAAACTGATTGAATTGAAGGTATGATCTGATTTTAAAGAGTGTCTTGGTCTATACCATAAAAACAAAGCGTAATGCCAAATTGTTTCTTAAACGAGCGACAAGCAGTCAAAGGCAAGTCTGAAATCCTCACATCCACTACACTCATACAAACTCTAATAATCGTGTTATCATCACCTTAGGTAGGATCGACTATTCACTGTCCACATGTAAAAGATCGTTCATGCGCAAAGTTATTGACTAAACACTATATCAATTGATATAATAACCACCCTTTGTTATGAAACACTATAAAACACCATATGTGAGCTTAATGACCTGTGTGGTGATCTGTGACATACTGAAAATATAACTCTTAACATGAAACGCAGGGACCGTCGAGGCAAGCAGCGATACCGCCTCTAGGACAGCAAGAATCGCATCTCGCCCCAACTCCATCGCTGCATTGACAAAAGCCTGGATCTGGCCCAGGTTGCTCGTATCCGTCCCACGGTACGTCGAGTCGTTTAGCCAGTGCGTCCTCTTCAGAACCAGAAGGCATTGCTGACACCAAGCTTCTGAACGCAAGAATAACAGGAAGAAAAGCTAAAAACTTCATTTTAAGCCAGTACAAAGAGGTCTTCAATATGATGGATGTCAAAAGGGAGTCTTAGAATAAATCTGTTGAGATAGAGTGAATTAAGAATGTTAGGTACAAAGTGTCCTTATATATCTAATCCCCCTTGAAGGCCGCTCCGTCTCTCAGCTATTAGGTTAGGTATGATTACATGAACTTAAACTTAAACTTACTATATATTACTGTAAAGTCTCGCCGCTTAGAGCGTTGAACGAGCTGGTGTATTTACGATATACTACATACAGGCCAGAATAAACTTTCATTCGAAGTCTGCACTATTGCCTAGAGAGGCAATTTATTTTCTATACTATTCCACTGGGAGTATAGACTTCCAATGGGGGTTTATTCAGGCGTGTAAGAAGTATGACATATCCAGCGAACACAATGTAACTCTCTGGACAGACAGTTTTACACCGTATAAAGTAGAAACCAGCTAGTTCAAAGCTGTAAGCCGTTAGACCTTATGGTAGAAATTCTATCGCTTATAAAACCTAGGATCTGACTCTATGTGTGAGGCCGAATGAATCAAGGAGCCCGTCCTGAATCCGCTGAAGGATAAAGTCGGTACGGTCGATAAGTGATCCAGGGAGTAAGTGTTTGACTCCCGTGTTAACGTTCTAGGGTCACTTGCAGACATCTACAGACATCTTACAGAACAGCCAGGTTAACGTTTCTTCAAATGAGAATCTGTCAGAACAACTGTGGTTGCGCATACGGACCGTAAACTTTATTGCCTCAATGGGATTAGTCAGGAGAACCCTGCTATATAAGGCTATTCCATTCTTACCCTATTAGTGTAATTGTTACTATAAATTGTACTGTAATTGCATTGTAAGATAGTTGATTCAATTAATTCTTTACATTCTACCATAATCGGACTTTATGTTCCGACAGAATCTTAACTATTTCACGTTTACAAGAAGTGTTAACCGAATACAAGTAAGCTTTATGGCGGTTACCAAATAAGAATAACATCAAAAGCCGTAACGAATGGTAAAGCCGTAACGAATAGTAAAGTCGTAACGAATAGTAAAGTCGTAACGAATAGTAAAGTCGTAACGAATAGAAGAACCCTGTGGATTAACTTCATTTTACCATCTCAATCTTAAACATTCCTATAAGCACTATCAAATAAGCACTAATAGAGTGATCTGAAGTCAATACAGCCAGAATCAATAAGCCTAATGTTTCAATTACTAGTTTCACGCTTCGAATGCTCAGTGGATCTTAGCCTAGATGATCAATTGAGTCCTCCTTTATGCAATATCTAAACGATGTTCACTATTAAACCGGCCAGCGGCTAAGCTTGTTCCGGAAGATGACCGAGTCCAGCTTTGTTGCCTTTCGGCTTTATGACGAATACGGACAATACACCTAAGATATCCGTCCCCACGACAATCCACCATACAGCAGGTTTCCCGCTATATGAATGCCTGAATTAGACTGGCCGCGACTTGAGTGGCTTTACCAGCATTGCATCGTAGCCTAATTCCCGAGAGCATCTCTACGGACATCTTATTGTTTTCTCTATTTGTGCAACATTCCCTTTATTGTTTCGTTTCAACATACCATCTACGAAACTCAACCAATCTATACCCAGTGAAGCGAACAGTTTGGTGGCCAACTGAGTCAACTGAGTCAGTTGCCAGTTGAGCCAGTCCAGTTGGCCTTTTTTCCTAACTGGTTCACTCAACTGGTTAGGGGCCAACTGGACTGGTTATAGCGTCAACTGACTCGATTGAACTCAGTTGAACTGGGTCCTGATCACGTGGCCTCAGCAAATTTAGATTAAGACATGTTTCCTCAGATATTGAAAAACCTGTACTTGTAACTTATACTCTTTTTTGTGACGGGTTGGACCCGATTATAGGTCTCGAGGCTAAAGCCTCGTCGATTCGTACGAACGTAGCGGTCAATGTAGCTCATGGCAACCAGCACGGTCCATGACCCCTATTTAGGGAGCATGTAGCTCCCGACCGTAGTTCTTCCTCTTTCTTTCTCTTTAGCTTTCTCTGCTTGTATATAGAGTTCCCATAGGCTGAATAAACCCAGTAGAACCCTTACATTTTTTGTCTCAATAGCATTATTTACTTTATTGATTATGGTATCCCAGGCCAGCTCTGTTGTATCTTCTACACTAGACCAAAATTGGAGTGATATTGACCCATGCTTTCGTCCTCTACTATTGTCCTCGCCAGTGCCATCATCGCAAGCTGGCGGCAACACTAGTGAAGCTACTGAAGGCAATGATACTCCCGAGAAAATTGCCCAGAAACGTACGTCTGAAGTGTGGGAGCACTCCTTTTACTCATAGCATAAGATCACCCTTGACAAGCAAGGCCGTAGTATATGGAGGTGTAAATACTGCACCCAAGTCTATGTTGATAGTGGAGGGACTGGAAACGCTAGAAGACACCTCAAAAAGCACCATAGTCATCAAATCCAAAGCCAAAATGAGAAGCGAATCGACAGGTATCAAGGCCATATTGATATGGCTGAATTTAGGGCTCAATCCGCCGTAGCTAATAACAAGCGCCGTCGATATGATGGTAGTTACGTTGAGGCCGAGGAGGAAGATGATGATGGGAGAGGCCCAGGTTGTGAGCTTGATCCAGCTGTATTAGAACAGTTGTATGTTGAGTGGATTAGTACTTGTGGAGTTGCTTTCGAGATGGTAGAGAAAGATGAATTTAGAGTGTAAGTTATATTTGAATAAAACTATACTACTAATAAATAACCAACTGTGTCTAGGTTTACTCGATATTTAAATCAGAATGTTGACAAGTATCTTCCTGCTAGTGCTGATACAATTCGTGGATGAACAATGCGGACATACAAGGCCCAGAAAAAGAGAGTTCAACAAGACTTGCAAGAAGTTCTCTCAAAAATCTATATCACTGTTGATCTCTGGACATCAGGGAACAAAAAGTCAATCCTTGGTATCATTGGACACTATATTGGAAGAGAAGGAAAGCTAAAACATAATGTCCTTGCTGTACATGAGCTGCAAAATGATCATGATGGCGAGAACCAAGCAGGGGTCGTTACAGATGTTCTTGTGGACTACGAGATTGAGTACAAGTTAAGGTTTTTTGTAAAGGATAATGCTCAATCAAATGATGTTTTTTGCGAAGTGCTATCAAGCTGTGAGTAACTTATTATATTTATTTTAAAATATATTAACTTTTATCAAGGGTTAGAGTTAAATAAGTCCGTTAGCTGGGATCCAGTATTTCGAAGACTTCGATGTAACGGACATATTATCAACCTCTCTGCACAAAGCTTCCTGTTTCCAAATCTCCCTGACAAGGACAATATTATTATCCTTGATGCCCAGATTAATGGCTAGCTCCCAAAAGAATTTAACAATGCGTAGATGAAAATATGGAGAAAGAAAGGCCCTCTTGGCAAACTTCATAATGTTTCAGTTTATATTACAATGAGTACACAACGTGTAGATGTATTCAAGTTGATCTCTGGCAACTATCGCTTTCTACGAGACAATTCTACTCATTAGAATTCATGATATCGAATACTTGTTCGTGTACTTATGCTTAGAAAAGCTATTGATACTTATATTATGATAAACAAAGACGATTTATAAGATGATATACTCAGTGACAATGATTAAGCATAGCTTGAATCTCTTATTGAGTATTTAGAAGCTTACGAGCATAGAATACTTGCTTGTGAAGGTCAATACTTAACAGCTGAGACAATCCTTCTAATTATGGAATTTCTGCTTGAGATCTTTGAAGATGGAAGACATAAGCATGAGGAAAATAGATTTCTTAGCCCTTGTTGTCAGTCTGGATGGGATAAGTTGGAAAAGTACTACAACAAAACAGGGAAGTCATGTGCTTACGTTGCAGCTGTTGTACTCTGTCTTACAAAGAAATGGGAGTTCTTTGAGAAAGGACTTGATTGGAGAGTAAGCTGGCTAAGAGACGCTCGACGAGCAGTGAGAAAAATGTGGGAAGATGAGTACAAACAAGTAGAGAATAATCTTCTGTCTATAAGATCACAAAGTCAGCCAGAAGGTAATAAAGAGAATCGATTCAAGACATGGGCAAGGTAGCACGTCAAGGTTCCAGAGGTTATTGATGAGTATGAACGGTACTGTAGAGAACCTGTGATGGAAATGGATCTAGATGAAGTATTTGATCCACGTGAATGGTGGCAGGAAACAACACAAAGAAAAGTCTACCCAAACTTCTCGAAAATGGCCTTGGACCTTCTCTCGATCCCAGCCATGTCAGCAGAAGTTGAACGCTTATTCTCTAGTTGCAAAATTACTATCACAGACAGGCGCAATCGTATTGGGATTAATACTGTTGAGGCTATTGAGTGCTTGAAGTCATGGCTTCGAGCAAACAATGTTGCATGGGTAGATGAGGAGTGGATAGACCGCTGGGTAGCAGAGGTAGAAGCTGAGACACAGAGAGGAAAGGGCAAAGCAGTGTAAATAGCTTTAATTTAGCATCTATCTACCTAGATGATTACTTCGTAATATATGGACGACGCAGGAACTAACTATAAATAGCCAGTGTATCTTTACCCCGGTTAAACTGGCAGTTCACTCAGTTGGGTTGGTCAACTGGACTGGTTGACCAGTTCACTCAACTGGGTGAGGGCCAACTGGACTGATTATGTAACCAGTTGAGCCAGTTGAGGGGTCCAAACTGACTCAGTTCAACTGTTGGCTTCACTGACAGGCCTAATGGGGACTTATGTAGCTCCTGATGAACAAGCCTGGCTGAGAGTAATCCAGGAGGATGGGCAACATATCCCAGAACGTCCGGCCTAGAAGTAGCGCCTTGAGAGGCTCACCTAGAAGGCTACTCTTAAAGGCTTCATTCTGCATATAGGTTTACACCAAAGGGAGGACTAGATTTTTGAATAACGAGCCTGATAATAAAGGGATCTAAGGAGTTTATAACACATTACGTCTAATGGCTAAACAGAGGAAACACTTGAGCAGAGAGGGACTATTCGTGAGGTTATGATATCCACGCTGAGCCCAAATAACTAAAAGAGGAAAAAGCTTTCTTTGGAGTGTTTTAAATTTAATGAATTTTAGAAGTATATCAAAACGGAAGAATTTTCGGCGGACGGTATGATTGTAACGTTTCTACGTTGGGAGATTGCTATTACTCAAATAATAGGCTTGGAGGTTGTTAGGGGCCTGGCGCAGAGGGGGCGCAACACTTACGAAAGGGGAACGTAGCCCCTGGCGAGGAGACCTCGCCTAAGACATTCACGTGATCATCATGGAAGTATAAAGTAATAACTTAGTCTAAGTTTATGAGGGACAAGATTTAGTTTGGGGAATACATGAGATGCACCTGCGTATACCCGTCGTCTTGACTATGATTCGTTGTCTACCACCCCCGGGATACCTATCCCCTAACAGAGGTAGAGGGAGCAAGTGAAACTTATGTAGACTCTGGTTACTATGAAATGCAGGTATGCTGTAAATCAATTGAATTGAGCTACGGGGCCCCTATCTACTGTAAACTATCTACTTATAGTGAGTGTGTTGTCTTGGACCCCTGGGACCCCTGGACCCCCCGGGTCCTATAGGTCCATCACGTGACTGGTTCGCTTAGTGACAATTGTCAAGGATTATGGCGCAGTGGTTAGGCTGGAGTGCATATAAATTGTATGGTGTAGTGACTGTATGAACTGCTAGTTACAATGTTCTGTGTGAACCCCTAAATCTCTGCTCGGCTAACCCCCTTAGTGCCTATTACATAAGCACTATTTCTGACAACAATTTACCATCCAAGTCCTAGCAACAAGATTCAGGTAACAGGATTCTACCAAGCGCTTCCTACCCGCAGGATTCTACCAGCCAAAGTCTACTGGTAGACTTCTACTAGCAAGAACCACTGTTATACGCGGCCAGGTTGCCGTCTCAACTTATACTGTTATAAAGTTTGTTCCGGCTTGCGGAAGTACAATTCTACTGGTAGATCTCGGCTGTCAACCCTGGGTCGTGACAGTAATTCTCACAAAAAAAGGATCTGTGGTCCTAGTGACCTTTGCATTTGCACGAAGACTAGGGAAAACCTAGACAGCTAGGGGTAAAAAACCAGTCAAGGTCTACACATTGGTCCTTCCTCCCGCCACCTCGATATTAACCTAGAAATAGCTTTCAAAACAAACCACTTCTCCAATCTGCTTCCTCCCAAAACTACCTTCTCCACCGGCTTCCGTAATAGATCCAAAGTATTGTGAGTTGAGTAACTCGTTGCGCCTCAACTACAGATCTTTTCCCTGTCTCTATAGAGATCATCCCAAGAACTACTAGATCAAATACATGAGCAGCTGTACTAAGTACCTGTCCTAAGATCTGAGATCACTCACTTTACTAAAGCACCAGACCCAACACATCAGCATCCATATCAAGGACAGCCGTCCAGACTTCAGGTATCACTTACACACTATAGCACCAAATCAAAACACATTAGCATCTATCCCAAGCACAGCCGTTATCAATTCAGAAGGGGATCACTTACAGCGAGACATTGATCATCCTCCTAAAACACCGGACCCAACACATCAACATCTATCCCAAGCACAGCTGTCCTGAATTCAGAGGGAAATCACTTACAGGGCCGCCTAAACAAGAGCCAGGAGGACAGGTACAAGAACACCCGTCGGCTGCACACAAACACAAATTGGTGGCAGAAACACAAGGGCAGACTTGATCTTGTCTCTTCTTCATAGATTCTAGTGGGTTAGCGATTGCTAGAGTGGCGAATAAGCCTATCAGGAGAAGATTGAGTTTCATATTTGTGATTTGACAGAAAAATGAGAAAAGCTTAGATTGTAGGAGTAGATATAATGTCTTGAGATATGGAAATAAGAACTGCATAAAAACTTGCGGTGCGAAAATGGGGGAAGATGAATTTATATACGCCCCGGCTAGCTGGGGGCATGGGTGGCAGGGGAAAGATGCCTCCTTCGGCCCGACTTCCTTTTAACTAGATTAGTAGGTTTGTCCCTGGCAAGCACTCACATTCTGAGGCACAGCACGTCCATTGCACGTCATAGCAACTCATATTACATAGAGCCAAAGCAATTACAAGCTATATCTGTGCAGCTTTCGGTTCCCTCGCATCCGTAAAACCAGTGTTCCTAGTAGTAGTTACTGCTACAGTTCGTAATAATTCGGACCGTATTACGGTAGTCCGTAAGTCTTGGCAGTCCGTAGGAGGTCGTCTCAATTACGGAGCCAGTACGTAGTATTATGATGAAATACGGCCGTAATTCAGTCTGTATTTCCTGACTGGGAGACTACGAGAGCTGAGTGAGTCCTAATATTAAGAGGCTCATATTCAGTCTCAACTGGGTACTGTATAATTTAATTGTGTCTTGTTAATATTAGATATATAATCAAAACCTTGTGATATCAATTACTATAACCGAAATATGTCTTGAATCGGTGCTTGAAGTAGTTGTGTCTGTGGCGGCGACAAAGAAATAATTTGCGGCAACTAGGGATAAATTTCCCTCTACTGTGAAATCTGTTGTATTGAATCCCACCGGCGATCCACCAGTATAATGCTCGAAATCGGGTGGAACTGTAAAGGTCTCGCTAGGTTGTTCAAAAAGCATGACAATAAACCGCAAAAGGGCTGCTCCTGATGGGGGAGCTGGAGGCTAGTAATTGCGGAATACTGGTTGGCTTAATATGAGTACTCCACTTGAGCTTGACTGGGTTTTATCGGGCTGTATCCAATGGACAAATTCCGGAGGTGAGTTATCTGGTGGTAGCGGAGCATCCGGATCGATCATGAGGAGAAGGTAGGTTCCTGATAGTGTGGTATTGGAGCCAACAATGGGAGCGCTCTGGACATCTATTCTGCTATTAGAACACCTGTCTCTCTACTAGGATATGTTGCTCACCAGAGATTCCTAATTGCTCTCCTTGTTGGCTGATAGCCTTTGAGCCAAATGTCAAACTAAGGCCGTGACTTGTGCTTAGGGTATAATCCGGTGGTGTTTGAACAACGGAATAGCCCAGTATCATAAGCCGGAAAGCCGGCAAAACAACTAAAGAAATCTTGAAGTTGATACCCACATGCTTGAAGGGATGAAAAACTTGTGTACAGTAAATCTTATCAGAGATACTGCACTGCGTTTGTATTTCTCTGGAGGGTATCGGTACTTTCGACTCAGCTCTCAACTTCCGATTACGGTAATTATGAAGACAAATTGTACTACCCGTGCGCGTGCCCGCGGTCTAACAGGCTAAGCCATGAACAGCTTGCGTCAGCATTTTCAACTTACCAATTATGCTGCCGTGCCGGGATACTCCGTCTGACGCGATTCCAACCCCTTTGTACAGTACATCATCAAGACTAGCAACGGAATAAAGTCTCTGTACCATACAATTTATATGCGTAATAGCTTAACCCCTGCGTCATAACCTCTAACAAGATCAACAAGGGGTTAAAATACTGTACTCTATATCTTTCCACAGTAAGCTTATGCTTTGTATGTTACGACCACTCAGAGATGCGTTCTAATGCAATCAGGCTCCACTAGTCCTGTTTAGGAAACCATGTTCGAAAAGTGGATTGTTAGCATAAACTTAGGCTTTCTCCACTATTACAGATAGTTTTTTGACCTGCAGAAGAGAAAGCTATAAGACATTTGTTAAAACCTCCTTTAAAAATCCTTGCTTGGCCCAAAATCTAGACTTAACTTCTCCACTACAGCGGACTTCAGTAATACGGTCTTACAATCATCTCCGTTCGACTACCTAACCGCTAATATTATTTTAGGAAGTCAGTAGGCCTTGTTATCATTATAGGCAAGGTCACCATGCCATGGAACTCCATAGTAAGCCCCAAACGCGGGATAGATATACGATTCATGGGTTAAGCTAGAGCGTTCGCCTCTCTGGACAGCTGGCACAAACAGTATGAAGCCCTAAATATTTACCATGGTTTTAGATCATCACGGCAGCACAGCAGTCGCCTATACTGGTTTGAGGAGCACCAGTATTCACTAGCCAACCGGCGCTGCCTTTAACAGGACATTATGCATATAGATGCCGAATTCATGCCTTAAATATATGCAGTGTCCTGTTGAAGGAAGCGTCCGGTTGGCAAGTTCGGATCAAGATCATCGAGAGTTCGTAAACCCACAACATCCTCCAATCCGTGCTGACGGATTAGGTCAAACGCTTCTTGGAGAAATTCCTGGTTTATGGGCGGAGCGGTTTCAGAAAATGAGAATTCGTAGGGCGAAACTTCTCCATTGAAGAGTCTAAATGTTGATGGAACGATAAAACCTCCGCGCTCAGGCATTACTGCCGAACTTTGGTCTCCTGTTGTCCAAGGGCCACTTACGTGGCCATACTCTACGAGACGCTCTTCCTTCCGGAGGGGAAATGCCTATGCAAGAGGCTGATGCCAAACTTCTCATGACAGCCGCGATCCAGAAACAACTGTCGCACGGGCCCACGGAGGATTTCTAACGCCCTTATTTCCTTGAAAACCTGAGTAGCGTTCTCCAAACTTGGAAGCGTATTATACGCATCCGGACTGTACGATAGCCTTGTTAGTTGAAATCACTAAAGGGATGAGGGGTGCGCACATCGTGAGACTTCTATAACTATTAGGTCGAGAAATTTCAACTGTAAATATCCACAATGTGATTCTTTGTTACACAAGAGAAGACTGGCTACAACAATGATATTAGGTGCCATCGCAAATGATATGTGCCACTCTTATATGGACTCGTCAGATCAATGTCTCAGCTGACCCATTAACCATCATCTATAAGCATTAAACAAGCAAGAAGCTTACCAGCGATTCGCGCACACAACGAGTCGCGCACACCGGGCGATTCGCGCATTCCCAAGTTCAGGCATGGCCGTATCGAGTTCTGTCTCCCACACCATACTATGTAATTGTTTTATATGATCAAGTTGTTGACTCCCCTATGGACTACCATCATGAGAGAATTATAAAAAGGCCATACGGGCGCTTGGACAGCGCCAAGAAACATGGAAGATGCGATGAGTGCGCAGTGGCAAAACTGAAATGATACTGCTTTGTAAAAAAAAAACCCGGCTTCCCCAACTCTCTAGAATAAAGAGCCGAAATTACCTTCATACATGATTTGTAGATAGCCAATATTGACCACTCAAGCCTTATCCAGTCAGGGACGTCTACCTTCATGCTGTGATGCTGATATCTGCTGTCAGACCGTACAACAGGCAATCGCACAGGGCAATATATCTTCCATACCCTTTCTACAGATTTCCAAAGTTGTACGTCACCGTTAATAGATTGTAGAAAGTCCTAGAATCATATTTGCTCTATAAGTTTTACCGTAGCTCTCTCATAGGATAGTCATCAACTACACTTTAGTGCACTTTTTCTACCACATCTTCCCTTGGATCTGGCACCTGCCCATGTGTGATGACGAAGGTAGGTTGAAAGAGGTTAGTCAATAGGGTGGAGGCCCTGCGCGCCTCGCTGGTATGAGCGCCTCGCTGGTGTGTGTCAATGTAAATAGCTCAGCTGATAGACCTAGAATATTTTCTTCGTAAACGTAAGAGCCAAGTCGTACCCGTATGTTAGCTTAATAGTAGAGGCGATGGTGGATCCTATTCTACAAGATAGGAAAGTAACTACTGTATACATATATGTGTAAAAGTACGTGTGAGACTCATTATATGGCATCTAACATGGACGGCATATTCTTCCCCTATCTGCGAAATCTACTCGTCACAATAATTTGCTTACTTAAATTTCTCAATCTGTGTAGTTTTGGAGGTAGACACAGGCAGATATCCCATGACTCCTCGCCCAGTTGACACTGGACAACAAAGAATGGATGCTTTTGGTAGTCAATTATCAAATATTGCAGCAAATATGACACTGCCAAGCGCAAGGCTTGTCATGCAAGGCGTCCTGGATGGAATATCAAAAAGTTCAGCATCGATATTTGGTAACCAATTTAACCCATCCTTGCAGCTGACTTCTTACATCTACCATGTGCTGGAAACACCACTTGGCTTGGACCCAACAATAATCTTGAGTTTTACCGGCCTTTTCTGGGCTGCTTTCAGACTGCTCCGACCCTTATACTTGAGCATGTCCAGGTTTATGATGGACCATTTTATGAGCACCATTCACATCAGCAGTGCTGATGAGATTTATCTCCATATTATGAAACTACTCGCAGGAAAGCCGCATGACACGTACCGGTGCCTAACGGCGGAGACGATGAGCAGGCCGGCATGGGAAGAAGAGAAACTATCCGAAGTGTGGAGGGCTCCCGGCAGTAATAGGACCCTCATCAACTTCGCATATCAGAAATCTGAGATAGTAAGTATAGTTTAAGTCCCTTCTAAGATAATGGAGAGAAATAATAATGATGGCAGAATCCACGATTCATACCAGCTCCTGGATACCACGGTTTTTGGCATAATATGACATATTTCCAATTGCGCCGAAGGCAGGAGTCTCTGTTAGAAAATTCAGGAAGGATAGGGTTACATGCAATAAAGAATGAAGAAGATATATATATTTCCTGTTTTGGAAGATCCTCAGGTGTGCACACGTGACCGCGGGTAACAGAGTTGGCAGAGGGAATTACATGGGTGCCAGCCTGCGGCTCACACGAAGCCTTCGAAATTCCATAAAATGTTGGAGAATCTTAGAAAGACATGTTGGAATAATCCGTTGATAATGGTCAGTGAAATTGATAAAGTTTCAGGTATGAGTGCACATCCATGTAAGCGAACACGTGACAAAGGATTAAGAGCCATCAGTTGGAGTCACATGAGACGTTAACTGTAGAAAGAATTGACCATAGAGATGAACAGCTTGTATAAAGAATTACATCTTAAGAGAAGACAGAACTCTATTATAATATACGTTTTCGTTTGGTAATAGGGCTATTATTCAGGCTTGATGAGGCAGAAATACCAGCTTACAACATGAAACAGGAGGCAATAATTACAGCTAAACGTAACTATATCACAAACCTTACAAGAAATGCCTCAAAAGGAAGAAAAAAACAACATATCATGTTTTTGATAATTTAAGTCGAATTACAAAGCAGACATGATACACGATATAAAACGAAGAATGAAACTGGAAGGAAGAGACTCACTCCACAAGCCATAACTGTATCACAAATCTCTCAGGAAATAACTCAAAAGTAAAGAAAAAAAGGAATATATCATATCTCTAACAATTTAAGGAATGATACTGCGTGTTAAGAAAGTTGTTTCATAGGCTAGTATGCCTCAGTTCCAAAGCTCTAAGCCAGGAAAGCTTGACGCAAACTTAAGATTATGAACCAAGAGAACTCTCCCACAAACTTATTGTTTGCTGTTCCAAAGCCTCAAGTCGGGACAGTTCCACTTGGAGATCCGTATGAGGGACAAATGATGCGTCTTTAAGCGTGATCGGCTCTCGCAACCAGACCCCCGACAAGGATTTGACCCTGCCAAGCTGGACATTGATCGAAGTCCATTTGCCATGCTGGTCAACGCCACGCTGCTTACCAAATAGAAGATCTAGGATGAGGCTGTCGAACGTACTACCCTGGCTCTTATAATCGGTGAAGGCGAATCCAAGCGTCAATGGGACCTGATGTCGGTAAAACGATAGGCCTGGTATGATAGGGATCTGTCCTCTCATCTGCACTGGGAAGACAGGAACAAGACCGGTGGGAACGTTAGAAAACGATAGGTTGTGTTCATGTGCAGGTCGAGCAAGGACACATAGCAAAGGAACTGTACATAGAATAAACTGGCTGTCAAGTTCCATCCATGAAGCTATTGACACAGTTAGCCAGATATGCAAGAAAGATAACCATTTAAATACTTTACCTTTCACATCAGGATCTAAGATAACTTCTTCGGCAGTGCCCCTCATACCATTGACCAGGCCAGCATATGTATTCGTATTCTGTTGGAGCATAATTGGCATACCTTTTGTAAAGGCAAAGAAGCCTGGTCCTTTGAGATATCCTTGCTCACCGACCTGGTATATCATCCTGAGCAGCGTAAAGGGATCCAAATTCGTGCCCGTAGGTGTATTGTCTGACTATTGAGCGGACATAAGAGATGACTCGCTCCCTGAATCCAGGGTCGGACTTTAATCTTTGATATAAATTTGCGGCGCCAAAGTTCCCAGCGAGCCAGGCAAATCCGTGTAGGTGCAGCATCATCCGTGTCGTCGACTCGACTATCCCAAAATGAGAAGTCACCGTACCGAAGACCCCAGGCTCCCTAGATAGCGTCTTGAAGAAGCAGCTAAAGAACGAGGTCACGATGACATGAAAGAACTGAGCGACGAGACTCGGATTCTTGATCGTAAGCTGTAGGAGTCGCGACTTGATGCCTGGCTCATCTAGCAAGATCTCTTCGCCAGCAAGTCTGACCACAAAGATATTACCAATATCTCTAGGGTTAAGCGTAAACCAAATAAGCGGAAGTCCGAGACGGCCAATCTTGCCGAAGATCAGGTTCCTGAATTTCATCTTCTCTCCAAAAGACTCTGGATTGAATGATGATATGATTCTCATGTTAGTGATCAGACTATGGATAGCAGGGTTCGAAATCTTCTTCCCGTCATTAAACTCCTCTGCGGCTCGTTGGAGATCATCAGCTGATAGCCTGGCGAGTTCCTCAGTAGCTTTGGCCCAATAGCCATTCTTGACCTGGACATGATTTCCAAAAGAAGCTTGTCGGATAAGTATTAAATCGTATATATAGAACATAAAGGTGTGATGCTGAGAGAAGCTACAGATATTAGAAAGATATGATACCGGGTGCAGAATACCTACAGTAATGAATGGTGGAGCATAGCATATTTTGCAAAGGCCTTAAGAGATACCTCCTCTGGCCGGGCTCCATCCGCATTACCCAGATGGCCACCAATACCAAATGGAAACAGAGTGGGGAAGGCCGCCGTGAAATAGTCTGGGTCAGTAAAGGCACTCATCAGTGGCAAGTCTTGTGCCGTCTTGTAAGATATATGTGGTATGCGAGGGTTATTACTTGATGCCTCTGCTTCATCATGCTGGTCACCGGTAGTATGTTCTTGGTCTGGGGCCGAGCCGACTGAATCCTGCTCTTGAAGAATGGCCTGGAGGCTTGCCAAAGTAGCAGGAGTAGAGTGTAGATCCTGACCATGAAGGTCGGAGAAAAAGGAGCGGCTGAGAATATTACCAGGTTCAGCGTCCTCTACCTCCGCATCTAGCTCATTCTCAAAAATCCCATCCTGTAACGACGTAGCATAGCCTTCCCGCTCGTCTTCCACCGGAGGATTACTAGAACCTGATCCAGAATCTAAAGTAAGAAAAGCATCTCTGATCTCTTGAGGAATGTGGTAGTCAGGCCAAGAGTCCAAAACAGAATAGTCGATGATCACCGATTTGTACACGGGATTATTAGCGCAGAGCCATAGTAAGGCATTCAGGACCTTCGCCTTATCAACAGAACAAAACCGCGCAAGGTTCTCTTCTGACGGCGGTGTCCCACGATCCCAGCTGACAGTAATAGTCGTATGATCTTGCAATCTCCTAGTTGGTAAGATTTTCAGAAGCTCACTTGGATCCTGTCTCACAGCAACAGAATGGCCACGACTTCCTCTATAACTGATCCCCCTCTTAGCGCCCGAGGTGAGTTTTAAGAAGATGCCGACAACATGAGCCCGTGCTATAAAAGCCTCTTCGACAGCATTGAGATTTTTCAGAACCTCTGGATAGTCTTGACAGAAGAGACAGTTGACAAAATTACCAGCTGAAAGTAGAGGTATGGCCCGTCTCGCAATCGCCGAGTTACAGGTAGTACACAGGCTGACCACGTTGTCCTTGACGGCACAACAATCAGGAGCTGTCTCGGTCCTTCGAAGGAAGTATTGCAGGTCGTCATCTTGAAGATCGACACTTGTCATCTCGTCCTCTTGGAACAAGCCTCCACAAAGTCCACATGATAGACGCCTCGAGGCATCTGAAATAGCCCTTTGATAAGCCTTCAAGCACTCCATTTGGATAGAGGGGGTAATCACCTCCGGAAAATTAATTGAAGCTTGCTTCATATACTGATACTCCTCTTGTAAGAAAGATGGAAGTACCCCATCAAAGGCAAGTGTTTGCGTCTGACCCAGTGACCTCTGCTGAAGCCTCCGAGCCTGGGAGAGGGCCTCGTGACGTAGGTGGGCTTGCATTCCCGCGCGGTCTCGGTGATCTCTATCTTGTCGACGGTTATTATCCTGGAGGCTCTGTAAAGCGCGCCTCTCATCAACCCTAATAGCTCTCTCAACGGCCCGGCTACGGGCCTCTTCTTGCAATGCCAACTCTCGAATTTGCCTCTCTTGCTGTTTCTCAGCTTCTGCAGCGGCTTTATGACGCAAATGGGCCTGCATTGCAGACTCGTCCCGTCTTTGCCTTTCCACCCGACGTTGTTCATCTTGCTGACGATGCAATTCCCGCTTTCGTTCGGCATCTTGAAGCTTCGTAGCCTTGTAGCTCTCGAGAAGCCGGCGGTCCTCAGCCTGCCGCGCCTTCCGTGCTAGTTCAGCAGCTTCATATCGTAGGTGAGCTCGCATGGCAGATTCGTCTCGAGCCTGCCTATCCCTGCGACGTTGTTCTTCCTGCTGATGGAAAAGCGCGCGCTTTCGGTCCTCAGCCTCGTCGAGTCGTCTTTGGCGGAGAAGGTCATCTTCCCTTCTTTGTCTTTCACGGAGTAGTCTATCCTGCGCCCTCCGTGCTAGTTTAGCAGCCTCATATCGTAGATGAGCCTGCATGGCAGACTCGTCCCGAGCTTGCCTATCCCTGCGACGCTGCTCGTCCTGCTGGCGGGAAAGCAGCTCCCTCTGCTCTCTTTCCTTAGCATTTGCTACCCTGCGTGCCTCCGCCTTGTCGTGTCGTCTTTGGCGGAGAAGCTCAGCCTGCGCGCGAAGTTGCTCAGCGCGCTCTCGCTTGCGTTCTTCAACTGCCAGCTCGTGGAGCCGAATTCTCTCACGTTGTAGTTCAATCCGTGCTTGCAGAGCCTCACCATCACTAGGAATCGACGCTCCCCAAATACCATCATGTCCAGAGCTGGAAGGAGTAGGTAGGGAGGCCAGCGGGGACGACAGCACTCCCCCTTCTTTTCCCATCACTACTCTCGGTAGCCGATCTTGGACTCCCAACTGTCCATCTCGTCTACGAACCTCTGCCTCACGCTCGAGTGCACTGATCTTGGCCCTCTGGTTGGCAATCCTCGCTGCCAACGCCTCCCGATGGACATCCTGGCTTGTAGGAGTAGGAGGAAACCTAGGTTCTGGCTCAGAGGATAGGAGCTGCAGAGGAGTAAGTATATGAGGAGGGGAGGACATAGTAGAACATAGTAGAAAAGGTAGGTAAGCAGCCGCGCAACGTCAATAACTTGAAATTATAGAATTTCAAATCAATATAAAATAAATGCAAAATGAATCAAACCTGCTTTCATTGCAAAAGGAATCATACCTCTTTAAGCTATTACATAGCACACCGACAACAGCATTAGAGAGCACAGACAAAGCTGTTACACAGACGAGACAACCCCTATAACAAGAAAGGACCCACACACACGTGACACAGATCGGAACAATGAATCACCTAGCGCCTATAGCAGATCAAATAAGGTTAATATTACTAAGCAAACCACGGAGAAGGGCAAGCCCCTAGCGCCCGAAAAACGGAGAAACAAAAGGCCGAACCGACCGCGCTCTCTCTCTCTTCGAAGCTCCTTCTCTCTGAGCTTTCAGCTCATTTCGAAGGCATAGTCTGGGATCATAAGATTGCTCTTATTGCATACCTTATTCAGTAATACACTTTCTACTCTAGTTCTATTTCTTGCTACGGATGTATGTACAAATCTTAGCGTGCACTATATGTAACGTTCCTACAAGGATCTTGTCAGAACAATTGCGGTTACGCATACGGACCGTAAACTCTATTGCCTCAATAGGATTAGTCAGGAGAACCCTGCTATGCGAGGCTATTCCATTCGTAGTCCATTAGTGCAATTGCCACTATAAATTGTACTGTAATTGCACTGTAGGATAATTAATACAATTAATTCTTTGCATTCTACCATAATCGGACCCTGTGTTCCGACAGATCTCTACTGAGATACCTTACAGTAGGAAAGGTAGAGGGCTGGAGAGGCACTTAAGCAATCGTAGAGAGGTTACTTAGAAATTTAGGTCAACTAAAGATCAATTGAGTTGAGCACGAGGCTCCTATCTACTAGAGAATTACAGTCCCTTATATACTTATTCTCAAGTGTTGGTTCTTTGTCTCGGCTCCTTGGACTCCTGGAGCTCCTTTCCTGATCCCAAGGCGCTTAGCTAACCACCCCTTGTCACGTGAACCATGGCCTCGTGCATCAGGTTCTCTGTGTAGACTAGCTGCCGAGCCTCAGGCGCTCAGCATCCTCGCTAGGTCGAAACGCTATGATAATTTGTAGGCTCAAGAATATCAATTGAGTTGAGCACGAGGCTCCTATCTAATGCTTTAAGTTATTTAATAGAAGAATTAAGTTAAATAATAAAACCTATAATAATATAATTATTGATATATATATATACGTACTGTGGTGCTGGGATAAATACAGAGCGCCCTAGTAAGTATCGAAACCTGGATTCGAGCAATATTATTGGCCAAAACATCTTCAAGCGAGAAAGATATACTTGCTAGGGTGCTCTGTATTTATCCCAGCACCACAGTATACATTTAAATTGAGGTGGCGGAACTGCTCCCCCATGCCGCTAGTCACCAGTATTCACCGCCCAACCGGACAGGCCCCTCAACCTGACCCTACATATATTTAAGGCATAATTCAGGCATCCATAAGCATAGTGTCCGGTTGGGCGGTGAATACTGGTACTGGTACTGTAGATGTGCATGTGCCCGGATTATCGTAGACCCATTACCGACCTTCCAAAGGCCGCAAATATGACGTCGTCATGCACGTGAGCTTGAGAGGGAAAAATTAAACCGCACTGAAAAGACAACTTAAAAGATACATAACGTTGTAATTCTTTGGAAACTGTAACGTTCCTACTAGGATATGGGGTTATCTATCACTCAAATGATAGATGAAGGTAGAGGGCAAGAGAATAACTTCACAAAGCTTAGGATAGTTACTATGAAATGCAGGTATACTGTAAATCAATTTAGTGAGTTGAGCACGAGGCTCCTATCTACTGTGGAACTATCTACTCATATAGTGAGTGTGTTGTCGGTTGGATCCTTGGATTCAGTTGGAGTCGCTGGAGTCTCGAGGAGTCCATGGGGACTCCGACGGACTCCATCACGTGACCATTAGTCCTGGGTCACTGATTCTAGGACAGCTGTCCTAGAGCAATCCTGGCTCCTGGGACCGTTGTCCTGGCGTCCCCCTGGCCTCCAGGACCTCGTCCCTGGGACAAGTGTCCTGGACAATTGGAACTTGTGATACCCAAACCAGGGCGTCCTGCGGCCGTCGCCTTGTTTATAATGGTACATTTTTTTCTCGATCTCTGGCCCCTGAACTAGGCCTACCGCAACACCTAAGCCGGCGATCCTCACGCCGTCTCCATTCTCGGCGAAGCCTTTTATCAGGATAGCCCGTTTTCGTGCGAAGTGAAGATCTTTTTTTTTAAGCAGTTGAGGCTTCTGAAAGTGCCTTCTTGGAGACATTTGGAAACATATGCCTGATATATTCTTTGTGCGGCCTGTTCCTGTTATTCTCGCCTCTCCTACGTGCTTGCTTATTGTTGTGTCGAGTTGCTTCCTGATAAAACTCATTGTAATCCTCAAGATGAATGGAGTTCATTTTTTATTTCTAAGTGCCGCAAGATCAAGTAAGTTAATACTGTTGTCGTCGAATATGAACTGAACGGTTATTCCTCTCACAGGACTCGGAAGGCTTGTCGTTGACAAAAAAAGATGGCTCGGCGGTACATAACTGGACACCAAAATTTCGCGAGGTCTAAAGTATCGTTGTGCCAATATTTTTTGTCACTGACGAACTACCGACCTTCTACAGGTCGCTAATATGACGTCGATTTTCACGTGAGCCTGAGAGCAAAACCTTCTCACTCTTCAAAGAGTAATATCATGCCACACGTACTATGAAAGGGAACCGGTATTGTGGAAGCGATAGTGTGAGCGCAACGGTGGCGCCTGCCTGTAGAGTAGGAAGTAGAGCAAACAATAGAGAGACCGCACAGACGGGAATTAACAATCAAGGCTCCGCGAGAACGAACCACTGCCCTTGATGGAGTATGAAAAGGTTGCTGCTTATTAGAAGTCCATCTCCGGCCTACATATATACATGTCTTGAATGGAGTTACTATTTAGGATGCGACGTTCTCTACCACCGTACTTGGCCTGTAATGCTTGATATAAGCTATAGTGTTGCAGTCTCAAAGCCAGACTTATATCCATTTGTGCAGCGTAATCAGTAGCAAGCAGGGGATTAGGAACGGAGTTGTAGGAGGGAAAGTGATAATCTTACAGTCCGTCACGCATATATATTGGACGGAAACCGGAATTCGAAGTCTGGAATTTATTAAGCGAACCTGGCTACTTTCAGATTTCAAAACACGGGATCAAGGATATAGGGTGTTATCGGAATGGCAACACGTGACCGTGTTCTGACATGTATAGTGCAGGCTAGGGCTTAGCTGAAATAAGAGTAGACAAAGTATATGTCACTAGTGGATGTGCGATAAGAGTAATCTTATGATTCTGGATTCTGATTTAGGTTGAGCACGAGGCTCCTAACTACTAAGGAAATACATGAGTTTATATAGACAATGAAATTCCCTTGGACCCCGTCGCTCCCACTGATCCTTATCGGATTGTAATCACGTGGACATCCTTGTTCCTTACTCCAGGTTCTCAAGGCTGTCGAGCCTCAGGCCTAGAGTACTTAGTTTCGTAACAGTGTGCTGGTCCGCCTTACGATTTAGTTTAGGATCGATTCACAGCAATAGCGTAATCTTACGCCGGGCTAAATCGGACATGGGATAGGCGCTCACTCATAGGTTGGAGTAAAGAATACAAACACTATGCGTTGCTCACTGGAAACGAATGAGTTTAATACGCAAGGGTACGATCTCGGAATTACTTAATAAGCATCATCTCAAATTACGAGCACTAGTGCTCGGTAAAGGCTTGCAATTACATGCCCATTACAAGCACCAGTGCTCGCTAGCAAATTAACTTCCTGCAGGCACCAGTGCTCGGTAAAGGTTCGCACCCACTACAAGCACCAGTGCTCGCTAGCAAATTACTTACTCCAAGCACCAGCGCTCGGTAAAGGCTTGCAATTACATGCCCATTACAAGCACCAGTGCTCGCTTTACTTACTGCAGGCACCATGGTGCTTGTGCGTAGTACCGGCAGTTGAGCAATAAGCGAGCACCAGCGCCTGCAGGAAGGCTAGAACAAGGTGTGCCTTCCTGCAGCACTGGTACTTATTTCGCGGGCTCAGTAGTTGAAGAACCTTTTGCGAGCACCAGTGCTTGTGCTTTACATAAGCCGTTCAGCAACTTGCTCAAGCGAGCACTGGTGCTTGTAAGTTAGGCTAACCTCATTAAAGGGAGCACTGGTGCTTGTGGCTCAGTAGTTAAAACCCCCTTATAAGCGAGCACCAGTGCTTGTACCTTACATAAGCCCTTTAGCAGCGACTCAATGCGAGCACTGGTGCCTTGTGGCCCAGTACTTCTAAGCGAGCACTGGTGTTTGTGGTTCAGTAGTTGAACCTCTGTACTGTACCTTCCAGCGTTTCACACTGCATCCAGAATGCTGCACTTAGGCCCCCACAGTCCTGTTCCATTATTAATAGAGCGCCTGTTTACCCGTAATAAGTGCTTGGTAGAAATCTACTACAAGAAAGGATGCCAGTTCTTGATGCCACAAAGTAACTTATTGAATCCCCGAACAATGCCCCATTGCCATTTGGAGACTGTTATCGATGCGGGCAAAGAGTTCGAAACCAAATCCAGAGGCGTGGGGCAGGCCAATAATATGCAATCTTATCTCTAGCCGTCTTGTGTTCATGCGAGATTCGCCGTTACTTTAGCTCAATGGAGAGAGGGGCCTGGCCCGGATGGCTATAGTCTAAATATAGCGTAACGATCGACTTTTTGTTCTTTCTTGGATGTTCCGCTTGCTAGAATCTTCTAAGCAAGAACGTACGATAGGATCCTAACTAACTTAGATGCGGACTGCTCGATTTTGCGCCGTTCAGAAAAGGCTCCCGCACCCCTAGCGAGGCGATAAACCAATGATTCATGTGAGAGAGAAGATTATCACGTGATTGACAATCGGCCAATTGTAGAATAGCTGGCCGAATTTCAGCACTACTACCGGTACTCTGTCCTATTGGATAGTCATTAGTTTAGTAACAAAAATCTATTTGTAACTAATCATTTACGCCGGCTTAAAATTAAAATCTTGGTTGGGTCCTCAAACAGCTCCTTTGGACATGCTTTTCCCCGAGAAGTAAATTCCAGAATCGGTCGCTTGAAAAGAACTAATCAGAGCCTTAGTTGTCTTCTTAGCGTTTGAAGGCTTTAAACCGTCAAGGAATTTACGCGCCAAGGCTGTAGCCTCGGCGCTTATGTATCTGTCCTACTCTTCAACTTCAGCCTTACCCATCTGGGCAAGGCTGTAGCTGTAGCCTCGGCGTTATAGCCTTCAGGTAGCACATGCCTCCTGTACACAGCAATATGGGAGGTGACACGATCCAGGAATTTTAAATTCCTGAATTCCCAAACGAAAATCCGAAATTTCATAGTGGAATGTAGTCTGAGGCTATAAAAATTGTTCTGTTTGAGATACAACTAGAAATGTTGTTAAAGTTTCATTCTTATCTCTTATTTAATCGTCATATAAGTGGATACTCCATTTCGTGCTTATTGCTACCAGTATTTACAAATAGCTGCTCCTTTCAGTCCTTTATTTTACTTTGCTAATTAAAAAGCGGAAGCTAAACTATGTTGGACATCGATGCCTTAGTTTCGACAATAGAAAGGAGAAGAAAACTAGCCATAGATAGTATTCGAAGCAAAGGTGATTTGCTCATAGGTGGTAAATCTTACATAGATATTGTGTTCGTCTTCTTTCTTTTTAACATGCTACTACTAATAACACGAGAGGAGATTTAGCGAAGGAAATGAGTTCTCCGATGAAGATCTTCTATTACTACATAAACACATTAAGCATGCGCGTCCACGCTTAGCTGGAGTACTCTTTCCTCTGGCATCTGCACTGGCGGAGTTGTATTTGACTGGTTCTCTTACTAATGAAGTAGATTTCGGTCAGCTTAGTGCACAGATATCGGAAGCGCTAGAAGCTGATAGAGCGGAAGCTGCGCTTGATAATAGTTGCATTTAGGGTTTGCTGGAGTGGAAGTGGCAGGCCCCGTAAGAGTAAGAGTAAGAGTGGTAAATAGTACTAGGTTATTAAGTCTATCTTCAATTTTAATTAGAGGCCACAGATTCATACCCGAGTTTTTGTAGCAGAAATTTTACGGTAATTGGGATGGAACTTTTAAGCATTGAAGTGGGGGTTTGCAGGACTCTAATAGCTTTCAGCTTAGATGACATGAACAAATCTACAATGTAGTTACTAGGCTAAACTGCAACAGTTTGCGCCATATCTCAAAAGAGCTCACTGTGACGCATGAATTACGTCAACCTATTTGAGTGGCACTGGAGTTAAACAGAGGATCTTGTATTTTGGTTAATACACGGATATGATAGTGCTTAAGAGGTACCATAACAATCTATTAACTTATGCCTTTCAAATCGATAATTACAGGTCAGCTATCGTAGGATAAAATAGTTGCCTCATTAAAATATGCACGGGTAAGAGTCGATACAAATTATCATAAATTATGCTTTCAATGATGCTGGACCGCTTGAGGAAGTCTTTACAGCTGCTAAAGCAGCTTTATCCGATAGGGATATTAGCGGACACGTAGAGGGCAACAAGCGTCTTCCTATAGCCGGTGATTCAGTAATTCAAACTTGTACTTATGAAAGGGTACTGGTATTCAAACTTGTACTTATGAAAGGGTACTGGTATGAAAGGGTACTGGTATGAAAATGGTACTAGTATGAAAGGGTACTGGTATGAAAATGGTACTGGTATGAAAAAGGTACTGGTATGAAAAGGGTACTGGTATGAAAAAGGTACTAGTATGAAAATGGTACTGGTATGAAAAAGGTACTGGTATGAAAATGGTACTAGTATGAAAAAGGTACTAGTATGAAAAAGGTATGAAAAAAGTACTGGTATGAAAAGGGAGATGATCAGGGGTGGGTTATCATAAGACGCGGTTATCTTGGCTATGGGCCCTTAGATCATTCAACTAAGCCAGGTGGCCTTAGATCTAGATCATCGCATTGTCATTATTAGCTTGTCCTGGTATCCTGTCCTGTATCCTGTTCTGGTACTCTGTCCTGCTGCCTTTAAAACTACAGCGTAGTAAAAATTACTAATCCTGCGACATCGTTTACCGAAGAGATATTATTGATATATTGCAAGATAAGCGCCGGAAGATTATCGTACAATAGAACCCATTCCCGCGCATAGATTGTTATTCGGTACGAGCGTTTGAGTCGGTCGTTCCATTATTTATACTCATTTCTCCACCTTCTCCCAGATGATTTCTACCTTTCCCCCGTTTCATGTCTAAATCACGTGGATACAACATCTGCGGTAGTGGATATGATTGTTGCTATTTCTGTGAGCGATCTGCTCTAAGTATACCCATACGGAACCACTCACTATTCGCTCTTTAGATGGTGGCCAAGTCTCGGAATCAATAGAGTTGTAAGTAAAAATACGGCCAGTTTTGCGGTTGCGGATAGTGAGTGATACATCAGCATCGCATAGCTCTGCAAGCTCATTAGCTCTCGTAATTAGTGTATTCTTTCTTTTCCTGAATTTTTCGTTATCTCTTTTGCATGCTTTGGCCATCATGTTGTACGGCTGTAAGTATAAAAAAGGTCGCTCTTGCACCCGCTCGCACATGTACTTATAGTCAAAAAATCGATGAACTACCTGGGTTCCTAATTATTACCTGCAAGCCTGGTGTTCCGCAAATTTGTCATAGATTTGATCCCAACAAAGAAACATCAGTCGGTGTTCGGCTTAGATCGTGTTTGGAACAAAGAACACAACCGTACTAAGAGTATAGCTGTGAGACACACTTTTGAAATAGCCCCACAGTTTCCGACACGTAAATTAAGACCAAGAAGTTAATCCACTTCCAGAAGAGACCAGAAGTGTAAGAACTCGGGAATAAGTCTGGAAAAACAGCAAAAGGAAATCACAGTTAAGAACATACTAGTTCTATGACGAGTTAGCTCAGTAGGGACAATATCACGCACTTTCCCTGGAAAAGTTCCGCTGAAATTAGTCAACTACAGACAAGGTTAGTAGTTTTGACTAGACTTGCCATAAGTGGATCCCGTAGTTCTATTTATGGATCGTAAAAGTGAATTGTAGATAAAGGCAGCTAATTCCCATATAAGTTGGGATTCCTTTTTCAAATGTCAGCCTGTCATGTGCCCAGGAGGCAGATAAGTTGTTTAGTCAGCTCCCAGATTTTGATCTGGGAGCCACTGCTAGTGTCTCTGTCTCTATTATTAGCAATTAGAGCAACTCCTTTCTTACCCAGCTCAAACTTCTTAATGTCGCTGGTCAGATACATACCGTAACGGGACTTGGTATAAAAACTTAACAATATGGGGTTTGCTATTCAGCAATGGTCGTCACCTTGGTAGTTATAAATCTTCCTCGTTTAATAGCCACTGCGAACGAAGAGTACACAGAAGATGCCCGCACGGTCTACAAGCCAGGAACTATCGACAGCAGTGTCATCCTCCACCTGCGTAAGTAAGTTTCAAGAAAGTGCGAATATCACGAGCCAGCTAGAACGTATAAAACGACTATATTATTATTAACGGCAATTTACTGATGTTATGCCAAGGACTTTGAAGAGCCTCGCTGATTAAGAGTACACTTATCCTATGGCTTGTCTCCAATAATATAAACGTTATGACAAACTGCTCACCAGTAAAGAGATAAAAACTTCGTCCGCAAGAAATCTGTTTCCTTCCTCGAGTTACAAAAAGTATTGCCATATCACGAGACTGTTCCATGGATCATCTGTGCATGATTCTGGAAATACATCTTGCGTTCAAGAGTTATTTAACAAAGTTTACACTTGATTAAACCTTCGTGGTACTTAGATAAATGTCTTTGCTTGAAGTGTTTTGTCAAATCTCTTAAAGTATAGAACTCGTGAATAAACTCTTCAATGCAGGGATCATCTGGCGACAAGGACATTGTCATTCCGACGTAGACAAAACACCTTCGAGGTCTCTCCTTCTCATTCTTAACAAAAAGGGATATTGCAACGGTATGCAATGAGCTCTGGGGTGGCGGGTCCACGTTAAAAGAGACACGTGGTTGTTCCGTTGGTCCTGAGGACTTTAAAGGCACAGTGTGTCCTTCCTCTACAGTGCAGTACGAGCGATAACATCGATAGCCTCGTCCCTCCGCCGGTGCTGCCCCTCGAGGCGTCAGCGAATTTTACCCGCTGAACACATAAGTAGAATTATCTAAATTTAGCCTTGGTGAGTTCCTCAAATGGCCCCCTTCAAGCCTGTCCTTCCCAAGTACGGATCCAGAATTCAAAATCCTCAATGTCTAGAGGGCTATGATCAATTTGAACTTTAGTCAAATATGTCTATTTAAAATCATGCCCTCTGCCTTAACTTGAAATTTCCAGAGAAAAACAACCCTCCCACTATGGCTATCAAGGTAAGGAAAAGACGAAATGAAAGATTTAGTAGAAGAAAGGACACCCATATTAACAAGGCTCACGAACTTGGTCAACTTTGCGATGCCGACATATCACCCATTATCCGTAATCGCAAAACTGGCCGTATCTTTAATTACAACTCTATTGACGTCGAGTCTTGGCCCCCATCTAAGGGGCAAATAGTAAGTTTGCCTATTTGATTTTGAGAGCATGTCATTAATAGAAATAGCAACAATCGTATCTGGTACTAGCGATCCTGTATCTGTAGGATTTAAATGTTAAGTAGAACAAACGTAAATCTTGTTTGGAATAGGATAAGGGATAGCCTACGAATAATAGAAGAGCTCATTCAGGTGATAGTAGATCATGCTGAACAATTATTCGTGAGATGGAGTATTCAATTTCAAGCCCTGCGGTAGGAAATATAGATCTAAAGCATTTCATATTGTGCGTATCGATAAGGAATATGCAGATACATACTGCGAACTTATTGGCTCCCAACAAATCAACAAATGCGCCTAAAATAACCTTATAAATATACGAAGTTTAGTTGTATCTAATATTTCAACATTTGGTTATTACTCTAGTTCTGGATATAGACTTCAGCAATCCTATATACGTGAATTACAAGCTGCTGTCGTATTGTGCTCATATATAACAACGGGTTACAGCTGAGATGATTGATCAATTGTTCTTGACTGGGAGTCTAGTTACACGAGCAAGACCACGACCACGACCATACACTGTTAAGCTGCTGGTAAGTAACAAAAAAAATACCGCGATTGAAATACTGACAATATTGACAATATACTAACTCCAGGTCTCTTGCCTTCGCAGCTCCTCTCGCTTCTTCACACACAGTCATGACTTGTTTCGACAGCGGGGAAAGAAGTAGAAAGCGTTCTGAGACTCAAGCATACGACTGCAGGAGAGATGAAGCATGAGGAGTTTATCGACATGTGTGCAAAGACAACGCTGCAAACTTTGAGCTTAGATGGTTCACAGTAGAAAACGGGGTGCAGCTGTAATTTACTGTAACTTGTATTATACCAAAATTTTCATGTAAAGTGTGGTATTATTCTAGAAACTTCCACGAGCAGCCACGTAGCTGCTTTCACTCTGCCTTGAACCAGTCTTCCCCACGCCGCGATCGGCCATTCAATTGAACGGTTCGTATGGGTTTGCGATATATAGAAACTGACCATCTCTAAATTCCTCCAAGGATTCTGGCTGTGTTTGAAGCATGTGTGGGGCGACTAAGGGCCCTTTCCAGTTCACGGCTTCCTGTGCTAGCCATACTGGATAAATAGGGTCTTTGTTGGGTGGAAGGGGGAAACAAGAGGCAAATTCCCCACATTTTCGGCCAATCTCGTACCATTCCCTCCAGTCCCAAGATCCTGTTTCAAGATTGAAAATCCAGTGGCATTGCTGCGTTCTCATAAAGCAAACATCCAACATGATGTTCTCACGTAACTGTTCTAGCCTGGTGGAGGCAGTGATTTTGGAGAAGGCAGGGAATATCTTAAAAAGACCACGATTGAGGATATCATTGAGAGATACACTACAGACAACGCCCTGCCAAGATATTCGATTATGGAATAGATACTCCCGTACCCATTTCCCATAATCAGCGTGGCCAAAGGATCTCCCAAGATCCTTTGCGTGGAATATAATATCTCCGCATTCCAGCGCCTTGTCGATGTCGATTATCACTAAAATAATGTCCCGTTTCCCCAGTCGTTGATATTTCAAAGCTATCAAGAGAGCCCAGAGTAGGCAATTGGTAGTCGATATATAACAAGTCCGCACCTCTTTATTGTTCATGTCCATGTGGTGGTTGAAGCGATGAGGGTGAATGATGGAGTTGTTACCAAGTCCACGGCAGGTACTATAGCCAGCATGAATGCCTTCCTCGGTAATAACACCCGAGGATTCAGCGTGAATGATGCGATATGTTATGCAAGGAGGAGGTAAGGACATATTTGTGTACGATCAGGCCGCGATAATATTTCAGTAGACGAGTGGCTGTTGGTATCAGAGACGTGATCTCTTGGGAAATTTCTCTCTCGGACTTTTTTCTCGAGACCACAAGGTTGTGCACGTGATTCATATAGATGGGAGTGGCTGGACAGTAGTGTGGCTGGGAGCAGAGACACGTTCGTCACCCCTTTTCTCCGTCATCCGGCACAAACAGATCACAAATTCTCACACTATTTCCTATCACGGCTCTCGCCAGCGACAAAAAATTACAATGGCGTCGCGAGGCATGTGATCTCATTGAGACCCAATATTGTTGCCAGGTTTTTCCTAATCACCTTGTCCTCCTAACCAACTATCGTGACACTAATCTGGTCTTAACGTACAGGAAGCCATGATGAAGCACATGACTCTCCCTATGGATGGCCTGAGCATACAAACGCCCGGTGGGTAACCCGATAGGGCAACTATTGCTAATCTACAAGTACATTTCTTAAAGTGAATTCTTGCAGCTATGGGCAATCGGTGTCCTGATCTTCAACACACTTAAAGGATAATTTAAGCGCACGGACTAGCTAAAGGTGGTGGGGATTAAAACTTTATCCGTGTATGGTAATGTAAGCGGCTCCAAAATACGGGCACAGGAGGGGTCTTCACATCCACGTTCAAATCTGCTAGTTCTCTTTGGGTTGCTGGCGCTTCCACAGCCTTATCCTCAAAATGTCTTTTTATGAACTTTGTGTGCGTCCTCACCACATATGCGTGTCTTTTTACTCTAATTCCAATTACTATCTAATATACGAATAGAGTGCCCGTTATCCATATGACGCACCATATCACGGACGATATTGAGCGGCAAGTGGTATTAGAGAACAACCGAGAAGCAGGGTCGACTCCATGCCCCCAGCAGTCAGACGGTCCATTTCAGATTAATATCAAACTGAAATGGACCGATATCAACCCTGACAAGAGGCTTTCTAAGCGGGCTGGACAATGTTGCTTCCTTTGTCTCAAGAAGGGAAAGGGGCAATATGCTTTTCGCGTACCCTGTATCCGACCGACAAAGCCACGCGTGGTAAAGAGGCGTCGTCCTCAAAAAGCGCACAAGGATGATGAGCTTTTTAAATTTGCCCCTGGAGGGGAAATCTACGGAGACATAAACCCCAAAGAGAAGGCCTGTGAAAGTGATACTGCAATATATGATAGACTGGTGAAAACTTGTTTCGATTTCCATGGACAGTGGAAGAGGTGGCTTCCGTTCTACGGAATCACCCATGTGAAAGAAGTCAAGGTATGACAATAAGCTACCACCAGGTTATGTTTTACTGATCTCAGGTGATTACAGTTTCGGTTTATTGGAGTAGTAGAGCGAGATGGCCGGTTTCCAATATTTAATGTGACGTCTGTTAACCTTGACGAGGCTCTGGAAGAGGCAGACCGCACGATTTCATTGCAACCAAGTCGCATTGATGTTGAGTATGGCGATGTGTGCTCGGACGAAATTCATAGTAGTGAATGTCAGCAGATGATAGATCTGGGGATGCCATGTATCAACAAGCAGGTTGAAGCAGCACGACAGCGCAAAAGAAAGCTTGGCATGCATTACTTGCTAAGAGATTGTGCGCGAGACCCATGGAGTGCTAATGGGTTGAGGACCTTAGAGGGAATGGCCCAGAGAAGTTGCATTTCTGATGTAGAGTAGGTACAATTATCTTTTCCGTAGAATAATGCTAATCTGGTACCCGTAGGGGACCTGATAGAATTGTTGTACCAGAGCGACAGCAGAAATACAACCAAACCGACGTAATATTGGGTCTGCAATTTACATTGGGATGGCAACTTGATTGTATGGCTTACGCGCTGCTGTATCACATTGCCTGGACTTGGCTCAGTCTTGCTTTGATCTGGTTGTGTGTAGTTGTCTGGGCAGGGCCAACAGGAGATTGGAGTACTGCATTAGCATTTGGTCAAGTTATTGCTGCTTCGATCTCCATCATATATACTGTATGTTAGTGGCTGGACATATAAATATAGGGCCACTATTGCTAATCTACAAGTACAATTTCTTAAAGTGAATTCTTGCCTCCTTAAGCCCATACACCAGCTGCTTCTTGCTTCTGTCTTTTCCCCTTTGAGCTCTCTCTTCCTGTTTAGTACCGCAAGCAGGTGTACTACAATTTAGAATCCTTTGCTTTGGAACAGTACAAAATTTGTAATACACATTAAATATAGCTTTATGCTCTAGGAGAGATCTGTACGTCCGCGATTTACACGTATCTTCGAATCAAAACAGCCTAATGCAAAACCTAAACTTCACCAGTTAGGTTATTAATAGATATGCATATGTCCATCGTAGAGAGTTTCTGAAACTTGCTGGTATGTTTTTATATCCACGTGAATCAGGGAGCCATATGAGGCGCATACACAAAACTAGGAATTAAAGCGCGGTGAAAAGACAACTTAAAGGTACTGCTGCATTTCTTTGGAGATATTATCCCAGTTATCATCTGTTTGAATACTGGCATTACTCTTTACCGTTTTTCATACCAGTGCCTTTTCGATGCCGTGAGTACAGTACTTCTACCAAAACCGTATTCCATGAGGCGTAATACTACCCCACTTATGCCCCGGTTGTTTCATGCAGATGCGGTCCTATGTTTGCTCTGTTTGTCAAAATAGGTGAACCCCGCTCTTAGCGCCGTTTTCACAAGCTTAATTCATTTTGACTTCCTACAGGATTGTCGCTGCAATGAATTCGACGCTTGCAAATCTGGACTGCAAGATGAGAAGTGATGCATCTCATTGGCATTACTGGCAATGCCCGAACCCGCTTCATCCAAGCCGCTGTGCTCCTCCACCTGATGGATCCGGTTCGTGGAGTACCCACTGCGCACCCTCTTGACCAAGATGAACACGACATCGAAAGGCCAAGAGAGCGCCTACTGAAGCGGAAGTTCCTGGATTCTTTTGCGCTTGTTTGTGCCAGGCTCGATTTTGATTCGCTAGAGAGGCGAATCGATACGTATCGATTCCGGTATCAGCAAGAATCGATTCTTATCGATACGAGATCGATTCTGGAGTAGCGCCTTAGGCACCAGCGCACCACACATCCACAGAGCACCGTCGTACCCAATATATAAATAAATTATCAGGTGAAGAAGGATTTTTTTTTATTATCATACATAACCCTAGAATTTACTCAAGCTCATCCTCAATGAAACTATTCAAAATCCCACTCTTTTTCCAATGCTTAAGGCATTCTGTCCACTCAATGGTTTCAGGCTCCATTTGCCCCCTCTCCCACGATATCGTACGACGAGCCCCTGAAAATACTCGCTCTGGTTCATCACTCATAGCTGGTATTGAAAGAATATCAATAGCCATATATGAAAGCCGAGGCCAGCGTTGTCTTTGGGTATCTTGGCACCACCACGCAAGTGCTCCCGTCTTACCAGGATCGTACGACTCTCCAGAATTATAATCTTGATACTCGTCTTGGCTTGCTGGCCGAGCAACTTGCCCAAGAGTTTGAGCAATTTGATCAAAAGTATCAAGTTCTTTTAGTTCTTCAGATAGTCTCTCATATGAGAAAGAAACCGAAGTAGGAGGAGCCGGAACCTCTTCTCGATACTTCTCCCAAAGCTTTTTAACCTTTTCTATAGTTGGCTTTGCCCACTTCTTCGGCCAATTAACCTCGATATACCTCGCACGACGACTCGGGTGAAAAATAAGAGCAGCAGCATATAACGCAGACATATCTGTCTTAAAGTAATACTTATCAAAGACTGCCCACCCTTTTTGAATCCGAAAAATAAACTCGGCATCTTTTTTCTTTTTGAAATCGGCCTATCTTCCGATAAGTATCTTTTAAACTTAAAAAAGGAGGAATACTTACAAGCGAAATCTGAAAATGTTTAATTAATATGTCCATTGTAAAGAGAACTCGGTCGATTGCTGCAGACAGTGTGGGGAATAGTGTCACGGCCGTAATACGCCTCTGTATTTGAGACATAAATACAGACAGCCTGTATTCCAATACACTGTATTTTTTAGACATACACACGGAATACAATACAGTACAATACACCCGTTTGGCCGTATTACAAGCGTATTAAAGTGGGGCCACTTAAACCTGCACAACCTCTTGACTCCTCTGTATATACGCTCAGGCCCTTAATCTTCTGCCAGGACTTGAGGCTCTCAATCATCTCTATCGTATCTGCTTTGAGACGATTTCGTCTATCAGAGACGGTAATGTTTGAAGACGAAAACAGACGTTCCACTGATGCTGACATTGCAGGAATCGAGAGTATATCAAGCGCCATTTTGGAAAGGTTTGGATAGTCTCGTTGTTGCTCTGGTAAGAGCCACCATGTACGCACGTCGTCAAAGTCATGATGCGGAGGTATGCGTATATAGCGAGCGTACTCGTCTCCGTTTGGCGTTGATACTCTAGGCACACGTGAGAGAGACCTTGGGAGCTTGCGTGAGGACATACCTTGATGCATGTTTCCCCTGCTTCCACTGATTGAAGTTGCTGACCTTAGCACTACTTGGAGTGTCGATTTGATTAACGAGTGTGGTGCTGGGTCGATATTTTGTCTTCCATAGGCCAGCAACCGATTCCCTCGCCCCTTGTATCCAAGTTTGCTCCCAGTTCTTGTCAATATACTCCCACTTATAAGCGGGGTTCAGTACAAGAGCTGCAACGTAGGCTGGCGAATCAGAGGTCTTCTCGTAGTATTTGACCAGCTTTGACCAGCCGGCGTTGATGCAAGGCCCGAGAACCGGGTCGTCTTTAAACTCCACCTTCTTGGTTTCAAAAAGCTCTAATATGTAGTCCATGGCAGGCAGGACGTCGTCAAGTGTGGACATCGAGGACTCGAGCGAAAGAAGAGTCTCGTGTAGCTCTCTGAGAAAGTCGCAGATCTGTATTTGTGGACATGTTAGTGGTAGGTGGCTAGGGAGAAGGTCCAGGACTAGTGTAGCATGCCTTTTCGAGCGTCTCCCAATCCTCTTGCGACAACTTACCCTCGTCATCACCCTCTAACCAAATGTCATAGAATTGATTGACTGCTTTTTGGAGGTGCAGTCCACGTTCAATTAGCCTAAACCAAGAGCCCCAGCGTGTCGCGTTATCTTGTGGTAACGTGAGGCCTTTACTAAGTGTTTTAAACTTGGCGAGAAGTTGAGGTGATGCGTGTATCTTAACACATAAGTTGTGAAGCTTTCCTAGAGGTCCTGCTTTCTTCCAGTCCTTTAACTGCTGCGTACTTGTATCGCTATCATCGATTTGATCATGTTCACTAACAGAGAGGAAGGCATGAGTTGCAAGGTTTAGAATATGACCCTGGCAACGTATACGATGATGGCGAGGCTGGTACTCTTGTGGGATTGCTATGCGCAATTAGATAGGAGCTCCACTACAACAAGTGACTACATACCGATTGACACTTCTCTTAGCATCACGTCGTTATTGGGTGCGTTATCCATCTGGAAATAGCCAAGTCGGGGAGTTATGTCAAAATCGTCGATGGCCCGTCGGATGTGCAGACTCAAGTTCTCGCCCGTATGCGGCCCATCAACCTCTTTTAAGCATATCAAGGCCTCTTCTAGGTCACCTTGGGAGTTGACAAAGTGTGCGATGGCACCTAACAGAGCTAGATCATTCCCGGACGTCCAGAGGTCAGTGGAAATATGGATACAAGAACGAGAGGCATGGAGCTGCTCTTTGACTTGCTGTTTGTAGAAGTCGAATTGACGTATTATCCAAGACCGTATCGTATGATGATCTTCCGGGAGCCACGGTTCAATCTGACGGTTGAGGTATACTAGGAGATTCCTGAAAGACGAGCACTCGACTAAGCGTAGTGGAAGATTACATTCCGTAATAAAAGTAGTAATCAAGACCTCTAGCTGGTCGGGGTTGACATCTGCTTGGTCAATATAGTCGTCACGACTAAGACTGCTCCCAAAACTGCCTTCCAAACTCTCTCTAAAACAACGGCGTTTTTGAGGGTTAGCAGTTGCAGTTATAAGAGAACCTTCTATTGACATCTGCCTTTTCCTTGCTCTCTCTTGACGGAGCGATAGCTCACTAATGTTATGATTGACCTGTAAGTGGACCTTGATCAGTCGCGTACCCCCATTCAGGAGGTATCTCTTAGAGCAGTATTTACACCTCCACTCTAACTTGTTTGCGGCATTAAAGTATTGAGTACTCGTATCTACGTCCGGCATGTGTTTATATACCCAGGAAGTTCGATTGCGGGATATCGTAGGTGTGTGGCAATCTGGGTCGAGAGAGGATGGAGCAGAGGACGATTGCGGAGTAGAGACATCAGATATTGACAGTTGAAAAGGGTCGTATTCGTATGGAAGGAAAGGGACCTCGAGCTCGTCACATTGAAGCGAGGGGGGGCTAGAGCATCGGTGCGTACTGTTGTCGACTAAGGCCATAACTTAGTTGAGTGCTTGAGTGGCTGAGTGATTGAGCCATAGGAGGGTAGGTAGGAGTAAGTAGGAGGACGCGCCCTTATATAGGTAGAAAGATCACTCTACAAGGATGTCGGTGATTTGTTTTCGCGTTTTCAAAACAGAACCTAAGCCAAATCAAGAATAATTTCGGAGCTTATATCTTGACTACAAGGTAAGTTACCATCCAAAAAAGAAATTAATTGGAAACAAATATGTTAGAGCTATCGAATAAGCATACTCCGGCGAGGTTTAGTTACGTTCTGGTGTTGTAAACTTGTAGTGCGTGTAAAAGGAAAAACGGAGCCCCAGTACATATATTCTGAAGCTATTCCCAACTTCAAAATCGTTAAAAGAAGTCACATTTTAGAAAACCTTAAAACTAGTTAACACAGCAGTCCAATAAGTATCAAATTGGATTTATTTGAAAGCCTTACCTTAGCCTGGAGCTTTCATTAGGTTAAGGCCGTCCATACTATTGTAGTGTCGTTAGGGAAGAAGCTATGGACGTCTATCATATGCATTACCCCAGGAATGGCTTAAGCGAACCAAGAAATCAAAGGGTGTTGTGGCTGAATTGAGTCGGGATTGAGGCTGAGCAGCACCCCTGCAAATACAGGCGTATACAGACTGTATTACGCTTACACTGCTGTATTATACTGTATTGTATTTTTTTTCTAACCACGCACGGAATACAGCCACTGTATTGTAATAAACTGTATCTGTATTGTATTACAGAGCCTGTATTGTATACGGCTACACTATTCCCCACACTGGTATACGTATTAGCTCAGCTCTTGAGAGGTTACCTCCGGCATAGCACCCTGGTCGCTAAAATATAAATGATTAATTCGTGACGACGGTATCATCGACACATTCGTCATATAATGGCTGCGTCCCTGACGAATCGTGTCCATCAATGACATCGTCAACTCCACGTGATGCTGCAAAGGCGAAACGGATTCTCGGGATTAATCTCCTTGGAGACACAGCAAGACGAAGGAAATGATGCTAGTCTGGTTAGTCGCTATATTGGTATTTGGAGACCAGTCATCTCTTACGTTCACCAAGCTCTCTAATGATCCCGACAATGTACAAGACAGAAAGCTTAGAGCATCCTCGGACCACTTCTCATCATCAGGGGTAAGATGATAACGTGTAAGTATCATCTCTTCTATGAGTTCAGCCAAGATTGGGAAATCTAACAGAACCTGTGACGTTTTCGAGCCCTCGTACAAGTGATCGTGATAAAGGGTTTGAAAATCTAAGACTAAGTGGAACATGTTAAGCTTGATAACATACAATCATTGTGCTGAGCTCACCAAGTTTTATCTCTCCAGCTAAAGAAAATCTGATGTTTGCCATTGAAAGGTGTTTGCAAGAGAGTTCCAATGAGGAAATATAAGTTACTCCTTTTAAGACCTGAGATTGTAAGCATGGCATTGCCATGCGAGGTGATATAGGTACCTCCGCAGTGATTGTCGCTATTTCCCATTCCTCTAGCTCATACTTTTGGAATTCCAACTGGGATAGAGAGATACCGAGGTGTTCCATCACTAGGAAAGTCTCGTCATTGTTGCAGTAGACATCATAGACAGCTGCAATATTGGGATGTTGAATGCTGGAAAGAATTTGACGCTGTTCCAGAACATGGGAGCTCTGGCATTGTCGAATATTAACGAGCTTGAAATACGAAGCCTTTCGGCTTGCGAGTATTTCTTGTCCAAGATGATGAATGTAGTCGTAATCGTCCCACGGTTGTCCAAGCAGGATCCTGAGAAACCTATGGGTTGTTCCAGGCGTGACTGCCACCGTTCCCGAACGGGAGTCAGTGGAAGATTTGGTTACCTCTTCTGAACTGTCCCGGAGAGTCATGGGCAATTTAGCCTTAATTCTCTTTAGGCGATGGGGAATTCCGAATTGGCTCATCTTGTACTTTAGATAAAGTTGGAATTTTCTAGGAAGACCTTGAAACTTCTTTCGTGAGACAAATAGAAAGGATATTAAACGCTGATGGAGTTAGTGACTCTTAGGCCCAGGCTCGCAATCATTGAGAGTGGATGTTCCTACCTCGTATGTAACGGAGCCCATCCAGCCCATAGAATCATCCTAGTAGAGTCGACCACCGGGAAGTTGATGGTTTTCATATATAGTAGTGAATGGTAACCATCAAAAGTTGGGTGGCATCCAGTCATCTAGACCAGCCAGAGCATCCGGTTCACACAGACCATCCAAATTATTCGGATTGTCCAGCCATCCAGATAACACTGACCATCTCTAAACGATGTCAGGAATGATTCATTTGTGTAGTGAAATGGCGTTGTGAATACGTATGAGTTGAAAATTTTCGCACGATCAAAACGAGACGACATCGTTTGACTGGTGAAGCTATGGCCTCAACAGGCCTCACAAATGGAGGGAGAAGTTCGATCCCCTGAGAACGATTATAATTAGGGTAAAATCTGATTCCATTAATTTACATACGACTAGAGAAACTTTTGGATAATTTAGTTATGAATATTTCTCGTATCTCAGATATCAACTCTCTATGTAGCGACAGCTGGCCTGGGATTTCCTCAGTTCCCTACAACATCATAAGGTAACCATGCCAGTTCAAGTAAGTTATCATTAGACTCTCGTGGGATAAAACTCGAACTCGTCGTGTTATGAAAGGTCCACCAGCTTTTTCCTATTCCAATATCAATCCAGTCTTGCATAAGACCCTTAATGCGAACCAAATCCACGTCTAAAAATTCCCGCATTCCAACAATGACCGTTTCCCAAGAGCCTTCTTCCAAGCTGATCTCGCTCAATTCAATGTTCTTCAAGGTTAGGGTGTGCCTACGAATAAAATCCAGCAGATGCAATGGATTCTGAATTTCCAATGCATTCAGGCTGATAGCTCGCAACCTGGGAAGATCAAGAGAATCTAAAAAATCTCGTGGAAGTGGGTAGCTGTACTGATCGGATTGCAAAACCAGTTCCTCTAGTGATGAAGCCGCCGACTGGATTAGCTTTGATATGCTATCGAAATTGAGCTGTTCACCATCCACGCGCCACGGTAATAACATTCTCAAGCGTCTCAATTTTCCAAATACATACGGATACGGCATAAGAGCTGCAGAAGAGAGGTTCTGAATAATTCCTGTAAATGCTGGAGAACCCGTACTAGCAGATTCTAAATGTAGCTCATCAATCTCTAATCCGGACACAAATAACGCGGTTGTGATCGTCTCAAAAAGCCTCGCTCCGTTTTCTGTGTAACTAGGGTCATCCGGGAACCAATCTCCCCATAGAGTGCTTAAATCCTCCACAATTCTAACAGAACTGAGCTTTTGAAAACAAGATAGAGCTGAAGCTAGGCTGGCCGTATCCACATTGCTGTCTTCAAATTGCTGATGTTGGCAACCATGGTAATATATGTCGCTCAACCTGTCAAACTCACGTTGTATCCATGTTTTCTGACGTGAATATGCGCCTTGGGAGTGCTCAGGCTTAGTTTGAAAGGCTTCAAAGGAACAGGTTAAGCGCCGAATAGCTTTGCAGGCACAAGGAAACTTCGACATCTTAAGGAGAGCCGCGTAACTTCCTTTTCGTTGAGTGAATGTAACGTGTTCGAATGCAAGACCTTGCCCAACAATCGCGAGTCTTTTACAGGTAGCACGACTAGAAAGCAAATCATCCTTTTTGCCATGCACGGAGAAATCAGTATCGACATAATGAAGGTATTTAAGGATTTCTAGCAAAATTTCATCTGGTAATCGAAGCATTATAGTCAAGAAAAGGCTGGGCGTTCCATCATTCCATCGCTATGAAGGACTATATATACTCAGGGACCTTCTTATCGAACAGGCAACACGTTGGTCTTACCTCTAAGCACTGGGTGGATGCTGTCAAGACAACTACAAATGCATGCGTGGCTTTAACCGTATGTATGACTCACAACTAGAAGTATAAGTGAACTAGACAAGTTATCATCTCCCCCGTTATGACGAGGAGTCAAGGTAAAAGTGATCAAGGTGGAGCATGAGATATAATTCATCCACGTAAAAGTGAAGATTGAAATACTGAGTTAGACAATCCATTTACGTAAAGCCACCAAGACTCTTGGAAAGCTAGCCGCAGTTCAGACTATGGAATTTCCGAATGCAACAGCGTAGGATACGCGCGCAACACGTGGAAGAGAAGGAGGTATAAGTTTGTGATAACTGACTATTATTTTCTATTTACCAGTTTATCCTTATGAGCATGCACGGGAAATTATCTAATCTTCTCAAATTCCTATAATATTACAAAAATTAATAAGCCACAATCTGCTCCGTTATATTTATTTTACTCCATTGCTTTCGTGCATTCAAAGTATGCTCTCCAGCAAGTGGTAATTCACCTGTCAAGTTTTGGTCTCGGCTTCGATCATCGTTAATGGGTTAATCAACAGTGGACACGAATACAGTCGAATAGCCTGTTCTTTCAAGTAAATAAAAACAGTCTTGCCAGAGGAAATAGTGACCTTGCGCTAGAAATAACCTCATTCCTTGACTTGTATATTCTCGGGCCTGGAAATTGACGTGCTCCCTCTCGTACGGTACTTCGCTAATGATAATGCCATTTGCAACAAATGTAACTACCGGTCCCGTAAGTATTGCGACCTAGCTCGTGACGTGGTTTTCAAAAGCTTCACTAGAATCCAAGCCTTGCTCAACCAAAGCAGCCGACCCTCCAACAGGAAAAGTGCAATGAAGATTACTTTGCGTCTCCTCTGGAATGATGCTCTGTGTCACCTGTGTAGCACTATGAGGAGAATCCAGTTGCTCATCTCCAGGTAAAGGTCCAAAAAAGGCGAGATAAATGGATCGTTTGATATAGAAAGAACTGACACCCTCCCCACCCCTAAGCCGACCAAAGGAATATGCATTTTATCAAGAAATATGTGATTAAGGTCGTCAGGATTTCGGTCCTTATCATTATCAGATAGTACCCAAGCTTCGGGACCACATCTTCGAGAGAGGGGTTCACCCAAACCAGACACGGTACTCCAGGGTGTCGATCTGTCTGCGGGAGGATTCCCCAACGCATTCACAAGCTCTCTGAGCTCTCTGACGATTGGCCGTGCCCCTGTCTCAATATCGGCAGCCTTCTGGGTTGGTAATATACGATACAGTAGATCAAGCACCATCTTCTGATATATATCGTTCTTCATCAACGTACTAATCCTACTAGAAGAGAACCCTAATTTCTCAGCAAGATCTGCCAGCCCAGCAATTGAATAACTATGTTCTCTTTGCCTTGGTGGCTTCGCAGAATATCGAATAGCGCAGAGAAATATCTGGCGGACGGCGAGATCGAATGAATGCTCATAGTTTCCTGTGAACGTAGCATAAGAATGTTCTCCAATCTGAATCTCGAGAGCATCCTCGGTAGATCCCGCGTCAAAGTGAAAACGTAGCGCCTCTCGGAGTGACCCTTTCCATGGTTTTGGTATGAGGTCTCTTATCATTCTCACTGCCGGCTCGATATATAGCAGGTTTTTGAATAAGGAATGGATGGTAGGGATCGGGTGCTCAATAGTCATAAGACGGGAGGTGATTCCCTGCCTTGCGGCCGGATCCCAGATTTCTGGGAATAACCTGCCAGATGTCATCTGATTTTGAACAAATTCGGCATCGAACCTTGATAGTGCCGGAACTCTGAGCTGAAGGGCTTCAACCGTGAATTCATCCGTACTCTCCATGAGTGACTTGTCCCCTTCTAAGATCTTGCCCCACGTTTCTTTGATGCATTTTATATAGTGACAAATTTCCTGCGTGCATAGATTTGATTAAATGCCCCAAATTGAAGGGAACATGAGCATACCTCATCACATTTCGGAATTATAAGGATGTCCACAGATCCCGCGTGAAAGGCTTTCCATAGACCTCTCACTGGTAGAAGTGAGTCTAGAGCGGCTAATAAATCCTTGCGCTTTAGAACTTGTTTTAACTTTCGATCTTTAGCTTGACTATATCGAGCCCTCCAGTGTTGCTCCCCATTTTCGTCACCGGCGAGCTTACAGCGACGAAAATGGCGAAAAATTTCCCCGTCTGTATAGTTAGCAGAGTAGAAATACCCATCCCGAAGGCTCTGTCGAGCGTCGTTGCTAAGACCTGTCAGGATCAGTTTATAAGTAAGCCTTTTGAAATAATACTATTTGCACTCACCCTTTCCATAAAGTTCGAGGGTCCACCATTCCTCTTCTGAGAGAGGGATTTGTTTGGCAGCAAGTATCCTGTGCTGACCATCCAAGCATTCTAATTCTGTGCCTTTAGAGAATCGTAGCTTCGGTGGGTCGTCTAACGAGATAATCTCAAAAGCATCAACATCGATACGGGCCTTGTTTAATGCTGTTTGGAGAATCTGATCGTCAATGACGGCTGGAATTCTGTATTGTTTGTGCAAGCATCCATCCGCAATAATAGCTTTCTTCAGCTGGGCGAGAGAATTCTCATCGATTTGTCGAATAGGATTTGGGAACGCCAGGTGACTAATTCGAACTTGGGCCCTACCCCTGAAATTGGTAGCCTTGTCTTCTATTTGTCGTGCAAGAGCTGCCATGAAGTTATAGCATGTGATGTCTTTTTAATATTTTACCTCGTCAATTCCTAATTCTTCGACTAATATTATGTACAGATAACATTATCACCAAAAAGAAGTTCCAAAAGTATTAAGTTGGCCTAGTAGTCCAATTATCGCCACCTTTGAGTTAGGATCTCATCCCGGCAAGACCATCCCCACCTGTGGCAATGGATCATCTCGACAATCGATCATCTCGAGTGGGTCATCTCATCTTGGCATGGACCCACTATGGTGAGTCCATAGATTTAGGGGTTTGCACATTCATCTCCATCTTAAATTGAGTTGGGGGCTAAATGAGCACAAGGGAGTAAAGGACTATATGTGCACGTATGAGAAAATCAGACCTTGTGTCCATGAGAAATAAGATGTGGACATGAAAAAGATTCGAGCAAGATTGTCCAGGACTAGGGGCTAGAGTAACAGCAGTTGGCGTGAATATATTTTCAGGACAATTAGATGGCATACGAGTTTAGATGCCTCGATTGCAGGGTAGTAGGGTTTCATGTATGCACAAAGTTGGTTTTGTTTTTCCTGTACGGTTATTTGGGCCTTACGGTAGATATTACCGCGCGGCACTAAGTTCTCTGCGGTATTCTGTACCGTGCAAGTGAATTTTATTGCATGATGGATGAAGATACTCACTTTTGGTCTGGAGGAGTCTAATTGTGCTGTTTGGGAGAGGGAGAGAGAGGTTGCCTATGGGCGCAAAGGGTCGAAGGTGGAGTTGAGTCTTAGGCCTCTAAGTATGCAGTTAAGAATACTATTTGAAGTTGAGCACACGAAGCTCTATCTACCTAGGAAACTATCTGGCTTATGTAGATCTTCGTATCCGAACAGGAACCCCAGTACAATACCGCATGAAACCAATCAAATTGCAAAATTTACAGACTCGAGACAAATGCAGACGGAAAGGCAAATTCAATAAAAAGAGGATAGCAGGCAAGTCCTAAGGCAATGTACCAAGTGAAGAAAGCTCCCAGACCCCAAAAGCGGAACTAATTAAAAGAAGAGGACAACTGTTACAATCGCGTCATGAATAACGGGTGGGAGCTCCAGCATCCATCCTCCTCGTGCCAGTACATAATCCGCTGGCCCCTGAGGTCCCTGGCCATCTCCCTCACCTTTCCGACCGCTGCAGGTGGTCATCATTCAGTATCAGCCTCCATCCCTCTTTCCGAAAGAGAAGACAGCCGCAATCAGCTGCACGACATGGCGCGGGCTGTGACGATTTTAGCATCTCGCAAAGCATACTCGAAGACAGCCCAGAAAGCTCGCTCTCCGCCTGGCCCGATCCGGCGATCTTAACATCGTGAAAGCCAATAGAGCAAATGGATCTCTTATTCGTTTCCAAGAAATCCTCCAGAGAATTGCGATCGACCTCTACGTGGCACATGTCAAGCTGATGAAGATTCAGGGTGCAGTGGGATAGGAGCGTTAAAAGAGAATTCGAATAACTCAAGCGTAGGACCAGAACGGACTTCAGCAGCTTTTTTAAAGACTCTGACAAGGTGCTCAGGTCAGGGACCTCCCACGTATAGTAGTACGGAAGGTTGAATCCCGACAAGCTAATGGTATGAATGGCAGCGCCTCTCTTTCTGGCACTCTGGATTGCGTCGGAGACGACCCGCACATGGTATTCATAGGACTCTTCTGCTGTAGTCATGTTATAGGTGAAGGGCGACAGCTGCGAGTCTTCGTGTGTCGTCTCGCAGAAGGACAAGCCCACGTCCGACAATCGAGGAAGTGCTCCAAAGGTGGAGGATAAAACCGAAAGGTCAACGCCGTTATCCACGATACTGCGCTGCTCTTTACAAATATCGTGCAAGGCTTCGTAAATGATCATGTATGAAGGGCTTTCATCTGCCTCATCACCCGCATCGTACAATTCTTTCGCTGTTTCCACGTAGCTATCAGGAGTCAAAAGATCGGACTTGAAACGGTTGAAATCTAGTATGTCTGCGGGAGATTAGGAACAACGTCAGCGTAATTCAAGTAGACTATCCAGCAGACTAGGGGAGATAATTACCAGCCTTCAGTAGTTCCGGGACTGCATAAGTAAAGGATGCGACATGGTAGCGAGCATCTGACTTCATGAGGCTTTTGAGTCCGTCGAATCCGGCATCTGAGAATGGAAACTCGACGCTGCGGAAGAGGGACGGCAAGCACACCTCTCTTAGCCGTTTGCTAGAAAGAGACAAATTTTTGACGTTCCAGGGCGCGAGAAGGTCAATAATGACGCGGGAAATCTCTGGTGGCAGATTCTCAAGGCGGCTTCTTTTCGCTGGGTCGATGGTCATTCTGATTTCAGGGACTGAGTTAGTGCGGCGAGATGAGGATAAGGGATAATGGACGAATCTGAATTGATTCAGGAAACGAAGTTGGAGGAGAGTTTATGTCAGGACAATATGTCCTCACTCTTGGCTCTCCTGCTGGTGCTGCTCTTGACTCACTGGACTGATCCCAAGAAGACCACCATGGATTATCGATACAGTACTTTTGAACCCCCCCCCTCCCCGTTCTCCTCCCGGGGTATAATGTTAATTTTTCTGGTAGGTTCTACGCAAGAAATTTAACATTATTCGGATGGGGAATACTAATGTCCGTAGCGTGAACACTTTAGCTTTACTTATTCCCGTACCTTCGGCAGCCAAGGTCGATGGATTTCGTAGGAAACTTCCCAGCCAAGATGATCTATAATCAGAGTCCAGGGAGCCAGGTAGAGAGGTATTGTGACATGCCTCCTGCATAACTTCGTTTCCAAGGTTCGGAAGCAATGAAGTGAGCGTCGGGTAAAATCGCAGGTCATTGTGGGTTCTGTATTTACAACATTTGAGCCCGAACTAGGCGGTGACTTTTAATCGTGGCTCGATTTCACGAGGAGGTTCTCTTTAGAATTTTGCATGTGAAATTGTTGATGACAGGCATTCTATTTCGCATGGAGCAAGTTAATATAGAGGAGCAGCAATTGGGATCCTGATGACCCAGCATGTGCATTTCTCTTCTATAATTTGCGTCGTTTGTACCGTGCTGTAACACGTATGCTACCGTAACATCAACGGTAGCGTAATATGGGGGCTTCTCCCGACATAGGGAGGCACATTGCTTTCTGGTACCTTCGACCAACAACGGTAACTAAGGTTAGGTTTTCTTAAGAGTTTCAAGGTGACAAGCATTGCGTGTCTTTGCATTCATCACAAGCTATAGGAATACTGTACAAAAATACTCGCTACTATACGACTTTCAACATGGTGTGCGACGTTTCGTCTACCAAACATGTCTTTCGAGCAATACATAATGCAAGGTTATAGACGAATAGAAGATTCGAACCTATTGATAACGCCAACCTCGGTGTGTAGTGACTGCCGCCAGTGCCACTATCCATTTGAGATCCTCGTCCCTCCAGTCACAATCTAATAGTGGATGCTGTTGATGTTAGCATGACGCATCATTCAGAAGATGGAACTTGCTCACAGACAAGAGCTGTTCGAGCGACGTCGCCGACGTGGTCATCGCCAGAAAGCCAACAGCATTACCATCGGAAGACCAGTGCTCGAAGTCCTCCAGCCCAATAGACCCACTGCTATTGGGATATTTCTGCATGAGTTCCATGGTTACATACCCTAAAGCCTTCATATCTTCTGTAGGGGAGGTGATTTTGCAGGATTCATGACTTGCTATTTAATGTAAGCACGGATTGAGCGCGCTCACTTACAACTTACTAATTTTGACGGTACCGTCGGCATCGACAACGATATTGGAGCACTTGATGGGGCCCGGTTCTAAGCCCTTCCCAGCAAGATACATGAGACCATCAAGGATCTTTATCAGTCAGCAAAGGAAAGTTACAGATCAGATGAGAATGCTCACCTGTCCCACTATGGCTGCTAGCTGAAGCTCGGTAAGGAAAGGAGGGGAGCACGCAATGTGTGCAAGAGATACGGGATCATAACTAAAAACGGCAAAGTAAGAGTCTTCGACGCCGAAACATTCCAGCATTTGATGCAGGTTTCTGTGCCTAACTGACTGCAGCATGCGGACCTTGTCAGCACCCCGAAAGTGCTTCATAATAAAAAGGTCGTGGGGAGTGGCCCGTTCGGATACAACGAAGACAAAGCCACCAAGATTGAGCTCGTAGACTTGTTGGTAATGATCCCACGGTGACTCCCATATAGTATCGGCGGTGCCAATAGCAGCTTCATCAGTCGGTACCAGTGCCTGGCTGTGTAGAGCAGGCTTGGCTATGACGGTAGAAGCGGCAGACTTATTACCTTCAGAATGTTTCGCAGCACGGCGTACCTCCAAAGGAGACGCTCTCCTCTTCTTCGACCTTGGTGTTACCTCGTGAGTGGGTAATGAGCGCTCAGGTGTATAGATTTGTTGTATAGTTTCAATCGTAGGCACGAGGTCCATGTTGATTTTTGTGCCGCGATCTGGGACGGTGGAAGCCATGATGAACAGATGTACGAAGGAAAGTTGTGATAGATGTGGGAGGGTAGGCGACCCTGAGCATTTGTGGGAGATGGTCTTGAAAAGTCTTGCAGTCAGGTGCTTAGTACCAAGATGACTCCAAACCACCGGTGAGCCACGGGCTTGAAGGGGGGTGGGGATGATCACTTTTGGGAGCCATCACTTTTAGGAGGCATCCGTTTAGGACGCCATTTTAGGAGGCACCCATTTTAGGACACCACCCAATGATGACTAGGTTGATGTATAAATGCGCGTCCCCAGTTCTAGAAGAAACTACTCCTCTCCTAACCCTCAGAGCATGACTCTGTAACCATGAGACATTCTCAAGCTCAGGTGGAAGACTCAAGACTTGAGGTAGAGAGACGGCGGACATTCAGAGGATCCGCCTGCATCAGTCTGGACGTGCTTCATTTCCAGCGGCACAAGCACAGAGATCTCGATGCGAAGCATGTCGAGTATCTGAAAGGTTGTTTTCGGAAAGACAGATGTCGCCGGTTGGAGGTGCGAAATCATATCGAGGCCCAAATCGATCAGCAAATACTCGATGTTGCTCTCCGCGACTCGGACGTCACTGCTCACGAACTCCTGACTCATCAGCCGAACGGATATCCACGGCTGCGCTTTCCACAAGGTTTCCAACTCGAGTGCCTTCACGGACAACACAGAATCCAAGCCGCGCGAGAGTTCCTCCTCCCGACTGACAAGTGGTGGACGGTCGATCTCTATACCTCTGGTGAGCGTGATGACCCTTTGCTTAGATTGAAGGCTGATTCCCTCCGCCAGATATCAACACGGACCTTAAAACATGCCTCAACGAGCAGCATTCCAACGGGGACCGACCGACCGATGGCGAAGCTTATTGCAAGATACGGTACTACCATTTTCAACGCGACACGGAGTCTGAGGCGCGATGGAAGGCTTGCCTGCGGGGTTGCAGGCTGAAGAACCTGAAGGAACTCGTCCAGGACCAGGAGCTGACGGCTGGATTTGACGCCTTATTGGAGATTCCAGGCGTCTGGGACGGCATGAGGCTGACGACTCTACAAAAGATGATGGCCATGGGTTGTAAAGACGTGAGCAAAGTCTCTCCCTCTACAGTATGTACTAATCGTTGCACTACAGGAATGTTTGAATTACCTTCGCCGTATCAAGGAGGTGCTTACATATCTGGTGGGGAAAGATGCCCTGGGGAGAATCGATACAGCGACAGTGAAGGCCCTGGAGCGGAGAGCGCCGGGTGCATCGATAAATGATCGCAATGAGCTGCGAGGCGGGAAGATATTCGGCGCGTTCAGCGACCGTGAACGCGACCAGATCTGGGACAGGTTACAGATGGTTGATGGCCTCGTGCCATCCCTCTTCACCTTTTTCAGGGATATCCAATATCTGAAGCTCTGCATCGATTGCTTGAAGCGTTTGGTAATTGTCCCCAAACGTGCGAGTGTCTGCGAGACTCTTGCGCGCAGCTACTCCGGCAAGAACCAAAGGGAAGGCCATGTCAAAATCCAAGTCACGGAGGACTCCTTCCTAGACCGAGCTGGAACCCCCGCGGAGTGCGTAGACCTGGGGATCCGACAGCTCGTTGCCCTGGCCATGCGCCACTACCCCGACATGCCCGCGGACCCCGTCGAGGAAGATCTTGTACAGAAAGCAGCCGCCAAGGCGGATCCTGCTGTGCTGCGCAGCCTCGCCAATCTTGCATACGATTTAGGATTTGATACCCCTCAAATCCGTTCCTTGAAGCAGGATCCGGGTGTGAGGACTACACGACGTGATAGCTCGTCATCACCCCCTCCCCTCGTCACGTCTGGACCCGGTGTTGCATTGTCTCACAGATCTGGTATTCCCCGCCAAAGAGCGTACGAAGAGGACCGGGACTCCTTGTTCATCAATCACCTTCACAACGAACAGCAGCATCAGGGGGAGGGCATTACGTCCTTCTTTGTCCGGAAATCTGTATATCTTGCCTTCTTTGGGAGACCGATCAGCCTAAATGGTGGGACTGATGGCTCGGTGCGAGGATCTAGTCCCAACGAGTCTAATTTTCCCGAACGGCCTGATGGAGGTGATTCTCAAGGAAGTCCTGGGCACATGGACGAGGATATTGACGATATTTTGACCTCTTATGCCCAACGTGGCAATGATAATCGGGCACAGACTCCCGCGGATATAGTCGAGGATGCAGGTGAAACGCTTGATCTAGCAGCTACAGATGTCATCCCATACAAAGAGCAGGAGAGGGAGAGGGAGGAGAGAGAGAGGCAGAACAGGAAGAGGCGGGAGCAGGAGAGGTTAGCACAGGCGAAAGCTGAACGTAAGAGACGAGAGCGAGCACGTCTGGAAAGAGAGCGGCTGGCGCAGGAGAGGTTGGAGGAGCAGAGGCTGGAAGAAGAGAAGAGGAGGTTGGAGGAGCAGAGGTTGGAGCAGGGGACAATCTGCATCAACTTCTTCATCCGGGAAAGGGGTTCTTGGAGACACTTACCGCCAATACGAGTTGATCCAGGAGCGCCATCTGAAATCGAGCGAGTTGCCAAAAAATACATGTGGAAAAGCATCCGAACTTTCAATACAAGATTAGAACTACTACCTCCTCAAGAGTGCTTCCAAGCAGTCCTCGACGACAGGACTCACACCATACTACTAGTTCCACAGGACGGTCTCGGTATCGATGAGGAAATGGTAGAATCTGCGCGGAAACTTCACGCAGACGCGAGGAAAAGGGGCGCCACTGTCGGAGATCTTCCAAGAGGAGGTGTTAGGGAAGCACATTAGGAAGCCCGAGATCGATACCATACAGCTTGGGATGAAGGAATTGGAACCAGGGAAGCAAGTGGCTAGTATAGACTGAAAGTATCTGGCTATAATGACATCCGAGATCAGCTGTGGGATCTGACGCGAGACTATCTCGAGGAGGGTGTCAGTTTGGTAGAATTGGATTATCAGCCGAAGTAGAATCCGACACCACATGGTAGACGGTAGTAGCGCCATTCTTGACTTCGGCCACAAGTAGATAGACAAATAGAAAACTATTCAAGCGATGAACTAGCAGTTGCTTTCGCCCCCACCTGTGGCCTCAAACTGAGACCGGATAACTACGAGATCATGGCAGTTTCACAAAGGCCAAATCACGTGATTGCAAGAGCTTCTGGGTACGCACAATCACTAGAAGAAGGTTTTGAGAAGAATATGACGCCTGGAAGGAGGGGACTGCCAGAAGAGAAATTTAAGAAGGTGAGTGCGTGTAGAAGAAAGTTTGTAGAAGCACACAGCATGTGGAAGAAATGATCTAGAAGAATGAGTCTAGAAGAAACAGTCTGCTAGAATCAAGGGACTTCGAGAAGCATTGGTCTTCTTGAAATTTTCTTCCAGAAGACTATTTCTTCTAGAATCTTTCCTCTGGAAGACCAATGCTGCTGGACGCAACTAGCTTCCAGCAGACTCTGCCCAGAAGACCCAAGGAATCACGTGTGTCTTGGGCCCGAGGCTCGGCAGCCTTGCTGCACAGAGATGTTGAAACCTCAGGCGCTCACTCCTCACATCCTTTGTATATATAAGGGCTCTGTTCCCTTCTCTACTTCCAAATAGTTTCTGCTCTGCTGGCGTCTTATTTCATGGAGCATGGATTACATACCAATGCTGGATCCTACATAAATATGGGGTGGACAAAACTACCACAGAGCTTGAAGATTTTTGAAGTCACCTCTTTGGTCCATTCTTCGAGTGAGTATTGATAATAGAAATAAGCATCATTTGCGTCCATCGATTACCAACCACTACATCAGTTACGCAATTTAATGAGAAGCTTGAAATACCGTCTTATCTGAATCACGAGGCTTGAAGTAAGAGGAACTTTCACAATGGGTTGGAGACATGGTTATATCTAAAACCGTAATAGTGAATGATAGTGTAATATACTTTGCTTTTAACCATCTACAGCCTAACGCGGACTATCATCTTTCGTACTATTTACTTCTGAATACAGGGGGAAGGAAATCCTTTATCACATCTAAGCCTGATTATCCCACTCTTACTCGATGATGTTATCTCTATTGTACTTGTAACCGGTAGGGCAGTTTGGTTTTGCGGGCGGGCAGTTTGGATGCTGAAAGCACTACTGATGTCTTTGCTTTAACGACATCTCCTTTGGGTGAGTTAGTGTAATGTCGCATATAAGAGAAATGTCTTGCAAAGTGGAGGCATGTTCTCCAATTCCCACAATGTCATCCGGCCCAATTGGTCGAAGCGCATATTATTAGTTGTGCCTCGTTAGGTAAAATCCAGGTATTGAGATCAAATATTAGATGATCTCTAATTGTGTTAGCCCCACATTGTCTGCACATTAGTGGACGCATTTGATGTGGAATCAAAGTCTGAATCGTGTTCTGTTTATCTACTTTATTTTAGCCACAATTCTTGGTGGGCTCATCAGCTCCCCAGAGAGTACTGAAAAGTATCCAGGTGCCTAAGCTTCTAATATTAAACAAAATCCCTTAAGCTCATTCTGCACAATATAGCTATTTAGGAGGCTGATAATCCAGTTCCACCATGCTCAGTCCGTCATTTAGATAACCTCGGACAATGAGTCGCAACTCATCCCGAATATTGTCATTTGCAGACACTATAGGGTTGATAAGTACTAGCGGATAAGAGGACTCGAAGTACCTACCAGTAACAAGCATCTTGCCGCTTCTCTGCCTGGTGCCTGCTCTTCCGGATTCTAGCTCCGTTCTTTCGATTTGAGGCTCACCCTTCGCATCCCAGTCAACATCTTCTACGTTCTTTCTCCCGAGGTGCTCTCCTGCTGCCTCTTCAGCGAGGATCTGTTGGAGAGGTGCAACCCCGGGGTAGAGCGTGGCTCGCTTGCCAAAAGGGACCGTTGGTATGTCACTGGATTGCCAGTAGATAGATATCGAGAGAATCTATGTATCGTATCAGCACGGTTAATCAGATATATCTTACATGGAATCATACATAGCCATCATCAAGTTTATCCTCCACTAATGCGCCATTCAGCAGCGATTGGCCTGCGATGCCGACCTCTGACCTCATAAGCTTCAACAGGAGAATAAATCATCAGGGGTCTCACCTTTATCTTTGATCTGCCATATCAAGTGAATTCGACGAGCATGAACCTCTCTTGCATTATAGCCGTGGATCAATCGTTTCAGGTATGGCAATTGTGCAGCGATACCGAATCCGCTCGCAACCATGAGAATGGTCTCGTACCCTTCCATGGAAACGCTTCTCCCATGTGGCCCGCTAAACATTACCAGAGGATTAAGAGAATGGTTACTCTTCGTGTGGTATAAAAGCTCTCGCGTCAGGCCTCTGCGAGGCTCAATGAAGAGATCAATGGTATTCTGCTCTTCCGTAGCCCACGAGATTACCACGAAGGGATGGCTTTGCGCAAAGGACCAGAAACTGATAAATGGGATCCACAGATTGATATACTGCCCAGTTTTGATTTTTAATCGTTTTTGGGGGTAAATACGGATACGGACCGCACCACCGGCATGTGAAATATGGGCTCGTGAACAGTGATAACGGAAGAGGCCATTTGTGCGCACGAAAAATCCACACTGGATAAGGGAGGTAGACAAGAATAACCCAGTAGATATATACAAATAAAGTCGAGGCACAAGCTTATCAGATGGAAGGTGTCGCCACATAGAGTATACGAAGAGTCCAGCAAGTGATTGGTGTGCACGGAGGAATAGCTCATAAGATGGCTGCCGAAAGAGACGAAATGAGAGGAGTATGAGAAGACCGAGTGAGGATGCCCCCTACGTTTTGTCAGCGAATACAAGGAGAAGATGCCTCATTACTTACGATAAGCGTTAATAGATTCTGAGACTGGCTCAGAGGAAAAGACGTTCTGGCAACCACAGTAACGAGGACATGGAAGAGCGCGAATATGAAGGACATCAAGCCCGCAGATCGATGAATACGGTTGACTGAGCTCAGAGATACCCCAAGCACATCAGCAAGGAAACCGAGGTGAGGACCGGCAAAGACGGGGACCATATTAATCAGCGAGAGAGTTCCAGCTCGGAGGCCCGCCTTCGATGTTGAGGAAATTTGAAAGCCAAGGCAGAAGCTGTTCACTGTAATATAGATCAGCTGGAGCAGCAGCGTGGCTCGACTCCATGGCCCAATGCCTCGATAACGATTCAAAGCGTATGGGTAGATAAAATGCTTTGATATCCATAATGAGATTATTTCGGCCACTCCAGCAATGTGAGCGATTAATTGAACGAAAACGAGTATAAAGAAAATGCCGCCTATGGCTATAGCATATTCTTCAGTGATATCCATGATGCGCAGAATTAAAATTCAGGTTAGGAGGAGTCTGTGAAAGAGAGGGCTAGTTACGAAGGGAACGGTGAGAGAGAATATTGTGTATGTGAAGGTAGATGACGAAAGAAGACGAGAGAAGTGCTGGACACATCTTTCGGGAGATGGGACACTCCGGGTATTAGGAAATACATTAGAACGTTCGGACAATATAATAGGAGGGTATCCCTCGAAATCCAGGGGGAGGATGACCACAAAATGTTTTACGGGAGCCCAGAAGCGTGAGAAGTAAAGTGTGAAATAGGATGGCAGCCATCAAAAACAAGGTGGGAGAGATGATCGTAAAATTGGATTTTTGAACTAGAAATCCCGAAAGACAGATGGGACATGTACTGCAAAGGCTGGAAGATGTGAGAAGGCCTTGTTCAAGTGGTGGCATAGAGTTTTTAGGTCCACTCATGTAGTCGGTGGGAATATATCAAAATCCCAAAGACCTATTACAAATATTAATTGCATAAAATGCACCCTCGCCATCGTAGGGCTTCGTCCACATCAGTTCTAGAGACTGAAAACCGCTGACAGAACCCAGGGCTGAGGCCACTAGAATCATACATTGCGGTACTACAAATAGCAGTGTTAACTAATTCGTTATTGCCTTTCCCCTTGCTAAGCTTTTAGGTCCGTTTCGTTGGCTACGTTGGCTAAGCAGATCCTGTCTGTCTGTTTATCTTACTATCCATACCTTAGAGTCAATGATCATATCTCCACCTGGATCATCACTAACACCCGATCATCCTTTACATGGATCATGCTTCAGCGTGATCATGTACCACAATGATGATCTTAACCATCCCCCACCCTGACTGCGACCCTTGTGAAAAGAATATGAGTCATAGCCCTACCAGCCAGACTTCCCAAAGGCATAGGTTTAAACAAGTCTCTATCTAGAGATACCTTGGCTATCGATGGCAAACGAACTAGAGAGAAGCCCTTGCAACCCCATCACTTTTGTATTTGAAGGGTCATTCAATCCAATACGATACCAACAAGATTGCCACTGGAATGATGATCACGACCGGCGTTTACATGCAGAGTCCGTGGGATGCGTATATAGTACTGCGTCCTATCCAGCGTGGTGGTGAAGTCACTGCAGCTTGTACGCGAATAATTCCGATTAAGATGGTAGCTGTTAAGAAGCTTTCACTCGGACATTTCAAGAAGCTTAGAAATTGCGAGGATAAGAATTTGCTCTCAATCATAGAGACCTATCGATTTGAAGGTCAATTCTTCGTCATCACCGATTATACAGATACTACTCTCCAACACATAATTTCAATCTCCCTTCCGCTGCAAGAGCCCCATGTTACTGCAACTTGTCGACAGGTAAGTTTTTTGTCCCACTCAAGAATTCATCTCAGTAATATGATACAGGTCTTCGAAGGCATGTGGTACCTACACAAGTTTGGTATTGCACACAAGAAATTGGACAGCTCTAAGGTCTTATTTTTGTCGGACGGGTGCGTAAAGATAGGCATGTCAACTGAGGTTACATTAGCCCATAACTAACCAAAGCTGCTCAAGCCCACTTTGATGATTGTCAAAACGCAGAAACGGCATCAGCCCGCTCACTCGGGCTGATTGCCATGGAAATGATGCAAAATAGAATTACTCCTGCGACGGATGAGGAGTTGGTCCTGAGCGACCCCGACAGATGGTCGTCAGAAGCATCTGAATTTTTAGAAGTCGCTTCTTGGGCCACGCTGAAGGAGGTCCAAGATGTTAGGGCCCCCTGATTATTTTGATGAATCGTCCCGACTGACCTCAATTAGAATAAGTTCTTAACGCACGCGTCGCCAACAGTTATGATTCCATTCGTGGGGTGCGCTCGCTGGGAGACCCTCGAAAGCATTTGGTCACTAGCTGATTAGAACTATATAAATATTCTAAGTTGATGCAAAATTTTGAGAGCTTTCACTTCATTTTATCAATGTCTAAAACATGTAACGATGTGTATTCATCGACAATATTAATGCTAGCCTCTTCGAGGAAGTGAGATGTTATCAGCATGTATTCTTTACATTGTATTAATTATCCAATAACTCATCTGATTACTAGCAATATGCATAATGATACGTGTTTTCGATACTAGGTAGTCTGTAACTTGAAACTAGACCCATGAATCCTCATCCGGGATGGTCCTCTTGCTAGTTGGATCATTCTCCAGCAGGGATGTCTCAGGATGACCCACTATGGCATGATTTAGTGACGGAGTTGAGGACTCAACTTGATTGGATGATCTAAAGGTTCCGAGAAAATAATAATGGGGAAAGGTGATCATCCAAAAGTGATCATCCAAAAGCGATATCTAAAAGTGATATCTAAAAGTGATACCCAAAAGTGATCATCTAGATTAAACCATCAACATGACGTATCTTTGTCTGCGCACACCTTAGACGGATGGACTCTGGAAACTGGCTGTGGGACTGTCTACTTCGGAGGATACAGCGACTGAGCGGAGAATTTACACTGAGAATTATCTTTAATATCAATACTTTTAATATACATCTTGTCAAACCATGTATCGAACAGAAGAAGAGCGGCCGACTGAACGCTACAACGAAATACAAGCTCCCACGTAAGTCTTGCGGATTCAAGTATAGGATCTTAAGAGGACACATCATTCCCCTGAAACTAGGCGTGATACTGAGGGTCTAAAGCAGCTTCCCGAAGGCCAATTCTCTTAAACTTCCAAAATTATAATCATATTAAGTTATAAACATTGTATTTAGTGGTATTAATAGTGATACTACTGAAGTGAAGAAAGTGAAGAGGGGCTACCTGAGTTAATTCAAGGGTCAACTGACCTTTTCCCATTAGCGTAAGTGCTAAGCCAGCTAAAGCTAGAGTCAACTGACCAATCCCTGTAAGGGTCAAGTCACCTGTATACTTGTACTTGAGAAGCTGCATAAATTTAAATGCCTCACATCGTTTATTGGATTGTGTTGAGGATACGATGTACGCAGTCACACAGTACATGCCATACTGGGGTATATATAAGGGGCTTACCCCCACCTTCATAGCACAATCAAGCCGTCAAACTCCAATTACACATTGCAATAGATTGCTTGGCATGGCTATGGAATTACAATTTACAATTTCACACTTTTCTAAGTAAATTCCTCTCGATTAGTAAAAATTTGTCTAGATTCAACAAAAAACAATATTATTACTATTATTATAATATTTGCGAACGTTCGTGCGAATAATAATGACGAGCACAAACATCGTTGCGGAATAGTACAACAAGAATGTGACGTTAGAACGTGACCGTCTTATTAAAAGTTGACTTGAATTTTCCATTTTGTGGAAAGTAATCTGTCAATGTATTGAGCAATTTTAGAAATCAAATTACCGACCTCTTTAAATTCTTGATCTTGGGGAAGGAACAGGTAGATATTATAAACTTTCCTTCTAGGTTTCCAACTATATATATCTTTTCGCGAGTGGATGTGTACCTTCAAATAGCCCTTCTATTTGCTTATTTGATTACTTTGGAAATAGTCATCGAGCTTGCGCTTTATGGTCATCAAGTAATGTTGGTTGATATATCGCAAGCAGAGTTAGATATCGCCCAGTCCTCCGCTAAACGTAGAGGCGTGTAACTACGGGGAATTCACCAGGCTGACGCACGGAATATCAGAGAAAGTACCGCAGTGTTCGGCAATTCACGGTATGACTTAATCCTTTGCCAGAGTTCAACGTATCATCTCCTAAAGAAAACGGAACAGCTTGATCTGGTATTCACAGTATCCATGGTAATCACCTGAATCTAACGGTAATCCAGGTCATATCATTCACTATCATCGGTATAATGATGTTGATGATGATGTAGGCTTTGACAGAGCTCGCCGTCTTGTATCCCGTGAATGGCACGTTTTATACCTATATCAGCCGGTTCATGGATCCTGCTTGCTCAGTCATTGTTGCTGTTGAGAAAAAGCTTAGTGGTATGATTGTTAATTATGGCTATAGGGGCTTCGCTATGGGATGGCAGTATGCTTTCCAGTGGCTAATGCTCCTGCCATTCGAGATCACGGCCGCTAGTATTACTATTCAATACTGGAGGGACGACATTAATATGGGTGTCTGGATTGCTGTATTTCTTGTCGCTCTGTCTTGCATTCAGATATTCGGGGTACGAGGATACGGAGAAGGTAATTTCACACCTGGCAAACTGATGATATCCAGAGCTGCACGCGAAAACTAACCTCTGCCTTCTAGTGGAGTTTATTCTATCGCTGATTAAAGTAATGGCTTGTACTGGGTTTATTATCCTTGGAATAATCAGTAAGACTCTTTTCCTAGAATCGATCCATTGCAGTTTCTGATTCAATTTTTAGTCAACTGTGGTGGTGTCCCTACCGACAACAGAGGATATATCGGTTTTAAATATTGGCATGACCCTGGAGCTTTCCGACATGGGTTCAAAGGATTCTGTTCTGTATTCGTCGTTGCATCTTTCGCATTTGGTGGTACGGAAATGACGGGTCTTGCGGCGGCTGAAACCGCCAATCCACAGAAAGAAATCCCCCGGGCAGCAAAACAGGTGTTTTGGCGAATCACCTTTTTCTACGTCGTCAGTCTTCTAATACTTGGATTGATTGTGCCTAGCGATAGTGACGTGCTCTTGGGTTCATCAGGGGCAAATACTAAGGCATCCCCATTTGTGTTGGTAATAAAACTTGCAGGTATCAAGGTCTTACCCTCTATCTTCAACGCTGTTATCACCATTTCGGTTCTTAGCGTGGCCAACTCAGCTACTTACGTATCCACACGGACGGCCGCTGAGTATAAAATTGATCAATCAACTAAATAATTAATTAATGCTTGGCTAGAATTAGTAATCTTGCCAGCTAATAAACGTGTAACTCTAAGCTTAGCTATTCTACTTATAGCTGAGTTACACTCGTTTATTTGCGAGTCAAACAATTAGCATGCATACAGGCTGGCAAATTCTGGTTATATTTTATGTTTAGTATCATGCTATTAGCGTCCGTACTCAGCGAATGTAAAATCCCTACTGGGAAGGTGAAAGCCACTTAGATTTGTGTAATGCTCTCTTCGCCTCCTATAAAATACGCCCCTTTAGTGGAGTAAATAAGCTCGTTCAGCGTTCCGACTGCTTAATCCCCCGTGTTATGGGTACTTCTCCATAAAAAAAATACGCCCACCAGGTGACAAACAAGCGTGCGCGTGCGGCTGGAGGCAGTGGAGTGAAGTGGCCCCAGTGGATACTTCAATCCAAGTCCCACATACTTGTATCGGCGACTCTCACCTGTGCCGCAGAGCTGGCACTCTCAGATTTCAGCAGAGTTTACAGTATCACAGTCCGAAGCTCAGGGAAGCTGGACATTGTGGAGGACTCCGATCCACCCAACCTGTTGTTGACTGGTGTCGGGAGTTTTTCCTTGCGGTACCGGGTACCGGCTCATGCCGTTTGATAGTGGCGCTCGGTTTCAGCTAAGCCTCTTGGCATGGCTCTACGCGGTAGCCAAGCTTTCCCCGAAGCCCTTACGCTGCTGCTGACACGGGATTAGAGTCTAAAAGTCTTATCAGACTTTAAAACTTTATAAAGATATATTTATTATATAAGGGAATAGATTTTTCAGTAAATAAAAGCTTTATATTTAACTCAAATTGATATAACATTCTTATTATCTAATAATTTAAATCTACGATATAGAATTTCATTTACTCCTTTTACCTTTAAGTCTATTATTTGAGTAATAACTAAACCCTGACGTAGATATGTTATATTATTATAACTAATAGGCTGATTAATACTTAATATGAGGGGAATTATAAGCTTAAAGCTGTTATCTTAACTCTTTAAAAGCATCCTACTGCCTAATCTATAAACTATAAATCCGGTATTAAGAAGTGGAGATAAGTACAGTAAAAACTCTATTACGTGTTAGTAATTACTATTTTTATCGAAAAGTACTTTATGTTACCTTTATAATCATGGGGAGCCTTTAGATAAGATCATATGCCTCGTTTGACTTCCTAATCATTTTGATACTAGCGGAACATAGAATTAATCACCGTCGAAAGCTCGGGAGTGCTTGACTGTATATATTCCGTATCTCTTCGTGAGCGGATTTACTCTTCATCAAAGCAAAATTCCGTGGACATCTGGTAGAAGGTATTAATTCACTGTTGTCTTCAGGCCTACTTAGTACTTTTACTTCATGGCTATGAATTGGATGCGGAATTTTCTCATATTTTGGCTATGATAAAACGAGACACTAACATGTGAGAGCAGGTAAAGAGCGTATATACAGCAGGGAAAGCTATGAACAGCAGAACTATGATTGCGAGACACCCTCATTCCATCCAACAGCACTCTTTTTGCTCGAAATGGGTAAACTTGATCTAGTAATCCCGGTGAGCGTTGGCTAGAATTTGGTTTTTTGACGCGGTGGGGTGGGGGAGAAGGTGGGAGGGTTGTAAGTGCCATCCGAGTTTTGCGAAACAGAAGCATAGACCTTTTTCCCTTCGTTTGTGAAATCAATGGCCACCTTGGCTCCGATTTCAGTAAGAATCACGGCCTCTCCGCTAGTGAAGCTTCCGGTCGCAATATAAAATTTGACGACTGGTCTGACGATATAGTCAGTATCCGGATCGGCTTGCCAGCATGCTGCAACCTTGACGCCCGGGACGGCTGTAAGGCCGCTGCTGACAGCTTGGGGGGAACTATGAATGTCGCCGAGTGCTCCCATTTTGCCGTAACCGCACCAAACATCGGCTGTGATATGTCAGTATATGCATTTAATGAGACCCAAATTCGCTATTCAATGATTTGGAAAGCGACTACTTACGGTATGTCCCCTGGTCAAAAGGTTGTACATGAATCTTGAATGTTCCGGGGTCGGCGCCAGCCTGGCTCGTCACAAAGCCTGGACCTCCATCAATAACAACAATTTCAGCTAAATTTGGATCTGTACCATCCAGGTGCATGGGTGTATTATCTTCTCCGGAAATGATGACGTTCTTGTTGATCTGTTGATACCCACAGACCGCGTAGGCGTCCGTCGTAATTGCAAAATGCTGAACAGAGCCATCTGGCTGACGTGGACGACCAGCGGCAAAGACATTGGAGTATGGCTCTGTTACACCGTCGACAGTGGGGAGCTCAACGAATAGAAAGTATTTCTGCACCTTGGCACTGTTGTTTATAACATCAATGTAATAGGTCGTCATCTTGAATAGGTGTTATGTCGAGTACTAACTGATAGCGATATAACTAGGGTGAGATGGGAGCAATCTCTACCGGTTAAGCGATCAGACAATGTTAAAGAAACAAAAGTGAGAAACTGAACAGTGGTTTTGTGCAAGAGGAGCGAGTGGGTGATTTTATAAATCTATCTCGAGCACTCTGCTCACGAAAGGTTCGCAGCAGCCAATCTTCCCCAGCACCTCGTGTCCTCAGCACGTAATTTCGTTTGGTCGGCAAACTCCCTATACAGTCAAATTCACGTAAGGCGCCCGTCCCAAGTTCGCTCCGTCCAGCCCCAATTAAAGCATAGAGAAGGAATCTCTCGGTGGCCTTAGTAGTAGCTCGCATCGCTTTTTGTTTCCAGCTATATCTGGCCCCTACAGCCTTTGCCTTCATTTGGCTGAGCAATTCTTCGATGAATCATGCAAGATGACACTGAGGCAACCAGAGAAGCACCTTTCAGCTAGCCATTCCATAAAAGAGGAGGTATTGGTGAGAGGCGTCTTCCAGCTGGCCTTGTCCCAAGATTCATGCAACCATCCACAACCTCAGCTGGCCGTTTTGTCTTTTCTAGCAGATCAAATATTGTCAGGAGATATCTCGTATAATATGTCTCTACGTCATTGTCCATTTTGATTTTCCTGGCGGACTGATGACGATATTCATATAGTCCTGATATTCTGCGGCTTTTTGTTAAGGCTGGATGTGATCGGAGCTGCACATCATCTTAACTTCAACTCACATGCCTGTGGATCAACCCATTCCCACAATCTATTCCTCGTATTATATTGCCATGTGATATGAACTGATGAAGGTCAAAAGTCAAATGTTAGACAAAGTTCGTTTGACAGACATGTGAATCAAAATTTCCTCGGAGCCAAGGACATCGAAGGTAAGGATGTTACATTCTTCGAGAGTGAGTACGATACGAGAATGTCTTATGTATTGTTTGTCTGAAAGTGATCGGGTAATCGCAAAAGCAAAGGTCATTACCCGATGGTTGATTACATACCGTCACACGCCGGCGCTGTGTCGCATAGGGCCCAACTTAATAAACCAACGACACTGGCCACATCTTTTGGATCTGGCAACTTCCAGTCCCTATTTTGTTTGTCACGTGATTACCGTGTTACAAGGAGGAACCCGCCTGGCAGAGTGGTCTGAGCTGAAGCCTATCAGCTACGCAGAAACGGAGCATAAGAAATAGGTTGACGTTGGATGTCAGCGTTTTGGCGGGCTGGCTGAGGTTGGGATACAAAGATCGGTTCGCGGTGGGGCACCAAGTTCCGATCACCTTAGAGAGCTTGTTTGTGGGTCTTTGCGCTACCATGGAGTCTCAAATTTAAACTTCTGGGCTTAAGGTATAATCTAACTTGGTCAGGCTAAATTAACGAGTTACTGTGGGCTTTTGCCCGCACTAGGGCGCAGATCATTCGGTAAGCATACTATATAAGGCTAACTCAGGAGGTGTTGAACTTGAGGCTTGAAGTATGGATTCGTCATCTACAGTACTGGTAGGTTCCACCCCGTAGTTTGCCACGCAGATTTCATCATTACAGCCTCCAAGGTTATCCCCGAAACACGCCATCGTCGCCGGCGAAGTCCTGCAGCTCGTCCAGTCCGACTGTACCAAGATTGATCGAGACTGGAATGCTGTTGATGTGGCTTGTCCCCAGGCGGATCGTCGCAAGCCCCGCAGCTGAATCAACCCGAACAAAGACCAGGCTATCAGTTTCGCTCGTTTTTTCATCAATGACCAGAAATTGGGTGCCAGATAATGCCGAATTGGCTGCGTTTTCTCTGATGAAAGTGGCGAGCCATTGCACTCCTTTGGAGAGGAAAGGAAAGGATGGAATCGGAGGCACATCTGGAGCTGTTGGAGGGGTGCCTGCTGTCGGTGGTGTCTCGTCCACCATTAGGTACAAGCTTCGCGATCCTACTGGAACGCCCTCGTATGCGTTTGACAGCCACTGGTTTACTGCCTGAACCCGTGCAAATGTCAGCAACCCGACCTAGATGATTTCGCAGCCCGTCAAACTTACCGCCGCCTCCACCTCCACTGTGCAGAATATGGCAAATAATCCTTCAGACATCTTCGGAGACCTGGAGAGAATGAAAATTTAGAAAATAGTAAGTAGATTCTAAAAAGAAACGAACGGGTCGAGGGAGGTTAGACGGTTCTTATTAACTTCCGGGGACCCTTGTCCCGTCATGTGAGACACCCTCCATCATCGGCCTCGTGTTGCTGCGCACGCCACCTTGCTACTCAGAAATGTGCATACTAGCTTCAGCCCTAGGCGAACGGACGCCTCTTCAATATGAGTTAGTGTCGAAATACATATATTATATGGACATGATGCTTCATAGGTCGCCTTTGTTCGTCGTGATTCCCACGAGAAAGTGTTGATACTGCCCAGTATATCATCCTTGAACCCACTTCTGCCATCCAGCTCAATCATGACAGCCATATCATTTTGGCTTTACATCTTCTGCTTTACTTTGCTATCGTCTTTGGTGCGAGCACAAGCATTTAGCTGGGACTGCGCGAATACTCCCAACGGATGTAACAACGCGTGCTTTTCTGTTTTTTGCGCTGGTCGCCCCGGCCTGTTGACTCGAAATGCTCCCGGAGTGGCCAGAACGAATAATCGCCGACGGTCTGGTTGCGCAAACGCCCCCTGTACCTTCGTGCCATGGGCAATGCCAGGAACAGTCTGCGACGAGTTTCCATTTGCAAGCGCCGTCGAAGGTGGAGCCGGTGCCGCCCAAAGATGCATCCCAACTGTGGAAAGCACCAGTACGATGACCCATCTTCGCCCCAGCAGATATTGACATTGCTAACGCTCGGCACGCTACAGCTCAAGGACTTCTACTTGCTAATTATATCAACGGCGCCCGTATCGCTGTTGGCGGCACGTATCAGGTTTTCTTGCAGAATGTTAATCTGGTTGCATCGTACGTACCTAGTTTCTAGTATTCCGATTGCGTATTCCACTAAACCTCTGCCAGGAGTTACTGCAGCAGACTTAGCTGTCTAGGAGACGGGCAAGAATTTCGCACGCTGCAGCTACGCTACCCACGAGGGCAAGAGACAATGGTCCTCCCCAAGTTGGTTAATGACACAACTTCCGGATTATATCCAGTCGCCGATAAAGCCAGAACTTTTATTGCGCAGGGAAATATCAAACTGACACTTCTTTCAACCGACAAGAATACGGACTTCATTGGAACAACCGTGTGGATCGCAGACGGAAAGGAGGTTCAGATACAAGCTGAGATCACTAAGGATTCTGACCTAGCCTAGAAGGGAGGTCTAGGAGGCCTCCTGTAATCGTAACAATTTTAGGATTAGCTGTTCACCACGAATACTATCTAGATCGAGATAGGAAACAAGAGTACTTGTATGATTTATGAGCCTCGATCGCACCGCTCTGGCGCAGGGATCTGTCAGCCTTTCCAGCTTTAGACCGCAGCGATAAGGTGGCCTACGATTCTTTAATTTAAAAAATCCCTACAGCTAGTTCTGAAATCGTATAACTCGTTAACAAGATTACTAGATTTATATAATATAACTACACATAATTACTTTAAGCAAAGCATCCACATCTACTTATACTTTTTATTATCAGTTAGTATATATAAACTTATAATATATTAATTTTACAAGAGTTAATTCGGTTATAAGAAGCATTTTAACAATTTAGAAATCTTTAGGTTGTCCACACTGAGTTAGTAGTTTCTAAGGTTATTCTTAGATAAGTTTAACGTTTTAGGATTATAAAACTACAACTTAAAAGTGTTCAGCCCAGCCCTTATCAACAGCCCCAGTTAATAAACAGCTCCCGTCTTATTTTTAACTATAACATTCATATAATTCCTTAATAGCCATTTAAAATAAAAATTATTATAAATCTCAATTAGTAAACTCTCTTCCTGTGTAAATGTCTAAAAGGCTATTCTTAATAGTAAGAGTCCAAATTTGATTTCATGAATACTAACCAGTAAATTTAAGATAATATTTAATATTTAATTATACTAATAAATAATCTCTTCTTATTATCACTCTTTAATATTAATCCCTTTAGACATAACGCCCTTCAACAATCCACTGTTAATATCATAGTTCGGTCTTAACTATTATAAATTTTAAGGTCATTTGAGAAGATGTATAATATATTCACTACATTCTTTGCTAGAACACATTAAAGGATATACGTACTTTCTGGAGTCCGATTTTTCAGAAAATTTCAGACACTGTTTGATAAGCCATCAGCTGATTTTATGGCGTTATGTCTGAATATCTATCTCATCCAGCAACTTCCATCGGAGGGGGAAGCAAGCATACAGTCTTCACTTTACGTCGCAGTAAAAAACTTGATCAGTTTGCTTCAAGCGACAAACCCCCTTTCGAATGATTTCCTCAACTGTAAAGTTCTTGCCACATACTATAAGCTTAAGCATGGACTTTATTCCGCCGCATATATGTCGATTGCAGAATGTGTGAGAGCAGCAAGATTACTAGGTCTACATCGAAAATGTTCACGGAATATGGATAAAGGGACCAACGAAGAAGATATAAGAGTATGGTGGGCGATACTCAGTCTTGAACGATACATCAATCTCACCAATGGAGAGGCACTGTTTATGACTGAAGATCCAGAAAGTACAGATATCCTCCCTGTGGAAGATATACTCTGATCAGAAAACAGGGTTTCAGAAGCTACCGAGACCCCGACACTCTTAACACCTGTATCTGTTTTCGTCGGTCAAATGGCTCGAAAATGTCAGTCATTTCACCTCGCAGGACGAGTTACACGGCATATATTTGGACAACAGTTGGACGAGAAGTTTCATATAGAAGAAGCACTCCAACTTGAGCGCACAGTAAAAGCTTTTATTCCACTGCTCGCTCAGGATGCACTGAAAATTGGAAAGTATTGTGGAGCGCTTGGAATTTGCAGCAGGTCTGTCAGTTTAGTTATCAGAGTATCACATAAACTAATTATTTCAGCACATTGTTCACGCTCTATGATTATAACTTAAAGCGGGCCTTCGTAGAAAATGATATTAAAGAATCAGAGAGTTCAATCTATGACGGAATTGTCAGAGCTTCTCTTTACCTGCGCACGAGCTGCTTACGGAGGAAACGAAGGGGTTGAATCCGAGGCGTTATCACCGTTCCTGCCGTACTCCTTTTATCAAGCAGCAATAGTGCAATATCGAATCTGGAAGCAAAGAGACGATACGTCCAGTAAAGACCGTTTTAATGTACTGGCGAATATCTTGGATATCTTTTCAACACGTTGGTTGATCGCAAGTGAGTGGTTAAGCTCGCCCACTGAGAAAAAGCACTAACTACTATCATGAAAGGGAAATATGTTGATACTTTGTCCACGATTAACGAAGATTGGCCACCGATTACACTACCACCCCAAGGCTCTTTCATCAGTGTAGAGTACTAAAACTAACAACTATCACGGTGGGTCAAAAAGGCCAGTTTTTTTCTCTCTAGATATAAATCCAATGACGACGGTTGCATCTTCAAAATAAACATTTTCTACACAATAACTTATTTCTTCTAAAATTCGCTTCCTCTCTGAAGGTTCATTTAATCATTGATTTCTCGGCTGCTCCATGCCCTAATGAAAGAGCACCGCGCTTTTCATGCAATTGGCATACACCGAATATTCCGAGAATAGAACTTTGTATATTTCTGACACTCTGCAGATTATGGCTATAATAATATAAGGAAAGCTTGTTATTTGAACGAGAGCAATTCCAAGCAGTTATGCATTGGATGTTTCAGGCTAACCACAACACTCGCTGAGGGGTCTGGCTGGAGGATCACATTAAGGAATATTCATATTGTAGAATGATAAGTTCGAAAAATGGATCGAAAACAGTATGATAGTACTTAGACAAATTCTTGAAAGATGCTATCTAACCTAAACGCCACTGAGTCACAAGTTGCTGACTGCCCATAAGCTCAATGATCGCTACTATCTGAAAGAAAGCGAGCAGTATCAGAGGGAGGAGATTTCTTGAAAATTACGAACGCTGAAACAGCTCATCTGCTATATCCTTTGGATGCTTCATTGAACAAGTGAGCAAAAGGGGCTTGTCTATGGTCGCGTGTGTTCCGAAGAGCGACCGTCAATCACATCGAGATCTGTTATCTCCAATTAAATAGATACGCTACATCATAGTAATAGTTTGGGACAGTAGTAGTGAGGAAATCTTAGTCTCCACTGGTTGAACTTGCCTCCACGCAATTACAATCTGTTTGGATTTGGTCCCCAAACTTGCCAATATTTGCGATCACCATGGTACAACCGCTACATCATATCGTGGCAAATTCTCATATTTTGTTGTTATGTACTAGATCTCTAAGATGTATATTCTTAATGCCCAGATGCTTAATGTTATTATCTACTAGCATCAAATATAATTTTCTGAACCTCCATAGCATTAAACCTTTTATACCATATTGGTGCTTCTGATAGAGGCTTAATGTTTTCCGCCAGGCATCTGTGATCCCCGGGTTAGCCTTTCAATATTTTAGGTAAAAATTATATTTTATTCCATGGATGACTTACTCTAATTTGTCTTGATGCCTAGCAAAGCTATTCAAGGCCGCGGGATAAAGGCCTAAATTAACCGTTAAAAGTGTATCGGCGTAAAGAGAAGAGACTGCATACTTCTGACAGGACATCTTCCCATTTCAATCCGTAAGTTTTTATGAAATGCTTGATTTCCTGTCCATGGTATTGGTCCGGAATGCACTCCAACACTAGAAATATTGCCGTAGGGCCGTAGAAGATTGAACGCCAGGTCTAATGCATCGCTGTGTCCAACAACTTCAACAGCAATATCCGCCCCCCTACCGTCAGTAAGCTCTTTGACACGCTCTTCAAGTCCTTTTTTATTGGTCATATAATTCCATGGCTCAGCTCCTAGTTGCCGGGCTGCGTCTAAGCGTGATTCGATAGAATCTATGGCAAGGATTATTTTCTGGTTGTAGTCTAGCGCAGCAACCAAGGCACAAAGCGCGACAGGACCACAACCAATTAACAAAACGACAGACTCGCGAATTAGTGCTTGATCCAGGCCTTTAAATGCATTAGCAGCAGCAAAGTAACCCGTTGGAAAAATATCTGCCATGAGAACGAGGAGATGCTCGCGAATGTGATTGGGTGCTTTCAACACGCAGCCATCAGCAAAGGGAATGCGACAGTATCCAGCTTGACCACCGTCCAACACAGCTGAACCAAAGAGCATACTGTGCTGGCATCGGGACGAAAATCCTCTTTCACAATAGAAACATTCGCCGCAGTTAGTGGTGAATGGTGTTACCACATAATCTCCCTTTTGAAACTGTGTAACATCCGAACCCGTTTCCACAACCTCACCAGTAAATTCGTGACCCATAATAAAGTCACTCCTGCCCGAGGGCAGATCTCCGCGGTAGACATGGAGTTCACTGTAATGTCGTTAATCAATTATCTCAATTGCCGATCTTGATGTAGTATCTGTGCTGACCTGCCACATAAAGCGGTATATCTGATTTTCACGATTATATCCTTGGGATCTTGGAGCCTTGGGAGGGGCCGCTCCTCAACTGCAACTTTCAACTTGCCCTTGAATACTACAGCTTGCATATTATCTTGAGATATATAAGTTTGTTTTGTAAGGCAGTTATCTCATGTAATGATGGATGAAAACGTGCTTTAGCTGACCCAGAAGATGACATCAAAGAGAAACTCGTAAAAACCCATCTTATATATCGTGAGTAATGTGAAGTTAGCGTTTATAAATTATGTTCCTGAGCGGCAAAAGTCTAAAATTTCCTGTATGTATCAAGTATCGATGTCGTAAAGGGTGCTGGAACTTGTGACTATTTGGTCATTGGTGTACGCTGAATCTCGTTGTCGGTTGCCGAAAATGTGGGTGGCCCCCTAGCCCAACCTGGTTTCAGATGAAACAAAGAACTCGTCGTGGCTTTCCTCCCTCAGCTTTTAAGGTTACTTGCTATAGCAGTGGATCTACACCAAACATTTGCTCTGTCTTTTAATATCTTATGATTTATTATGCTTAAAATGAAAGACTGATAAAGGTGTATGCTGTTGTGTGGCTTCAGAAATTTAAGATACAAGTTCTTAATTGAATCTTTTTCCAGAGAACCAATTTCTAAACAAAAAATAACAAGAATTTATAAAATTCTTGCCATTGAACGATGCTGGTAGATAACGAGATAAGAGGAAGACTTGCCCTGATTACGGGAGCATCTGGTGGGTGAGTGATGGTTTTGCAATCCTCACGTGTCTGTACATTCTAATGCCATTATGCAGCATCGGAGCGGCTTGTGCGTCAGAACTTTTGACCCACGGTGCCCACCTTGCTCTGATGTATTGTAGATCGAAGGAAAGCATTGATGCCCTTGTCAACCAGCTTCACCAGATAGGCACTTTCAGCGATGTCAAAATTTCTGTTCATCAAGTGGATATGGCATCGGGGGAAGATCTAATAAGCTTGTTTGAAGACATTTACCGCCAGCATGGGCGTTACCCGGATATACTCATTTCTAACACTGGGTATGGAAAACGAGTGCCAGATTTGAAGGATATTACATTCGAAGAGTGGAATTATACGATCTTAGTGAATCTGACCGCATCTTTCGTACTTTGTCAACTGGCTATCCAGCATATGCAGACCAGCAAATGGGGGCGAATTGTGATTATCAGCAGCATTGCGGGCTACGAAGGTGGAATTAATGGATGCCATTACGCTGCTTCTAAAGCTGGAGTTAAGGGCATGGTCCGAAATCTTGCACAAAAACATGGAAACGACGGAATCACTATTAATGATGTTGCTCCTGCTATTATTGGTGACACTGGGATGATTCCTGACGCAAAATATGTTGAAGGGACACCTGGAGACGTGAAAAATATTCCTGTTGGTAGATTAGGCACTCCAGTGGAGGTAGCTAATATTGTGATTATGGCATGCAAAACGGGATATCTAACGGGGCAGAGCATTCTTTTAAGTGGAGGACTGAAATAGTTTGGATCTTTAGGAATATGCTTCGACATTCCCGTATGAATTAAAAAACATCACAATTACACTTATAATATACGGTCACAGTATGACATCCACTAAAATTTCCCATATCCGAGTTGAATCTAGAAAAGATCTGTCACTGACAAGTGCTGCATATTTGGCCAGTGTACCTCGATTGACTGCCAGCTTTCTGCTTTTCCACTGCTTTTTTCTTTCCATCAATTCCTGCTCACCGACTTCGACAACGATTTTGCACGACACGGCATCAATAGTTATTACATCGTCGTTCTGGACTAAAGCTATTGGTCCCCCTTCTGCAGCTTTAGGACAAACATGACCTACAATAAATCCATGGCTAGCACCACTGTACCTGCCATCTGTTACCAGTGCGATGTTGGTAAGATTTGCGCCCATAATAACTGCAGATGCCTTCAGCTGTTCTGGCATACCCGGTCCACCTTTGGGACCTTCATACCTGACAACTAGAACTCTGTTCTCACCGCGTGGAATAAGTTGCTTGTTCAACGCTTGGTTGAGTTCTTCCTCCTTGTCAAAGCACATTGCTTTACCTCTGAAAACCAAACCTTCCTTGCCGGTAATTTTTGCAACAGACCCCCCCGGCGCAAGATTCCCTGTGAGGATGCGGATATGCCCAGTATCCTTGATAGGAGAGCTCAATGGTTTGATAATTACTTGATCAGGAGGTAGAGAGGGCCAGTTCTTCACATTTTCGGCCAGGGTCCTGCCTGTCACAGTGGGAATGTCGCCGCCTATCAACCCTGCGTGGATTAAAAGCTTCTGAACGCTTGGAATTCCTCCAATTTCAAATAAATCGGCCATATAGTATCTCCCACTTGGGGCTAAATCTGCAAGAAGTGGGATCTTATTCGATACTCTCTGGAAATCGTCGAGAGTCAATGGAACATCCGCCGTGATTGCCATTGCCAAAAGGTGGAGAACCGCATTGGTGCTTCCACCGAGCGCCATAGTCATTACAAGAGCATTTCCAAAAGAGCGTTTGGTAAGGAGCTTTCTTGGAGTGATGTTCTTTTCAAGACAGACTTTAATTGTCTGAGCAGCTGTTGCACACTCTCTCATTTTGTTTGGTGATGTTGCTGGCGTAGAGCTAGAACCAGGTAGTGTCAAGCCCATGCTCTCAATGGCTGTAGCCAATGTGTTTGCAGTAAACATTCCTCCACACGCCCCAGCGCCAGGACATGCATTCCGGACTAAGTCATCCATTGTTTCATCTTTTGTCTTTGATGTATCTCCACCATCATTGGGTTGTTTTAGAGTGTCGTATCGGTATGCGCCAAACGCTTCAAAACATGTTGAGATATTTACAGGCTTGCGTAGAGTCTTGGAGAATCCCTTGTCAATTGTTCCCCCGTATATCATCAAGGATGGCCGATTGTGCCGCGTCATGCCTAAGATACATCCTGGCATATTCTTGTCGCAACCGGCGATAGTAATATTTGCATCGTGACACTGAGCACATGTAACCGTCTCGATAGAATCAGCGATAATCTCTCGAGACTGGAGGGAAAACCTCATTCCTGTAACATTAACATCAGTACAACAGCCATCTAAACAGGACTATTCATTGTAATAGCATCGCTGACTCGAATAGTATTATATTGCCATCCAAGCATCCCCTGAGCAAGAATTCCTCTTTTCACCTCCTTTGCCATGTCAAGTAAACTCATATTACAAGGGTTTCCCTCCCACCATACACTGGCAATGCCAATATGTGGTGCAGTCTTCATTGCTTGCTTGTCAGGCACTCCTGCCGCATATAGCATGGCCTGTAAAATGCGATTAGAGTCAAAACTGCAGTTCAGGTTTCGAAGGTTGTACCTGGGTGCCAGGAAAATCATATCCTTTAGTCAAGAGTGATGAATATCGATTCAACATTGGCTTCCCATCTTCTCCAATCGCATCTTCTTCTGCGTGTTGAAATTCCAAATATTGAGCTGATCGATGAGTTTGCTCAACCATCTTCTCGATAACTGAGGTCTCTATGCCGGGAAATGATTCTGTAGCTGTTGAAAATTATTGATTTGTTCTAATTAAATTGGTATTGTGCAACCTAAATATATCATTAATACTGGATCGCAAGGCATATACTGGATAATGATATAATATTCGACCACATGCGTAAAACCAGGTGGTACTTGGATTGGCACTACTTTCCTTTTCGGCTTGGACACAAAAGAGATGTTTAGACCATTTTAACCTTGTAACATTGAAATTTCCTAGGTAAGTCACGACGACATACTCTTCTACTGCTTTCTAGCAGGCTAACCCGTTTAAAATACGGTGCGTAATATGCATGCAGAAGACATTTCTTTTGGTCACACTATGAGAAGCCGATTATAAGCACAGGCCACGTAGAGAGCCTGAACTCTCATATCCAGGTAAGGCAAGAAGGTCACAACGATGGCTACGCCAGGCTAGTTGTAGCCCAGATTTTCATGCACCTAAATTCTCGCCTATACACGTGTATTAACTTTCAGGGCAATAAGATTTACTACGCAGCCGTATGAAACCCACGACGAGGGCGGAATCCAACACCCACACTCTATAATGTGGGTTTCACGCCAATTCCCATCCCCCCAATCAGGTTAGAGCAAGTGACAAATCGTTTCTGAATTGGTCTATACTAATCAGCGCTTTTGAATTGAATTGCTAAATCTAGCAAGTCTTGTGGATTTCAGTCTCCAATTACCTGCCCAACCGGCTGGAAACGGTCCCATTGGTGCATGCACACTACGAGGATACATCTCACTCCAATAAATTTGGCGCCTCCCGACATAGGCAGATGGTTTTAAAGTATTTATACATTCGCTGTATAATTTATCTCCTGTCCAATTGCATACTTTACAAGTACATCTGTAAAACTTGACTTACATACGTAGGTTTCCTCTATACTAAAATGTGGAAAATGGCACAGGCCGAAAAGTTAGAGGTGCTCACGAAGGTAAGACTCTTTAATATCCGATTGTTGTGGGGGTTGAAACAAACAAGCGGTGGTCTAGCTCCAAGATCGTAGCCTCTTTATCGACTCGGCCTTTATAGACGGCCAATGAGTGAACAAGCCCAATACGTTTGCAGTAACCGAACCTTCGAGTGCAAACATCTTGGGTCATGTTACGGATTGCGATGTTGCAGACTTCCAGCGGGCAATTGAAAGTGCACATTCAGCACAAGCAGAGTTCTACAGATCAACAACAGGCCCGGCTCGAGGGGCTCTTCTGCGTAAGTGGTACGACTTAATTATTGCTAACAAGAAAGACTGTAAGTAGCCTAGCACAGCAGAGCATGCCAGTGCCGATGCTGAAGTAGTAAATACAGTGGCGACTATCTTGTGTCTCGAGAATGGAAAGCCGTATGCTGAGGCTATGGGTGAAATTATATTTGCTGCATCCTTTGTAGCTTGGTTTTCTGAGGAGGCACCTCGGGTATACGGGTTTACAATACCTTCTCAACATCCAGACAGCCAACTTTGGGCTGTCAAGGAACCAGTTGGTGTATGCGGCATCATCACGCCTTGGAATTTTCCAGCAGCCATGATAACGAGAAAAATTGCACCTGCGTTGGCTGTGGGTTGCACAGTGGTCATAAAACCTCCGAGTGAAACCCCATTCACATGCTTGGCTTTAACTAAACTTGCTCTGGATGCTGGATTTCCACCTACCACGATCCAAGTTTGTCCTACAAAAGACCGTCAGGCAGCAACAGAACTGGCCACTAATCCTTTGATAAGGAAGATCAGTTTTACTGGATCAACGGCAGTTGGCAAAATGCTGGCAAAACTCGCATCAGGTACGCTGAAAAAAGTCAGTCTAGAATTGGGCGGAAATGCCCCGTTCACTGTTTTTGACGATGCCGATATTGATGCTGCTGTCGATGGTGCCATGTTCAGCAAATTTCGTTGCTCTGGACAAACTTGCATTTGGTATGTTCCTTTTGCAGAAGACTTTGTTTACCTGGATTTATGTACTTACTTATTCTGTAGTTCCAACCGGTTTATAGTACAGAGTGGAGTAGTTGAAGAATTTACCAAGAAATTTGCTGCTAAGGTAGCCTCACTGAAGATGGGCCCTGGTCTTGACGCTTCTACTACTCAAGGCCCTCTTGTTAATAAAGCCACCGTACAGAAAGTTGCCGAATATTTACAGAACGCAGTCGAAAAAGGAGCGAAAATTGAGGTTGGTGGTTTGCCAAACAACAGCAGCGGGTACTTTTTCTCACCAACAGTCCTTACTGGTGTCGAACAAGGCATGTTGATTGCTCATGAAGAGATATTTGGACCAATAGCATCGATATTTACGTTCTCCAGCTGGCCAACAATACAGAATTCGGGTTGGCCAGTTATTTTTTCTCAAAGGATATCAGTCGAGTTATGCGTGTAGCATCGCGCATCCAAAGCGGTATGATAGGGGTAAATACAGGCAAGATATCCGCTTGCGAAGCTCCGTTCGGTGGTGTCAAAGAGAATGGTTATGGTCGTGAGGGAAGCCATTATGGCATAGACGAGTATCTTACTATCAAAGCTATAACACTCGGTAATCTTTCTTAACCTGAGTCACATTTAATATACACGACCTGCACTCTGATCAACTATCGATTGCTGGTCAAAAGTATCCATATAGAATGAAAATTGAACTATTTAAATCCACTTGCCCCAGATACTTGATCAGACATTTGCGTGATAGTTGTAAAGAGATAACAAGCCACTACACGGCTTATTTTGAGGGTGTTAAGGAAATATACGAGATGAAGAGACCCATACACCACCGTTTCTCATGGGGCCACCACGGTACGAAGCCCGAGTACTCATGATAACACAGGCGTACCCCATGGGGTTGGAGGATTTAGGCTGAAAATATATCTTCGATAACAAATTTAGGCCCACTCCACAGTCAGACAGGAGAGGAAATTCAGGACGAGAACCGAATCCGGCTGAGCCGACATCCTGTCTGTGCTGATAAGGTAAACCCAAGCCATCAAGACTTGGAAGACTTGGCGTGGTCAATGCGGCAAAAACGTCTTTGCATTCTTATCTAATCTCTTTGAGTCTTGATAACACTGACATTTAGTACTTAATAGATCCATGAGTACATTTGACCTACCCGGAATGTTATGAGCGATCTTGGTCCCTTCTCTGCTTATATTACCTCGCCCTTATTCTTCATGGTCTTTCAAGTCTCTTAATAGCTGAATATTTCAAATCTTTAGCATTAACAAAATGGATATAGAACAGCCAAACTATGCTTCACCTAGGATTGTGGACACCAAAGCTAAGAATGAGCAGCTCCCAAGCCTAGGTGGATCCATCTTGGTGGCAGAGGAGGATGTTGGGCAGAAGCAAAATAATCTCAAGCGGAATCTCAAAGGACGTCACATTCAGATGATATCAATCGGTTCGTCTTCTGTAGGATTTTTTAAAACGTGTCATTGATGTAGGACGGTAGGCGGTGCGATCGGTGCTGGTTTATTTGTTGGTGTGGGACAGGCGTTATCTGACGGTGGTCCAGCATCCCTGGTGAGCTATGATGCATCATAAGCTATGCTGAGAGGAAATGGCATGTTGGTTGTAGCCTTTGTATCTAAATTGGGCCATCCCAGAGACCTTGTTTAGAAGGATCCGGGGCGTTTACGCCGGGAATACAATTCTTTTTACCTGGACTATCTCATGTCTGGAGAATACACGCGTAATCCATTTACACAATCGTTCCACTGCAACCCGGAATGGGTTCGAGAACTGTTTGAGGAAGGGTGACCTAACAACGGCTCGCTGGTACTGACTCGCGTGGTTGCTTGCGAGGAATTTTTAGGCAGCCATTTGGCGCGCCATATTAATGAGTTGACCGAGGAAGATTATGAAATGTGGTTGGAGGTCATCATGCAGTTTGCAGAGCAAGACTATGTCTTGGTTTGTGCGGATCATATTTTAGCACTAGCTGCACGAAACAATCATAGAAACATATTGGAGAGGGCTACAAGCATCGAATCGGAGCTTAGGAAATGACCGGTCCTTTACGCAATAAAGAGCATGGTTTACATAAAAACAGTATAGTTATAATAGTTATAGTAAGTCTATAACCAGCGTAAGCCTTGGCTAGCCAAAAATCGCTTTGTTATCGGTGTTACGTATAGCTTTGCCCAGAGGTGGTTGTAAATTTAGTGATGGCCTCAATTTTTGTTCCATTACTTCTGGATAATTTACTGGAGAGTCAAGGCTGCAAATTACAGTTCCACCTATATAAGATTGATCACAGCAAATCCCGTTCGATTAACAATTCATGATTTAGCAGTCAATTAATCAACATTATGAAAGATAATTTGATCGAATATCAAAACGATAAAATTGTGGAATCAGTCGGAAAGTGGGAATCAATTTGCTCGAGTTCGCTAATTCTCAAATTTTGGCGCACACCCTAAAGCACTGGCCAAGAAATGACATTAACCTTACTAAGTTAAGAACCTTAGAGTGGTGATTATCTATGCATGCGACCCTGCGAAAAGCCGGATTCAGACGTGCAACAAAACTTTCGGTACCAATAGCCTTGGCACAGCCCATTGGTGGAGAAAGCGAGATTTCCTGCCGATTGCTCCACAACGCTAATCACGGTAAGGAACAGAGCCGCACTTAAATTTTACATCATCCGTAACAAGCCACTGTATAAGATATGTTATTGCGCAAATCAAGCCTTTAGTTAACCGGTTTCTTATATACACGGAGTGGACGGCCAAATTTGATGTCGATACAATACTATATCAACACTTTTAGATGTCAATTGCTTACGGGGTTTATATATGAGGTTTGAGAAGAGCTAAAAAATACCAAAGATAAAACTTAGTATACTCTATCAACCGAACTGAAGAAATATCAAATGCAGAGTCGTTTTAAAGCACCTAGGAAGTAAAAGCTAAATCCAGGGCTTCAATTGAGGCCTCTAAATCAGGAAACAATAAAAGCAACTTTATTCAGAATCGAATTAGAATTATACTTTCTATAAAGCAGGCGTCCTAAGACGGCTTATTTTCCTTCTCCCGTATCAAGAAGATCCTGTTTCTCCCATTTCGACCTCCATTAGTCTAGTTACTGACTTTAGGTTGTACTAACTTCCGGTGGTATGGTTTTTCCGTGCTTCTGATCCAGATTAGAAAGATATCACTTGTCGGCACGCGTATATAGGATATCTAACCTTGAGAATCCTTATGTTATATTTCGTATTAAAGCCTTCTTTTTATTTCCATAGATAATAACCCCGGTAAACAATCTCGAGTTTCGCATAATCTTTGCAAGACGCGGCGAGTGAGATGGTTCTCATTCCTATCTATAGACAAACCTTTCAATGCTTTTACAGCCTTTAGGAACCACTGTTCAAGTGCTGTAGATGTATCAAAGAGGTTACATGTTGGTGATAGATTGAGCAGGACCAAGTCTTCCTTCAAGGTGTGGATTTGGTCAAAATGGCGGCGGGCAATCCCTGAGCAGTGTTCTTTTTGCAATACCTTTCGCGATGCAAGATATATAGTGCCGATAGGTGCAAAGCGAGAGCCGTAGGCTTCAAAAAGCCTGCCAAGCGCTAGGAAGTGGGAGAAGCCTTTCTCCTGAATTTGTTGCTTCAGATTCTCAGGGGTTTCGATCCTTAGTCTGACTAGCATCTTCAGGATCACCTCCAAACTGAGTGAGAGACTCTCGAGTATCTCATCCAAAATCTCTTTCTCCGCCATCTTCCTTTCGTGATTTCTTTGCCATAAAGCTATGGACATGCGAGTGAGGTGGTAAGGCGACTTGGTGATACCACAGACGATGGGTGCGGGAAGTGATATGATCGCGGAGACGCGTAAACCCTCGGAATCGATCTGACCCTGCTTGCAAGAATGGAAAACTTGTGCTAAAGTCTCTCCTGTCTCACTTAGGAGCATAAGCTTTGATTTGTGCAGTTTTGCCGTGTTTGTGAGGTGAGAGACCTTTTCGCAAGCATAGAGATAAGGGTGAGGGACATTGCCCATGATCATTTCGTTAACCTCGGTAGAGATTTCGTATATAGGTCTGTGGCCATACAAAGGAGGCGGGATCGAATTCATATTGGATAATAGCGAATATAACTTAACAAGAAATTGTGAAGGGTGAAGATGGAAAGCAGAAGAATGGTGGAAAGGTCTCCTTCTTATACCTCGCCGACTGATGTGTTCAAACTCAAACATCTAGGTTGCACCTGACCTCTTACGGAATCTTCTTTCTCTTTGTGTTTAGTGTAGCATCCTGCAGAAATGAAGTTGGCACACTTAGAGTTCAGGGATTCGATGCTGCGCCTCCGTCAGGATGTGTTTAACCTGTGATCGTTCATTTATTTCCCTTTCCAAGCCTTGATCAGTATGATGTGGTGCATATACGACGGTGAAGTGCTTCATCTGTGGATCCCAAAATCTATCACTATCCAATGATTTAACATTGGACAGGGACAAGACTGGACAAACTGGGATAGATGCTCCTCTGCATGAACCTCTTATCCCAGCTGCATCTGATGGGGCGGACGTCACATAGATTCCATATTGAGCTTTGCGAAGATGATACGACTCAGCTTCACAAGTGTCACTGTTCCCATGAGCGGAATCAGATATGTGGGACCGGTATCACTAAACCCGTTCTCCTGGCTGATCCCTTTAAGATGTGGTGTGTACGGCATATCGTTTCGGCTTTGAGGTCAATTTCTCTCTCTGGAGTTGGTCCTCTGGTAAGCTCTTTAAGCGTAGTATCACTATAAAGATAATGTCAGTTCATTTAGCTTGAAAATAGATAAAATAATATTGGATACCTAATCATGCCCTAAGAAATATCAGTCAAAAATAAGGTGGACGATAGTCCAACGCTTCTGGAGATGTAACAACTTTGAAGTTCATTGCTTTGGGCTCCAATGGCTTCGTTGGGTTGAGCACGATTCCCGCGGCCATGGTGCTGATGCACCTGACCAACACTGCTGAACTTCTCGATACAGCTGACACGGGCAAAGCGCCGCCACTATCGTCTCTTATGGTTGTGGTGCGTGAAGATCGCAAAAGAAAACGCCCACTTACACGGATTATAGGTGTAGGCAACTATCCCTTAGGATCCTTTCTGATATCGTGTCCGGATACAAATTCTTTGTAAAAACTTCAAATTGATGTTAAGCCAGCTCGCTCTTTTCCACGGTTCCAGCCTCCGGACATCATCTAAGCAATCAGCTGGCCATTCTGACTTGAGTAGAGACAATATCTAATTTGGATTAGATAGGGTAAAGAGCAAAGATCATAGTTTAGAATAAAACCATTGCACTGCCTCGTCGGATTCCGTGGTACGTAGGGTCATGTACTTACTGCTCAGCAACTTATTGGCCGTTCATCGGGACCCCGAATCGCCGTTGTCAATCCTTGCAGCAATTCTGTCTCTCTGTTGGTGTTGTTGTCGTTGGGGTAGTGAGACCTGCATTCTGCCCGGAGAGAGTAACCTGAACCAGAAGGTGATAGATTCTGTGATATCCGTAAGCGCCCCTATTCCGTGTACCCCTATTCCGTACCTAGCACTGGAAACCTACATACCTCACGGGGGAATACCGTGTGACCATATTACCACTATTGTACCGCCGACGAAAAAAACTCATCGCGCAAATGTTCGACATAATCGAAACTATAAAAGGGGTTCATGCCCACCCACTCGCGCCTGGTCTCCCTCTCACTCAGCTTTGCTACAACCAAATCCTCTGTTATTCGAGTTTTCCTCACACAATTCCTCTCATTTTCAATTCCTGTCACCATGAGAGTCTCCAGATCTTTTGTCACTTTTAAAGAGTTCAACGAGAATCCCTCGAAGTGTTCTGCGTGGCTCAAAGAAAAAGATCGATGTTGTGGAAGAAATATCGTCGCCACAGACCAAGAAAGAAAAACTTTCCTACTTCAATCGATTGCGCGTAATCGAATCCACGATGGAGAGGAAGCAGAGGAGCTAGTAGGGCTCTATTTTTGTAATGGCTGGCACCGCCCTGGGGGAAGATACGCCATTCCACACTCAGAAAGGCGCAAGCTTCTTCAAGCTCTTTTCCCGCGCGATTCAGAATCTGAGACGCAGACTCTTCCAGCTGTTTTACGGCAGCACTCACCAATTTCTTCTCCTACAAACGAGACTCAAGAACCAGCACTGCTTCAGTTTTCAGATAGTGAGAGGCCATCTTTGTCTGTCATGCCCTTAACTGTGCAAGACGCTGGGTATAGTATGCCCAAACTTTCCGAAGCTGAAATATTGTCTTCTTCCATCGCACAATCAGCTATCGAACCATCCGAATATGAGACACACACAAGTTCCTCATTTCAACGAATCGATCGAACAGGACCCACTCAGTCGGAACAACTGTCGCCATCGCTCCGTTCTGAGAGTGATAGGGAGGACGGACCGGTTAGCGTAGGGGGGGACTGTGCCATCTGTCTGCTGACTCTTGGAGATCCTGCCGAGGCAGCCAGGTGCGCGTTCTGTGGTGTCGACCTGCACTTAAACTGTGTGGTAGAATGGCTCACCGCACCAGATAGCGCTACGAGCTGTATTTTCTGGTAAGATTTCTTTCTTCCGAAAGTCGGTTACTTGCTTATAACAATTTCCTAGTCAACACAACCTCGAAGACCACGACGTGTTTGATCTGATTGAAGAAATTAGAGACCCTCTCGACAAAGAGAGACTTCAGCGACAATATGACCTTAAAACTGCTCAGCCAGAACATCCATTATCGCCATTGTCGGCTCAAGAGATTCGAAGAGACAGACCGGTTAATGTAGAAGATGACTGTCCGATTTGTATGCAGGAACTTAGAGACCATAACGAGGTCACCAGGTGCTGCAACTGTGGTAATGATATGCACATGTACTGTGCTATTGAATGGTTTACCACACCAACGAACGTTGCAAGCTGTCCTGTCTGGTGAGATTCATCGTCCTAGAAAGTTGATAGCGTGCTGACCATGGATTTTCAGTCGGTCCAAAGTCGAATACGACGAAATACCTGCACTAATTACATTAATTCCAGATTGCCGCAAGAGGAAGAGTTTGAGCACGCGATATTGGACAAAGAAAAGCTCGCTTTAGAAGTTTACCAGAGGAATACAATTATATATCTTTATAAATACTGCATTTCCTCTATGACCTACCTTCTGATGCTGCTGAATGCTCAGTACACAGGAGAAAGCGTGCTATAGTAGAGGGAAGTGGTGACAGAGGCCTTATCATACTCTAAACCTCTAATTGAATCATGTGTGTGAGCCTCTGCGAGAAATAACAACGAGGCACTGCAAATGCAACTACATAAATCATAGCTGCTGTATCGATGGCAAAAATGGACATATCATATTCCTAGGAAGGGGAAATTTTTAGCTTAGCTTAGAGCGGCTCAAATTAAGATAATATTCCATCGGCATTCCATCACAAGCATCGTCGCTTCCTCCGTGTCCTTTTTCGGACAGGAAGAGAGTGCTTCTTGCTGTCGGATACGGGCGTCGATGTGTTGCTGTAACGTTTGCGCTCACAGCTGCAAGGCGGGTTTCTAGACCGCTCTATCCTGCTATTATGATCAGGCCGTCCAAACTTCGCATTAAGTCTCTGCCTCTCGGCAAACAATTCCATAGAATTCGGGAATAAACTAATGCTCCGATGGAACAGTCTGTTAAAAGCAAGCTGGATGGTAACCCTATCGGAGGGATGGCGTACGTGAAACACGACTGCTTTCCAAAAACGCCCACATAGCTTGCAGATATCGTTTGAACTGAGAAATCCAAGGGAGACGTCGTGATGGAGGAATTGAGCGTAGGGAAAGGTGTTGAGAAGAACCTGAATGAGATCACGGCTGTCCGGACTCCGAGAGAGGATAGAACCACGACAGCAATACCGTCCTCCATCTAAAATCAGAGGCCCGTCCAGCTCAAAGAAAAAGGTTACCGCCTTGAAGGCTCTAGCAATACCGTCTATATCACCAAGATGATACCGTATTTGGTCATAGAGATACTGCATCTTGTCAACGTCGTCAATATCAGGTTCCTTGCCCACGAGTGGTAAATTTAGACGGAATTGCTGAGCCTTTGCTTCCTCTTCCAAGCCAGACCAATGGTCTTCCCAGCTTATCTGACCATTTAGAGATAGCGATTGCATAGCAGCTCGGTAAAAGCGAGCCATGGCCCCATCTTGAAGAAGATTTCGAACATTCGAGGCTACCGGTGACATGAGCTTTTGCTCAAATCCGGTTCCGATTGAGAGAACCACGTCACAGTCGCAGTTGTCCCAGATTCTGCGGACTTCGCTCAGGCCGGGCCGCACAGGGTTATTGTTCTTTAAGGCGCCATCTTGAAGTGGCCCAAACGAGCGGATAAGCTTAGGTTTGAAGTAACTAGGATCGTTAGTGTCAGCGCAATACCTATTTTCATGGCATTTACCTGGGTGCTGCCGTCGTACATCGTGCCCTAAAAACCATTAGCAAGCCCGGCATGATGCGTCAATCGTACCTACGCTTCCCAGAGCAACATATCTTCACTCGCTTTTGTCGCTCGAAGGTGCTTATACCCTAACATATCGTCAGCTTGAGATAGACCTGAAGATCTTCCACCTACTTAGACCTTTCCGATACTGGCCCTCACCATTGTAGTTTGATATGAGGCATAAGGATGCGTCGGATATCGTGGTTGCAGTAACGGCAAACCTCATCCCAGATGTTCTTGACCCTACGGGTCCGAATAGAGAACCCAGCCCAAGAGCCTCTTTGAGAGAGTCTTCTAAGACAGTCACATCATACTTACCGTCTTCAAGATAGAACACAAAGATGCGCTGAATTATTGCCCAGATTGAATGCCTGCTGCGGACCTTAGATGGGAAGATATTTCGCGCAAACTTGCGAAAGAATGCGAGGCATTTTTTGGGGCTCCAATGCTTCCCAAAGAGCCCAATAGTTGCAATACCACCTATTTCACGTTAGGATTAGACTCAGGTGATACACTATAACTTACCTGAACTGGTTCCGATAGAATAATCAAAGTTGTCCTGTACCGGATAGTGCAGCCCGAGAGCCTGGCGCAGCTCCTCCATGAACCCAAGTGATACCACTCCTCTCGATCCACCTCCGTCAAAAGCTACGAATCGTACCCGACACGTCGGTGGCAAGATTCTTGCTTGGAAGCAGATTTTGCTCTGACACTGGGGACAGGTGCTGATGTCGAAATAGTATTCTCTCCCCTTTGTTGGTTTCCCGAAAGAGGGGATGCAAATGCAGGTGTCACATATACCATGGCCACATTCCATCATGTGCTCTGGTTTCCTCTGGAGGCATATGAAGCAATCAATATTGGATTTTAATAGCCGGAGGTACCGACTATTTTGGTCGAGGCTTTGCTGACGGAGGGCAGCAGCAGACTGGCCACCATATTTTACGTGAGAAAACATTGAAATGATTCGTGCCTCAATATCGGCACAGATCAACTCACAACACAACTGTCGAGAGTTTGCGAAGTCACGAATTCCAAAGAGACACGCATGGCGATATAACGTGCGAAAAACTTCCGATGGATTGAACACTCAGTTTTGGTTAGCTTGTCTATAGAACTGATTATTAGGCCCAAAACTTACAGTGCATATCAGGCGGGAAACTATCCAGAATGATTGCTGAAGTGATAAAATCCCAGGGGATATTATCGGGTAACTTGTGCTCGGAGTACAAGCTCATGAACGATTTCAGGTGATGCTGAAAGTTAGGAGAGACAGGATTGCCCTCTCTCGAGCTCCTAATAAAGTCAAATGTATCTAGTGGCGACATTGCAAAATCACGTAAAGCCATGTCAAAGAAGGCCGCAATGTGGATCATCGAAAAGAGTGTGTGAGTATTAGTGCGCTCGAAGCGTGTTGCACGGGCTTCATCATGTAAAACCTCCCCTAAACCGCTGAACAGCTCGCGAGGGGGTTGACGAGTCGACCCCAGAATATTCACTACCTTCAAGGATGAAAATGATTCCGCAAACCGAGAATTAGCCAATACTCTCAGACGAAAGCGTAGGACTTCTGAATCAAAGGCATCCCCTGGAATTACCGTTACCACTACCAACCGAGGACGAATGCTGTTTGGAAGGCTTGACGCAGAACCTATTGTAACCCACGAGGTCAGCCTTTCCGCCACGGCGTCTAAGCTGCCGTAGTCCTGTGCGAAAATGCACAGCACGTCAACAAAGAGTGAAAGCAGTCGGGCATGAAGATGATCGACCAAGTCCTGTTGCGTAGGTAGGCCATTCTCGTTTTCGGGCCAGACTACTGCATGGTTGATAATCTCGTGGCAGGTGACCTTTCCCCTGAGGTTTGTTTGCGTGTGGTCAAGACTACTGTCACCAATAAGAATGGGATGGTCATCATTTGCCGTCGTTGGGTCCGCACATATATTCGCGATCCCGTATTTCCGGCAGTGGGATATGCTGTTCCCGGGGAATAAGGCTCGTAATGCTCGCGCTTTCGACTGTTTACCGATAAAGAATATCAGTGATGGGTATTGCTGGGCCGGGCAGGGCAGAGAGTTCGTAATATTGTGGAGTCGATTGCCGTACTGCAGTATGAACCCGTTCTCGCCTTGATGCACACGTAACCACTGCTGGTGAGCGCAAGAAGTCATGATGCTTACGATGAGACTTACCTAGGAGCCATGGAAACTTTTTAATGTAAAAATTTGGACTGTTGAAGGCACGTCCCGCGATTTGCACCAGCAAAAAAGGGAGGGTTGGATGTTGAGATAACACAGAAGAGATGGTCCTACTGAAAACTTGCTGGCGGACTGTGGTCGTCACTTAGTGATGACGGGGATGATGACGATGCCTGGGGGATAGATCATCCCTCAAAAGCAGATCACCCTTATTTAGCGATCATCTTTAGGCCAGCGATCATCTTTATTTAAGTGATTACTTAAAATAGTGTGTCTTTTAGCGGGGGCTTTTCGCAACCGAGGATTCTATACCCATTGTGGAAGTGCTAATGGACGTATGGGCATTTGTATGGACTAATCTAGTAAAAGCAAGATCATAGAGCGTCATCTTAGCAGCAAAATTTTGCACATCTGTACAAGACTCTTGGTTACAAAATGTTCAACTGGCTACGGCCATGTTGGAGAAAATCTTTTTGACTCTAGATTTCCATTTCTGCATACGCACTTTGCAAGAGGATACCCCTTTAATAGGTCAAGCATTTCTATTGCAAAAAATAGCCCGTGTATTTCTCAACCTAACCAATACAACTCTATGCCGTAATCTTGTCTGAGTCCTCCACTCCTTCCACATAGACTTCTGAGTGCTTACGGTAGCCTGCATAGGCAGGGAGCGTGAGAGAATCGGGCCTCTTAGTGACTGGGTTGATCTGACTCTGCTGAGGGGCTGTGCCTTCATATGAAGGAGGAGGTGGATTTTGTGGTCCGAGGAATATGGAAGCTAGCCGGGGATATCTACGTCGATACTTCTCATGAATTCGTGATCGTTCTCGCTGATAGCGGTCTTCGTTGACCCAGATGACAAGGCACATGATTAAGTTTCGACTGAGTGTGTTAGTTAGAAGGGCAATTACGCTCCTAAATCTTGAGATCATACCGTAGTTCTCTTCAAGTTCTCACTAGTTTACAATGTGTGTAATATTCCGAATGGTCTTATGGGTTTATATAGAGCACCTCCAGAACGAAGGTCATGATGGTGACTTCCCAAGACTGGAATTTAAGATGACCCAATCCACCTTCGAATCATCCCAAGCAGCACATATGTGGGGGGCGTCATTGACTCACTCCGGGATGATAATCCCTAATCCTGGGGCGGTCAAGTTTAAAGGGGTTCATCATCAGGTTGTGGTGGAGTACAATGCCATCCTGAGAGCGATGAACCATTCTCACTCCACCACATATAGGGGGCCGCTACTGATAAGTCATCCTATCAAGTATTTAATAACATGATTAACACCTATTGGAGGGCAATCAGCAGCTCATAGGATCAAGATCTGCCATTAAATCAATATGACCCCACCATTGGTAATATATCTCATCTAACCTAGCATAATAATTTCTAACTCTGCTCTAGCCAGAAGACACTCCAGCATCGGAGGTCGAGGAAGACCCGCGAACACCAATTATGAGCAGCGTCAATATAGCCGATGTTTGTGACTTGCAGTATCGCACTCGTACTGCTGAACAAGAACTCTCTATTGAGCGTGCCAAACTTGAGCGAGAGAAACGGAAGACTCGACGACTTCAGTCCCAGCTTTATGAGTACATTAATGCACTGCAACTTTCTACCCAAAGCTGTAGTCAGTTCATAAACCAATGCCAGATTATGTCGAATACAAACCTGGGCCTTTCAGAGGAGCTTCGAAAGGCGAAGCTGATGGTGGAGACCTTGGAGGCTGTGATTCTGTTGCTCTACACATCATCTACTAATAAAGATGACAATACCGTTACGTCACGGTCCAAGGGAGAGGTAGTTATTAGTTGATATTTTCTTACCAGTTAGTTCGGATACGGCTAGAAGGAAAGCATGTGATTTACTATTAAAATAGATTAGAAACACCTAATTACCTGAGTATATCTTTCCACATTAAATCCTTGCTTCATATCATCCTTGATATTATTTAAGATGCCCATCGACTGCTGAAGGTCTTCATCAAGTATATTTTGATGTCCGCTCAACTCAATTCCTAACTCCCAACTTAGATTATTTGAACAATCTAATGTAATTCCTGACAAGATTTCCTTTATAGCCTCACATTGATTAATCACAATATCCATATAGGTTGAAGAATGTTCCGATTTAAGATTGATTGATTTGTATGATGGAGATAAGAACAGTCAGATAGATGGGAGGAAGATGCTGCCTCTTTTTACTTTGACTTTCTAGGGTTAGATGAATCTTGGGGATGGTGTTCGTCATCAGTCACACCAGATGATAAGAGCGGCAAAATGACGGAAATAATTCATCATAGTTAGCCTGATACCCCCTGATGACTCCACCGGGATTAGGGACAGTGGGGCTCATCCCTTCTACTCAGTTCCGTGTTCAAGGCTCACCTCCCATTCGCTGTGGCATCGAGGGGCTGTGGATAATGATGGCGAAGCAATAATTGCGTGATAAACCATGTATCAACACCTCCTGAGTATCCTTCATCACCATTGTATGGCTTCCTGTTCTTGAGCTGATGGATGTAATCCCTTGAAACTAGGTCAGCTTAATGTAAGCCAATATTTCTGTTTATATCCGACAACAAACTGACCTCATAAAACGGAAAGCCATAAATGCTAGGGTTATAGGCAATGAAGAAGCCGCGTGTACACCGTCGATCCACAACAGATACTAATAGCACACATGATTCGACTCAATCTGTACTTCAAGCTGGTCTGAGAGCTAGTTAGGTCTATTCCAATTTCGGCAGACAATTCGTTGATGAAGAGGATCCGGAGAAACACCGCCTCGAGGGAACGGAATAGAGTCACGAATGCACTAAGGATTGGTCGAGATCTGTAAGGGAGAATCAGGTAGCATAAGAGAGAAAAGGTCTGCAATAGGATCAGTCTCAATTCTTATCACGTCTCAGAGAGTCATATCTATAAAACTGAGTCCAGATCGCCTCTAAGCTACATGATCTAGGGATCAGAAGTGTCATTCTATGCCTATATCTGGTGTCAGATCCAGATGTAAAGACGTACCTATTGTAGAAAGGGTACTTCTTAGTCTTGAGGGCTAGTAAGCAGAACAGTAAAGGATTGTCGAAAATTAGAAGCATTTACCCATAATCATGGTTAGTGCATGACTGCGACGTAAAAGCCAGTGTTATATTGTGTCTTAGGAATGATTATTCCGTTAGCCCGAGGCGGATGGCTCTGTGAGGATCTTTGCATCAACGATTTGTGGGCATCACAATCTCTCGACGCGTCACCGGTTCGTGGATCATCAAGTTCTTTTTCTACTCTCTATTACAGCTGTAGAACACGATGAATTGACGGAAATAATCTAACTTCCTCCTTACTATAAGTATAAGCAGTCTGACCTGCTCCATTACCCCAATATCTTCCCACTAACCTACACTTCTAAAATGGAATCCAGCACGTTGTCTATCACGGCCTCTTCAATCACTTTGGTATTATCTATAGCAGCTGTGATACTTGCCTCATATTCTAAATGGCAGAAATATATAGAGGCGCTGCAATACCATCCTGTTCCCCTCTGGAAAGCTTTTATGGAACTGGTAGCTTATTATGTTACTGCAATTGGATTCAGCATATGCCTGCTCATATACTCTATAATTTGGAATGAGATGTGTATTGAAATAGTCCTCCTTTTCTTCGGGAGATTCTTACTCATGAGTCAGGTAGATATGTGTCTTCCTTCATAGATTTGGACTAAACGGAATTAGGCAACGTTTCTTTGGAAATTTCTTCGAGGGACTTTACCTAGTCCATCCGACATAGAGAGATATCCCCATGATTCATCCCCGTCAAATGCTCAAACGCCTTTCAAATATCTCTCCTGGGTTATTCTTGGTATGTCTGGATGCCGCTTTGCATCGACCATCTTCGTTGTTCAGGAGATCCTTCGGAATCAACACCAAGACACCATATTGAAATTCAGCATGATCTTATTTGCTGGTGAGCATCTTGGCCTCTCTGGTATATACGCATACTTGATTCTGCGCTTTCGAATACCCGGAGCGAGTTTATTAAAACACCATGCGCTTGTACTTGCATTTATGGCTAGCTTTCCTGGAAGCTTTAGTGCTTTTACCCTTTTTTTGGTTGAACCACACTCTCAAATAAGTTGGGTATTGGCTTTGTGGGTGAGCAGTTCCTGAACGTTATTATCTTTCAAGTACTTATGATACGAGATATACTTTGGCACAGCTGCCCTTTGGCTAGTCCGTTCCATAATTTTAGGGTTACAAGAGTTTCTGGATCATCAGCGTCAAAAAAGAAATACTTTAAATGGAGGAACAGGGCGTGTTCTGGCCAATCGGCCAAGAAATTGGGACTTCTATGAATTACATGATATGTAGAAGTATTCTATAAAGAGATATGCCCCTTGTAGCTTTCATGTGAACTCGATTGGGAATAGTTTTGTTTCTTAATTAGGTAGAATAGCACATCGTTACAGTCTCCATCATTAAATAGATACATCAAGCAAAAACATCCACATCTAGCTAGAGGGGTCTTTCCTTTAGCATCTGCTTTTGCAAAGTTATATTTAACTGGTAGTCTCGGGGATGAAGTAGATTTCGGTCAAATTAGTGCACGGATACCGCCTCGCTCTCTCTCCATACCATGAACTCATGTGCTACGAAACAAAATTGTATTAAACTAAAGAAACAAGCATTTATAAAACAAAAACAATACCAAGCAAGACCAGCTAAATTAAAACTTGCAAAACCTTAACCTTATGCATTCTTGTAAATTTTCCAAGCCTCCATCATCTCATGCTTCTCTTGTGCGGTCATCTGTGTGGGCTCTAGGTCCATCATCTCATAATACTCTGCCTTCCAATCCGCCAGTGTTGTCTTTTCAGTCTGGCCACCTTCCTGGGGTGCGTGGAACTGGACTTTTTTCTTCGAGGATGTTGACGAAACACTTCCTTCAGGGGCAGGGGTCCGTGCTCTGGACTCTCTCTCTGGGGTGAGTCCTGGTGTGAATCCTCGGAACGGGGTTGGAGATTGATCTTTGCCCTGTCGCTTACCCGCTCTCCACTTTTCAAAAGCTTCCTCCTGGTTTTGGGCAGCAGCATAAATCCCCTTGTCGCCCTTTTCGAGTCCCCAGATGCGACGGACTGTTTGTCTCGATTCCCAGCTTGTTTTATACTCTCCATCAATCAACCACTTAATTTTCACAACACAATCAACCACGGTCATTATAATGGCTGACCCATCATCGGTTTTTCCTATAATAGGAAGCATCTTCTTAGGTTTAACCAAGTCCACTTCTCTTGGGAAGTCCTTTGGGTACTTTGCTAAGATTCGCTCGTCGACATACCAAGCCACTCCTTGGATAGCCTTCGCATGTGATTTTCCATATATAAACGTCTTGCCATTTTTTTCCTCTCCATATCGGTTCTCCATAAGATTTGGAGCAGCTGGGTCGTCAAATTCGTCCATTTCACTTGCCTTGTGGAGTCTATACTGTGTTGAATTCTTGGGGCCATCTGCCATAACAAATTTCTGATGTTTCCAACGCTTAATTGTGCCTTCCAAGCGAAGGTCCCATATACCAAGTCCGGCCATCTTTCGAGAGAGACTAGGGCTCCATTTATCTTCAGTATCATCATCATCAGAGGATGAGGATGAGTCGCCTTCATTCGCATTTCCACCCATCAGAGAGTCTCCATTTTCAATGGTGGGGAGAGGAGTATCGGTGCCGACAGGTTCAGTCGCGCTCTAATAAATATCAGCAAGAATCCAGTAGTGGAAATTATAGAAAGGAATGACTACATCTCCAACTCCATCAGAACCAGTTACACCGGACCCAGTTGCACCTGATCCAGATGCACCGGAGCCAGATGCGCCGGAGCCAACTACACTAGAGCCAGATGTACCAGATCCAGATGCACCAGATCCGACCGAGACTGTGCTATCGGCAGCAGTTATGCTAGATTTTGTGGCTGCGGAGCCGGATGGTCTATCTGTTGGGTTTTCTACGTTGAAGACTTGGTTCTATCAAAGTTTAGCAAGACCTCACTTGAAGTTTCTAAAAGCTCACCGTCTCCTGAGTTTGAGCATTCTGCTGGCTTTCTTGGTTCGAGTTGTCAACTAGTGAATCCAAAAGATTGTCCACCATTTTGCTTTGCCTCTCCTTTTTTTTATCTTTAGCTTTCTTTGCTGCATCACGCTCCGCTGTAAGCATTTCATTCTCATTCAGCTCGTCTTCTTCTATTTCTTGGGCGAGCGCTTTTGCAATTTCGCTCTCCTTATCGTCTTTGCCGCCATTCGGCTGTTTCTTTATAGAGCTATTCCCAATAACACCATCTCTCTTCGCTCTCTCATTTTGTCGTTGTTGTTTTGATATCTGAGGTGGACCCATGGCGATCGTTGGTTTCGTGAGATTAAGAGGAATTGTGCTTAGAACTGACCTTGATTCTGGGCAAAATCGAGGGTTTTATATTGCGCAGAGATGATGGTTAACTGTTTATGGTCCACCATCCTGCGCCACCCAGAAACGGTCCACCTCAGAGATCGGATGGTGATGATCTAGAGATCACCTCTAGCGACAGTATATAGATGGTGTACGCCATCCGATTCTGGATCTGGGGTCATCCGGTAGGCCACAAACGGAGGGTTTCCATCCAGGGCAGGTATTTGATGGCTTGCATCTATGTAGGAAAAAACCACCAAATTCTTGATGGCTGCTAACAGTAGATCTAGCCAGGTAAGTCTTTGTCAAGCATGCGATTAAGATCTTGACTTCTCACACGTACATATCGACATTAGTGTTGAGGCTTCAGTTTCTCAAATCACATAGGCAAAGCAAATATGCGACTTGGTTAGAATGCTGCCGTATCTGGGAGACGACAAAATGAGGTTCCTCCTTGCCACGATCAGGATATCTATCCTGGTTGTGTCTTCGTTGAGAATGGTCGAAACATCACATCAGCGCTATTGTAGGTAATCTAGAGTAATTAAATGCCGCGGAATTTACATCTGCTAACACACTACCTCAGTTTCCCATCGCAGACGATTACACATAGCCTTGGAATCAGGGAATCAGATTACACGCTCACGGTCGAAATTCCATCTATACTTCCTTCTAGCCTAGTTATCGATACAAGTCGGTTTTCATCAAGCATCGCGTCCACCACCAGACCTTCAAGCTCGAGTTCCAGCTTTGCAACCCGCACCACTCTCCCGATGCTAGCTGCCATTGCAGCACCAGTGGCCATATTTCTACCTCAGATAAATGCGTGATAAGAACCCTAGAAATCCAGGGGGCCTTTATTTCGGTTAACTAGATTAATTAGTAAAAGTATAAAAAATATCCCACCGGAATGAAATAAATTACTATTTGGAAGTGATGCATGTAACTCCTCTATTCTACAAACAGATCTCGTCTTATGGCAGTTCAGTGGCACATACTATCCTTGCATTCTCATTCATATTTGCCGCGCCTTAGTTATTTCTCGTGCACATACCCTAACCCAGCCCTAGGGGATTATTCTTGTCAAAAGTTACCATTCATCTAATTGATTTTACAATACATGAATGCAAACACCATTCAACCGATAGCAAATTTCTTGCTCCCTCTTAACATCGCCGGAAACGTAAGTCTAGCTGCGGTACTATTGGGGCCTTGATACCAAGCGTAGAAAGAGCAGAATCCCTGCTGAATGCAACTGGAGGAGACCCAACACTTTTTTTTGGCGGAGATGTAGGTTCAAAGTCCGCCGCAGTTTTTGCTATAGTCTTACTACGATCCTGAAAATTATCAGACTTAACGTAAAGTGTTTTTAGAAACTATGTTACATACTGTTTCTGCTAGACATGGCCAGAGTGAAAGGTCCGTATCAGTGTTTGTGAAGGTGTAGCATTTGCCGTGTCTCTTTATCAAGATATACATCTCGGCATCGGACTTGATCCCTATTTTGTATCCTCTCCTAAAAAAACTTTTCCTGTTCTTTCGAAATTGCTCTGCCTTGTTCCTTTTATCCATGATAACAATAATCTTCCACGAACTCGTGTGCTGATAATTAGCACCCATCACTTGTTATATGATTATTATCTAGAAGATTGTGTTTGCTCTTGCTCATTAATAATCTCGTCGGATAACCACTATGATGGATGATCGCTCTTGTTTAGGAGTGAGTCACCCTCCTTAGATGATAGATCATCTTTTAAAGCCCTCAATAACGAGATGGCTACAATATGCATACAGACTAGTAGGAATTCCAATTTTTGAATTTGGTATCTTACAACTACCATTATTTTTACTGAAGGCTGCGTTACTCTCTTCAATCCTACACAATCATGTCCTTCACATCATTTTCACACTGGCTAGTCTCCTGGATGGTCTCTAAGCTCGGTGGCATGAATGCACCATCGTGGTATTCATTGATTTCTAGCTTCATCTTTATATCATGGTTATTGTGCTATGGTATCTATCGTGTTCTCAGCTCTAAGTGGCCGCTGACAAGATCCTTCGTCGTGAGACACCTCATCTATCCTCACATCTGCCCTCGGATTCCTTTCGTGGGGACGGCCACAAGATTTCAAGTCTTACTGGTAGTTCTCTACCTCCTCGCAAACACTCTCATCGTCATCATCGGACCAAGAGCTGAGATAAGCTCTCGTGCAGCCACCATGTCAATCGCAAACCTGATTCCGCTCCTGTGTGGCCCGCGGCTGAGTCTTGTGACGAGGTTGCTTGGAATATCCCTTCGTGAAAGCATCGGTTCTCATCAGTGGTTTGGAAGGACCGTTATTGCACAGATGCTAGTGCACACCATCGTCTTGATAACAAGAAGTGATCCGTTTGAATGGACGATGGATAATATCACTGGCGTTGTGGTACGTTCTGGTTCTCCTCAAGTGAGATGCCAGCTAATGTGTAATAATAGGCAAGCTCTGCCTTGGGACTCATATTCCTCCTCTCGATTCACTTCGTCAGACGCACGCTGTACGAATGGTTCCTGAACTCACATTTGCTCTTTTCTGTAGTGGGTTTAATAGCTATTTGGCGCCACGCTTCTTTGAAAAAGCCAGCAGAATTGTTCTTGAGGATCGGGATGTATCTGTGGGCGACAATGACAGCCATTCATTGGATCTTCTTTGCATTTAGGAACTTTATCTTCGGTAGACCATTTGCAACAGCAGTGGTGACACGGCTTTCGAACAGCTTATCTAGTCGGTCACCTGTTGAACTATCAAATGTATTACAGGTAGATATTACTGTCCCAAGACCGTGGCAAGTTCAGGCTGGTCAGTCCATCTTCCTCTCAATTCCCAAACTCGGGATCTTTACTGGATTACGAGGTCACCCATTTATGATATCATGGTGGGAGCGAGACCAAAATGGCTTGACAATATCTCTCTTGGTAAAATCCAGGGCGGGTTTCACTGCAGAGCTAGACAGGCACACGAACAAGAATCTCATGGCGTTTATCGATGGACCGTATGGCACACGACATGACTTTGGTGAATACGGAACGGTGATTATGTTTGCTTCGGGAATTGGTATTGCCGGTCATATACCATATATCAAAGATTTGATTAGTGGATATAATAACTGTGCGGTGAAGACGCGTCGCATCCGACTTATCTGGGAGATAAAGGAACAATGTGAGTGGTGGAGAAATAAGCTAGATTAAAAAGCTAGATTTTGACCGATCTTAGGTCAAGAGCTGTGGGTCAAACACTGGATGGATGAGCTCTTGGATAATGACACAGGATATGTACAATTTCCCTTGTCCAGTTACATGATGTCGCTAACCCCTTGTTGATCCTCGAGATTTCAATCCATGTACAGGATTATGGGAAAGAAGACTTGGAGTACGGTAGCCACTCTAGGATTAGAGAGACATGCACCCCACCAGACGTGGTAGGGATACTTGAGGCTGAATTCAAATCCCAGAGAGGGAGAATCATGGTATCCCGTAAGAACTGCCTTCCGGGTGCAAATCCACTCCACTGATATACTAACCACTGTGTAATCTTAAAAGTTTGCGCAGACGAGATAATCTCCGACAAAGCCCGTATGCATATACAGCGGAGGAGGGATAAGTGGGTACGGCTGGTTGAGTTGGACTTTCAACCATCCTCAGCGGAGAGGGTTAGTCTGTTTTCTTCGAACATGGACTTCCAGTGTAGGGGATGATCTCACTCGAGAATTGGGTAATCGGTCTTCTCAAATAGGAAGTTCCAACCTAGATCGAGATCTGGAGAGAGGGGCTGGCGAGATTAGCTTAACTCTAAAATAACAAATGCAAAACATCGGTTGACCTTGGGATTTACACCGTTGGAGAACACAAGCCATTGACCGTGCACAGGCTGGCGTGACCGTTGCTAGCTAAATCCCCGATAAACAAAAAGTAATGACTCAAGATGAAAATTTTCCTCGGCCCGAGTAGTCATTTCTGGTAGGAGGAAATTCACTGTAGATTAAGACAGAGAGTGGCGAAAGTCCCGACTTCTTCTACCGATCCACTGTCCAGAGCCTTCTCCATAAACTTTCATTGGACAAATTACGAAGTGATGGTGCCGCAGTTGGCCGAAGACGTTTGGGGCCGAGCCGAAGTAAAGTGATTGGGGCATTTACGTTAGCTTGAGGTATGACCGTTCCGAATCTCAGGAACTTCGGCACCACCCTTTTCGGATGAACCCCTACTGATGATCCCTTTCAGAAGGTCCACTACTGATGATCCATTTAAATAGCTTGTTGGAGATGATCAACTTTGGATGGCTCTGCACGGACCATCCACCGCCGTAATGCATGGTGTTAAGTGTAAAGGTGCAAAGGAAGTTGTACAAGGAACCACTGAATTGGTATTGAAGCGCTTGATTATTCTATAGTCATAACTAGAGCTGTATATACACGAATTGAGCGTATAGCGACCGTAACTTACATGCCGATTACCTCTCCCGTACCTACGTGTACAGGCGGTAAGGTGGCACAAGTTGCACAATATCTTAACACATGGGCTTGAAGTTGCCTCGGGTCTCACGGAAGACTATGTCTCAGTAGTACCAAACTTCAAGCTTTCTTGTTTCCACAGTTTACGACTGTGGCGGGAAAAGACCTTAACGCATATGTAGCCTGTTCAAAACTTCCTATGCGAACTATGTGCTTCAATTCAGATTACAAATCCATTAAATCGTAAACGCTTCCACTTATCACATACCCGCGGCCACACGAGAACCCGGCCTCTACTAACATCGCCACGTCTTCAGATAAATGCAGGAACGTGGTATTGCTATTCCTATGCAATCCGCGAGCCATCGATTAAACTTTAATACTCTTTGGAACAGTTCGCCGAGGTTGTAGACTAGCTACCGAAGGCGATGTATAAGAGACACAAGATTCAGCCGCTGCAGCAAGCAGTTTCCAGAATGAAGCTCAATCAATAGAGAAAAAGGATTAGGCATGCATAGCTCAATCTCGATTTACGTTCAGTCCACGTTCAATCCTATTCTCCAAATGTGAATTCCCGAAGCTCCTTGCCCTCGTTAGACCCACACTTCCCTTTCGATCTCTTTTCCATTATATTTCATACCCCAAAATTCCATCCAAACCTTCTCTGCCTTGGTCTCACACCGCACCGATTCCTGGAGGCCGCGGTGAAGTTGCATCATGATGTCATGCAAGCAATCCGGGTTCTGGTCAAGGCTAAGTGCCAAAAAAAGCTGTTGATAGACATCGTAGCCTGTTTCACGAAGCCTGTACAGATTCTCGAAGCTTTGGCGGTAGAACTGGGTCTCTTGACGCAGATACCCCAGATCCCTGGTGAGCTCTTCGACTCTGGCAGATAGATTCGGGCACTCATTCTGTTTTGTAAGTTGAACCCGATGTCGAGAGTATTCAAGCACTGATGCTGATCCGTTCCTGAGATGAATTTGGTGATCAATCCTATTTACTTCTGGTGGCTCTGCACGTGGTGGGAGACGGAGAGAATTTCTGGGGAAATTTCGTAGAGCTGATGGCAAAGGCATTCAGAGTGGTTGTTGTCAATGATTATACAATAGAAATGGAATGTGGCGTGACGTGGAAGACAATTGTTTGACCGGTTACTATATACTAGTTCTTATGAAGGGTGGTGAGAGAGCTTTTTGACTCAACAGCCTTGATATTGATGGCCTATCAAGAAGTGATGGTCCTCATCAAACTTATGATAGGCCATTCAAAAGTTGATGTTAGATCTCGTTAACCATGCGTTATTAGCGGAGGATCAAAACAGACGTGAAGATCGTTTTATAGAGGCCCAATTGGATTTTGATAGAAATTCTTGTGGTCTGCGTTTACGTTCCTATAGAAGGATAATCATATTTTTAGGTTTCATTTCTGATTTTAATCTAAGTAAGATAAGTATAATGATGCCATGTTCCGAAGGAAGCTCTCTAGAGATATAAAAACTAGCTTCCTATTTCATGAAATCAAGTCAATATCTAATACCACTAAAGTAATCACCAACTTCGACACTTCTTAACCTAGGCGATGTCCCGTAGCTATTGGATGAAGCTTTGCTCTTTTTTCCACCCCACCGACCTCGGCTTAATTCCCCCTGCAACTCTCAACACCTTCGCTAGTTGAAGTGGATGAAATAACGCTGGAGGTACTTGGCTGGGTCTCGATCGATTGAAGGGGCACGGCAGGAGCAATTGAACAAAACCTGCGGGCGGGCCCACCCGGAGGATTTGTAGCCCGATGAGTTGCCTGCTGTCTGTTGTCCACGCCTGAGAGTTGCGGTTCAGGCAGACTTTCGATCAAATTTCGTGGCTGATTAGAGGAAAAGCGTTCTATCGGTCTCTCTTTCCTCATAGGAGCCTCTGTCGATGCTGTTGACTGCAGGACTTCCTGAACGATGCCAGATTGTGAACTTGCTTGCATAATGGCGACCTGACTACTGAGACTATCTGCAATCTCACCACTTCGTATTGCCTCTCTAAATACTCGCTCTAAGAGTTCGGTTGTATCCTGGTGACTATTACGCTCGATGGTAAGTTCTTCTCGAAGTGCTCGATGTTCCAGACGCTCTTCGTTAAGCATTTCCCAGCTGGCAATAAGGGAAGCCTCGCACTGCCTAAGGGCACTGTTGGCTTCATGTAGATCACTCTCCAGTCTCCGGGCGTGCTCATTTGCTGAATCCACTCTAAGATAGAAGTCATGCAAGAAATTCCACGTGGATCTTTCATGACATATTTCACATTGAGTGATGGCCATGATAGTCTATAAATCTTAGCAACTTTCTTCCCTGCGAGTGTGAACTTACTGGAAGGTCTGGTTGAGACATTGAAAAACATGCTGAGTAAAGCAACCCTCCCAGTTGTGGAATGGCCAGATTAACTTTACTTATATGCGATGTGGAATGAAAGTGATGGATAAACCTTACCAAACCGAGGCCAACTCAAAATTGAGAGGCAATCTCGGTGGCCCTCTTAAATAGTATGGCAGTGTAATTAATGAATTGTTCGTATCATCTAGTGGGGCTATTGATAATGCTTAAAAAAGGATGATCATAATCACAACGTAATATCACTATGCAGCATCAGAGAGGATTCTAATATGAACTTCATTGAGAGTTGATATCCATCTCGAATATATATCAACAGATGAACATCACATCATCGAATATACTATAGAGTGAGATTATAGATTGTCATATCTCGAGATACCTCTGAATGTGTGATTGACAGCCTTTATTTCATTGTTGAATGTAGTTTAGATAGTTCTTCAATGCCGCTCTGTCCTCCTCCGCACATCTCAGCCTAGAAATATCCACCTCATCTGCTATCACTAGCCATTTGGTGGTCACAGGGACATCATTAGGATGTCCCGGCGACAGAGCGCGAGCGGCATGTCGTCGTGCTTCTGCGATTAAGGGATGAAGAGGAATAAAGATTCCCAGCTCCGGCATGATCCAACTGTATCGCATCTAAGACGATCAGTTAGATTAGCAGAGTATTGATAAGGTACTAACAACCTACACTGAAGGATTGATCTTTCATAAATTCATCGTCGCCTTTCTAATCTTAGTATAACAGACGCAGGAGAACCAATTTACCTACCTCTCTCCACAGGCAGATCCAATTTTCTTAATTTGGCCCTGACTGCATGTTTGCTGCGACTTTGATGATTCCTTTTGTTGAAAGCCACAAAAATCTGGTGGAGTTTCGCTGTCCGCATCTCAGAATATACTTGGCTTAACAGTGATAACTCCGAATCTTCCCATGCGTATCGATGTGCAGACATGTTTGACCCACGATGGTTTTGATGAGTAACTGACTTTAGTGATTCTTCAAAAGATCACAATTGTAGAAACCACAGACCAGGAAATCGCCGACTATAGATGCCGAGAATCAACTATGCTGGGAGTTCGTCTGGTTACCGGATACTGAATATCTGTCTTCACATCTACTATTTGGTGCAGAACCTTTAGCAAAATTCACTACCATGAGCAGTATGGATTTGCTGGAGCCAACAGCTCCACAAAGAGGCCGGATTGACCTGAAATGTTCCAGTTCTCGTCCGATGCCGCACCCCGTGGGAGAATGTCGATTTAGCCAGACCACCGATCAGACCCGCTTTACTCACAGATACCAGCAAAACTAGGATGGTCTTCCGATGATCGTTGGATCATCTCCAGGCGGATTCGGATTGCGTAATTGACCGCCAACAAACGGTACGCTACACAGGGGTTGCTATGGCATGTGAGTAATGGAGATTAACCCTGGTCAGTTATCGTATGGCAGACCCTCAACGGAGATGATCCTCTAGATTATCTTGTAGAGGAACAAGATATTCTCTATGTGACTCTCTTAAGTTTAATATGAAGGGTATGTATATCTACAATCCCGAGTTCGCGATTGACTTATGATATTCGCATCTTTCAATATGGCGAATTCCACAAACAGCACTGCTTGGGATGATATCATCCAGAACCTAATCCCTCCTTCTCAAGTTCTTCGACCCCCTTTTTCGTCAGATTTTCAATCGTCCTTGGATCATATGTCCTTCTCGGATGCCGTAGACTGGTTTCCAAGCCCCGAGAATAACATAACAAATATGGCGGTAGCAGCGGATAGCTCTCGACGTCGCCCAAGCATTCCAAAGTCCCCATCCAAAGCGCCCAACGACTCTCTTTTGAGTCATCGACGCAGTGGTCAAGCTTATATATCGCGTGCGGAATTTTTGAGTACTGTTCGAAGTATCGTGGATAAGTTGAATACACTTCAAGAGAGGTGAGTTGTGAGGACCGTGTTTGGAAGACCCTCGCTAATCAACGATCAGTCTTCGAGATGTGCAAATGTAATATATCCCCTCCTAGCTCAAACGATCATCTAACATTACTCAGGAAGCTGCAGACAGTAACAAGCAACCACAAAGAGCTTTCCTTTTGGACAGTTGATATGAATAGCGCCATCACAGATCTTGCACAGCAAGTTGTGGAAAAAATGGGAGTCAATATTACGGAAGATGATGAATGGCAAATGCCTGAGGAAGAACAGTCCAACTCTTGAATATGTGAGGGCATAACTTTGGGATGTACATAGTTTGTGGAAATAAATCAGATCAATTTGGGCTTCTTCTAATCATAATCTCACTCTCATATTCCCTCACCGTAAGACTACACAATGCAGCCTTGATAGGCATGAGCTTGACACATAATAGCTTCGTTTAACCCAGGCGAACTTTAGACTAACTAGAAACCATGCTTAGATGGGGCAATTGCGGTAATCCTGTCTCATACTATCAAGTGCCAAGAAAGATCAACGATGACAAAAATCAGAAGATGAACGGCCAGCAGGAACTGGTGGGCTGGTGGTGACTCAGGAAAACTAGCGTTCGCGTCTAGGCTAGTCTGCTTGAATACTTAAATATATTTATATCAAGAGGAACTGGCCTACATTACTGCAATAGTCATCTATCTTTTCCACCCATATTTACAATGCTTTGGACTACGATCATCACATTATTGCTTGCGGCGTGCAAGCCGGTGTCTAGTTATGACAGCCGTAGTTACAGCGAAGCCTCTGTAGCATCTACTCCGACCGCGGCTTCGTCCTCGGATTTAACAGCGGCAATGAATAAACCGATCACAGTTATCTCAATAATCACTGTATCAAAACGCGGGGAAGCTTGCTGGACATCTATGTCTAGTTTGATAACTCCTTCATCTCCATCATCAAGCTCAACAATTTCAACTTATACTTCTCTTTCCTCTTCGGCCACATTGTCCAATATATCAACTCCTATTTCGCCACAAGCATCGCCAATAGCCTCTACATCATCTCAAACAATTCCTGTGTCCTTTTCTACAATATTATCCAGTTCAACATCTTCAAGTGCATCATCTAACTCAGCTATGTCTGCATCTCTGCCAACCTCATCACCCAGCTTGGTTCTTTCTACGACTTCTTCTTCTTCAGATATAGCAACACCTTCATCTAGCCCCGACTGCATTATTAGCGGGCACTGCAATACCTATAAGCTCCTTGCATGCCCTGACGGAAATTGTTTCTGTGGACAAGATATCAATAACTCCCCAACTTGTTTTCAAGAGGAGTACTGTGACAATACAACAAAATGCTCGAGCGACGATGATTGTGCCGAAAATGAAGCATGTGGGGTGAATGATTGCTGTGATGGTGGTGCTGGGCGTTGTCTTCGCCTCGCTGTTGGGTGTCTGAATAGTCCAGCTGCTACGAGGCCATATTGGGTGCCATACTGATAAACCAAAAAAGAGGAGTACGACGGAAAATGCGAAAGGTATAACCTGGATGCTTTTCATATGGACAAAACAGATTGACTGTCAAGGGAATGGTATTGGAAAGTCAAGAAAATTAGGTGCATCTATGCTTACGACTAGATCAGTCAGTTTGACCATATTGCCAAAGCTGTCCGATTACCTTCTCCACAATTTCGCACCGAAGCAACACCTGATTCCAAAGCTGGCATCTATTCTAGAATACTGTTTCTTTTCATAAATCGTACTGTAGAAGTCTTCTAGGAAAAGTTTTCGGCTTTCATATTCCACAATTGATTTTTCATTACGTGATTTCTAATGTTGACCAACATGTGCACTCTACCTGTTAGAATTGCGACTAGAGGTTTTAACACGTAATTGATTATATATCAACGTCAATAGAGAATGAATTGAGGCAGTTGAGATATATACATATTTTCTTCATTTTTTACCCGCTTGCGCTATTCTCCTACTATATTATCACCATAATTCTACCTACTTAACTCACGCAGCTTGTCGTCTTGCCATCATAATAGCATCATAGCTGATAGGCTCTGCTTCCTGAATCACAGCAATAGCTCGATGCTGGCCCTCCGTCATTGGATTCTGCCGCTTCTTCCAAAGGCAACATTTTAGAGTCATGGACGCTAGCCTCATACCCTTGAACTATGTGCTAAGATCACAGATGTGGTGTCGTCTATTTCCGGAGGTGGTCCTTGCGCTAATAATATTAGGTAGGTGCTAATTGCCACGTGGGCCTTAACGGTCGCAAGGGCGATAATTGTTAGGTTGATCATAAGGCGATGATCACGGTGGATCAGGGGTGGGATGAAGATCATCTCGGATGATCAGGGTTAGACGATGATTGGTGTGAGATCACAATGATGGTGTAGGACTACGTATATTCCACAATCTAATGTAAGATTCATCGGTCTTTTGGAAGGCTAACACATTGACTGGAGTCCATTACAGAATTAATTTAATCAAAAAATACATATGATTAAATATTACGATTCAAAACCCTTGTCTCCTAAGATTATTACTTGTAAAGGAAAGCATATTTCTTATAACCTGCCCTAAAAGCCATAATTACTAAATTTAACAGCTTTTGTTTTCGCTTACAAATATTCGTGAGATCTGGTTGGCCACAGTAATTAAGACGAGTTTGCAAAGATAAAATTTAGTAACAAAGAGATGCAGCTTCATTTGTTTTAAATGACTATTAATTTGATATCAATTCTTAACTACTGACTATGGCTAACCAGAATCTGGTATCAGAAGATCTACTAGAGTACGAGTATACTCCTCTTAAAACCCCCCGCTCAATAAGGCTGGTCTTCTTACACCCTGACAACTCATACGAATCTCCCCTCCGTATCAACTTCTACGACACTTCACTCGACACCGATGTCCAGTATCTCGCAGTATCATATACCTGGGCTACAGAGAAGGGTGATTGTTCTTTATCTAGGTCCGTGGAATGTGGCTCAAGTGGCCAGTACATCAAGATTACCCAAAATTGCGATGCGGGACTTCGGAGAATAAGGGCACAGAGCGGCAGTCAAGGCAATATTCTTTGGGTCGATGCAATTTGTATCAACCAGAACAATATCGAAGAGAAAAATATTCAAGTTCCGTTGATGAGACAAATTTTTTTAAAGGCGCAGAAGGTTGCGCTATGGATTGGCGAAGCATCTTCTATTCTTGACCCAGAAACGACTCGCCCAATCACAGATTTAGGCATCGAATTCATCAATGAATTTGCGCAAGAAATCTTGGATAGAAGACAAACCGGTCAAAGCCTCAAAGAAGGAAAATGTTACCATGCCGTTCTTAAAGAGATGCAGGCCATTCGCCATGGTGGGGTATATTCAGCTCCAGTGGAGGGCCTATGGGAGATTTTGCACCGCGAATGGTGGAAGCGTGCCTGGGTGGTTCAAGAAGTTGCTATTGCGCGTTTGCCGGTTCTCATGTGTGGAGAATGCATGGTATCTTTTGATACTGTCGAGACTGTTATTGGTGCACTTGCGAAAGACTTGCCAGATCTGTCTCCAGAAGAACACGAGTCCAATGCTGAGTTCATAACAACGGCCTTTACATACTTTGTCATGAGAGATTATGCCAAAAGAGTAGAGCTTCAACCAAAAGTCGACTTCCCTACGACGAATATACTGCCAGGTCATAGGGCGTTCCATATTCTTACGAACACGCAAAATGTTCGCAGCAGTGATCCTCGAGATAAAGTATATGGTATATTAGGCTTCTTCGGAGATCCTAAATCTGACCCTGAGAATATCCTCCCCCTTCCAGATTACAACAAGCCAACAGCAGAAGTGTATGCTGATGTTACTCGAGCAATAATTACCAGCACCAAATCGCTGAATGTAATGTCTCATTGTTATGGGAAGATAAGGGCAAATCCTGGCTTACCATCTTGGGCAAAATCTTGGGATCACACCCCCTTGAGTGGATTTTCTGAGGATACTTCTAATGCTTCGAATGATTTGCCCGTTGTATATGAGGATTGTGGTGATTCATTTTCTCTGAAGCTGAAGGGGAAGAGGTTCGATATTATCACAGATATCGCGCCGTTTCCAGACTCGGGAACATTCGAATATAACGATCTAGAGGTTGTCCGTTTATGGCACCAATGGGTTGAATTTGTCTTCTTTAGAAAATCATATCCAACCGGTGAGGAGATGCTAAATGTACTCTTCCAGACATTATGCTGGTCAAGTAACATAATACAAAAGCGTCTAACACCAGGCGAATACCGAGAAGGCTTCAGTGCTCTGCTTCAGGTTTTAACATCGAGCGAGATTATAGAGAAAAGAGTAGAAGACCTTTTTAGTAATAATTTGACTAAGCCATATTGTCAGAGAGCTAAACGAGTCACCTTGGGAAGACTTCTTAGCAGGACTTCAAAGTTGTATCTAGCTTTTGTTCCATTCTCAACGTTACCCGGTGATCAGGTCGTTATTTTTAGTGGCGGAAGGGTACCGTTTGTTCTTCGGAGTACTGATAATATGTTCCAGCTCCTTGGGCCCTGCTATATACACGGTATCATGGATGGAGAGGCGTTTCCAAAGGATCAGAGGCAATGTGAAGACTTAGAATGGTTTACACTACATTAAATTAAGTAAAAGCAAAGCTTTAAATTTTCTATTGTTAATTCTTAAAAGTATTTCTTGTGTTATAATAATCTCACTTTTACTTACTTTTTGCTTGTTTTTTATGACATATTTAGCAGAAATTGCCCATAATCTTTACTTATATAAACACTCCTCATATTCAAGACTCTCGAGACTCAAACAGCCTACAGATAGCCATGCCCAGCTCTCGAGATCGTCGTTAGGCTTCAAATAGACGAAACCGGAAGACTTAACAATCCATATGATAGATCGGTCTTGAGATCCAAATTTACTATGACAGATTTCTTTGCCTGGCTTGCAAGCTAAACAAGCCGTAGTGGTGACAAAAGACCGCCATGCTTGAGATTCGCGCTTAGATATGCCATATTAGCCCCGGCTTAGAGTACGTAACGTACGTCGTTAACCATTTTAGCGCCTATGATTTTGCGCACTTCCCAGGATTTATCTTTGTTTATAAGCTGCGCTGGTAGTGCAGGGTTTGATTCCGACAATATACCATTTCTAATACTAGCGCATTCCATATTAACAGAGTTGTTGAGGGTGAGCTCCTTGCCGGTTTCGAGGGACAGTGAAGGATCCTCAGATCCTTTCATTTTGCCGGAGGGGGAATAACTTTCGTGACTTGCACAAATATCAAGTGGAAAAATATGACATAGAATACAAACTATTAGAAATCGAATTTGTTAAACATTAATTGATGATTTAAATCATGTATTATTCATCATGTACAATCACGTGAATTGAAAAGTTGCGCCTGAGGATAAAAGAAGATATGCAGCGACGTTAGTCGCTAGTCACGTTTATGCACTGAGAATATGCTCGGTTATCCTTTCAGACAAAATCGCGTTTTGCCTATGTGGAAAAGAGACCTTGGAGAGAAGGCAATGTGAGTTAGATAACTGCAAATACTAGCAGTACATAAATTTTCATACTGACATCAAGCTATAGTTTCTCAACACTAAGACTACAGACTTGCTTCAACTTCTGCGGCTTCACCTTTCACCCCATTTTCTCCTGGCTGTACGATTCCTGCTGCAAACTCGACAAGCTATTGATGACCGACGCTGATAATCCTTATCCTCCTCATGAAAGTCTAGAGGACATAACAAATATCGATGGGATTCTGCAAGAGCTCGGGAAATGGTTGCAGAAAGCTATGTTCCGGGATGGAAAGAGGAAGAGGACGGAGAATTGCGTAGATCCGGGGATGCCTGATGCCGCGAAATCTCTCCTTGATGCATTAGGTTACAAGGAGGTAACTATCATCAATTATAGAGCTTCTGTTCAGGCTAACCAGAAGTAAGACGAATTCTGGATGCAAAAGATATAATGTGCTAAGAATCCGTGGCTCAACTTCAATATCCATCAGTTTAGCAGATATAATTCGTATACAAACTTGGGGATTGGATCCATTGTTGAATGGACAATTGTTAAATTGCAAAGAGATAATACACATCACGAATGAGGTGGAAGTGAAAGTCGAGGATCGATCAATTCTAGATCTCCTGATTATTGCTGACGATGGGTAGGTATGGATAGTATTCATTAAAGAGATCATCGAAATTTGATTCGATAAGACATTCACCATAATCATCTGAACGGTTTATGTAAGAGGTGGTGATTCCCTGATCTTTTGCATTCTTAGTGTTTTTCCAGAGAGTAAGTCAGGGTCTCCTTACGTTGGTTGTCCTCGAAACTGCCATCCAACATATCGCCAGGTGCGAATGACTCTCCGTTGTGTTCAATTTCCAATGTCTTCTGATATTCTTGTATGCTTGATTTTGCGGCCACTTCGGTGATGGGATATCCTTTTGTCTGGTCGAGCAACGTTTCGGCTTTTGAAGAGGTGCAAAGGCTCAAGGATAATGAATCAAACACGTTTGGGAGTGATCCTGAGTATCCAAGGGCACAGCAAACTATTTCATACCTTGTTGTCTTTGTAAGCAAATTGTGATCGCTCCCTGGTTTCTGAAACCTACTTCACATAGCCCTTAACCACAACAATCACAGTCTCCACCACGCAAGGGAGCCTCGTGAATTCCGCCAGATCTTTCCAGTATACTTCGGAGCTAAGAGCTGAGACGAATTCGCCAACACCGGCAGGAAAAACAGGCTGAAACAAATCCCGCAACGGTCTCTCGCTCCCGCTTTCAACTGTTTAGACATCTCAGCAGATTGCTTAGTTACAAGTGCTATAGCATACCTAAAATAAGATAAAGCATCAACTCTCTGCCTTTCCAGCCGGCCAGATTTGCCTCTGTCCAACACCAGAAGCGGGCAAGGTTACGACACCGTCCTAGCCAATCTTTCCCTCCTTGAACAAGTGGGTCCATCCATACATTGACCTCCTGCCGTTAATGATGTACTCTAATAGATTGACAATTTCACTTACCTGGTCATCATCTGCCTCACCAACTACCATTGCCACCTCAATTAAAGCGTATGCAATCAATCGTGAGAGAAATTTTATTCGTTGAGATGTTTCAGGTGGATTCTTGGGAGCATCTGCATTCGCAAGAATCTTGGCAGCCTTTGCAAGAATGGGAGGCATTCCCTCACTATTCTTTGGTGTCGATAGCTGGTTGTCTTCGATGGCTGTCGGAAGGATGTCTTGTAGGGTTATCGAAAGGATTTCTTGCAAGTTCTTGGGGGTTAAATTATATTCCTGAATTTTCATCCGCCACTCAGTTGCCTTTGGCACAGGATTAATAATTAACTCGAGACGTTGCTTTATATCTTGCACCTTCTTCAGGTCAAGCAGAGCACGAGAAACCAACTTAGCTGTAAGGATATAAGGATCCCAGCAACTCATCTGTGAAGAGTGACTCTCTGAGTCTTTTAACCTGGGAACTCTATCATACATCAACTCGCCTTTGCTAATCGCTGAACGATACCCCCGTTGAACGATTTCGATGGAAATATTTCCTTTCCAAGACTTGAATTTAAGAGTATTTGTGCTTGGGACCTTGTGATTATGGGTGAGTTTCTGTCGCTTTTGGGATCGCTTTGCAATATTGTTAACCGAGGGCGTTAGGAGATTCGAAATGGCTTCACGGTCCAATCCTTCGGAAACCTCTACTCTGCAAAACAGTCAGTTTTTGATTTTTGAGAATACCTCAATAACTTACTCTGTTTTCCAAAAATTTGAATTTGTACCCAGCATCTTTGAAGAGGTAATTGTCATATCTGGTGAGCTTCAGCAATAATTAATTGCTTCGAATACGATATTTTCTTCACTGATGCATTATCGGCAACTGAACAGCCTATTTTATATTCATGATAGGTGAAATTACAACACTGGCGAAATGGTTTAAAAGAAGACTAATGCACTGGACACCGTTGAGAGTCCTAGAGAATCGAATGACGGTATCTTTATAAGGATGAAGAGAATACTGAATGCCATCTAAACAGATATCAACATTGTATTCGATAAATGATTGAGATGTTATCCGTGCTGGATCTTATTGAAAAGAAGTCATAGAGCACGGGTGGTAGGGGGGAAAAGTTCGGGACCATTGCCTAATTTGGGGTTCGATCTTGCCCCAAGATCGAACCCCAAATTCAGTAAGCGCCTTTTCCACATCAAATCTTGTCCCCCTCACAGCGTTTACACCTTCTAGGCTTTTCAAGTAGCCCATGTCCAAGGGGTTGCGTACTTCATGCGAGATTTCTTAAATTACGAATCATACATGTCACCCTGGTTTAAGGCATTATTAGTTCGCACCATTTGCCTTCTTTGCGCCTAAGTTTCTCGTCTTTGCGAATTCAATCATAGGCATTCTCCCATAGGCTAGAACACGGAACTAAATTCCATATCCATATCATGTGCCTTTGCTCAGAAGTGGTGTATCAATGCCAACACCGCGGATATAAAATTGAAGGATGGTGTGAGAACTATGAATTTAGTTTCAAACGATGCACGAGGCACATCAAAAACAGATGCTGCTGATCGCACAGACGCGATTTGACCAGTTTTGATCGCGTTTATGGCAAGAAGGATCCTTCCTTCCTGTTCAACAGGTGGGTTTTTTGGCATTGGAACGCGTTTTGGTTGAAAAATAATTAATTGAATTCAGAGGTGTTGGTGGAATTGAAGGTTTGGTGGGGAGGTGGCGGGAAAGACAGGGAATTACGTTAATGCGTGTTGGGGAATTATGTAAAGGTAATTGGTATGTGCGCGTTGTTATAGCAATCGCGAGGCCTAAGGCCTCGAGACTCTTAACGGGGTCATCCCGTGACACATACTTTCCTTTGAATATAATCAAAGGTGGCAAAATCCATCCACAAGCATTTATAGCTTCAACAGCTGTAATCCATTCTCTGTTTCCTGGTTCTAAAAGTGGAGGTTTACCAAAACAATCAGAGGAAGTAACCACTTTAGTTGTAGCAATTGTGCTCATAGCAAAGCCAGTTTCATCAAAGTTATAGATATCCTCATCTAAAATCCTATATTGTGCTTTTATTTTTACTACTTTGTTAAACCACTCTTGTATGACTTTGGGGTCTTCACATTTGGCTCGTTGATAGTTGTATTTGCGTATATAATTGGTTTTTAGATCAGGATGACGTTTCAAATAATCACCAAACCAGTTTTTGCCTACAGGAGGAGGAGAGGTAGTTTCACCACGCTCAGCAATCAATATATTAGCCATAGAGCTCACATCTGAAGGCCTAGGAGGCAATCCTCTTTTCCCCATAGAAATTATCCATTTTTTAAGCGACTCCTCCTCCAATTGGGTCATTCTGAAGGCTTTGGTGTAAGTGGTGAATTGTTGAATCCGGCCATGGTAACGCGCATCCAATGTAGCACGAGGCACATCAAAAGCACGTGCTGCAGCTCGAACAGATGTAATTTGATTGGTTTTTAACGCGTTTATAGCTGTGGATTATTTGTTTTTGGCATTAGGACGCGTTTTGGTTGAGAAACAATTAATTAAAGATGATGGTGTTGATGGGATTGATGGTTTGGTGGGGAAGTGGCTCGTAGACCGGGTGGCCCGGTGGACCGGGAATTACGTTAATAAGGAACGTCTTGATTACATGGTCAGGAGAGAAACAAAGTTTCTAGAATGTTCTAGCCCAAATACTCTACTTGTCCTTTGAAATCACTTAGCAGTAGTACTTTAGTAACTTAACAATTCGTAATGGTAAATTTCGGGGGCGCGCTACATAATTGCTGCGGAGAGGTGGCCTTAAGTGATAGGGCCTTCATGGGAATCTCGTAGGAGACTAGCTAAACTGTAGCCCTTGTAACAAGAAATTAGGAAAGAAATCCATCTTCAGTTTCCGATGGGAACACTTCTTCGTCACCTTTCGACTCGGTGTCTTCCTCAAGCTCGACCTCTAGTACGTCGTTATCTGCTTTATTTGTGGCCTCTCGCAGGCTGCTGAACGACTTCCACCTATTTTCCTTGCCAAGGACAGCTCGGTTCAGATCCCGACTGGAGAGCCATTTGTACACAATCTTCCGGTGCTGTACAGCACAGATTCGCTCACCAGGGGCCACAAACAGTAATTTGGCACCTCGACTCTCCTCGTGCTTAGCAGAGAACTTAGGGTCAGTGATTCCGCCGACAGGTAATATCACTCCTCCTGCGGCAAGGGCGGCTGATATTGGTACCTGCACCTGTTTTGAGATATCTTTGGTTTCATCACCGCCGAGGACGACATTCGCATCCAGCATAGTGTGATATCCCACCACGATGTAGACATCGTCGTACCCGCCGTCATGCTGTTCCTCAATCCATCTCCGGGTCTGCTCTTCTTTCACAGCCTTCTTGAACCATGCTCCCGCGTTCGCGAGTTTATAGGTGGTAACTCGATCAGAGCTGACTCTAGTGACTGTATTCACCTTTTTGGTGAAAGATGCCGACACCAAGCTTGTGAGAGAAGCTGCGAAGCTGTCGTTGGACCCAATCTGTTGCACTTCGCTATAGCTGATATGTGGGCTGATAATGAGGTCTTCGCCTTTGATCTCGACGCCTGGGTCATGGTATGCCACCAGTGGTTCACTGACATCCACCAGAAATCGGCCCAGATGTATGGATGTCTTTGGCAGAAAGCCTTGATTGATGAACTTGTTCTGTGGCATCTTTGGAACCAGTACGAGGTTTATGCCTTCAGTGCGACGGCGAGAAAAAGAGATATTCTTCCAGATTCTAATTGTTAGGATTAATTGTGTTGATGGAATTGGGAAGGGAGGCACAAGCACCAATTGAAGACATGATTCCTCACTCTCAAGCGAAGAGAGTCTGGTCATACGATTGCCAAGCAGTTCTAGGCTACTAACCACCAGTTCCCGGTGTCTTGATATAAGTGTGGCTTGAAAATCTTTGTTATTCGCGAACGACCACCGAAATCAAGCGAAGGGGGTCAGGTCATCCGATTGCCAAGCAGTTCTGGGCTACTAACCACCAGTTCCCGGTGTCTTGATATAAGTGTGGCTTGAAAATCTTTGTGTTATTCGCGAACGACTCCACTGAAATGACATGGCTTTTCAGCTGCCTCGAGCATCAATCCTTTCACAGAAAGCCTATTTTACGTACGTCATGCGGAGCTGCGAGCAATGAACAAATGTGTTTTTTTAAAGGTCTACAGGTACTGAAAAATGGTTCGTTGTAGCTGATGAATATCTATGCTTACAGAATCTTCAAGAAAGACCTACTCTTAAGTTGATCGTGGGACTCGGCGGCATCTTTCAACCAGCATGGACTTTGTTGTTCCGGCCACGAGCACGCGAGAGGCTGCGAATGAACATGGAGGAATACTTGATGCTTCACAAAATCCAGGCAGGCTGGATCTCCTCGACTCTGCCACACAACTTTTCCATCAATATCAACAGACCGGGGAGATTGAGCTTCTGAAGAATGCCATCAGGAGGGCGAGCTATGCTGCACAGCTTACACCGAGCCTTGAGCGGCATACACGTCGATTAGAGATACTGCGATCCTATCATGATATGCTCCACGAGCACGTCAGACTGACTAGGAATGTGGGGGAACTGACTGATGCAATCCTGATCCTTAATGAAGCACTAGATTTCGTACCCGAACAAGATCCCTACATAGAAGAGTTGAGGGATCGCTTGCACCAGATGTGGGCGAGCAGACCTGCGGGTGCAAATTGGAGAGCTGGCAAACATGTACCAAATCATGACCACCTTGCCGATGCTCATGGGCCGTCTCGACGCTCGGAGATACTCAGTGGATTGAGTGAAGTGTTTTGGAAACTGTATGAGGGGCCTCATAAGATGGACGAGTTGAGCAAAAGTTGCCAGATCTTGCGGAAAGCTATCCAGTGTACCCCAAAAGATGACCCCGAGCTTGTTTACAGGCTTGGAAAGATGGCTTTCATGCTTGAACAACAATATGATCGGACCGGGGTCCTTGAACAGCTGAATGAATCGATCTGCTGTTCACAACAGGCCTTGGACGCCGCCCCGAAAGACTACGCAGGTGACCTACAAGCAGGCCTCCTGGAAGGTTATGCTAATGGGCTTCAGTACCGGTCAAAAAGATTTGGAAGCATCGAGGACCTGACGGTGTCTATCGACCTGACCATGAAAGCTATAGCTGTGGCACCACCAGGTCGATCGAAAGTGGTCTACCTCAACAATCTGGGCAACCGTCTAGAGAATCGCTATAATCAGATGGGTAGGGTTGCGGACCTAAAAGAATCAATTCAGGTAGCGGAGGAAGCTCTGGAACTTGCAGCAAGGTATCACCTGGCAGGAACTCTCCTAGCAGGGACTCAGCATAATCTCGGGGTGAAGCTGTTGAAGTTGGCCACAAGGGATACGCAGACGGACCACCTCCAACAAGCGATTAATCTCATCGGCCAAGCAGTTTTAGCTGCACCTTCACCCGCCTACGTACCAGCTGCTTGGCTAGCCAGCCTGAGTGGCGCGTTCCGTGCCCGATACTGGCAGGAAAAAGACGAGGAGAACTTGAATCAGGCGATTCGATATGCAGGTCTAGCACTTGCTAACACGGCAAAAGGCCACCCGGAAGGACCACTTTACTTGTATAGCATGGCTTGGCTCCTTCGGGAACGTGCCGAGCGCACGAAAGGTCATCATGACCTGATGGAAGCAATCTCGTTGTCAAAAGAAGCTGTGAAAGTAGTATCTGACGGTCATCGCAACCAAGCGGAGCTTCTTTTGAACCTTGGCCGTCTGTACAATCTCGAAGGCACTTTCGATGTTGGCGACCGATTCTTTCTGGTGATTGATGGTGTCCGATGGAGGCCGCCATGGGAGAACAAAGCAATGGACTGCTTTCTCAAATGCTTGAACTGCCGGAATGGAGACGCAGTGAGTCGCATGGTTGCGGGCGCACAGTTGATGAGTCTCTTTCAAAAACGAGGAGAGTTTTCTAGTGGGATAGAGGTGGGAATACATATTTTGGAGATCTTGCATAGCCAAAACACTCGATCGTTAAGCCGGGACGATCAAGAACATACAGTATCCCAATTCTCAGACGTCGCCGTCGAGACCTGTTCGTTGTCTCTCCAAGCAGAGCATGACCCAGCTGAAGCGCTTGAGCTACTGGAATCGGGCCGAGGTGCAATCCTAGGACTCTTGATTGAAAACAGAAGTGATATCTCTCAACTCGCGGCAGTCTATCCGAAGGAAGCAGAGTTGTTTGGGAGACTTCGAGACGAGATCCGCAGACCTATCAGCATTGACCTGGAAGTAAGCTCACGGCAAGAGCTCGTTTCCCAACGTGACCGATCAGTTCTGGATCTAGATCAGTGTTTGAGAGACATTCGTGCTCTGCCAGGACAAGACCGGTTCTTGCGTGGACCTACGGCGGAGCAGCTGAGACAGCGCGCATCCGAGGGACCAATTGTCCTTGTAAGCATTGCTGATCTCAGAAGTGACGCTATCATGGTCTCTCACTCCACAATCAAGACTCTGCCGTTACCAGAGCTAACCAAAAGTAAAGTCATTGAATGGATTCGACAGGAGCCAACACGTTATAAAAGGTCGGAAAAGGGGAAAAAGAATCGTGCATACAGCGAGTTCTTGAAATGGTTATGGTCCGCATGTGTGGAGCCAATCCTTCAGGGCTTGAGCATTACTCGTGGCCAATCACCTGCTAGTCTCCCGCGTATTTGGTGGATAGGAGCGGGACTTGCGTCTTTTCTTCCATTCCACGCAGCTGGCGACCACTCCCAAGGATCCGTGGAGAACACATATAGCAGAGCAATCTCGTCTTATACGCCAACAATCAAGGCACTTGGCTATGCCAGAGAACGTGTATCTTTCGTCCAGACGCTCAGCACCGATACCCCTGAGCTTCTGGCGGTCTTGATGCCGTCCACACCAGACGTGGAGAATGAGGCTGTTGGAGATCTCAAGGTTACAGAAGAGTTTTCGAAGATACAGAACATCGTTGCACCGAAGTTCATAGTTCGATTACTGCTTCAACCCAGCTGCGAGGAAGTTCTTGCGCAGTTATCGCAGTGCGACATGGCACACTTCGCATGTCATGGAGTCTCCGATTTGAAGGATCCGTCCAACAGTTACCTAATCCTTCAGCAACCTGGGCAGGGCCCAGACTCGGCGCCAACCGCAGAAAAGCTCACCGTTGAGAAGATTTCCGATGCCATGCTCGGACGCGCCAGAATCGCGTATCTTTCAGCTTGTTCGACTGCGGAGAACAGGGCTGAGCAGTTGGCGGACGAAGTTATCCATCTGGCTAGTGGATTTCAAGTGGCTGGATTTCCGCATGTCATTGGCGCTCTGTGGCCATCTGATGATGAGGTTTCCGTGAAAGTAGCGGAGACTTTTTATCAACATATATCGCGCGCTTCTCCTTTCGATGATGGAGCTGTTGCTTTGGCACTGCGCGATGCCGTGATCGAGGTTCGTGCCAGATGGCCTAGGCAACCGCTCTTGTGGGCACAATACATCCACATCGGAGCATGATGACATGGAAAGGAAGTAGAAAATCGATTGACAGACAATTGCACACACGCAATGGATAATTTGATCGACTAGGAAGATGGAACGACGATTGAAGGAAGTAAGTTAGTTCCGAGTACAACCAGGTTCTAAAGTAAGAGAATGGTGGAGCTGGCCAGCGCTGTCAACGGGTACTCCAATTGCCAAATCCAATGTCATCATTAGGTCGTTGAAAGCAGGATCTAAACTCAGCTAGCTGAATTATCGCAAAAATGGGAATGTCATCTTTATGATTGCCGATGAAATCTACAACGTATGCGCCGATTTTCGCCCGTGTCAGCTGAATCCTAAATCCACTTTCGACGCTGACCCCCACAGAGCATGGGTGCAGGGATCTGACTCATAGTTAGGCCGTAATAGCTCTAGCGTCATTTAATATGGGTCCGAAAAATTAAAACAAAGACTGTTTAGTGTGAAACTAGTTTCGCTTCCTACTGCATTCTGCTCGATTGATTCTGAAAAGTACTCGGAATTCTACTGCATCTTGGAGATAGCTGTATAAACGGTGGTGAAGAACACTGCTGGACTGCTCGGAAAATCGTCGATTAAATTGCCTATAATACTGTTGTTTATTCAATTGGTTTGGTATTGCCAAACGCGGCCCGACGCGAAACACTCTTCGTCTCCACTATGGCGGGTCGCGAAGTGGAGATCGCAACCGACGCGATTGAGGTCGATGTTATGCCTCAATTAAGCCAGCGCACACGTACGCTCAGTCAAAAAGCCCGGCAAAATCAGGATCAACTCGAGAATACAAATACTACAGCAGTGAAGGCTTCAAAACGAGCGGCACGGTCAACAAATGGACAAACTGAGGGCTCGAGTGCCGACTCCCCAGCGGGTGACGCGTCGGGATGGCAAAAGGTGTTGGAGGTGGTGGGAATATCGCACAAAGAGATCAGAAAATTGACGCAAATCATGTCGCTACAGCAGGAAACCATTAAAAACCTAGAAAAATGTCTTTAAGAAGCTCAACAGGAAGTACGAGACGTCAAGACCCAAGTGGAACAATTAAATAACCAAATGGATGAAATCAAGAACCAAGCAACAGTCGCTGGTATGGAAACCAGTCCACGGCTATCTTATGCGGATGTCGCACGCACGCTACCAACAAGTTAATTTAGCAATATACGCACCATTTCTTCGATGAATACGACACTATCTTCCTTTACTGACACTCTATTCTGCACGATTGATACCTCGAGAGTTGAGGACGCGGAAAGAGACAAAACGATCGCAGGAACGATTAGGGTTATGCTAGAAAAGGCAATTCGTGCAACAAAGGATCAGGAAAATTGGCGATGCCGCGCTGTGACAGTAGACCCAAGGAAGGAGAATCGCATCAAGATTGCCTGCCGAGACGAGGCGGAACATCAGCTGGTAAAGCGAGTAGCAGAGGCAAACATTGTTCGAGGAGCACAAATACTCCGCGACGACCTTTATCCAATCAAAGTAGATGGCGTAAAACGCACAGCAGTTTTGGATGAAAACGACGAGATCCGGGTGGAAGCAGCAGAAGAATTCGGACGAGAAAATGAAACTACAGTTGCCAAGGTCGTGTGGTTGAGCAAGAAGGATGTCCCCAAGGCATATGGCTCGATGGCCGTGTATTTGACCAAGGCAGCTGATGCGCGGAGGCTTCTTGCAGAAGGCTTCTTCCATGTAGGAGGGGAGTCGGGATTTACGGGACGGTTTGAGCATCGACCACGTCCAGATTAATGCTATAGATGCCAGGAAATCGGGCACAAAGCGTTTCAGTGCGATAAACCTTAAGTCTGTGGGAAGTGCGCCAAAGAAGGCCATCACCACAATGATTGCAATGAATCAATACTGAAATGTGTTTTATGTGGAGGCCCCCATGAGTCGTTTAGCAAAAACTGCAAGAAGCTCTATTTCTCCCAACATGAGTAAAACATTTCACATGATCCAACTTAATGTAGAAGGATGCCCTGGTCAAATGCGCATCCGGGTCAAATGCGCACCGTATTTAGCGACTTTTATGGTTTTCACTCCACAATAATAATTTTCCAATATAATATACTACTGTACCTGAAATGTATCTCCTTGGTGTAACTAACATCGATATTCTCGCAATTTATGCTTAAAATGCCAAAGTCTGCGAAAAAGAACCAAAAAGCCATAAATACAGTCCACCCTTACCAAAGACCGACTATTCCTCAAACAGACAAAGATAACAACCTAGATATTCTTATTCCTAAACATATTCGACTAGACAATTGTTACGCAGAGTGGTTAGCAGATCCATTCCATGCAAAGAGCCAAAGGGGATTGGCCAGAGTTTGGTGTATTAGAGTCTTCTCTAAGGAGAAGGATCAAGGGAGGAAAATCAAGAGCTCAGGAGGCCCAGGAGCGTCAGAGGCTAACAGTTCTTGAAGAGCAAGCTCTAAAGGAATGGTGTCAACAACTAGAAAGATGGGGATTCCCTCCTCGGATATCATCTCTCCGTCAAATGGCAGAGGATATGCTACGTGCTAAAGGCGACTTATATCCTCTTGGCCACAATTGGCCCTCTTATTTCCTCGATCGCCATCCACAGCTTAGATCTAAGTATGTTCCTCCATTGGATAAAGAGGGTGCAACAGCTCAAGATCCTGTTGTCTTCAAACGATACTTTACTCTTTTTCAGTCTCTCGTTACTGAATATAATGTCGATATTAGGGATATATACAATATGGACGAAAAGGGGTTTATGCAAGGGGTTATTGCAAGAGAGAAGGTTATTGTGTCTCGTGAAGAGCACTTTCAAGGAAAACCCTTTGTTGTTCAAGATGGAAGTAGAGAATGGACGTCTCTAATTGAATGTGTATCTTGTGATGGATATCTTCTTGCTCCTTGGGTAATTTTTAAAGGTGTTCAGTGTAAGAAGCAGTGGTTGCAGTATGTGATAAACTATAATCCTAGGGGACGAATTGCCATGTCTCACAATGGCTGGACGGACAATTCTATTGGACTAGAGTGGTTTTCCCAGTGCTTTCTGCCGGAATCTAAAGTTAGGCTTCATGGCGAATGGCGGCTGATGGTTTTTGATGGACATGCCTCGCATATTAGCTCTGAGGTTATTCGTCTTTGTGTGGTTAACAAAGTAATCTCACTTTGCCTACCACCTCATACGACTCATTTACTCCAACCACTAGATATTGGTCTCTTTGCTCCTCTTGCATCATTTTATAAGAGTGGCATTAGGGAAAAGTGCAAATTCGGATACAACTACTCGGTGGATAAATTGGTGTTTTTGGAGGCTTATTTAAAGGCACGTGATCAAGCTTTTACTATAGCCAATATTCAGTCGGCATGGACGAAAGCTGGACTATATCCTTTCCTTCCATCTTTAGTAATTGACTTATTACCTCTTTCTTTGACTTTAGATAATAGTGAAACTTCTCGTCCTGTAACTCCTGAGGGCCTTAGTCTAGTCTTATTTACTCAGACGCCCGGTAACGTTGCCGAGGTTAGGAGGATTCTAGAGGAAGGGAAGAATGCTAGATTCGAGGATATGCAGCTAGCTTTTGCTAAGGTGTGTAAAGGAGCAGAGAAAGCTATGGCTGAACGCCTGACTCTAGGGAATCATAATCAAGAATTACAAGAAGCAGCAGCCAGAAAGAAGGAGAGGAATTCAAGGAAAAGAGAGAATGTTTCTCCACGAGACGCCCGAGTTTATGATAGTAGTTCTCTTTTAGAGCGGGCAGCTTGGGGCAATGAGAAGTTAGAAGAGGAAGTGCTAAAACAATTTATGAAAATGTCTCTTTCAGTCTTTGATTTTAAGGAAAAGAAGCCAAGGAAGAAACGTAGTCTTGATAGTATTGAAGTGGGTATCTCTTTGCCTGTTCCTTTCATGTCTCCTAAAAAGAGATCTACGACGATAAGCTCTGCTAAGGGTGTTCAATTGAGTAAAAAGAAAAGCACTATAGCGAAGAGGATTCCCGTACTGCTTGACAATCCAGTCGTTATAAGCTCTCGTGGGAGGATAATTAAACCTTCAGCGAAGGTATTAGGTGCTAAAAATTAGCTCAAGTCTATATCTTCAAATTCAGGTTAGTTTTAGGTCAGTTCATAGGGTTTTCGTAGAATTATGGTGGAAATACTAGTAAAAATTGTGATTGTACGGTGCGCATTTGACCAGGGTACCCTTCTAATATCAATCGCATTAGCAAGACCCTGGGCAGTAGAATATTTGAAGGCCATCTTTGCAATCCTTTCTGTTCATAGAGATGAAAGAAACAGTCCCATTATGTACAAACCACCCCAAACTTCACTATCATTCATACCATGATCCTACTAAAAACGTTCTTCATCTAGGGCAGGGGTTCGTCAGCCAGTGATGTCCCTCAAGGACTGTCCTAATGACCTTATGACCTTATCTGGCGATTATTCTGTCATCCCGACCTGCTCTACGACACTCCTTTCAGCTTCAAGAGACTTTTCGCTTGCCAGACCAGAAGAAGCTTCACTGAGCGCGTCCTCGCCATAAAACGTATCACTGAAAGCGTCCTCGTCATAAGACGTATCACTGAAGGCCTCATCAGAGGATGTGCCACGAAACGTATCAAAATAGGGTGAAACGTCAATGGCCGCTTCCCAGATCAGCTCCCATCCGTCTCTCCAAAGTTCTGGCAGACCACTGACGGTAGCATCCCCTCCAGAGCCATGAGCCTCCTCGTCCCCACTGTAACTTGTTAGCTGACTGGGACTTGCAAATTGCTGGAGACGTACAGTTCATCCGCTACGGGGTCGGCATTCTGAGATTCCCCAGTTGAACTAGGGAGCTTTGCTTCCATAAGCTTTGAGTTAAGCTCCTCGGTATCCTCGACTGTGAGAGACTGTGCAGATGGTAAAAGATTCGGGCTCTCCATTGGAGAGTTCAACCTGGCATTGGATGATGATAAGTTCGGGCAGCTTAGAGGTGTGGCTGGTAGTGAGTGGTTCAATGGACGCCAAGTTTGAATCATCTCTGAGGGAGTCATGGTCAACGCGGAGGAGACGGGCAGATGTTTTGGAGGCAGGTGATAGACAAGGTATACCAGAATGGGGAAGCTTGAAGGTGACTAACGAGTTGGAAAATGCAGAGTACGTGATGGACGGACTTCTGGGGAGTTGGTAAGTGATCTCACAGTGCAGAGATATACATACAGATTCGATAAGCTTGCTTATTAGGCTTGTGTATAATGGAAGCTTTAGAAGTTGCCTGAAGAGCTAGGAGGAATGAGATGAAGATGATGGCCAAACGTGAGGGGAAATACGCACCCTTATATACTTAACTGTTCTTGAATGGAGACCCAACGAGAAGGTCCAACTTTGGATTTTGGATTAAAAGAGTTCTTCACTCTTTGGACAAATCGGCCTAGGGTTGCATGAACGTGTGTTAGCCTCTTAAACGGTCCAGATAGCTCTATCGACTCATCATGCAAGCAATACGGGCAAACAACACAGCCTATGGCTGCATGAACGTGGGTTGGCCTCTTGGACCAGCAAGATGGCTCCATTAAGTATGCAGATAACGCGGAGTGACGCAACACATCAAAGTAGTGTTTAAACTACAGGAGATATTCCAATACATCTTAAGAGACCAACGCCAGATGGTCGACCAAGGACGCTGAATGTTTCACTACCCTAGTTGAATGGGTGACCCACAGTTCCAACATGATGTGGTGGCCTCTTGAACAATGGAGGACGGTGCGGCATATTGAAGTGGAGTTCAGACGGCAGGAGATATTGCCATGCCATTCTTCACAATGGCAGTCCAATCTATCTGGGGAGATCAACGCCGGAAGGTCGATCGAGGAAGCCGATTCCTTCATCCCCTGGCTAATTGGGCGGCCTGCGGCTGCATGATGGTGCGTTGGACAACAAAGATAGCTCCATCGGTTTATCATGTAGGTAATACGGATAAACAACCAGAAGTATTGATGGATGCTTGGACCGGGGGATGGATCTCATACTGCTATGAACAATGAAGGCTCAATTCATTCTTCGTATTGGAAGTTTAATCCATCTGAGGAAGCTGATGCCGGAGAGTTGAGAAAGAACACCCATTTCCTTATGGCGTGGAGGAATCAACAGCCTACCATTCAACATGAGCACTAGGGCCTTGAAAGTCAAGATGACTTCGTCGATTCGTTGTGGAGCAATATTTGGGAAGTAACACATTGATGTGGAGCATTTGCTATGTTCAGACCGTGGGTATTGTTGGAAGAAGAGTTCATGGCGTATTGATTGTGCAGTTCCCCAGAAATGGAGCCTCTTTGTATGCTACCTCAGATCCTCGAAAGCTGCCATTGCTGCGGATACATCGTGGCTTGTATGTAAGATCACAATCTTGACTACTTGGGGAGGCAGGAAAGAGATACAATTGCCCAGAGTGATACGCAGGGAGCAGATAGATGAAGCGGAACTCGGGCCCATTGGATCAGTGATCGCTTAAAGGTCCGAGATTCTTCTCAACATCCCCAAATCAACGTTCGCATTAAAACCGCTGTCAGGCCAGCTGGGCACAGGTCCAATGGGCGCTCACCTTTCAAATTGCAGCTCAGTGCAGCGAGCGAGTGGTAAAAGAAATCGTTTGTCGTCAACCTCGGAAAACAAACGCTCGTCATCAACTTCGAGAAACAAACGCTCATTGCCAACATTTGATAGAACATTTCTTGAATTTTTCCATCAGTAATATGATCGAACAACGTGAGAGAGCAGTTACTGGTCCTAGTTGCCTTGTCAGGCTTCAGTACGGTTCAGGTTTCCAGAAAATTCCACGGGCCTTTAAGTGGCTATTTCTGGGTTTTAAGTATCTTTAGGTTTTTTGGGAGGGAGATAATTAGCAAAAGTATTGAATGGTTGACTGGTGAATATGTGTATGTACTCGGCTACAACAGCTAAAGACGACATCACAATCATTTATGTTACACGTGACTCTACCTATGAATCTCGCAGTTTAACACAGTGCGACAATTCACGGAATTTTATCTACACGAGTCAAGGCGAGGACCTTTGGGGAAGTAGCGGTTCGACTGTTGTACAGGGGTTGATGGGCAAATTGGTGCAACTCTTGACGGGTAGCTGAACCATTCCGCGAAGCTATGGCCGAAGTGCTCACTAAACAGTTTAGTAGGCCTTTTGCATCGTTTTCCCATGCCACAATCCTCCACCTGAAATGACTATATGACACTAATAACTCACAATGTTCGAGGTGCTGCATTAATTCGCTGGGATGTTGCTATTGTTTAGCTTATTTTGGCACAATCTCGGTCTCTTCCCCTCAGATGGGACTACGCATTATAGGCAGTTTCAACCATTCACCTGCAAGGAAGGAGAGATAGGGCACAATGTATAAGATGAGGCTACAGAACGAGGCAACTTGCATGAAGTACTCTACATCTTTGCGGACTACATCGTTGTGCTTGCCTCGTCTCGAAATATGCACACCTCACCATCGCTTATGCTTTCTCTACTTACCGTATGCATATTTATATCTAAACTTGGGCTATCTATTAGGCGGATATATCAAGGGAAACGCCATATCGCGTCAAAGCTTGAGGCGGGCATATCTTTCGTGCTCTTGATAGTCGCCATCCTGCTCCTAGTATTTTCAGTTCTATCCGACCAAGACATTCTGGAACTATTTCTTTCTTTAACGGGCAGATTGATTATTATTTATCAAGTAGGTTGTCCCTTCTCTCTTGAAACTCTACGCTGACCGATTTGGGTTTCTTAGTGCGGGTTTCTGTGGCGTTTCTGTGCTGATTGTTCATTTTCGATTCGCTATCTTGCTGTAATATTGCAGATGGTCTTTACTGGCTGGATATTTGCGCTGAGTATAGTCATAGCGGTCAAGAATGATGATACAGAGGTCTGGAAGATCACGATACTTTCATTCTTTGCCATAGAATACGTCTTGCTTGATATCGTATATCTGAGCAAATTTTGGAGAGACTACTGGAGAAGTTCCAGTCTAACTATTGATCCTAAAGGATTACTCTCGAGCTTCTTCAGCAAAGATGCTAAATGCATTCTCTTGTGGAGCTTTTTTTTTTGTATTATCGTTTGGATTGTTGCGTTTGCATCTCTTTCTCTCTACTTAAAAAATCAAATTAGCTATATCATATCTCTATGGGTAAGTAATAAGGTTTGGCCCTCTAACGAATTTCTTTTGACGAGAAGTACAGATAGACATTATGGCGGCTGTTGTGTGGTTTTTACGGTGGCTCGCGTTGCAATTTCGCGCATCAATAGAAGCCCAGAGGTCGGATTCTTTCCTGGCTCTGAGTTTTGGCTGCAGGTACAGAAGCTCTCTTGGTGGTAAGCGTAACCTAACTTGGAAAAGACAATCTTACTTACACAAAGACCAAATCAGGCAATAGCTCAAAAACCACAGTGGAAGAATATAGGGGAAGTTTGGAGATAGATGAGATGGGACTGGTGAAGAAATCAAAGAAAGAGGATGCTTCAAACCCGAACAAGTCATGATTCGAGAATCGTTACAACATAAGGGGACAATTTTATAGAAAATGTCTGCCCCGCTGCTAAGCAGTATCAATCTTGGAATGGGAAGCACGAAAAAGAAATCTACGAACGACAGGGAACCTTAACTGCTGTCTAAAGCTCACGATCGAGACAGTGTAGTGATTGCGTGGTGCGAGAATATAGGCTGCACGAAAAACATCATAAGACATTGTGAGATTTAGTTTGATATCTCTTATACACCGAGTTTAAAATATACTTGTCGAAAATGGGACCAATAGACTGCGGATCGATCTTGCGTAAGACAGTTGCTATGAAATTTGAAAGGGTCACACGAGCGCTGATTTTCTGAAATCAAAGGAAGTAAATGCATGGTCCTTTGCTCCATCCTTGGATCTCACCCTGTCTGGAGCCGCGATGCTTCTGAATGTATCCTACATCCCTGTAATTGTCCTCTCTCCGAAATAGTTTATGCCGATCAAGTGCACTTTCCTTCGCCCCGGCATAACTAGAATATTGGAAGGTATAGCCGAGGAGCGCCAGTACGTACCAAAGCCTCCGTTGCAGTGTCGTCCGCTCGGGGTTATCTGTTCTAGAAGGGACGTGCACGAGCTGGCAGCCGTTGCTTTTGAGCTGAATAAAGACCATCCTCCTCGCTACTCGGCTTCGTCTTCTTCAATTCCTATCCTATGTGATGCGCCATCTCCTACTCCTACCTCGACCCTCGTCGACTCCGTGCTCCTATCGCAGCTGAAAGTGCTGGCGGTACATACGGGTTGAAGTGAGTACCCCCGATCTGCCGCCGCAATCTCAGTCATATTCAATTCTTTTTTTTCTCTTATCTCAAAACGAAATCAAAAATCAAAATGTCGCCTTCAGTCACATCGTCTACTGTCTTACAAAAGCCCACTCAGCAAAACCTCATCGCTGTGGGCATCTTTAGCGTGGTCCATCGCCTCGGCGACACTTGGGTTAGAAAGTTACCTCGCGCTGACGATGTTTTCACCCGCCTGGGAAACCTTCAGGCTATCCACAATGAGGCCACGATCTACGCCTTACTGGGAGATCACCCCCGCATTGCGAGGTGTTTGTCGATCGGCAAAACTTTGGACTACGTCGATCTTGAATTTTATCCACACGGGACACTCATGAGCTACATTCAAACACACAAGGATTCCATCTCGGATGTTTCTCGGATCCGTTGGGCCCGTCAGATCATCGAAGCAGTGGTGTTTGCCCATAAGAAGGGCGTTGTCCACTCAGACCTTGCTCTTAGGCAATTTTTTCTGGACTCGGATATGAATGCTCGCCTTGCAGACTTTGGAGCATCTGGATACCCTGGGCAGGAGGCACTAGGTATGGAGGGCGCGAGCCATTCCTTGCCGAGGGACCCTAATCAGCCAAACACAATTTTGTCGGACCTATTCGCGCTTGGCTCTACACTTTACGAGCTCGGGGTTGGAGAGACTCCATATCACGGCTGCGAAGATGATGTGATCGAAAATCGATATGCTAAAAAGGACTTCCCTACTGTTGACGATGTGTTCTGCGGCTGTATTATTATAGGTTGTTGGAGGTGTGAATTCCCTTCTGCAGAGCATGTGCTTTTGCGATTTGAAGAATTGTTCAGCGAAAATTAATAACGTCAAAATTTTGATTTGAGCTATCTTAAAGGAGCGTATTGCAATGGCAATGCAGACAAATATCAGAAAGGTGATGCCTGGGATCCAATTACCATTCTCCACCATTCCCTCAGGTCAACCATATCGCAATCTATGGTTAACGAATACGTGCAGCTTCTTGAGGAGGAACTAGTATCTAACGGTCGTGTCAGATCAATCTCCAACGATTAATACCCAACGAGCCACCTAGGAATGCTGGGGGCATTTTCCCTTCCTCTTGGTCGACCCCGCAGTGCGAAGCACGTAGTTGGGGCAGGCTCTAATGTCGCCATTGGCAGGCTTCTGGTCACACTCAGGACCCGGGGTATAGCTAACTGAATTGCAAGTTGGGTTGGTGCAACCGCCACCTTGGTATATAATAGTAGTTTGGTATTCGACACACATGTTGGGTCGATTGCCTATAGTTGTTAATAGCATGGTCAATGTAATGTGCTTCTGGAATGAGTACCTTGAGGCTAAGGTAGAGCTTGAGCGGCAAGTGGAGTCTGCGAAGGGTGGCAGATTACGACAGAAGGTCTTGGGACAGAAGAGATTTAAGGATTGTGGAGAGTGTTCAAGGTCCTTTATACCTTTTCATATGGTTAGGTAGCAAGAGCCCAGCTGGGCCTATTTTTGGCTCCAGTTCCGACGAAGTTGGTTAACTACCACTGCTAAATCGTTGGATAGGCAATTTCAGAAATACAATCATGTCGGCCACATTGTAGTGCTTGCCCTCGTCTCGTAAGGACCTGGTTACTGCCTTGACATGATGTTTGTTGGCTGTCGAATCAAGGTTGTAAGGTGTGCTGTTGCCGCACGAAATCTAGCCTAGGGGCCCTGGTCCCTATTTCCGGGGCCATTATTAGGAAGGTCGGCTAAACTTTTACTGTGAGGTATTTTAACTAATCACACTGTACGCGCTCTCGTGACTCCGACTGACATCCTCTTGGAACGTAGAAAACATTAGAAAGTGGTTGTAAGCCACCGGAACACTTTTGAGATCAGCTAATAAGGGTAATGGATTAGGAGCTGCGTCTTGAGAATATAAGATAAAGTTAATACTCTAACTAAGCATGTAGGAGAGTGCATTGGACAGCCAAGGTTGGGGTTAGCAGGTTCAATAAGCAGAAGGTAGTATAGTCGTTCGTTGGCTTCTTTTACATACTGCTCTGGGGCGTCGTTGTTGTCATGCATACTACCTTCATCACTGATATTATCTACTTTTATACTATAAGCCTGGTATTATTGAACATGGTCAAAATTAACTATCCTTAGCTGCATAAGCATATTTGGGGCTGGAGGCGCAAAGGTTCTGGTGGACATGTAGCTCTCTGTATGCTACTCAGATCCAGAGCTGTCATTGCTGCGGAGACATCGCGGCTTGTACGTAAGATCACAATCTTGACTACTTGGGGGGGGTTGGGGGGTCAGGAGAGAGATAACAATTGATGATACGCAAGGGACAAATAAATGATGCGGAACTCGGGCCCATTGGATCAGTGATCGCTTAAAGGTCCGAGATTCTTCTCAACATCCCCAAATCAACGTTCGCATTAAAACCGCTGTCAGGCCAGCTGGGCACAGGTCCAATGGGCGCCCACCTTTCAAAATTGCCGATCCTGCATATTCCCAAGTCTCCACCTTTTGACTTAGTAGTGCAGCAGCTAGTGTTAAAAGGAATTATTCGTCGCCAACCTTCGAAAACTAACGCTCATTGCCAACCTTCGAAAATTAGTTCTCATCATCAATCGTTGAAAACAGATCGCGCATCAAGAAACGCGAAGTCACGTCTTCTTGGCATCATTCGAATCGCCGATTCTGGCCGCTGTTCTAGCCATGTCTCAAGAGATACACCAGAAACTTGATAATATCAGCAAAACCATTTGCAGTCTCCGCGACGTGGGGGATAGCGTCTTTGACGAGCTATATTCGAAAGTATCTAAACTCCTAGTACAGGTTGAAATACAAAAGGGCCTAAATGAAATAGCGCGAACTATTCGAGATGGAAGTGCACTACCAGTTCGGAGGATTAATTACAACATCAAGAAGCTATCCGACAATGATGAGGCGTGCCAAATCCGCTGGTCGGCCTTGCGGAAACTCAACTGCCCACAGATTATATTTAGCACGATGGCTTTCTCAGGATTGGTCTCTCTGGCAGATGAACAATTCGAGTACCTTGTGGAGAACGTGCCGAACTATATCAAGGTCCAAGAGTTACCTTGCGACTGGATTGCACGTGACCAGATTAGAAAGGTTGTAGCAGGCACACCAAGGCGAGAGAGTACGCAGCCATTCTTACAGGGTGAGTTTCGCTTTACACTATTCAGCAAGGAAGTACTCAATAATTGGACTAGATTACCATGGTCTCGAGATAAAATTAAGCCAAGATTCCCATTCTAATGCCAAGAAAGATAAAACGTCAGCGAGGAAGTGCCAACGACTTGAAGGTGCGTTTTGATAATATCGAATTAGGGACTGAAGCTCACCCCCCAGCAGGCAAACACACGCCGTCAACCAGCGGCATCAATGAGGGCGACGGAGGTGGTCGGAAACGCAAACGCGGGACTAGTCAGGAACGCTGGCCCAGCGCCTCAGATGGGCGTAATGGTGTGATCCGGGCAGGATCCATCGAGACCACTGAAGCCCCAGCAGGTGTTAATCTTCAGACGGGAAATGCATCCAGTCTCGATTCATCCCTTTCCCAAACATCAATTGGACTCATACATGACCAAGGAGGAGCGAATGGGAAGACTAGTCCGGGGGATGCCAACTTCAGGGCGGCGTCTCAGGGGCAAGGTGCCCGTCAGGTTGAAGCAAGTGAAACGAACATAGCGATGATGACCGAGGTGGATAAACTAGAGAGAACTCTTGGAGGCTACCTATTCAAAGGTATGGATGCGAGCCGTATGAGAACTCGAGAGAAGGATGGGGGAATGATGAGATTTACCGATACTGTGCGTTTGCATTTTGCTTATCACAAAGGCGAGGATTTTAAGTTAGAGCTCTGGCTATGTTCGTCGATCGGGAAAGCCATTTCGCAAGCAAAGATGAGATCGGTCGAAGACTTGAGGAGCATGCTTGGTAATTATCTCTTCAACGCTATGAAAGCCAGCAATTGGAGAAAGGAAGAGGAGAAAAAGGGAATATCAGAATGTACTGGCGCCATCGATGTATCTTGTCCCAACGCCGATGATGGCAGCGATTGCAAGGTGGAAGTGATGTTGTGTTTCGTGACGGGTAAAGATGTATATGCAGAAATATATCCTAGCTAGGTTTTTCGCACCAATTTGAAGTCTGTATCAATCACAATTACACTGCGCCCCGCAGGAAGAAGCACATCCTCTTTGTTCGCATCTGTCCTCTGAGAGGTGACTTCTCTTACACCTACAGCTATGCGGCCAGATCCAGCCTTCCATGCCATATATCTATCGTAATCAACTGCTTTGAAAGTATGATAGCTGATGAATTCGTAGTCCCCGTCGACAGTTTGTTCGGCCTGCGGTCTTCGCATTAGAATTGGTAAGCATTTGGATAGGGGTCGAAGCCGACTTTTACCTCAGGCATTAGAGTGGTAATCTAAATTCTCAGCCGTGTTCAAGATCCAACGTTGTTCGTACTGAGTTTCAAAACCATTCTTCTTTGGCCGCTATACAGATCAGCGATACTGGCCGGCAGGTAAAAAGGAATACGCACCACTCTGTTGACTCCTGCTGGAATGGGGTCGATGAGAAGGGTCAAAGTCAAATACTGACGTGTCTGTTGGAGGCTCGAGGTGGGGACGTTCGATAGGCGATTCGATGACTGCGAAATGCGTCAGTGTGTGATGTTTTGTCACCAGGTGAAGAAGAATGCGAGAATGAGGGAGACTATCGCTCATACAATCCCACGGTGTTATAGGGGATGAAGCGGCTTGTCCTGTATTTACCTCGATATGAAGGGCGGTTTGCCTGGTTTGGAGCCGTAAAAGTTTGCCTATTTTGCGCAAAAACAGATGGTGACGAGTCCTCAAAATCGGAGGGAGATCCTACGCCTTGATAGAATAGACGAAGCTTGATAAGTGAGATGATGGAGGATAACGAGGCGCGGCGCGAGAGATGAAAGAATCTGATGTTGTCGAGAGACGCCGATATGCGACGGGAACTTCTTGTGACGGTAGAGATATATGGTGGGGCTCGACGTGCCATGTGATTTTACTCAGCAACCCGATACTGACCGAGAAGACCCATTTAGGCTTCAATGCCTTTTAAGCTGCAAAAGGTGGACTAGCTGGGGGGAAAAACAACACCACAAAAAAGCGCGAACCAAACCTAAAGGAACACCTGTCACTTCCACAGGCAAGTACCACGACTACATTCACGGGAATCCTGCTCGTGCACTCATCAGTAACATAGGAACCTGATATCGTTCAATACGATCGCCACCACCTTAGCGTAGGTGGGATGAAGTCTATGGCAGGGTTGGGCAGAGCTGGTCGGGCAGTACAACTGAAGTCATTATTGTCGCTCAGAAACAACCTGGATGGTGTCTGATCCCTTGCTTGCAATTTGAGAGGTTGATGAGGTTATTCATTTACAGGAAGGAAATTGTGGTTGCAGGACTTTGCGAGTGGTGGGGTTCGATGCCATATGTGATTTGTTCAGCAGTCCCAATAACTGACCGAAAAGACCCCAGTGCAGTTAGGCTGCAATGCCTTTGGAATGCCTTCGGGCTGAAAGGTGCAGGAAGCTTCCGTTGCAAAAAGTTCCAGAAATTTAACTATTTGGGATTCTTACATATCTTGCCCCAAATCAAATCCTCCTCGAACAAATTAAGTGTGTCCAGGATTTGCACAACATACTATGCGCCTACTACGACGGTCGCGAAGTTTTCGAGCCGGACGGGAGTGAAGAATGCTGCCTCGACAGCACCATCCTCGTATGGCAGAAAGAGCTCGTGTTCTGATCGTATGAACATACCCTGGCTGCGGCCATAATCCTTTGTTGGACAATTGACTAACCAGGAGGCAAAGCTTTCAGTCAACTCTGCGTCGACGTCGACTTCCCCTTTCAAATGATCATTTTTCGACTGCGCCGAGCCTATCACGAGATTTGGATTGAGCAGCATATCTTAAGCCGCTACCAGAATTTATGCGCCAACAACAGTCGTAAAACCCTTCGTATGACTGGAGGATGCTGTACCGCTCATTTCTACTTTTGAGGCAGCCTCAAAGGAAGCTGTTTGTCATCCAACGACGCCACTTCCTTTCTTGAATAACGAAAATGTCGTGATCTAACGAGATCGGAAGGCCTTCATTTGCATTTATTGGGACGAGGTCACTCATGAGAAGATTGTAATGATTATTGAAGAATCGAACTCGTTGGTACTGTGTTTCCGCCCAGAGATTTAACTATCTGGGAGTCGTGCAGTATATTTGGCACCAATTCAATCATCCTCAGAATTTGCGCAACGCACTAACTTTCTTGAAGCCATGTTCTGGTGTGGCTGACCCACATCGATGCACGTACGTACGGAAGCCGTACATGGTCTCTGATGGTTCAAACGAAGCGCACGTGACCCGGCTACACATGCTAATGGATGGCGTCTCGCCTGTTGCCTCGACAATGATTACGCTCTCCCCCATTGATGCGTCTTCCGAATATCGTCATCACATTCAATTCAATAACAACCCTACTCCTACAGAATGTCGTCCAGACGGGAATCAGAGTTTGCGCGTCTTGAGCAACTGCTTCGAGAGGCAGATGAGCGAGCAGAGCAGGAGCGAAGACGTGCGGAGGAAGCCGATGAGCGTGCAGAACAAGAAAGAAGACGTGCCGAGGACGAGCAGCGAAATCGAATAGAAGAAGAAAAAAAGACAAGACCCACCACATTTGAAGAATACCTACGTGCCTGTCACACATTCCTCTCGAAACCGCTTCGTATCCAGACAGACAAAAACCTCAGCACACAGGGCTCCATCACCAGCCCCAAAAACAAGCCTTGCCCGACCCTGTTGAAGCCTTGGACAGACTTTCCGATTCTGCAACATCAACTGTTTGAGAATATCTGCGTGTATATTCCTCCCGAAGCGAAATGCTTTAGCTCCACCCAGTATCTCACTGAGCTTGGACAAGACCTTTGCGACCGACCACTGGCGAGCGAGAAGGATTTGGAGACATATCAGCGCTTAGCCGTTGAGCGACCGACAACCAACATTATCTCTCACCTTCAACAGATAGAGGAGGCTCGCCATGCGTTCAATTTGGGCGAGGGCATCATTTTCGAGAACCATGCCAACACCCTCAGTGATAACAACGAAGAGGTTCAACAAAGTCTACAGATTCTGAGCATCTCGGACAAAAGACAAGCTTCCAACTCGAATCCGAAACCGCGAAACACCGACCAGGTTTGTATATACAAGAACGCAGATGGTACACGGAGTCTTTGTACGGTCGTGGAATACAAACCTTCTCACAAGCTGTCGATCTTCAATCTAAGGGCTGGGTTTTTGCGGGCAGACAGCGGGTCTATGAATATCCCGGAGGATGTCATCAATCGGATCACAATACCGACAGATCCGGAGGAGAAGTTTGTATACCACTCTGAGTGGCTGACGACAGCTGCTGTAACCCAAACATATGGATATATGCTTGAGAACGGCCTCGAGTATAGCAAATTGGCTACGGCAGAAGCCGACGTTTTCTTCCAGGTCAAGGAGGATGAGCCGCATACGCTTTATTACCACCTCGCAGAACCCAACATCGAAGCCGAAGCGCAGAGCGACGTTGACATTTTGATTTCTCGCACCGCAGTGGGCCAGACTTTAACCTTCTGTTTAATGGCCCTGGACTCGAAACCTCGCAGCCAAAAATGGCGAAATCACGCGCTAGAGACAGCATGCAGGGCCGTGATCGATCACGAAGCAATCTTACGACAGATACCCGCTGAAGAGAAGACCTTGACTCCTCCGTCCTCGGTGTTTCATGCACGAATCCATCCTTTCAAGCGGTCGCCCATCATGTTGAGACCCAGGAAGTCACGGAAGGCGAGAAATAGTTGTGGCTCCGCAGATATAATTGTGCACGAAGATCTACAGAGTCCGTCTGGCTCATCGGATGAGACCTCAGACTTCGAAACGCCAAGCAAGCCAAAGGCTCGTACGGGCCAGTCTAGTACTAGACAAATGCGTGCTGCCAAAACATCACAAGCGGCTGAAGAGAGCAATGTCCACCACCGGCAATATTGCACACAAGCATGCTTATTAGGGCTTGCACGAGGGCGTCTCTTGGACGATGCTTGCCCAAATGTCAACGCACATCGGGGTCATGGGACCGGCAACGAACATGCTTTAGGGCGGAAGTCCCTTGCGAAACTTATGTTGCGTCAACTCACGGAAGACCCCGATAATGGATGTGAGCCACTCGGAAAGCAAGGCGCTCGTGGTGCTCTGTTCAGATTGACTTTGGAATCGTATGGATATACTTTCGTTGCCAAAGGGACTGTGACAGCATTCAAAGCAAAGTTGAAGCACGAAGGTTTGGTTTACCGACATTTGGACGAAGTCCAAGGAGAGCTTATACCAATCTACCTTGGGAACATCTCTCTCATCCGTCCTTACTTTCTTGACGTTGGGGTTAGAATAATTCACATGCTGCTTATGTCATGGGCAGGCGAGCAGGCACGCGAGGATTTGATGTTGGCCATGGGACGAGATTTAGCTGTGGAAACGAGTGGGGCAGTTACAAAGATGCTGAGTTGCGGAGTGGAGCATCGTGATGTACGGCCACCAAACGTGCTATGGAATCCCGAGATCAGAAATGTGGTGCTGGTAGATTTCGAGCGTTCAGAGATTTTGAATCAGGTGCCAGTTCTCCAAGAGACATCGCCTAACCGGAAGCGGAAGCGGAAGCACCCGGACTTCGACCCATCCTGTCAGTCTTCTGACGGACTTTTCGCCAATCCCAGCAAGTGCTTCGATTGGAGCGATCCATATGTTTTAAGTAATCTACAATAATGTGATATAGTGTGAACAGGGCATTCTTCGTAACCGGTATAATAAATCTTCCGGTACGACTAAAGATTCCAAATTTTGAGTGAATTATGGGGCTTGTTGCCTTTATGCCTCAGGCTCTAAAACCTTCTCCAGGTTTCGTTCTTGTGATATCTGAAAGCTTCCATTGAAATATTTGAAATTGTAAAGCAGAAATAGCATAAGTGCTATACCTGGCAGAAATCAAGTAGGTAACATCCCGAATTTGTCCTATCCCATGATGCAATTCGATCTTATTTAGCACGTGATCTTCAAAACAATCTTAATATAGAGAAATGTGACTCCAATATGGGTATAGATTTATGGATGTCAGCCCACGTGGTGCCATCTTCTACCAACTGGACAACCATCATATCCTCTTGCACTGTCCATGGGATCTCCTCTATCGAGAGCCCTAACGTTGTAGCAGAGATATCAGGTGGTCTTACAGGCCAGTCAAGGCCTATAAGCTCATCTACCTCTGGGGATAGATAAAGGAGGGCATGTCATTTCAAGCATCGAAGTTGATCGACGAGTTCAACAATGTACAATGAGGTCGCCGAGAATGGCTGCAGACACTGGCGCCCTACTACCGAGATCAACCTGCATATTATGTCCACCCTTCACCAATCCCTTGTTGGAAATCGAAGTGCGACTTATCATGGTTAAAAAAGACCTGTCCAACAAATTTCGGGTATAACATTGGCTACCCGCTAGCAAAGTTCAGCTTCTTCATCCCAGCCTGATGTTGTAGAAGGGCCCCCTTGGTCCTTGTGCCCAGATAAAATGTCAAAATCCTGAAAATAGCGACAGATTATATATCTTACCATGTTGGAAAACTCAAGTGATTGTTCTGTATCGAATTTCGAATCTCAAATTGTAAGGAACGCCCAAGTTTGTGAGATTACCTCTCGATCTCAGTTAGGCTTCACATGCCACGTACCTGATCCATGACCTACCGACATGATCAAATCTGAATATCTCAAGTAGCACGATCCCCTGCTAGCTCCCAGCGTCAGACAAATACTAACGCGCTGATTGGCCATGATAGCTTCTGATCGACGGTGGGGTATCATCCACTTTATGCTCCGCCCATCAAGCACGAAAGCCAAAAGTTGTCGAGTTGGGAAGTCGGAGATGCTGCAAGTTGTTTGATGAGTTTTTGATTTTTGGCCGAATGGTTGGTTTGGCGTAACTGTTCCGCCAAGCTTTCTAGAGATTTCCCTCGAGCTAGGGAAAACGAACCAATGATCTCTGCCAATTTCAAGAAATACTACTATATCAAGTAAGATTCTTGGAAAGCTTGGCGGAACAGTTACGAAGTACGTCAAGCATTAGACCACAATACCCACAAAACAAGCAGATCCCAAGCCACCTCCGACCTCCCCATCTCGCAGGGTCTCATCGCCATCGCCATTTCAAGTATCTTACCACCTTGCTAAAAAAAAAAAGGCGCACTGCAAAATCGCTTACGTCACTTACATTTATTTGAAATTAACTTACACATATTCCACCACTTTAATTACTAAATATGGCTTCTCAACATTATATGACCCCTAAAAAGGCTCGAATTCAAGGCACTTGTGATTTTCTCGATGCGAAAGGCATAGAATACAGCCATATGGATGTATTTAGGTTCCATGGAGCCGAAAAATCCAGTGGTTGGAAAGCTTTGCGTGAACCTAGGGAATATGATTCAAGGACTTTTCATTCAACATTTGCAGAGACTCGAGGAAGGAAAAGAAAGCTTACAAATGATGATTTAATTGTGATCGAATCTTTTATCGAAAATAATGGTTTTGATGGTCGTACAGTGCCTTGGGCAGGACTTCCTGCAGCAGCAGGACTTGATATCGACGCTTGTGGGGAAACAGTTCGAAATATTGTGAAGGATTTAAACTTTCGAATGTGTATAGCTTGTGAAAAAAGCTGTTTCCTCACATTTGGCAGAAAAAGGATTGAATATTCACGAATAATGCTAGAAAGATATCCTGAGCCTGAAGATTGGTGGCATGTGAGATTTTCAGATGAAGTCCACTTTGGCTGGGGTCCTTCAGGAAAGGTTTATGTGATTCGAAGGCCATGGGAACGTCATTGTCATGGTTGTTTAATTGAAAAAAGCCAGCCAAAAGAGAAAGACTCCAAAAGATTACATGCTTGGGCTGTTGTTGGTCATGATTTTAAGAGTGATTTGAATTGGTATCAGGTTCCAGGGAATAATAATGGCAAAATGAGTATGAAGGTGTATAGGGATTCAATTCTTGAGCCTATAATAGGGTCATGGTTACAAAAAGGTTATGATTTTATCCTTGAGGAGGATGGTGATTCAGGCCATGGAACCAGTAAGTGCAATATCATCAAAACTTGGAAAAGGCTTAATGGTCTTGAATCCTTTTTCAATTGTCCTCAATCTCCTGATTTTGTTCCAATTAAACGAGCATTTCAAGCTCCTAAGGAAGCTGTGAAAAAAAGGCCTTGTTGAGAGGATGAAATTGTGAAGGAATTAGCCTTAGAAGGTTGGAATGCACTTTCACAAGATACAATTAATAAATGGGTAGATGAAATCCCTCAAATATTCAAAAATTGTATTACTTTAAAGGGTAAAATGACAGGACATTGAATTATAATCTATTGTATTTAATTCTATCGAATTTTACAGTATAATACATAGTAAATTTGATGGCTGAAAAGAGGGTGGGGTGGTTTTGCAGTGCGCTTTTTTTTTGGGCAAGGTGCTTACCAACGAGATCTCGATCCATCCAGCCCTCATCCTTATCCCCAAAGCCATCCCCCCACCCTCAAATTCTTAGCAATATACCTCTAATCCAATCACGACCCTATAAAGTGATCCACTTGGACGTTGAAACTTGTCTCCTTGATTATCGAGCTTGCTTCGCGGGCCATCATCTCCGGGGGGTTTTGAGACGTGCAACAAAAGATTTGACACAATAGTGTGTCGAATCAGGAACAATGGTGATTGTTGTCCTGGGTGTGAAAAGGTGGGATGAGAGAACTGGTAATCAAGCGGCAGAATGGCTCTACGCTCCTGAAAGCTACGAGCTGGGCTATCTACGACAAATCCGAATTGAAACAACTCACTGACGAGGTCGTCGTGCTGATCAACAGTCTCGAAATGCTATTCTCTGGAGCCGCAGACCGGGCTCAGTTGATGGAACAAGAAGTCAAAGAAATACCGAATCCCCAAGACCTTCAACTCGTCGCAAAATGCGCTGAGGGCGTGGACAGCGTGCTCGAATACATCGCAAAAGAGCCCTTACTGGCCATCGGTACTCGAAGATTGATATCAAAGGCCAAGCGCATATTGGAGATGCATTTGCTCAGGGTTGGCAAGGGAAAATGGCGGGGGCATCACATACGTATGATAGGATGGTGGTGGAACAGGGCTCGAAAGCCTTTCTTGGAAATAAGTTTGGAGAAAAGATTTCTGGGATGACTTGACGACTTGCCCCCAAGTATCTATGTTTTTAAGCAAGCAGGAAGAGAGAAGCAGGTCAAATGCATATTCAAATATCCGGTTCTGTTCTTGAACATGTATTACTAGGTGCACTGACCTTTTGAGCCCAACGCAGTCTGAGGTCCTACCCCAAGCATCTAGCGACTCTAGTCAAAGACGAGCACTGCCATGCTTCAAGAACCCGTGAAGTCCCCCAACTGCCTCCGCTCCACCAGGCCCGGCACGGAGCGAGACAGGTAGCCTGTCATAACATGCGGAGAAGTTCTACCAAAGGGACACCTTGTCGGCTCGGAGGTCGATCTTATGGATTGTTGCCACATGATTCTTAAAAAACATCATCTTGTCGAAGACCAGACCCTTGCCCCCAGCAGAGCACTGAGGATGCTGGCAAACCGGTCTCTCACCGGGCTGTAGCCTTTTCAGATGAACATCCTCAACATGGTCCCACATATGCGAAACGCGCTTAAAGGTACGCGTCCGTTGATTGTATGAAAGCCGCTCGTTTCCGATGCACATGATACATTGGGTCTTCTTGCAGACGACGGGAAATTCATCAGGCGGCGGGAAAGGATCCGGAGCGGGAGGCTCTTCCTTGAGGGGATCTTTGCAGGCTGGAGCCGAGCGCCGCTGGCGAGTCTGGAGCTCTTGTCGCGAGGCGAGCGCGACCTGGAGGTTAATAGCAAGGACCTTTCGAGCAACGATGGCTTGAGGACTGAAGTTTTTGGAGAGATCGCAAAGGACTAGCTGTATTCGTGTCCGTTCTTCGAGCTGATGTTCAATAACAGGCTCGACTTCCTCCTCCACTTCGGTCCCGTTCAGCGGCCGGTTCAATTGCCTCTTCATCATTTCATTGTGGATGTAGAAGAAGTAATCCTTCCTGTGTTCGGCCTCGAGCTCGTCTTCCAGGCTCTTCGTCGCAGCCTTGAGCTGTTGTCCGAGTTTCTTGTGCGCCTCCCTGATCTCCCGAGGCGCTCGATTGATGAACTTATACTCCCACTTGATCCGAGTATGCGACTCTTTGAACTGTCGCTTGAGGACTGCAATCTCTGGATCCGCGGCGAGGAGTTGATCCATCACCTCTCTGGGGACTTCTTTTGGAGCGCCAGGGTTGCAACGAATGCTCATGTGTGTGAAGGCCCGGGTCAGCCCATCATCGGTGATATCACTCTCGAGATAGGCGTCTTGCACGTTAAACCTGACCGACTGATTATTGTATGCCTCGTTGAAAACCCCTGTGAAAGGATTATGTCTCATGACTTGATCCCGTACAGCGTCTGAGGCCTTACCTAAACCAGCTGTTAGCCTTGAGAAGTTGACAATGTGACACAGGATACATACCATCGATGGCATTGGCACAGCCTCGGCGGAAACAGTAGCTCGTCAGCTTGTCTTCAAAGCCCGCGTCTCGCCCAAGACGGTTCAGGTAGAAGGCATACTTCGAGTAGGCCATGGGTTCGGTCTTCGACTTCACCCAGCCGTTCGTGGTCCAGACCGACCTCCGAAAGACAGGTCGCTTGAGCCATTCCGGATTCCAATGGACCTTCATCGCCTTCACGTTCTGACTCCCCAGGTCCGTGGCAAAGAAGGGCTCGGCGGACGTGTAGCCATCGACGAGAATCGCGTTGTCACGGATCGCACGGGCCAAGATGTGGGAGATCGGGCAAAGGATGGGGAGACGATTCTCCCTGAAGAGGAAGGTCGTGCTGGAAGGGTTGAGTTAGCCTGGGTTCGAGGTATCTCGGGAGGGTAAAGTACGGTTTGGGCTTATTGTCTACCCCTTTGTGATTCTGCAAGTGGACCTCCATGGCCAGCAGGTCTCTTTCCCCCCGCTTCGGGTTCTGTACGATCCAGAGACAGATGTCCTCATAACAGAGTGCTTTGTACTTTCGCTTGGCCTCCTCGAACTCGCCAGGCTCGGCAGCGTCCGAGTTCTGCCGTAGAGGCTGTCCACACTCGTCGAGCTCGGTGGTGTGGCACTTGTCCGTGTCCTCGGTCATGGTGACATCTGTCCTGTCGCTGTTGTAGCCGCTATCCGAGCCGCCCTGCTCGTCCATGTCTTCGTCAACGGCGCCGTCGACGCTTCCATCGTCCTCGGAGTCGAAGAGGACACCGTTGTCGGATCCAGGGTCATTGCCAGCGTCGCTGTCGTCGTCGCACTCGGGCTCGTCGTCGGCGTCGGCATCGCTATCATCGTCGTAATCACAATGCGCCGCCTTCCGGGGGCGTGCTTTCTTCTTGCTCTCTTCTCGCTCGCCAAGAGGGTCTTCACTGGCTTTGCCCTTCGATGCGTGAACGAATTCCGCTGGCCGACCGCCTGTGTAGGCTTGAAACAGCATTATGGTGGCGACGTCGTGACGGTCGTCCTCGGTAGGGAAGACGGACTCATCACGGGCCCAGTGCTGGACAAGCATGAGAAGCAGGTCGTCCGGTCCGGCCACGGGCTTGGGTTTAGAAGTGGTATCCAGATCAAAGTCAACCTTCAGTGTGCCGTCGATGTACTTCAATCATGGATCAGCGTGCAATACAAGGACAGCGTTACAGGATTGCCCCTACCTTGACGACCTCATGTCTATCATTCGCGTCCACGTATTCGCCATTCACTCGGCGATAGAGCATTTTGAATTCCCGCCAGTACGTGTGGATTGACCTTCTCTTCCCCTTCTTCCGCTTCTTCCCCAGATAGTTCGCACAGATCCAGTGGAGGAAAGACATCATCCTCCCCTTACCACAATTCTGCTTGAGAAGAGCGGTACGCCAAACCCCAAGTCGACGATGGTCGCAGAACCTGTCTCTAGTTAGCCCAACCTAATCAAATCACAGAAATCCAAGCCTTGCGAGCGTACTTCATGAACTTCTGTCTGATGTAGTAGATACTGGCCTTGGTATTGTCGGCGTCCAACGGCTGTAGGAACGGCTTATTGTCCAAACCGACCTCCATCCGTTGATAATCTTCCCCGCTCAGCATCTGCTTCTCCCTCTCCTTCAATATTCGATTGGCGTCGGTGCGTTTTTTGAGAACATTCTCGAGGATGTTGAAAGTGCGCGCCACTGGCACTTGGATGGTGGGGGCCATGATCCTGTGCAGGCCCAAGAAGTCTCAATAGCAGCGAGGGTATCCGCCGCCAAGAGTGAGACAAAGAGGAGGGAGGAGGTTTCGAAGAGGGATGCGAGGTCGATCGAGTACATATGGACGTAGCCTGACGATATAATGGTCGATCGAGTTCATGAGTCGACGGTCGTGCGAAGAGTCTAGTTGCAGAGGGGGAGGTGGAAATGTGGATGGCGGTGAGGAGAGTATCAGCCTCGAGGGTGCTTCGCAGAGGAGGAGATCGTAGTCAATGTCGAGGGCAGGGAGAAGACAGGGGAACTGTCGAGAGTTCAAGGTCCGAAACCTTCGAAAGAAAGAAAGTGAATGGAGGTGGGTGGGCGAAGGAGGAATGAATAAAGAACCGAGTTGCAGAGTGGTGGTGCAGACGTAGAGGGCGGCAAGGAGAAAATAAACTTGAAAAGTCTTCGTGAAGGAGGGAATCGCAGCCAAGGCCACGGGACTCGTCGAGAGTTCGAGAGAAGGTGAAGAGGGAACAGTATGGAAAAGAGCGTGCAAAGGAGATGCGATGGTTACTGCAGGTCGAGGGTGGGCGGAAACTGCGAGACTTATGTAACCGGGAGCGGCCTCAAGGCAGAGACAGACAAGCCCTGCCATGACTGATGGGGAGGAAGCCATTTCTGGCTCCTAGATTGAGGACTTGGATGATCAGGATGATTGAAGACGATAACCAGCAATTTTGGGAGGGGACGTGGTTGTCATCGCTCCGCGCGAACCGAGGCACGTGCGCTGCAGGCAGAGTTTAGAGAGCGGTCGAGGCTGCGTAAAACAGCGGCCAAACCCGCCGAATTCAGCGGCCCAAACCGCAGTACTCAGTCATATCGTATAATATTTTACTTTTAAATTATATAATATTTTGTTTTTATTTTATCTTTTTAAGATATTTTTTATTGATTTGATTTTTATGTTTTAATTATAACTTATATAAACTTTTACTCTAAAAACATTAATTAATTATAAATTCAGTTTATAAGATTATTATAGAATTTTATACTATTATAATATATAATAAAAATTAAAGAAACAAAATATTAATTTTAGGAAAAAATATATATATATATATTCTTTAATTATAATTAAGTTATTATTAATATATATAATATTAATTAGCCTTTTTATAACAACTTAAAGTATAGTGTCTGGGTTTGTTACGTCTTATAAGGTCGTAACAGTAGTCTATGATATAACCTGTAATATAACCTATAGTATAACTTGTAATATAACCTGTAATAGAGTGTAGCCTGATATTTCAGGTTTTGCAAGGTATGTTATACCTGATTCAGCCGAGTTAAGGTAAAATTGTAATTAACTGATAACTTTTTACTTTAATTAATTTTTAACTTTATTTTTAAATATATTTATATTTAAATATTATACAAATTTATAAATAATATTATTAAAAAGTTAATTTTATGTACTTTATATATATATATATTTTTATTATGTCAAGTTCACTTTTGATTATACTAACTTAAAAAGAAATATAAAAAGTTATCTTTTTCACTTTTATATTAGAATATTTTTATTATCAAACATTATATAAATATATAATTAACATTATTAAAAAATACACTTAATTCTTTATAAATATAACATATAAAGTTTATGATGAGCTAGTTAATTATATGTACTGACTTAATTTGAAGAAGAAGTGCCATGAAAAAAAAGGTAAGGCAAAACCGCGGCGGATGGGATGTGGGGAGGAGCACAGAGGTCAAGAGGGGTCAGATACCAGGGCACGGACCCTGACGAGGACCAGACACCAGAGGAAATCGACATGATAGCCTGAAGCACCAGGGTGGGCAACGCAGGTGACCGGGACGGGTCACCGTAGCGGAGCGAAATTGCCCTATGGCAAGCCGCGCAGGAGCGGGCGACGGCACATACTACTTGAAAGTGCTAGCAGTTGAGAGATCATGTGTTAGTTGGCAATTTAGGCAGCTATCTACAACATCTAATATAGGTTGAGTGAGAATTCCACATAACAAAGCTCTAGTAAAGAATGATTGATACTATGGTTTTAATAAATTAAGTTCATGGAAATAATAATAAATTTGCTTTATATCAACTCTTCTTTCAGAAGGCCCTTGGCTGCTCCTTCCGAAGGTTATGCTTTAAGTATTTGTCAAAACCATTATTTTATTACAAAGTCAGACACATGTCTGTTTTTCAACTTGTATGTTCTGCTAAGACGATGAGATCTTCGTTTGTCCAAAATGCCAAAGGTTTCCATTAAACTGACGAGATATGCAAGGACGAACCTTCGCGCAGTGGTTGCGAGGAGATTTTGCGAGAATTGGAGGCTATTTCTGCACAACCACGTATAGATCCAAACTCTCAAGATATACTGCAAGAAGTTGAGAATAAGAGTCGTAGGGTGGACGAGCTATTTCGACAAGGCCGATTTATCGATGCGAGGGTACTCGAAGACGAGAGACTTCACGCGTTAATCAAACTGTATGGACTGAAAGATGAGAGAACTGTTGAATCTCTTGAGACACTTGTAGATATATTATTCCAATTGAAAGACAATGATAGAGCTAGCAAAACCCTCGATGTTGTGATTAGCCTGCGATTGATTATTCAAGGCCCCGAACATCGAAGTACTCTAGCTAGTATTGGAAGTAAGGTGGCCCAACTTCATGTCTTGGGTCGAACATCAGAAGCTGAGCATCTCGGATCGAATTTGATCATGATATGTAAGAATAGCTTGACACCCAGCGATCCGGTGACACTAAGAGTCATGTCGAACTTGTCCTCGATTTACACCTCCAAAGGAGATTATAACCTTGCGGAGACACTATGCCAGGCAGTTCTCCAGGTTCGAGAGAAAACATTGCCATATGATCATATCGATAGAGTAACATCAATGGTCAATCTTTCGGGGATCTACTTCGGCCAGGAGCGATGGCTTGATGCTAGTTCGCTCCTCGCATTGGTTCTTACCATTAGGCGTCGTACACATGGAGATGAAAGCCCGTTGACAATCAAAGTAGCCCACCAAATGGAATACGCATATAGAAAACTGGGTTATTGGCAAAATATCGAGACTATTCAACTGCTGATTTTGAACTCATCAAGAAAGAATCATGAGGAAGGACATCAAAGTGTGCAGGATGCGATGCTGTCGTTGGTAGAAACTTATATACATACTGGAGCCTGGGAAAAGGCTACTGAGATGATAAAAAGCCTTCTGCGCATCAAGAGACTCAAACTACCTCCTCGTCACCCAGAGGTATTACAATTAGAATCATATTTGAAGATTGTATTGGATAACTTTCCCAATGGGGTGCATCCACCTTCAGAGACTTCATTGTCAATATACAGGCCCTTAAATGTCGCATCACGCAATATACGACTTGTCCTTATTAAGAAGGGATTGCAAGAAAGTGAGCTAAATGCAACTCTTATTGATGCTTCGTTAGACAAACCCCCGCCATATGAGGCCCTTTCCTATGTTTGGGGAGATAGGAGAGATCCAGGATCACTGGTGCTCAACGGCCGCCAAATGGATATTACCAGAAATCTCCAGGATGCATTAATCCAGCTACGCTTCGAGTCGCAAGATCGACTTCTATGGGTTGATGCAATTTATATCAATCAAGAGGATGTTAAAGAACGGAGTCATCAAGTGCAGCTAATGAGATTTATTTATACCAAGGCAAGACGGACTATAGCATGGCTAGGAAAGGCTTCTCGTGACAGCGATCTTGCTATGAATTTATTAGCCAAGCTAGAAACAAGTCCCACTCCTATCAGTTTGATGCTACGTACTCTTCGAGATTCTTCAGGAGTTGTTGTCTTTCGCAGTTTGCTCCAGCTTTTCAGAGAGAGAGAATATTGGAAACGATTATGGATCATCCAAGAAATCTTCTGCTCGACGAATCTGATACTTCACTGCGGCGAACTTTCTGTCAATTATGCTACATTGGAAAAAATCTCTAGCCCTTTCCTGAGTGCGCTCGACCAATTTGGGACTTCCTCTGGCATGGAAAAATACGGGCAAACGGTGTATGACCTTATATCCGCCATTCTACATTTTTCATGGACTAAGGACCTAGGTCATGCGCCGCAAAACGAAAAGCTTTCGGACCTGCTGTTTTCGTACCGGCATTGCAATTGTACGAACCCAAGGGATAGGGTATACGCCTTAATTGGGATTTCTCATCTTAGAAACAGCAATCATCCTGGTTTGAAGATTGACTATAGCAAGTCAGTGAGTGAGGTATATCGAGTGGCAGTTCAGGCAATTATAGAAGAGACCAAGGAGCTGGACATCTTTTACTTGGTATCAGAGCCATCTATAGATCCTGAAACAGGGATTTACCGGGCCAGACAACCGGATCTCCCTTCCTGGGCTCCCGACTTAAATTGTCATGTCGGATTTACCGTAAGCCTGAGAACTCCTTTTCCAGATGCCAGGGCTTCCGGCAAGTCCCAAGCCAAGGTAAGGTTCTCTTCTGATGGGACTGTCTTGACTGTCACTGGTTATGGTATTGCCTCGGTTGATCGCTCCTCTGCGAGATTTGAAAGAACTTGCAGGAGGCAGAAAGATGTCATTCGCCACCTCTTAGGATGGCGATTGACAACTCAACAACACATGGGCATTTCACCAGAATCAGACCAGGATCCACGACTAGGTCGATTTTACGAGCTTATCCATAACGGTCGTGCTTTTACGGCCAATGACAAAGATATGTGGCGACGTTGGCTGCTAAACTTTTCTGATTCGAAGTTGGCAGAAGCATATCAGCTCTCTTCATATGATGTTGGGTCAGTGTTTATATTATATCAGTTTTGCAGTGGTAGGAGGATATTTTACTTTTATGAATCTGAGACAAAATCCCCGGCAAATTTGAAGATTGGATTATGCCCGAACGACACCAGATATGGAGATCTTCTTTGCATTCTTCTTGGATGCAGATTTCCAATTATTCTACGGCCGCAAGAGGATTATTATACCGTTCTTGGTGCAGCGCTTGTTCCGGAGTATATTAAGGGGGAAATTTTACAGGAAGGCAGGAAGAGACTGCATAAGGAGAGAAGCTTCAGCATCCATTAGCTCCGGTGGGAGATGAGAGTGGGACTGGTCTTTCCAGCGAATGGGATGCGATTTGCGGTAGGCTTAAATCCAAAGGTCCCGCAACATAACGACGGAATCCTAACTGATCCTGCGATGTCAGTCCTAACACCCAATAGCAAACCCTTCATGGCAACGAGTGCTGCTTCCCCTCTACTACTGCCGCCAGCTGTCAGATTAATCCGATGCGGGTTAAGTGTTCGTCCGAATATATTATTGTGACTATCTTTGTCTGTTTATGAAGATGAGATCTTAACTATACAGTCACGGGTGATGGCGACGTACAGGCAGGTGCTATGTCCAGAATGCTTGAAGCTGGTAAGATCGTGGGCCGCGTTTCGAGTAGAATCGAGCCCTGTTATTACACGGGTGGGGAATGGGGCAAGATCGCGCTCGGATACGGTTAGTGTAGAGTTGGATCGGACCTGCCAACCTTGTTCGACTAGGGAAGCACGATTGCCGTCGGATCGCGGGCAGCATTTACTATGAGGCCTCATTATGTAAAGGCATGGAAAGGTGCGGGTTTGGACCTAACTGACTACGGCTGTCTATCCTCTAGTCACTAGGATGCTACGGATGGGTCACGATCTGTGGTAGCTTGGCTCTGTACGCCGGTCGTGCCACTGGGTACGTCTTGGAGCTGGGACGATGGACCTAGGAGGGGCTATAAAATAGAGATGTAAGCGCGGGGGAGTTCGTGTGGTGCCGCTGTATTGAGCCTCTGAACTGCTGCTTCAATATGTACGGTAGTTGTAGCCAGAAATACAATAAATAATTAACCCCCTAACCCTAAAAAAAACTAACTAAAAAAAATCTTAAAATTAATAGTATAATAATTAATATTTATAAGGTTCTCTTAAGGGAATTATGTTAAGTTTATTATCCTTTTAAGGGTTATCACATAAAGTTAATATGTTTTTTAGTCATTTTATCTTTAGCCTTAGAAAAGTGTTTTAACTTTAACTCTTAAATAAGAGTTATTACTTAAATAAGATTTAACTGTTAATAATACTTAACATATAATATTTCACTTTAAGACTATTATTAGTAAAAAGGATTAATTATTATTAAGCCTTAAACAGATAATAAAGTATATAAATTTTATATTAAGTTTAATTTTAACTTTAATTAATTTTAACCTTAATAAATTACACTTAAGATTACTCTTTAATATAAAGATATTCCTTTAAAGATAAAGTTCTTTATAACAGAAAAATATATATCTTAACCTTTAAAGTTTTATAAGATTATATAATTAAATCTCCGGATTAATTATTTTCTAGTAAAATTAATATGTTTATATAATCATAAGAAATTATTCCTTTAATTAGTATATAATATATATATATTATAATACTAATTATATATTTAGTTATATATATATATTATAATACTAATTATATATTTAGTTATATATATATATAATGTATATTAAAGTTATACTCTAAATAATAATAACTATCTATAAGGTAACCTTATATTATATTATTTATATATTATATATACTTTATATTCTCTAATGAGTTAAATATAACGAAAACTAAGTTTTACCTTTATAAAAAGACTTTTTTAGGAATTTATATATATACTTATTATTTATAAACCTTCGAATTATTATCTTCTTATTATCTTAACTTTAACCTTAATAAGTTATACTTAAAATTACTCTTCAGTATAAGGATATTCCTTTAAAGTTAAAGTTCTTTATAACAAGAAGACGTATATCTTAACCTTTAGAGTTTTATAAGATTATATAATCATAATATATAATGTTAATTTTTATCATATGATTAAATCTTCGGATTAATTATTTTTCGGTAAGATTAATATACTTATATAATCACAGGAAATTATTCTTCTAATTAGTATATAATATATATATATTATGATGTTAATTATATATTTAGTTATATATACATAATGTATATTAGAGTTATACTTTAAGTAATAATAATAACTATTCATAAGGTGACCTTATATTATGTTATTTATATATTATATATACTTTATATTCCCTGATGAGTTAAGTACAGCGAAAACTAAGTTTTACCTTTGTAAGAAGACTTTTTTAGGAATCCGTGTATATGCTCATCATTTACGAACCTTCGAATTATTATCTTCTTATCACTTTAACCTTAACTTATACTATGTATATAATATATCTTCTCTTGTATAAGCCTTAAAACCTTAATCTGATTATTCATTATTGTCGTTTAACTTATACTGTGCGTTTAATACACGACGTCTAATCCGAGTAATAATATTCTATGAATAACTTATAATTCTAATAGTTCAAGTAGATTAACTTCTAGGCGCGTCAACGTAATAGTATTCGTCGGCTTAAGAATGTGAACCACAGTTCGAGCCTCCGTTACCCAGGACTAGGTTCTAGTTATAAAGCTGGGTAGGAGTAATATTATTCGTTGAGGCGAAAGATAGCCTCAGAATATTTCGTACATTGTGAGTCGATTCCGGATCGGACTGGTGAGGGAGTAGGTACACCCGTGGAGGTGGCTGTAGAAATGATGGCTGTACTTGTTACAGAGCCTATAGGTCCAACGTAGTATGAAAGTGGAGTTCTGGAGGGAAACAAGCATGCGCTCCAAGCCGAGCATTCAGCCAAGCCCATGCCCAGACTCCTAGTCCCGAAGCCAAAAGCTTGTGAAGAAGCTTGGTTATTTTTTTTGGCCTTGGTTACCAGTACTCATTGGGTGGTCTAAAAGATTAATAGTGTTATAGCTTTAGAACATAAGAGAGAAGTAGGGCGCTCAATGTGATTAGGGCTTCAATCATTAGGTGGTAATGTGTAAGGAGTTCTGTGATGATATTTTGTTTCCGAACGTACCGGTTGACTGACATTAGAGTATCTTCGTTGTGTTAAGGTTAAAGTAATAGTGAGAGCTGTATTTATCTGTTGTTTATTTTGTTCTTAGTTAGTGGGGACTTGGTTTACTATGTATTCTGGTGTATGGTGCCCGATTCATGTAACGAAATGTTTGTAGAGGTCTAGGATATGTAACGATACATTGTTTTTTATGCAAATTCTTCAATATCTGAAGATAATGACCTTAGAATGAAACCTATTTCCAGACCCTTTATATTTAATCACAGTTGATGATAAAAGTAGCACCGTCCACGAAATCTGCCTTATCCTGAGACTCCTCATCAAACGTAGAGTTAATACACTGATTCGCAACAAGAGAGATCGTAGTGTAAATAGTGCTACTATGACATTTAATTGGATCGTAGAACGTCAATATGTACGACTCGAATCCCGCCAGAAGTGTAGATAGTATAAGGAGTCCTTCGAATGTGTCTGAGTCACCATCGATGGACATACCTTTGCATACACCGGCTACTGATGGCATGGTTGCTAATGGAGTACCTGTGCAGAGGCCGGCGCCTTACTCGAAGGTTATGATGTCAATGACGCTGGTTGAGACACTTGAGGCAGCGCTTGATGTGGTGGACATTGGTCGTAGTCGTGGTCGTCCAAGTACGTTGGCGCTGCCGGTCAAGGCGATAGTGAGGAAAAGTTAGTACTTATGAGTCTTTTCTTGTTGTATAATTATTGATGTAAGTATATTAACCTGAGAAATGGAGAAATGCATTTTATTTCAGGCAAAAGAAGTATTTCGGAACCTGGGATTGGAAACTGATTTTCAAAAATTCAACGAGGTGTTCGAGTGAAGAAGGAAAAGAAGAAGTAAACAAGTTTTTATATACATTTTCAATTGTTGTATCGGATTAATACAAGCTTGACCTCACGGTACTTAATTAAGTTAATGTTGAGCTAATATGGATACTCCGAAGTTAATGTTAGCTGAGTGTATCAATTTATCCATTTATTATATTAAGGTAACGGCTGTTTTACATTGATTGTAATGATCTAGATAGTTAGTATATATCTTAGCTGAGTAGATTAGGTTATTTATGTCTTATGATAGAGAGTTCCAGTAGATAGAAGCTACTTAGGTTAAGCTTAGTTTTATTATCTTGTGAAGTTAATATCAAACTCTGAGATAATGTCAAGATATTACTTAATGAGTTTTATAAGGTTAAATATAATATAAGTATTAATGATTCAGTGTTTAATCTTTATTAAAAAATGTATATTTTTTATAATATCGAAGAATACAGTAGCTTAGAGAAGAGTTTCTGGTTCGATCCGAAATTATTTGTAAAAGGCGGGATTCTCTTCTGTTTTGTTTTAATTGATTTATAGAAGTTGGATATATTGATTTATTACTATAAATAAGTATAAGGATTTATATTTAAGTATAGTTATATTTATACATTTGGTATATTTAATTGTAATATTCTTAAGTAAGTAGGGCTACTTTATAACATGGTTATTCTGCTGGAAATAAATATAATTAATATGAGGACAAACGAGTAGCTTATGTTTATAGTGATCTGAATAGGAAAAGAGGAAGTCATAAAAAGTAACATTAAATTTCTATTGTCGAACTAAATAGTAAGTATAAGGCTTATTGTCTTTATTATCATACTTCTTTACTGATATTGCTTAGTCATCGGAGATACCTTTTAGCTATCACACTTTAGTTACAATAATGGAATGAAATTATATATTAAAAGTCTTATACGAAATAATGAGTTACATAATTATAATATTAAATGTAAGTATAAGAGTATAAGACTTAATTAACTTGTATTCTCTTTATCTTAATGTATTATGAGTAAGTATAACTAGATCCTGACTAATATTGGTTAATAGCTTATCTCTATAATAACATAAGAGTTTAGGCTTTACAAATTCCTAAAGTTTTACCCTTAAAGTAATTAAATCTCCGGAGAATCATTAAGTTCTTTACGTATGAATTTAGTCTTTATATTTATGATCTTCTTCATAACCGTGAGCTCCTCCTTATCCTTTGGCTTATAGATTATCATATATCTGGCATTAACTCTGTTTGCAAGTGGGTACCTCTCACCTTATCCATGCTTAACCACGAGTTTCGTATCCTTAGGCACAAGGCTGACGTGTAGAGATTTATCTGCCTTATGTATATAACCGATTTCACCTTTCACGACTGAAGTGGGCTTATGTGGGTATACTGGATTCGAGTCGTCGTCTTTAGGTGGAGAATAGAAGAGGGCGGCTGTACTAGGCTTAATTCCTGAGTTTCGAACTAGTAATGTCTTTTGTGAAACAGAAGTTAATAACTCAATGTATGAGCGAAGGTGCTAGAAGATGAGATTTTCTTAGCATTAATTAGAGCGTCAATTATGTACGGCGATATAAAGAGTTTTATGTTACCTCTCTTATATTCTCTGGAGGATTTTGATTTAGCTGTTGTTGTAGGACAGTATAATTCGGTACTGTAAGTCTTAGAGACTTTCTGTGAAGGATTTCTTTTCTTTTTAGGTATATATTGTTATTATACTTCCTTGAGCGAACGATGACTCTTGGGTCATCAAAGTAGTCCAGGCTAAACCTCTTTTTCGCAAACAGCTATAGGTATACCTGGATTAGATAATCTAGAAAGTTATATAAGACGTCACTGAGTCTAAGACTATACTAAGCCTTATAATTAATATATATATATTTCGTAAGTAATATAAGGATAATAACAAACGTAGTTGTAAGTGGTTGAGCTTGACTGTTGGTTATTAGTGATTAGGCTTTGGTTAGGATGGTGGAGAGAAGCTTCAATGAAGTCGATGACATTTTCTTCTTTAAGATCATTAGTTTACAGTTTTCTTTAATTGTATACAGGATATGTATATTGTTTTATAGTGTTTATGCTTAAATATATTAGTATAATAATATAATATTATTCAACAGTTCTATTTGTGTATTATATGTCGTTCTTTTCTCATCTCGTGATTTTAGTATAAGAATCCCGGTACAGTAACTATAAATCTATACCCTTTAATGTTTCCTCATATATTTATTAGTAATCAAGATATATAAGCAAGATTTTCGAGTTATATAATACTGAGGAGTTTTCTCAGGCTTAAGACATAATTCGTCAAAGGAGTTTTATGAAGGAATGTATATAAAGATTTGTTTATTCTGTAACTGTTGATTCTAGTACCCAAAACATTAAAAAAACTTTATGCTAATACTTCGTTCTTATTATATTTTATGTATTATTATTTATACAAGCTTATAGTTTTATTTATCGTACTACTGATTACTTTATTTCATGTATTATCTCTACTCATCCCAAACACGTTATATGTTAATTATGAAGTCTATTTGACAATCGTTATAAATATATTAATATATTACTAAGAGTATTTACTAGTCTAAACTTTGTTTATAAATATTATTCTCATAACCTTATTTTTTATGACTTTTAGGAAACCGTTACTAGGCGATGTAGAGTTATGATAACGATAAAGAGGTTAATAAACTCTTTACTGATTTATGGTTGAGAGAAACCGGCTGAGATTTTTCTTGAGTAGTATTTAGCCTCGAATTATTAGTATTATCATTGATTTTACTGTATTTGTTGTTATTTTTGAATAGCTTTATAAGAGCCTTGTATTTAGTCTTCAGATCTGTATGATCTTTCTTTAGTTAGTTGTATTGATAAATTAACTCAGTAAATTGTTTTATGATCTTCTTTATTTGTTCTTGACGTCGAGCACAGAAAGTATGTTATGTATTATGGTTTTGTGATCGTTTTCTCTGTAAATATTGTTAGATATGTATTAAGAGTAGTTTAATGATGAATTTAATCTATATAACTATACAAGGAAAGAGGAAGTATATATAGTTAATACAGATGTACTTAGTCAAGATTAACTTAAGGAATCATAGTCTTTGGATTCTGAGCTTAGGGACTAAGACTCTTTGTTGTATTAATAAGTATATTGATCTTCAGTGTTGTTGTAGTCTGTAAGGTAAAAGTTCTCTAGAATGTTGACGTTCTGCATTAGTGATTTATAGATAGATAAAGAGTTACTTGAAGTCTTAGTCTTGATTAGCTCTGATAACGGAGATAAGCTCAAGATTTAGTAGTTTTAAGAGTATTTAGTTAGAATTTAGGTAAATGATGTATTAAGCTTATAATGATATCTAGATTAATAAATAGTTTGTTTGTATTTTATGTGTAAATACAAGAAAACGTATAACTTGTCATACTCTAAAGTAATGTTGTATTATTCATTATATTTAATGTGTTTTAGACAGAATATCAGTAATATAATTTTATTTATTCTCCTGGAATTTCCGAGAAGTCTAAACTTATAATAATTTCATTTAAGGGTATATATTAAGTTAGAATAAGTATAAGAATTATTAAGTTAAGTCTGTTTACTTTGTTATGTTATATTATTACTGTAATCGAGATAAGGATTATAGCTAAATATATAAGTTATTATAATAATATTATATTTTTTGTTCTGAAGTTTTGTTGACGAATTCCCGGAATTATGTGTGATTAAGGGTAGAGTTATACAGATTGACTTAGATTTGATTATACGAATTTTTTTGAGTTATAGTATAAGATATTTGTTATATGTAGTAAAATATTCATTTAAATAGTTATATATAAAGTAATTAATAATATGAATAAATCATTAAAAGGGATAATATAGAATAAGTAGTAATTATAATAACGTAAATATTTGTGTATCTTTAGGAGTATGTTTTACAAAGGGGTAGGGACAAGATTTTTAGTTCTTAATAGTGTTGTAACAGTATTCAGGTTAATTCAGATGAGAAAGAGATAAGGTTATTAAGTAATGATTTTTCGTGAAATTAGAGAAGAAGGATTTGTTTTTTAAGTATAATGGTTATGTTAAGGTATAAGCTTTTATTTATAATAGGAAATATTATATACAAGGAATTAGTGAAGATTTTATACGAAATAAGATAATTAAGAAAGTTTAGCTAAGAGGTTAAAGTTAACTTTAATATTATACTAGTTTGAAGTAAGATTTGATTAAGTTTTCTTAGGGATAACGTTAGTATTTACTATTTTGGCATGAGTTACGTTAAAGGTTTTATCTTGGGGTATTAAAACTAAGGTAGCATTTGTTAGATTAGAATACTTGCTTGAGTTAACATTAGGTTAACCAGATTTGGTCTACGTTTATGATAAAGGTTAATATTACATAATCTGTTGAATAATATTTATATATTATATATATCTTAAGTTAACCTTTTCTTCAGATCTGGAAGTATTTATTAATATTTTCCTTTAGATATATTGTTCTTGGAAATGAGGATATTTTTTATGATGGTAATACTTATTATAGCCAGAATATTAGAATATTTACTTATTAACTTAAATATAAAACTTTTTATGAATAAATATATGAGTTTATTTATTTGTTTATTTATTTATTTATTACTTAATATCTTTTTACCTTTTTGGTGTTATCTTCTTAAGACATCAAGTGTTTGTTTCTTGAATGTTTGAGTATAATTCGATTATTTATTACCTTTAACTAGAGTACTTAATCATTAGTCTTATAAGTATTCTTTAGTCACAAAAATTTATTTAGTACTTTTTTAATCTTCTTTTATTTGAATATTTTTAACATAATAAAGATAATGTTTAAGTTGTAGATATATTAGTCCTGGTAAGATATTCTTAAAGTTATAATGTTTCTCAATATTAATATTTATAATAAAGTCTCGGGGTAGAACTATTAACAAAGATTATTTTTAGACTTTTTTATAATAGTTCTAAATTATTCCCGAATATGATAATAATAAGAAAGTTATAATAATACTAAAGAGAATAATAATATGACAAATAGATTTATATAAATAAACATTTTATACTTCGTTATATTTAAGTTCTTTCTCTTTTAGTAAAGACATAAAACAATATTATAAGGTGTTTTTTTGTCTTATAAAGATATTAATATCAAAGATAAAATAAATTCTGCGATAATAATTATTAATTATTATTGTGAAATCAGTAATAACTTAAAATATTACAATTATGTCATTATTGATATTTAAGGTTTAAAGTTCTAAAAACTGCTTATTAATAATTTTTGGAGGAAAATCTAAAATTTTATAAGTTATAGACATAATACAAGTAAGTAAAGGCTAGTATGACTTAAAAAGTCTTTGTGTAGTACTTAAGATATCAGAACTAATTAATAAATAAAACTTGTTAGTCAAAATCGAAACAGAAAAGTCTTAAAAAAGAATTACTGTTATTATATATAAATACCGAGAAAGAATATTCAGCTGGGTAAAGAATAAGAGGCTATTACTTATAAATATATAATTTTTGCTAATCTAGTTAGCTTAATCTTCTTTAGTTTTCTCTTCTTATTTATTAACGATCGTATTATCATTATATGTATAAGTATATAATTAATATTTCCGTAAATATCTAATTATTAAAGGTTAGCTATTAGGTTATTAAAAAGGCTTTTTAGCTTTAGACTGTTGACATTGATTATAAGCTTAACCTTATTCGTATTTAATGTTAATACAGATAGAATAACATCATCTAGCGGCGTTGATGCCTTCTTAGGATTATTTAACTTTTTTTCAATAACTTTATTATTTATACTTTGTGATATAGTTATATAAGGTTTTTCAAACTAGTATACGGATTACGTAAAATATCTATATACACAGAAGTATTAAAAAGTATAATATACTTTATGATCAGTTGTTCATAAGACTTTTAGAGTTATATACTTAAGTAATGGCTTATAGAATCATTAAGTCCAAAGACTCAAAAATCAGGTCAGAGTATTGTTAAGACTAGTACAACAAGTAAAGATAAGTAGAATTCTCTTATGTAACTAGCTAAAGAACATAAAAGAAGGAGAACGAAGATGATACTTATAGTAATTTATTAACTCGTGAAAATGTATATTAATATTAATATCTTGAATACAAAATAGATTAACTCTTCTTTGTCTCATGAGGTTTAGTAGATTAATGATATTAAAGTTAGAGCTATAGTCTTTATTGTTAAAATTATGATCGTTATGCTCATATGGGAAGGGTTGGTTCACTAGGCACTACCGTAATGTACGGTTGAATAGGCTTATATTGGCTAATACATTGTATGCTTATGCTTGTATTCAGTATTTGAGGAGTTGCACCCTTAAATACTCTCTTACCGGATTATTAGTCGTTCCACTCCGATCGCATAGCTACCGAGCGCCAGTATGCTCTGCTCTCATAATTCCTAACACTCCTACTCAGATCATACAGGTGCTATGATGTAGTCTATGTCAGTTTCACCTCGTCAACATCAATTTTCAGCCACTCCTACTGTCTCTTAGCTGCTCCTACTGTTGCCAGACCAAGTAATTCCTTGAACCGCGTGAACATCGTCTTCTGCAACGGCTTTGTCATGCCATCGGCTACCATGTCTGCTGTAGGAACATAGTTTACCTCAATACCGGGAATCCCATATCGCGGAGTATTTGAGCGATCCATTGGCTCTGCTTGGCGCACATTGACATTGCAATGTATTCTGATTCAGTGCTTGAAGTTGCCACTGAACGTTGCTTCTTACTCCCCCAGGAAACAGGTCCTCCGTAAAGCATGGCCACATTTCCTGAAGTGCTCTTCCGGTCGGTTTTGTCTCCTGCCCAGTCTGCATCTGAATACATGACTAGTGTAGGGCTACCGGCTTGTCTGTTGTCGTCATTACTTTGGCGTGACGATTGGTTGGCTTGAATTGGAGTGGGCCCATAACGGACACGTTGTTTGATCGTTGATCTGGCATATCTCAAGAGTTCCTTTACGGCACTGGCGTGGTGCTCTCCAGGGTTACTCATGTATTGGCTAAGCTTTCCCAGGGCGAATGCGATGTCCGGTCTAGTGTTTATCATCGCATACATCAAACTTCCAATGCGCTCCTGATACTCAGTCAGGTTGGCTTTCTTGTCGGAGTCCGAAGTCGGGCGTAGCTTGTCGTAACTAGAGATTGGCACTGACTTTGGCTTGTGCTTCTCTTGAGTTATTCCATATCGATTCAAAATGTTGTCCAGGTATTGCTCTTGATCTAGGAATAATGTCTTTTCTTTTCGATTCCTAGTAACACGGATACCAAGGATCACTTGAATCTCCCCCAGGTTCTTGGTATGGAATCGATCTGCCAATGTCTTTCCAAACCATTCCAATTCTTGCACTCTTGGTGCAGCAGCAGCGATGTCATCCACGTGAACGAGTAATATGATCTTGCGTTCTTTGTGGATATAAAGGCAAGGGTCAGCTAAGCTTTGGACAAATCCAATCTTAACGAGATAACTCTTGCAGAGTAGGTTCCAGTCCCGCGCGGACTGCTTTAGCCCATACAAACTCCGTAGGACACGTAATGCGTACCCGTTCTTTAACTTGGGTACTCCGTCTGGTTGAGACAGGAAGATTCGTTCTCGTAGGTGTGATTCGGTGAAAGCATTCTTCACGTCATACGAGTGGCATTCAAGGTTTTCCGCTGCAACAATGGCCATGAATATCCGAAGAGTATCCATTCTAACCGTAGGTGCAAACGTCCCAGTGAAATCCTGCCCATATTTCTGAGAAAAGCCTCGAGCAACCAGTCTTGCCTTGAACCTGTTTAATGTCCCGTCGGGGTTCGTCTTGATAGTGAATACCCATTTGGTGGAGACCAAGTTCGCTCCTTCCGGGGGTATTTCTTCTTCCCATGTGCCATTTTGCTGTAATGATGCGATCTCTTCGTCAATTGCCTCCTTCCATTTCTGACCATATCTATGATCTGAAATGGCCTCTTTGTACGTCATTGGGATGACAATATCTAGATCTGTTACTAAACTGGCCAGAGCTATCTCGTCTGGGTCTTGGTAATCTTGATCTTCCAGCATTGCAAGCATGGCTTTACCTATCTTAGTAGGACGGTCTTCATCATCAGAGTCATCGAGTCTCTGTCGCTTTCGAAGATCGTACCTCGCTTCCACGGGTTCTGGTGGTGCTTGATTTTCCCCGCCGGACGGGTGAAATTCAATAGGTGATGCTATATTAGCACCAGGTGGTGAATCATGGTTCTCGGCTTGGGCCTGAGATTGATCCCTAATTTTATTTTCCTCATCTCCCTCATCTCCTCCTGAATGGGACACATTCACGCTTGGATCGCTCGCATTTTCCTGATCACGTTGTCGGCCGGTCCGGGTGGTTGGATCGGTATGTGTCATTCCTAGGTTTGCAATAGCCGGGATCACAATTTCGAAGTTATTCAAATCTTTCGGGTCTGGGGGCGGTGTAGACTCGATAGCTTCCTTTTGTGGTCGGCCTCTTGGTTTGCGGATTGCTAGTTCGTTCCTTGTTCCTTGAGGATCACCTGTCCGAAGTTTTAAATCAATTGTTCCGCCTTGAGTGTTTTCATAAAAGTTAACACGGCTTGATTTGATGACGCAGCCTCTATCTGGTGCATAGACTTTATATTGCTGAGTCGTGTTTGGATTGTATCCAACAAACACTGCAACTCGTCCATGGTCCATCAGCTTGTCCTTTCTTGAATCCTTCGGGTGTTCCTTCCGGTTTACGTATGACACGCATTTACATCCAAAAACTCTGATGTGATCAATGCTTGGGATCTCTCCGGTGAATGCCTGGTACGGGCTAACAACTTTCCCATCAATTGTCGGGCCAGATGCTGTTCGGTTTCTCAGGTATGCATCCGTTTCAACAGCGTAGTTCCAGAATTCAAGCGGTAAGCTAGCTTCCTTCAGCAATGCCCGAGCATCTGCTGTAGTTGTCTGGATTGCTCGCTCAGCTGGACCGTTCTGGTTTGACTTGTATCCTGCTGTTGTTTCTGCCCGAATCCCGATCGAAGTGCTCCACTCGTCTAGTAGCGATAGTAGTTCCGAGGCATTGTCAGTTCTAATGGCCTTGACTTTCTCCTCCGTCTCGTACTCTACTTGGATCTTCCATGTCCTGAGCTTCTCGACCAAATGTGCTCTTGTCTTTGCAGGAATGTTCCAAATGTAACGAGTGGCGCTATCAACAATTTGAGCAAAGTATCGGTCTTCCTTTATTGATGGTGGGAACGGTCCACATGCATCCACATAGATCAGTGCAAGCCTCTTACTCTCCCACTCACTCAACGCTTTATTAACACGATCTTTCATCTTGGTGAGGTCGCAGACTTCACAAGGTTCCTTAGTTATGGGTTTTCGTATTGGCCTGCTTAAGGTGGTAACCTTGTGTAAGTTACAGATTTTCTTTACTCCAAGATGAGCGAATCGTCTATGCCATAAATTATAGCGTTGTGTGACTTTCTCCACTGACTTTGGTGCCAGTGTGGGTGAGGTTTCAGTGTCACTGTCAGAATTTTGATTTTCCCCGCCGGGCGGGTTAAATCGCGATTGTCCCTCCTCCGTTTTAACATCACCAACCAAAGCTGTTTCCTTTGGCCCATTCACGATAGAACTCACAATGTACACTCCTCCGCGTTGCTTGGCTTTAATGTACTGGTTCTTTTGATTCTTTCGAGTAAAATACATTGCATGTGGATCAAAAGAGCCATCAAAACCCTTTTCACAAACGCGTCGACCGGAGAGTAAATTAGCCCCAAGATTCGGAACAAGTAGAGTATCAGACAACAATGCAGTGCTTCCATCCTTCAACTTCATTTCAGCGGTCCCCTTCTTCCATGCATACAACCTTCCACCTCCAACCTTTATCCCGCGACGTTTAATATCGGTCATCGGTTGTTTAAAGAGCTGGGGGTTGTCAGTCATGTGAGAAGAAGCGCCTGTGTCTGCAATCCAGACGGAAGGTTTAACCATACGCATTGCTTCCTTTGAAACTCCTGCAACTTCGTCCTCCTCCTCGGATGAGTCATCAAAACTTGACTCCGTCTCCGACGTCGAATTAGACTCGGAGGAGTGACCGGCCATGTGACCATGGGCATGACGTTTGGACTTGTTGCTTTTGCGGTGACTCTTGCGCTCGTCATCTTTTATTGCCTTCGGAGAGTGTCGTGATTTGTTATCCTTGGATTTGAGACCAAGAACATATTTTCTCGCATCACGCCTGAGTTTACAATATTTGATGGAGTGGTTTCCGTCACACAAATAGCATTTAACGTCCTTTCGGTCGGGCGAGCTACTTTTATGTCTACTCCGTTGACTTGAGCTTCTGCTCCCTTTGTCTTGTGGTCTTCGTGTTCTCTTGTCTCGGGCAGCGAGGGCTGTCGAGTTGGTGACCTTTTCTTCATGTCTTTGGAGGATGTCGATCTTGTCCACGATTTCAAGTGTCGGTTGTGCGTCGATCACAGTTGTAACTGTCGAGTATTCCTCTGGGAGTCCTGCAAGAAAGAATTCGAATATTTGCTTTGTGCTAAAGCCATCCTTGAGTTCAGGGGTTGCCTTCACAACTCTCCTCCTCAATTCCTGCACTCGAATCCATCCCTCTTCAATTGTCATGCCCTGTTCTAGCTTGAATGAGGTGAGTTGAGCCATCTCACTCCGAGCAGCATGAGGTAACAACTTGTTATACTTGGAGTATAACTTTGTCCATGCTAGCTGGGCTTCAGACTCATCACGAATCAATTCATTGTCCATGGCATCGATACAGATTGAGATCATATATAAAACCTTCGCAGACGCGGCTTCATATTTCTCTTGCCTTTCAATGTTCCATATGCCATTATTTAATCCGCTTTTATCCTCCACCTTCAAGCTCTCCAGTTGTTTTTCCACACCTTCAATAGTGATCTCAGGTGTTTTCGTGCTTGCTGGTGTGACAGGGGTGCTAATCGATGATGGGGTTCTCTGAATCCAGGCATATTCTGTGATTGTCTTGTTTAGCACAAATTCTAGCGATTCTCCTTTGAAATAGAGTCTCATCAGTTTAAACCATTCTTGCCAATTTGCTCTGTTAAGTATGCCGGCAGGGCGTTTGCGTGCAAGGTGATCGGTGTCCATTTTCTCAAATGTCGGTGAGGTAAGGATGATGAAGATTTTGTCGTCTTTTGAGTTGTCGTATCGTAACTCAAGGTTAGAGAGACCTATAATTGATTGTTGGGTTTAGGTAAATAGGTAAATATCACGCCAAGGTGCCCGATACCGATTAAGGGGCCGTGATCTTCAAGTACTTGCTGTAGACCGACAATTCGTCGCACGTCTACCCGTCTCAAGACTTGGAACCGATCGGTCTCAATTTCAACCGATGCTCTGTAGACCTCTTTCTTCTACTAGAGACTTGTGCAGTTACGTGTATTTTGGCTGTCCTTGGTGACAGACTTACGGTGAACACGTTCCAACTGCTATTCTTCCTAGTGACGCCTCAACATGCGTCCGGGCTCATAACCTGTGAAGATTATGACCATTAGGCTCATATTATGGAAGTGTTGGTTCACTAGGCACTACCGTATTGTAGGGTTGAATAGGCTTATATTGGCTTATACATTGTATGCTTATACTTATATTCAGTATTTGAGGAGTTGCACCCTTAAATACTCTCTTACCGGATTATTAGTCGTTCCACTCCGATCGCATAGCTACCGAGCGCCAGTATGCTCTGCTCTCATAATTCCTAACAATACCCTCTATATAATGGTTTTAAACTTCAAGTATTGTAACCCTTTATTTAAGCCACAATTGTAATTTGGCCTTATATATAAGGCCAAATTGACAAATTCTGTATTATGTAATACAAATATCAACTGAGCAACTTGGCACTTAGGGATGAGCACGTGATTTAAGTGTTTCAGAACTCTTTTATTTATGGGTTATCCCACTCTTTAGGAGCACCATCTGTATTGGCATTCAATTAAGTCTCTGCCCCATATATTTTGTAATTCAATGCGAATCCAAACATTTCGTCTAGTTGAGACGTCACTCCAGTTGGACACCTTCCGTGCGATGTCCACCACAGTAGATAAGAGGCCGGTGGCAATCTTATTAATCTGACACATAGCTTCCACGAAACAGGTGTGTGCTGCATTTTCTACAGGCCACCCATCTCTTATACCATGGAGCACAAATAACTATAACCTCATTAGGAATAGGCTATGCGAGGCCATTCAATTCGTTACCCCTTTAGTGCAATCCTCACTATACTGTGATTGCACAATACTGTAGGATAATTAATTCAATTAATAATTCTTTTGGCATATGCCATAATCAGACCAAGGTTCCGACAGATCCTCGGGCATCACCTCTCCTGTGCGATATTCTTGGGGCCTTAAGTGTCAGGTTACTAGCCCAAAATGACGTCTCGTCGTAAGGCAATCGCCACGGATAAATGACGGGCCGATATCCAACAACTTCAAGTGCTGCTTCAGCCTCAACCAGTTCCCCATTTGCAGGAGTACGCCCGCCTTTCCCCCTCAAACTCTCTCTCTCGCGATTAACGCAGCCTCTGGATCACAAATGGGACAGGCAGAGCACAGCATATCGAATTCCTCTTGTGACAGGCTTTTTTTCAATCGTAGCATTCACTGTACCAAGCAGTGCCTTTTTGCAGACGATTGCTTTGCACAATCAGATGGCGAGTTAGAATCCAATCCTGTCCAATCCGAACGTTTTGCTTCTATTATTGGGCGGTCGTTGTCCCACTACCAGACGGTTCCAGCCCTTCATCAATACCATCATCAATCCCAGCCTCTTCAACAATCAACTCTGGGACCCGACTTACTCTACATTTATCATACTTGCCCAGCAAACTTCTTCCTATCGGAACCGGCGACGGGCGTATCGCCAGTTGGGCGCCAAACCCAATTCATCGTTCCCAGAACACCGCCCCTCTCTTTTATTCAAGGACTCGATATCCCTCATCATTGCATCCACCGCAAGCACATTGAGCGGCGTTTCTACCGCTCCTTTGCCATTATCAACATCGAGAGTCGCCCTAAGCGGGGTCTCCACAAAAACGCTGCGCCACCCTTGCCGCCTTCGCCGAGAACGTTCATTTGCGCCGCACAACCCACCAGGCCAAACCCAGTCTGCGCAACACCTTGACCAGCTCGACTAGGCCTGCCATTTAGGCGACGGTGCTGCTGACTGGGTGGGCGGTGGCGGGCGGCGGCCACTGTCACGCTGTCGCGTTGTTGGATCATCGGTCACAGATCGGAGGGCGTGCCGTACCTGGATGGTGCAGAGCCAAGACGGCTTCCGGAACGCACGTGCAAGCGAGTCCGCAGGATCTCGCACAAGGATTGGGTTTGGCGTAATCTGCTAAACCTTGCTTGCCTAGCTGTTGTGGGATAGATTGCTCATGTCAACGCCCGTTCTATTGTGATGTAAGGTTTGAAACTTTTCCCTTTGCCTTTTTTTTTAGTTGCTTCTAGTCTGTTGCTGTATTCAACTCTCCAGTCTGAGTTATGCGGAATCGCATCATTGCCCAATACATCAAAGGTCCCCCGGTGCAGCTCTGGCCTCCAGCACCCATTTAAAGCCGGTAAGCATTAGCTTAGTTAGGCATGATGCGTTTGGGATGCTTATGGCAAGATCTCTTATCGGAATTAGCCATCGCTCAGTCTCGATCTTCGGAAACATTCCAAATGATCTGACAGGACGTGTCTCTGCATGATTTCTCCGCCTTCCCAAAGGGCCTCAAGCCTTTCATCCACATACAATTCCACAGAGTTGGCAGTTCTCATCATCATCTCGGCTTGGCTAGCATGTCATGGTACTAACATCCTACAAGCCATATTACCTGCTCAACATATATCAGCATATGAGATTTTAACAATCATTTTGCAAGTTTAATGCCGAGAATCAGCCGTGGCGTCAAAGTACCTAAATACGGCAATCTGGGGAAAGCGGAATCAATCCCCGAGAGTGGCACTTGCATCCCGGTGGCCAAACTGCTATGACTCGATCTAACTTCCAGCTCTGCAATCAGTTGGCACAACGATGTCATCGCATGCTTACTCTTTGAATTTAGGCCGAGGCAATTAGATAATTGCTCTTGTAACGGCATCGATATAATTTGACAACCAGATTTATCTGTTACATATTAACGATAATTATACCTGAACGCTGACGGAAACTAGTGGAATTATTAAAACTCTCGAGCCTTTGTTTTAGTATTAGAAATGGGGAAAGTTGAGAGCATTGACTAATATATGCGAGGAGATATTTGAAAAACGCAATGCGAAAGTTGAAACAGCGCGAACCGTCTTTGATATATCTCCCGACTTCCATCAGAGGGGACATCATCCCACGCTCCTTTGTCATCTCAGATTACAGACAGCAAAGGATTCATGTCAAAAGGAGACGCTCGGCCATCCAAGCCTCTGAGCCTGATGATCCCGGGTGGTCCATACCGCCCGAGACGACCAACTTTGCGAGAAGTATTGGCGGATGAGTCCTCACCACCACAGACTTTGCGTGCTTTCACGCAATATCTCTCGCAAAACCATTGTTTAGAGAACTTGGAATTTACCATAGATGCTTCAAGATATGGTAATCATTATCAGACTATGATTGATCAAGATTCGCAGATTTTATTATCACCACAAACACCTGACAGTGCATATATACGGATGTTGTGGCAGAATTTATTAGATACTTATATTGCGCAGAATAGCCCACGCGAAGTTAACCTCCCTTCCGAAATACGGGATGAATTGGTCTCTTTGGCTAATGCCTTCATTCCTCCGCACCCATCGCACCTTGATCAAGCAGTAAAGGTCGTCTACGATTTGATGGACGAATCAGTTTTTGTTCCTTTCCTTAACTCAGTTACACTGTCACATGGAGTTTCCGATTCATATTTCAACTCGTGGACATCAGACAATTCAGTAGTGAACATTGATGAGCGATCCTTATCACCCTCACAAAGCCGAGAAAGAAACCAAAATTTCATTGGAGTTGGACCAGATGGTTCTCCTTCGAGGCAGTCGCTGCAGCATTTCTCACCTCTTTCCACTCAACCCTCTCGAGTTTCAGCCAACCTCTCCTCCATCGCATCCGGATCTGGATCTGGATCAAGGCTATCATCTGTAATTGGTAGCATTAAGAGCTTGGCTGATGGTAGCGATGACTTGCCCATGGATTCTACGATAGAACCGAGAACACCATCAACAATACCACCTCCGTCGGACACGGGATTCTCTGGATTCTCACCAACTGCAAGCCCACGAAACTTACAGAATGAGGGAACCAGCGGGTGGAAGAAGATGAGTGCCAAGTTGGGATGGAAGAAGAACAAGTCTAACCGTAGTCCAACTTCTAGCACCGACTTCTCGAAATATTTTACAAGTACGGAACCCGTGGACGGGGGCGGTAACCGGACTCCATGAGAGGGGGGGGCCGCGTCATTGCCATCTGAATCTTCTTCAAGCAACATGGCCCAGGTCCCGATCCTTACGCCCCGCCCATCCTTGCCAAGTTCGCCCGGCCGATCTTGCAAATGCGTCTGATGCTGTTGTCCCGATAGTCTTTTCAACACTAAATGCCACGTTGAGGCCTAGTGATGGTATATTGTTTTATTGCTGGAAGCCCATCCTGGATCGCCAGTTAACCTAACACATCGTCGCGCTTCAATCGTCATATCTCTGGGAACTATTCGGGCGAGCAAGCTGGGTCGTACACGGGACCGATCTACACTCTGAAACAAGCTTATCCAAAAATAATAACTTGGTTCTACTTAATTGGTTGGCTCTTAATCCAGACGATCCACCTAAGGGATTGACTCACGTATCCCTAAACATAGGTGGTCCTTCTAGGCCTTATCCTGCCGAGATCATCTTATAGCCTGACCATCCTTGTCGAGATCACATTCTTAACTGAATATGTCTTGTATTGAGCAGCATAATGCTCGATTCCCTCACCAGAGATCTTGCATTAATGTCTTAAATATAAAATTTAAAAGTTTCTTGCTCAAACAATAACAGCAAATCTGTTTAACGTTCTCCTTGATAATACTAGCAAAATAACCAACTTGATGTTTAATAACTAAAAGCGGCAGCGAGAGTGAGGAGGAGCAAGTAGAATGGTTGGCAATAACAGGAAAGAAGCGCTCAACCGCGGGGTAAGACAGTCCGCGCTGCTTCAGCAGGAGGAACCTCACGATGAGCTCGAGTTACTCTTCCAAGAAGATGAAGACGACGAGGGATTTGAAGATGAAGAAGGCGATCTGAGGATCCGACTCAGCAGGCGCAGTGGGAGAGAGTTAGCATAGCAAAATTCGAGTGGCGATGAATATGGGAGTTGGAAAAAGTTGAACATTTGTGGACGGCGGCGGCTTGCGAAGTATGCATAGCTTGCTTAATTAATATACCATACATCGAGCTTATCAAGTGTGCACGCGAAGTTATGCATACTTCAACATTCAACCTTGCTTGCTTAGGGGAAGACGCAGGATTTATATAAACTTCTATATTTCCACCCTGGATAGAGGCTTTAGTTCAATTCAAGAGTAATCATCTTTGCATTGATTATTATCTATATTCCTGTGAAACTTCGAGTTAACAACGCTTCCTCTACAAGGGATCTGAGCTTTGTAATATGCCTCTTCTACAACAACGGGAATCCTCTTACGAGTCAAATTCCCGCCGAGGATTTCTTCGAACAACAGGAAATCTCACCACGTACGAATTCACACTCCAAAGAGACAAATTAATAGTTGCTTCTTCCCTTAAAACAGAACCTCCTGTTCACATGGTCCAGGATAGTTATACTGCTGATCTGAGAAAAGTACATTGTAGTGCAGACTGGGAACATAATTTTTCCATCATTATTAATAGAATGCTTTTCGGATTGTTGTTAGGTCAGTCAGCAACATCGACAATCCTTGTACCTTTCACTACTGGGAAGTATGGTTGGGATGAGTTAAGCTTTGATAAAACTGTGTGGAAAGAATGCGATTTGTAAGTTCTAAAGTCGTCATATCTTAAAATGTAAGTTAACTTAGAACTACAGGAAAGTGGTAGTGGTTGGCATAAATGAGAGCATCTTAGAGAATGCTGCAAACATTCGGAGGGGCATGAAGAGGGATCTCGAACTTCAACTCTTTCTGCCTTCTTCACCACAGCCTTCTGCAAGTGATAAGTGTTTGGTCAATATTATGGGTAATATGGAGTATCCTGATGTTGCTCACCTAGCTGGGGAAACTCTTTTAGCATCCGATCGAGATTTGGAGGTCGGCACCCAAGATATGATTCAATATGTATCAAATTCTCAATACGCTTGATTGCCATTAAGATGCAGTAAAATTGATGAGCCTAAATGTCGATAATTTAATATAATCCCAGGTAGACAGATTCTGGCCATTTGATCGACAACTGTAGCCATGACAGGTTAGGCTACAAAAAGGATTCCTCTTCAATCAATCCATAATGCTTCCTGCTTCTCCAAGCCATTTTCCCTTCCACATTCGCATTACAACCTGTCTGGGAAGGAATTTATACTGGTGGAAATGTATTTTCTCGGGAGCTAATTCCAGCTTCTTGGAAAACAGAATGTAAATTTACCGTATCATTCCAAGGCAGACTAAGCCCCTAAGGTTAGACATTATGGTTCTAGATTACGATTTGCAGCACTGTCTTTATGAAAAGCAAAGCTTTATGTATTTACGTGTAAGGCATCGTGAGCCTGGGACATGGGCTAATTTAAGTCCTTAGGCCACAGGCATCAGCGCCAAATTAGAGCCGGCAAATAGTAGGCAAGACCTGGAGCGAACGTTCTAGAACCCATAATCGGCTCAATATCTTAATTAAATCGTCGTTGGGCCCCAGTTGAGATGCACATGATATCTCGGTGACCGAGCTACCAACCATGCTATGGGTGCTACTTCTGTAGGGGCCGAGCTGCAAGGCCACCAGGCTGATCAGGTCTGCGCAGACACAGGTCATCCACTTCAACACTTTCTAAGGTGAATCCCAACAATGAGGGGATATACTTCTGGGACCATTGATACAGGTGCATGTTTCTAAGATGGATCCCGACAACCTGGATTTGATCGACAGCAACGCATTCAGCACAGAGCAAATCTCGATATAGATGTTACGGCCTTCCCCACAGTGAGTTAAGAACCGTCATTCTTTATTTCCATTTGTTTTACACTTCTTCAAAATTATCAGTCGACATTATTCCAGGTCGAAATTGCATTTGAAGGCATTCATGCCATAAACCTTAGCACCCTAAGTGAGATCGTATAACAGCCAAACCTGAACCTCATCCAAAAGGCCCACAACCCGGCCATGCTGGGTAAGAACCCTAAAACACTCAAAAAATTGTAAAATTTTTGTACACGTATTGTCACACCCGAGAAACTGGAATTGACAACCACTTTTTTCGACCTTCTGTCGATCAATCGGCCACGCGTTGGGTTGTTCCATTAACTGCTAGGACGGCTACGCCCCTGTGTAGCTGTTATACTTCTTGGTATCGACGTCAAGCATTCATTCCATGGGTCCAGAGCTCTTAAAGAGGGTCAATTGACCTCCATTCGCCAAACATTACAAAATTGAGACACTATCGGCTTGTCTCATCCCGTTTGTTCGTTTCCAGTTTGAGCTGCAATACCTCACGATACCTCAACTGTCCAAAATATCTTTATCTCGCCGGTATATCATGACGGTTCCTCGAGCTATTCTTGTGCCACTGGGCGTGCTCGCCGTACTCTGTGAGCTCGCCTTGCTGGTTTTTAACATAGTATTCGCCGTCACTCTCTCTGGCGAATATACCGGCTTCAAGGGCGACAAGGTGGAAATTGTTGCATCAGTGCTAAATTTCGTTAATGTAGACTTACTATTAATATTGCTTGCAAGACAATTCCAATATCGTGATGGAGTACATATCAAAGATGTCGGACATGGTCGACAGCACATATATCTTCTGGCCGGGTTTTGTGGATTTTTTTGCGCCTTGTCAACTACTGCAACAGCTGTTGGTCTCTGTGTGATTCGTAACGGGATTACTGATCTTCCTCGTCAGACACTAGGTTCCTCCACGGAAAGTCTGATGACTGGTGTCTTTGTCGTCTGGGCCATTTCTTTAATTTCAGAGATCGTGTTCATAATAACTACTATCTTAATCCAAAGGATGGATTTCCATCAGCAAATACAACCTTTCCAAGTAGAATCGGGAAATCACAGTTTATCAAAAATGAAGCAGACTGAGAGGCAACAAGACCGAAGTCCTCCAGAGAGTGTTGATCATAGAGGGAGCAATACTGTTAAGTCAACATCCCCGCCATCTTGGAGCAGGCGTTTGTCTGTTCGAAATTCACTATCGTAAGTTGTACGTCCAATTACGTCAAAGACGAAACTCATATCTGGTAGCCAGAAAACAACACAACGGCCGGAATCCCTGGATTCTGGATATCCCGAGAGTAATTCATGTGTTGAAGACAGCTTTAATTTTTGGGATACGTCTGCAGTAGAACCTTATGTACAGCAGGCTGTCCTCGGAAAATCATCACCGACTCCAGAGATTCTGGAAACCATACCTGCCACTCCCACAAGTAGCAGAAGTCCAAGTCCCGAGATTCCGCTTGATTTGGAGCCAGCTTTAAGGAGCCAGCCAAAGAGTCGCAGTTATAGTCCAGCAAACAGTCATAAGGACGTCACTAGAAAGAGTTCGCAGATAACGAGTCGGAACGGGAGCTTAAGAGAAGCTCAGATTCATCCTCTATTCAGATCAGATTCGCCAACACCTCCCCCAGCAGCAACACCGGGGACGACTATCACAGCTGCTCCTGGTGCAGGGCAGGTGATTTCAGATCGTCAGAGCATCAGGTCTTTACACCGTCCACGAAGGTGGGAGCTTACCCAGCAGTCCATTAGTAGCCAGTTGCAGCTTAGCCAGCATCCGGCTGACTATGGAAATGGAGTGCTGCGAGAAGACAGAAGAGAAAGTAGAAGAAAGAAAGATGATGCCGCCAATTCCGGACTGGATTTAGGGTTGATTGGACTGCACTGGATCAGGGCGCTTGAATCTTGAGGATAGCTCGGAACCAAATGTCAGATGGATTGCCACCCCCTTTAAAGTGGTCAGATATCTTACTGGTACGTGTTTACTACAAGAAACTTGAAGTCCAAAGGGAATATAGAATCACGTAGTTGATGTTAGACGGTACGGATTGCGAGAAAAAGGTCCCTGGATGGAAGAGTGTACAAAGGTTTGTAAAGGACACAGTGTAATGTGTTACTAGTATCGGACTAAAATATACAGAGGATTTCCGAATGTAGGTCCCACATTGGACGTCGTAGAATAGCGTACTTGGATTGCCACCATACCTCAAACATGTAGGGCATCATGCCTAGTCGTTGTTGTGCAGCTCGCACTGTTGGGCTTGACGTTGTAAAGTTTCACGGCGCTTCCTATTCAGGTTTGTTGAATGGCGTTCATGGATCTCATCTTTACTCCGATGCGCCATAACTTTTTGAATATCTGCCCGTGAATAACTCTTCTCCTTTAACTCGACTACCATCATATCCTCTTTACTGTCCATGGAATCTCCTATATCTGAACTCCGACATTTGCAGCATTGATGTCAGGTGGTCCTACAGGCCAGTTAAGGTGTGTAAACTCATCTTCCTCGGGCATGGATAGAATGTGCGACATCTGAGTTTTTTGGTCCTGGAAGATGAGCCTCAGAATGTGCAACGGCATTGTGACAGGTTACTGCAGGCGTTGATGGCTTGCCGTTGACAGTGGCGTCCAGTTGGTTAATTGGCTTCCGAGGTCGACCTCGACGAGGTTTGGCTCGTGGTGTTGGATCTCTTGATCTCCTATTGTGTGGGGACTGGGATGTGGCGTATCCGTCGAGACCTTTTGTTTGCTTCCGAGGCCGACCTCGCCGTTTCTTTAGTTCTGCCTTGTTCAATTTATCAGAGAATTTCTGGGAGAAGATGAGACGATTAGAGCTTCACGCTGACCGGTGCTGGAATTATATAGCACGGGGTAAATGGGGCCCAAACACCAACCTCGTAGAGCTCGAAAGTCTTGGTCTCTTGTTCCGACATGTTGGGTGATATGAGAAAGCGTTAGTTATTTATCGGATTGTTGAAAACGGCTTGAGCCTAAACCAGCTACTCGCGATGTGTGAAGTTGAATTTTTGGCAGATGTTCAAACCAATCTGGGGCTAGTTTATACTAACCAGCGAAAATTCGATCTTGTACTACAAAGTTTCCAGAGGTTTTTGGACTTGAGCCGTGACTTGGATACACTTACTCCTGACATATCAATGTTTATTATGTCTAACTAAGCTGTGGTATTTATGAGAACAGGAAGACTGGAAGAGGCTGAGAAGTATTTACATAATGCTGCAGCTCACTTTTCTCAGAATCAGACTAAACGTTTGTATTTGCGAATCCGGAATGATATTGGCGAAGTACTTTTATAGAAAGGATCAATAGCTGCAGCTACTGATATCTTTTCTGATATTCTTAACAGTCAAAGGGTTCGTTTGGTGAATTAGAAATAAATACAGTAGACCCTTTATATAAGAATACTCGATATAAGAATACCCTAACAAAAACCTCAATATTCTTAGTCAATCTCGCTGTCCCGAATGAGTTTTTTTAGTGTGTCTACCAAAAATATAAGAATATCCTTGCGATATTCTTAATTTTTGTTGGTCCCAAGCGTATTCTTATATAAAGGGTCTACTGTAATCTCACTGATTAGGCTCCTTGATCCAGCGCAGCGAGGCTTACGGATTAAAAATCCTCATCTACTATGATGTCTCTATCACTCCTTCCATTTCCATTGCTTTAAATCCGTAACCAACCGATCGAGATGGTGCCCCGCTTTCGACGCGAAGCATATACGATAGGATGGGTATGCACGCTCCCTATCGAGCTCGCCGCTGCGCAAGAGATGTTCGACGAAGAACACGAGAACCTTGAGCAGGATGAGAACGATAGTAATCTATACTCTCTAGGGTCGATCGGTAGACACAAGGTCGTGCTCGCCTGCCTGCAGCAGGCCAAACTGGTAACAACTCGGCTGCGGCAGTGGCCATGCAGATGAAAGCCAGCTTTAAAGGAATCCGGTTTGGGCTAATGGTTGGTGTTGGAGGTGGTGTTCCTAGTGTGCAGGTGGATATCAGGCTCGGAGATGTCGTGGTTAGCCAGCCAGTTCAGGCTTTCGGCGGTGTGGTCTAATACGACTTTGGAAAGGCTACCCCAAGTGGCTTTGAACGAACAGGACATCTCAATGCACCACCGCCTATACTGCTCAATGCGGTTGCCAAAATGCAGGCGAAATACCATCGGCGACGGAGCAATCTCCAAGACTATGTCCGCAAACTTAGCCACGTCCCAGAGTTTACGCGCGCAAGTGCTGGGCCTGATATCCTATTCGAAGCGACATACGACCACGTTGGGGGACGGGCATGCGATACTTGTCGTGCAGATAAGAGCGTGCCACGGCAGCCGGAAGAGAGGGAAGAAGTTGTTGTCCACTACGGAACGATTGCATCGGGTAACGAAGTCATGAGAGATGGGACCACAAGGGACAAAGTGAGTGCAGAGCTTGGCGGCGTCCTCTGCTTCGAGATGGAGGCAGCGGGCCTGATGAACACTTATCCCTGCCTCGTCATTCGCGGCATCTGCGACTATGCAGACTCACATAAAAACAAGCGATGGCAATCGTATGCAGCAGCAACGGCGGCCGCGTATGCGAAGGAGCTTCTCGAGATCGTGCCAGAGTGTGCTGTTTTAGAGGCACATCCAGTGATTAGCCAAGCTAACGAAATTCCCAGAGAAGGACTTGCTGGACAAAAAAGGACACTACCACACTCCACAGACAAATCGATATCGCCGCATAAAAGGGTAAGGCATCGGTTAAGGGGCGAAATAAGAACCGGAACGTCTTTCAACCACGACTTAGATTTTGTCAGAGGTGGATTTCTCGAAGGTAGTCATGACGGGAGTAATGGTCATGGTGAGGAGGATGACAGTGATGAGGAGAATGACAGTGATGAAAGTACTGGGTATGAGAACACTAGATACCAGGACCACATCGGTCCATGCTACAAATGTAAAGATTTCAACCCGCTACCCATAGCATAACGCTGCAATTCTGGCACTGGGTTAAACTGTAGGCGGCTTATTTGGTCATTATGCAGCCACATGTACACGCCTAGAAGGGAAATGTTATAACTGTAAGGCTCAATCGTATATCTCCGAATATGCAATACCTACTAATACGTTTGAATGAAAAGGTGGTACACAGGGTCATCATATCCGAACTTGCTGGAAGCAAGGGCGGAATGGTTATCTTCTCTAGCCTTTTCTAGTGAAAATTTTACTAGATTATTGGTTCCTGTACGGTCCGATGCTAGAAGGACTTTTGGCCTGAAGTCATGCAAAAATCTGTGAGGCTGTCTATTTAGCATAGTGTGCGTTCCTGAAATGATAATAAGGTCGTTTTCTGAACCAGCAGTTGAGAACCATGATCTCTCCCTCGGTATCAAAGGACAAGGAATGCAAGAGTAGTAGAGCTGTCTTATGAAGTATAGATTTTCTGAAAGTGGAAATCATTGGCAGAGAAGTAATAGGGAGACCCGGATATGCCGACAGGCCGTACTCAGTTCGTAGCGATTAAAGTGTTTCAGAAACTGCCACTAAGACCGATATGATCGAGGTTTTTCTCAGTTCCCGTGGATGTGTATTCCTTGTATTCTTTGTGCTAGCGACGTTATTGGCACCAGCCCGGAAGTCAGTAAGAGGGTGAGGGAAACTGGTAGATGGCAAGATACTCCATCGGGACGTGTCCGAAAAAAGCAACCAGAAAGAAGCAAATCATTCTCGATGGTATTGTGACTGAAGTTTGTATGTCATGCTCAAAACCACAATTTCAGACTTAGTCTAATACACCAACAGGCACTTCTTTTCTCGCTCTTTCCCTCCGAGAAGCGGGATACGATGTATGGGCTAATACAGATGCAAGCGGCACATTTGACAAAAGGTTAGCCGCTGATGCAAACCGACGAATGAAGCAAGCGGGTGTACATCTGATAGGCATGTTTGGGATCGCGATGGATCTCGTGCGTGATTAGTGATTTGTTTCCTTTCTCGAACCAGAAAGAATGAACGTTGATAATTGTGAAGGCGAAACACGCCCGGGGCCGCGGAGGTCCTCCCATTCCTTGACAAGTAAGTTGACCTCTTCACTCTATAGTAGGGATAAACTGACCTTTGAGCAGCTACTTGGTTCCGTATTCTCTCATGGCTAGGAACCATGGATATGCCATTGAGAATGGAACCCTCCTCCCCGGCGAAACTCGGATCTTGTAAACAACTGTTGAAAGAGGTATTTTCGTTCTATACAAGGAGACCGCGCGTTGAGGAGGACGGGTAGAAGTTAATTGGTAATACTGAACGTTTCCTGAGCAAAATGAAGACAATGGAATAAGCACTTTGATGTTGATATTGATTACGTAGATATCAAGTAGTAAATATGGAAAATTAATTAATTTTATCAGTGGAATTAAGCAATAAGCTTTGAATATAACTTAGTCGCAGGTCTAAGTTCAGCAGCTATCATGTGTAATAAGGGCTACAATGTCGATTACTTGTATACAGAGTTATAACCAAGCTTCTAACTAATTTGGTTATTTACTTACTGCTTTCGTCGATAAAACACAATAGAATAGATCTTTACGAAAGTGGATTAAACGAAATTCCCTCCTGTATGCTTTCAGTTTGATTCTCCACTAAATACGCTTCTGACTTTACCAACGACCCTCAACCGTAAACCAAGAGGGGCCATTAGTTTTGGACAACCACGATCAACAATAATGAATGACCAATGGAACAAGTCCATCACATCTCAAGCGTAAACACGCTTGCAAACACTATCCAAATATGTACATGTACATGTCCCTCGAATGAGTGTGATACAACGGTCTTGCACTACAATAAGCTAGGCCTTTGCCTTCTAAAAATTAGCTTGATACATCTTCAGTGGGAGCATTATCCTACGTGCTCGATGCTCTGCTCCTATATCCCAAATTGGTCCTGACCAAACTCTTTGGAGTGCCTAGCAAGCGCGCTGCGCCTCTCACGTCTCAATGCCCCATCTTGGGGTAAATTCCGTGGATAGAGCGCCCTGTAAACTAGTCAGTCAATGTTACCAAAAAAATGCCTGGAATCCTACCCGTTGTCTGGGAATAGAGGGTCTACATTCGCACCAGTCATATCGGTCAAATTGAGCGCCTTGCCAGCGGCGTTGCCTGCAACTGGGATGCCTTCGACGATGCAAGCCGCCTTATGATCGTCTGGGATTGACATTCCAGCTAGAGACTCTGGTGCTTCGATGATAGTTGCAGTGAGACCCATGACGACATGCCATTCGATATGGCAATGGAACAACCAAACACCATGATTGTCTGCTTTGAAGCGGATAACAGCATAGCTACCGCTGTTCACGGACACTGTATAACGTTTAGGTGGGATGGATGGGAAATTCCTTCCCTTTCCAGTGTAAACTCCCTTTCCAGAGGAAGGCCGTTCGCAAACCTGGAACTGGTGACCGTGAAGGTGGAAAGGATGAATGGCGGCGTCAAGATTGTTTACCACAATTTGGACAATCTCACCTTCCTTCACCACGAACGGGTTAACAACCCCGTAAATTACGGGGTTTGTGTTGGCTGATCCGGTACTTAGTGCAGTGAGAGGGATGGAACTTTCTGTGGGATGTAGGTTATGTTATTGAAATACGATCTTCATGCTCGTCACCTTTGCTCGTGATATTGTTCATACCGACAAACTTACCTAGGTATCCCCTTAGCGTCAAATCCGAAATTGAAGTTCAAGGTGATTTCCTTGTCCACAGTGGCTTGCTGCCCAAGAAGTCGCTGGCCGTCCAATGCAACAAGGGTTGCGTCATCGTGAGGACTCCATTGAGGCACGCTAAATGCCGGAGGAGCACCCTTTGCAGGGTCGTAAATGATTACCGGTTATATTGAACGGATAGACTGGTACAGGATCGTGGGAAAAATCCCTATTCATGTCAAGTGTAGCTAAGAAACCATAGTTCCTTCTTGTTGAGGGTTGTGCGTTTAAGAGAACTGTGTACCGTTGTGCAGGAGTTACGCGAATCTGGTAGGCATCTTGCTTGTTTACATAAGAACCATCAATTTCTATTACACGCATAGTATGTGAGTCAAACTGAAGCAAAACGGAAGCAAATGCCGCCATGCTAATGATTCTGATCTTGTACGTCTTTCCTTGCAGGAAGTTGAATGAGGCCGCATTCGAGTCATTCAGGAGTAGGGCATCCGGAAACGGAGGGAGGAATTGTGTGTTTGCGGTTGTTAACATTTGATTAATTAACGTCGGTACTGGTGTATGGTACCAGTCCGACATGGTAAGTACTATCTCATCGTCATATTGACCTTTGTAGGGATCTAAGGGATCATGGACAATTAAGGGTCCTATGAATGTCAATATTAATGCTAGCCTTCAAGCTCCATCTGTCGAGAGACTAATGATTGAATCTACCTCGTAAGCCATCTGGATACTGCCCTTTGTTGTGTGAGTGGTACCAATAGGTTCCTGGTCTATCAGCCTATTCAAATCCGTTAGATCTGTTTCCTTAGAATAAACTTCCGAAGAAATAAATTACCGTGAAGTTGTAAGTGAATACTGATCCTGGTGGGATGGGATATTGTGTGACCCCAGATGGGCCATCCATGACTTGAGATCCCCTTTGGTCAAGGCCATGGAAATGCAGTCCCGCGGATTGCGAGCCCAAATTGTTGGTTAGATGAACTACAACCTGATCTCCAACGTCCACCTCGATTGAGGGACATGGCCATTTCCCATTAATTCCAATAACCTGCCGGGCAAACCCGTCTGGCGCAGCATTAACGAAGTCGATGCTCCAATCATAAGTCACTGTTTTAGCATAACAGATTGACGTGAGCGAGAAAAAGATTGTAGACAATAACATATTGGAGCTGAGGTTAAAATTTTGGATTATTAGTTAGAAGTTATGTAGACACTGTCGATAACTCCCTTTGGTTATGACCTAGGGCTTGTGCTCTTAATCAGATATTCCTCTAGGGAGTGGCTCCGCTCTCATCTCATTTCATTTTCTCTTCTGCAGGTTCCCGAATCCGTGGCTTTCTCCCCTTCTACTATTGAATACATTGGATACACTATCTTGTTTGCGATCGGGATATCAGCCACTTGAGGGAGGATTAGGGGATTTGTGGACGTAAATACGAAAACAAAGAGGCCAGCACTGCAAAGAGGGAGCCGAGAGACCAGTATAGCCTGCATGCACTCTAGACAAGACCTTTTCGAGGTAGAAAACGGGAAATATTCAAAAGCATCTTCATTCCTGAAAATCCTTTTCCAATCGATCCATCTCCGAAAAAGTCCTCAGCCGCTCTACGGTTAATAATCGTTGTCATTTGCTGATGACAGGATGTTGTGTCCTGCTTTGCTTTCCACAGTGCTCGGTGCTGGAGATCCGTGGAGCTGCAAGTTTCGGTAATGTATGTCTCGGGGCTTTAGCATGGCTTGAATGGACTCAATGGCTTGGCGAAAAGAGCATTCTGGATTTGGAGCAACGAAATCACAACGAGAAATGCACTGATGACACCTTAAGTGCTCATGCGCTCGACCAGGGAAGATCCGTAATACCTAAGCTGTTTCTGGGTTTACCAACACAAGTTACACCTAAGACAACACATCAGCCGCGCGTACTCCATTCAAGCAGAGAAGTCGGATAAGAGTATATTACCTTGTGAAGTGTGCACCTTCTCCCTAATAGAACTTCGCCAGGTTGTCAATCAACATAATTTCTATTATCACACTTAACACAATAACAAGCAACACCCGCTATCTCTATCCATGAAGAATTTACTTTTGCCTCCTCTTGCCTTGGCTTGGTCCACAGGCGCTCTCGCTTGGGAATGGGGGAATTTCCCGTCGTGTGCTGTACGTTTCGTCATGTCCTCATTTATAGAACTGCGATCACTGATATATACCCGTAATAATATGAAGTCAGCATGCATTAACAGTTTGATTAGCAGCGACTACGTTAAAAGCTCTATATCTTTCTGTGAGAACGCAAGTTTAGTTACAGACGCCAATTCCTGTATTACCATGTCAAGCTGCTCTACGTCTGATAAAGGAGGTGCGTAACTGGAGTATTCCGGAAGTTGTCTGACTCTGACTTTACTAGTGGCCCATCAGAACATCGCTCAACTCTGTGCGGATGTAAAAGCACAGGGGATTGCTACCCCTGAATCCACAATCTCTGGCAGGAACAACTGGCCAGATAATGGTCCGTGGTCAGGCGGATGGGGAGTGGGATGTTCAGGATGTGGTCCGTTTGGTGGGTCTTGGGGGCCGTGGGGTTCATCCGGTGCGTGGACTGCGGGACCTTGGACCAGTTGGTGGGGCGGAAGCGAGTGTCCGGATGGGAACTGGCCGGGGTGGACGAGCGACACTTGGAGCACAGCTGCACCATGGACCACCTGGACAGCTTGCACCGCAACTACCACAGCGACGGATACTTACACTACTATTTCAGGCAGCAGCGTCGTTACAGGTGTAAGTTACGGTATCAAGGTGGCTCAACAGACGGGAACGACGGGGGCGTCGACGGGGGCACCGGTTGAGTCAAGCGCATTTACGTCCGATTCACCTTCAATGGCCTTGACAAATAAAGCATGCGCTAGAATGGCCTTCATATCGCTGATTATTTCATTGCTTGTTGTCACACAGGAATAAATAAATTATTGAGGACTTAGACTACACGAGGAATCCCTGTAGGAGCAAATCGGGGGTATTAAGGGCGATGTGGAAATAATCTGTTGAATTATAGCAACATAATAAAACGCATGATACAAATTCGGAGCCGTAGAAAGACTTGATTGATATGTAAACTAGAATAGGTCTCTATATACAGGTTTACGGACGGCAATACGGTTATAGGAACTACAGTAAGATTCCGATAGTAGCCGTAAATACTACCATAATGTACAGCTGTAGGCTCTAGATATAAGCCCTAGTAGCAGTAAACTCCACTGTATAGAGATTGCGGTGAGTGTGCGGGGTTAGCAGTGTAGTGGCATTATTACCGTAAATTCAACATAATCAGTCCTTCTGTTTTGCGCAACGTTTTCTTCCCATGCAGGATTTGTCTTTGAGACTATGAGAATTCTATTTTCTGGTCTGGTCTAAATATCACTTATTGCAACTAGTTCCTAAGCTTCTGGAAAGCACAAACCATCCCGATCAGTGATATTTATAGCTATTCCTACTTGCACCATGTAACTAGTCAATCATTTTAACTGTTGTTGACATTGATATTATTGCTTCCCTGTGCCTAAATTCAACATATTAGAATAGTCTATTCTCTATTTAAGTTAACATTATTATCAACATTATTCTTAACTAAGTAATATTATATAAAATTATGCTTAAAAGGTTCGGAAAGAGCGTCTGACCTCCTTCTGCACCATTTTGCTAACAAATTGTGCAAACTCCCTTTGCTCAGAGTAGGAGGTTACAAGGGTACAGGCGCTAACAAGAGTACTAAAACACGGAGTCTGGGGAGGCGGAACCGTACCCCGAGAGTAGTTAGCTAAATCTATTTGAAACTGCTGGTACCAACCTCCACTGATTTAGCTTTTGGTTATACTACACATAAAATATAAAACACGACTGAGTATTTTATAACAAAATCAATCAATCAATCAATCAATTAATGGCCTGTTTGAATTCGACTTCTGAGCTCCTCTCTTGACATCCGAGCCCAAAACCCGAATCCAAACGCCAGAACTTTTGTCAAAACCAAATTACGGATAGAACACAGGCAAGAGAGATTGATCGACATCCTAGCCAAACGAGCCAACGGGACATTTCTGTGGGTTGCATTGGTCGTCACCCTTCTGGAGGACAAACCGACCTAACAGAAAATAGTCGACGGTGATATCGCGTTCCTTGACAAGCTACTTCCGATCGGACTGGATGCTATGTACAACAGGATGCCCCTGAACGTACTTGAGCGTCAACACAGAACATCGCAGTACAAAGTAACGGCTGAGATCCTGCGCTGTCTGGTTGTTGCCCTTCGTCCACTAAGGCAGAAGTGTGTGATATTACTGCCCTTGACAAATTGCCCCGCCGTATCGCAGTTTCTCGCAACCTTTGTTTCCGTACCATTAAAACCAAAAAAAATGGACCAATCGAAGAATTTTCATGAGGCTCTAAGCGATTCAGAAATAGTTCAATACTGCTATAGCCCAAACCGTCAGATCGTTGGAGGTAGTATCCGTGGCAATCTTGTGATTAAAATATCCGAAGACGCTGTTGTGAAATTTGGCTGGGGAGTGACTTCCGAAGAAGTTGGCAATCAAATAAAGGCATTTGAACTACTTGATCGGAACATTGTTCGTGTTCCTGAAGTCTATCACTATTTTAGTCGAGAAAGCAATGACAAAATGCCTCCCACAGGGTTTTTAGTTATGGAGTATATCCATGTAGAGGTCTTCGAGTCGCTTAACAGCGATCAAATCGACAAAATCGCATATATTTGTTCTAGCCCATACGCCAATATACCGATTCGCCAATGGGCCAGCCCAACCACCAATATTTAAAGCCATTCCCAGCCTATATATTTAATCAACTACAATAACATTCCCTATGGTATCTACCCTTGCACGCTTCCTCCTAGGCCTTATAGAGCTCTCAGGCTCAACTAAAGCTAGTTCTGTACGAACTAATAAAGTAATAACCAACCACAATCATGATCATCTTTATAACAGTGTATTATACACTTTTGACCTTCTTTAACACAGCGGCACCTTTTAGTACTACATAACCCTTTACACTAACAAGATATCTTAACTCTTTGGCTCGTAGAAGCCTCTCTAGCAGCTATAGTTAAAATAATCTCGTTAGTAGTCTCCGGTATAACAATACTTAACCATAAGTGCTTATTGACAACCCCCAAATCTTTAATTGACATTAAACGATTAAAAACCCATATTGAGTAACAATCTTATACCTATAAGAGTATGGTTCTGTCAATATACGGCCCCAGAGCGTTCGATTGTCGGTTAAAGTTCGATCTTCTTTAGGAATCCTTATTGCTATAATATCTCCGGGTTTAAAATGCTTAATCTTATGGCGTTTAGAATACTTTTGAACCATTTTAACTCTAACCTTTTGAGTAGCTATTTGAGCTTGTTGAATCAAAGGATCAACTGTAATTAACAGTTGAGATTTAGTATCATACCACATATCTTCAGAGAATCTGAGTCAATATCAGATTGAGACTTTTCGAATGGAATATCCGATTCAAAGCTAGACTTTGCCTTTAATGGGAAGGTTAATATTACACTGGCTAGAACAATTGTTAAGCCAGGAATACCGGAAAGCACTCAAGGTCAAATTGGCATCTTACTTTTAATATCCTCAGGGGTATCCCCATGGGGAGTGGTACTCTCAAAGGCTTCCCCATGGGGAGTGACGCTCTCAGGGGCCGACTCAGGGGGAGTAGTGTTATCAACAATTATTGTTAAATTAAGCTCTAAACTTGACTCTAATATAAGAGGTAAAGTAAAGTCTTCTTAAGGGATTCCAATGGTAAGATCGTTACGTTTTTAGCTATCCAACCAATCGTAATAAGTGTTACGATCTCTGAATAATAATTCAGCAGGAACACAATTAATTGTTGTATGAGCTTGAGTATTCATAGCTAACGCAATCTCTACTAATCCGTCAACCCATTCAGTAGAGCCATTATCCATTTTCCAGGCTCTAAGCTTATCTTCAAGCACTCTATTAGCTTGTTCAATAAGGCCTTGAGTTTGCAGAGTTCTAGGCTTTCCATTGACTATTCGAATACCATATTTCCGTAATACTATAAGGAAAGCACTTTTGAACTCTTTTCCGTTGTCACATTGAACGATTTTTGGAGGTAAAAAGGCCATAATAAACTGGCCAAAAGCATGTGCAATTGGTAAAGATTCTTTGCTTTTATGTGGGTATAACTGAGAATACTTTGTAAAGTGGTCTTTAACATGAAAAATCCACTTACATTGGCCAGACGGTTCATGCCTCATATCGACCAAATCCACTTGAATACGCTCCCAGGCTCTCTCAACAACAATTGGCTCTAAAGGAGCTCTAGTAGTAATTGCCTGGTTGGAATTACAATTCTGACAACAGTCAATAATCCAAATAACATCTTCACGCTTAATTCCATAGTAGTTATCCTTAATGGCTGCCCATACTTTATTTTGGCCAGCATGAAGAAGCTTGATATGTTGTTCAGCAACAATATCGAATACCTCTGAATCTTGAACCGCATATCGTCGGGTAGGGTGATGTGTATCAGGTAATCGATATAATTAATTGTTTTCAAGCTTAAATTGAGTAATAGCTCTGTGTTTGAGATTACTATCGGCTGGGTTGTCTGGTTTTAACTTTGGATTGTCCAAAAAGGTATACATTCTTTGCCAATGTTGAGGATTGATTCGCTCTTTGTTGACATAGCTATCACTGTATATATGATCTTGGAATGTAAAGCGTACGCTATTGGGAAAGGGATTGATCGATTCAATTGGGGCCATATTGAATTGTAGCAATTAGATTGAATAATTGTAAAGAAAAAGGAGGGAAGGGCAGAGTATTTGAGCTACACCGCTATATTGCAATAAGTGGGGTTAATTGGTGTATGGGCTGGCCCATTGGCGAATGGGAAATATTGGCGTATGGGCTAGAACATATTCTTTCACATTTTTCAAAAATTCGTGGCCAATATCCAGGTTCACTTCAAGGAGGTGTTTCACATGGGCTCCTTTGGCAAGATAATGGAAAGCCATCGTTTAAAACTGTACAACAAATGGAACGTTGGCTAAGTACAAGGTTACCGGATGTTAAGTCCAAGTTATCTTTCAAAGAGTACCCGTTGGTTTTGTGTCATCTGGATCTTTCCCCCCAAAACATCTTATGGTTACATGATGGTTCAGTGTGTTTTCTTGACTGGGCTTCTGCTGGCTTTTATCCTAGATTTTTTGGGGTTTGCCTTTTGAAAATCATGGAATATAAGCATGGAGACTATGAGATAACTTTAATAAGACGAATGGAAAAGTTATCTAAAGATGAAGAGATACAAATATCACTTTTAGCCCGATCATTTTACAATGGCATTAAATATTCTTTTGTAAGTTTTTCTATTTTATCCAAATCAACAGTTAATAACTTTAGGCATCGGTACTCTACGGACTTGTACGGCCGTAGCTACTGTACGGCCGTAACTCTACTGTATATATAGAACCAATTGTAGCTGTAGACTCTTTAAGCAATCAAGCAATTCAGTGGTTCTGTATTTTGTCTCTGCGTTTCCGCATGAGCCCATTGCCAAACCTCAACAAATTTAGCACAAGCATTAAACTAGCACAAGCATCAAGTCAGTACGATTTCTGATGGAGTATAAGCACAAGGTTATTACATATTTAAAGACTGTAAACATGTATGTAATCATAAATAGTGATAAGGAGGATTTTTAAAGAATAATATACTATAATTTTAACCACTCTAGACTCCAACATTCTCCACCTGAAATTAAGGTGAAGACATCTCCCACCCTCCTCCGGAATCCTCAAGCGCACTTGTCCTCAATTCCATCCTTGCCGCAACTACGGTATCCTTTCTTACTGCTGCCAGCGCCACCTTCCTTATAGCAGCAGCGCTCGTAGAAAAAGCAGTTGCTACAACTATATATAGTCTTGGTTAGTTACCTAACTTCAATGATTTGACGTTCTAAACAGACATATAAGGGTAGTGGTTGAGGTTTGCGATAATAGCAGGGGTTAGGCTACATGAAAGTTGAAATAGCAGAGGAAAGCGAGGTTTCGGAGGAAAGAAAAGGAAAACAAACTCAGAGTACTTGTTGCACTGCTCCTCAATATGTATATCCTCATCATTATCTACTTATAGCCGTTAGAGCTTAGTCTCCTAGAGCAGTTCCAATTTCAATATATGGATCTTACTCTTAGTGAGCAGCTGCTGAACAGCAAGCTCTATCACTCCAGGAAGTTTCTTACAGATACATTGTCTATGCTCGTCGCAATTGCCCCCGAAACTCCCGCCACGCTGGTAACAGGCTTCGTTGCATTTTTGATCGTTGCACTCCTCCAGAAGGGGTTTCCCGTTAGCATAAAGGCCAGTGTTGCCGGAAATAATAATTGAGATCCGGTCTTTGGGGGCAAGATCTAAGAAGCGATAAGTGAGCTATGTACTGTATCTACGGGGGTATATGGTCCGAGACACTTACCGACGGTCGGTACAGCGGAGGTTGACATGGCAAGGGCCAAAATAGTGCACACGGTGAAGAATTTGAACAACATGTTTGAAAAGTGAGATGGCTATGTTGGCTTCAGTGGTTAGACAATTAATCCGACTGTTTAGATATGCCTTGAGAATGGAATCATTGGAGTTGGTGATTAGCTTTGTATATACGGCAATTGCAACACAATTCGACGAGACGACAGCCTATTAACAAATGGTAGGATCAGCAACGCACTGTGGCTTCCTCGCACTTCCATTTGCAGCTGGTGGTGGACTTGGATGGCCCGAATCTTGCATCTGCAAAGAGCAGTTGTGAGCTAATAACTAGTAGTCGAGAGCTGAAAAATGCGTTGCTTTGGATAGGCGGTCCAGTTTGAGACCGCTGGACTGGACGAACTGTCTATTCGGAACACTGTTCTTAGAGTCTAAGTGTCTCACGAATCTATCTCACAACTAAGGTCTCATATTAGAAACTGGAAGTATCAGGCATTATTACCACCTACTCAAGTTGCGTTCTCTTAGACGAAAAATTATGAGAGAGTGTCCGTCTCAAATATTATTCACCGCTCTCACCTTAGCCCCTTTCCCTTACTTCTTCCTTGTTGTTCGTACCAAGCCGGGTGGCATGTTAAACGGTAGGTGCTGGTTGTTTGCACTGAATATAAGACGCTATCATCAGGAACTAGGTTTCGTATCAGTAACTGCCACCACGGCTATCTCCTTCCTTAACTTGATGCCTGTTCCTTGCCCTTCATCCCCTGTATTCTTCCCTTCCAATGCTGCACTTCGCTTGGACTGTAACTTCCATAGAAAACATCAAAATATGGCTTAAGCAGATCCACTTCAGAGGATGAAGTTGACATTTTCCGCTGCCTTTTTGGTTCAACCAAGACGGATTCTGCTGCAGCAGTGACGCCGGATTTGACGTCGACAGTTGCGGGACTTCGCTGGAGCCCTCCATCCCATGCTGCTTTCGAGTTTCCTAAGCTTTGTAGTCTTCCAAATGTATAGTCCTGAGATAATAAACTCTTGGATGAAAAAAATAGTGATCTGGATCCTTTCGACAATTGCGTACGCTTTCAAAAATAGCTCTGGGTGAGACGAGTGGATGCCATAAGCCAAAACAATTCTACTCTTACAAAAGACTTGCCGGTAATAATCCTAAATTTATCAGCCCATATTGGAGACAGTTAACAAAATTTGTACAGAGTTAACATCCAATTCTCATTTTACAAAGGCTCTTATCCTCGCTTAAAATCGGAATAAGTTCCCACATGGAATAATTCAATCCATGTTTAGCAACTTAATCTCCCAAGGGGAGCTCTTAAACATAGCAATGATCGACATATCTATGATATTGAATTACGAGATATTTTTTGAGACTTGGTAAGTATCTGCCACTTCTTCAATAACAAACGTGTATTCGTTAGATTAAAAGTTTACACATATCAAAAATTCTGATATCAATGTGCTACCGACTTTTACATCATCACCCACTAGCTGGTAACTACCCCGAGAATATCGACGAGTATATATAATATCTTGGACTACTAGTATTAGTAACCACATTATTTGTTAAACACGGCCACTCCCAGCTACTTATGTATAATTTACTAGCAGAAAAAATACGCAACACCGTTAAATATCCTTTAAGCAACAAATTGATGGAACACATAACATTTCTTTGGTTATTCTTTGTCAGCGGAATATCTGTATTTTATGCCACCGATTTGACGTGGCTTATTTTTCAAATTAAGGCACTTCTATTTACACTCAATATAGACAACTGGGGAACTGCTCGCGACAACATCAAAACTTTTCCCCGGATCGATGCAATTCATGATAAGCCAGGGAAAAGGCTGTGGCAAGAAGTATTTGAAAATTAATATACTAGATTTAACCTTGTTAAGCGGTTATGGGGGATAGCAATATAGCATAGAGTACTGAATAGAATTGAATTGAACTAAAGAACTAACTGTATGGTGGCAAGTATGGCCGTATATACAGACCACTATTTGGCTCCACATTCGGAGTCCGACATACCCCAATTAGGCCACGGAATCCGAATTCGGATTCCGATCCCAACAAACCTGATGAGAAAATCTTACGAATCAGGATAGATTCTTGATATATCCTGGTTGGATGATCTCCAATCTTTTTGAGAGACTATCCCAGACACGCCTTTTGCACTTTGTCGGTTATCCAAGGTATAGGTGGATCACTATTCTCTGATGGTAGCATCGATGAGTAAAAGATGGCGGAACAGTTTTAACTCTTTAATTTCACGGTCGGTCAGGTATCTACCGTGGCTTTCTTTCTTTACCGTAGCTCCATGTAAGAGTGTCCTGCTTCCTTCTTCTGCTGTCCTACCCACCAGAAGATATATAATGGCGATAATGAACCAGAGCATAAGGTTTACATGGCGGCTCAACTCAGTAATATACAATCCGGGGCTCACACAGTTAGTAATTACGCTTGTCTCGGAATAGGTCACATCGAGTCTAGTTGTCGTACAATATACATCTAGATTAACTTGGAAGTCTAATATCTTTTGTCATAATTAACCTATATATCTCGTTTATCGGGGATATCCAAAGATATTTACCTTTTATTATTAATCCCTTTATTCAATCCCTCAAGAGTCGGCGAGACCAAATAGGCCTAGGCTTTGTCCAGCAAAAATATGCGTAACCACCGTCGAGCCGCTCACTGTGCTGTCATTTGGCAGGCGTTGGCGCACCAAAGAGGTATGAGGTCTGATGACGCCAGCGTGCTTACCAGGCCGTCGCCTGCAAGCGTTAGTGGTTCAAAAAGCTGAGAATTCCAGGACAGCGGATCCATTACGCTGTCTTTTGAGGTCCTTGAACAGCACTTAAAAATAATAATGTAGATCAGGACACTCTGGCTATTTCGGCTTGTAAGCTGGGGCGACAGAATGGACGAGCTCTGTTGGGTACGTAGGCCAAGGGTAGGCCAGTGTTTGTATGGTCCGGAGAACGTAATCTTACAACTCCCCCTAAGCTCGACTTCCTCCGCGTTTTCACACTTGATATAACCAACTGTGGTATCTCTACTGTCCCAAAGTTTTGTCTTCCTTTGCGGAATCGACATTATATTGTTTGGGAGAAATCGGACTGGGCTCTGAATTCATCTTTAATTATCTCTCTTAATGCAATCATGAGGACTACTCAGAATTCGATGTAAAAAGAAGAATGCGAATGCATTAACTCGGCTGGAATTTACTGGTCGCTAAACAGTGATGTGGTTACTCTACTCTCCGTCAAACGACGTTCGAGATGGTCTCCATCCGAAATTTGCGGGCCATGATCTTAAAATGCCGAAAATGCTTCATAACTGGAGAGAACATGAACTTACTTCCGACTCTTGATGCCAAAATTGTATTTCAGTGGGAGCTTGCCTATTAAGGTACCCATAATCGGCTGCTCCCAAGGCAAGTGACCTAAACCAAAAACATGTAGACAATGTCCGCCTTGCTTATTTCCACCGATGTCACCTTGGCCTCTCTCCTTTTTACTCTTTGTTTCTTGTTTGTCCTAAGCGGCTGTAAGAGCTTGTTAAACGGCAGGTGCTGCCAGCTTGCACTGAAAATCGGGCCTCATATCGGAAACTCGGATTCGTATCGGTACTTGCCATTATTATGGCTAATCTTTTCCCCTTGAATTAAGCCCCGTGCCTTGCCCTTTAGCCCTTTTCTTCTCTCCTTCGTATGCTCTGTTCTGCTTGGACTACGACCTACATTGAAGCATTAAAACACGGCTCGAGCAGATCTACTTCTGAGGATGAAGGTGATTCTCTCCACCGCCTTTTTTGCCCAACCAAGACAGATTCCGCTGCGAGAGTGACACCGGATTTGACGTTGACGCTCTCTGGACTTCGTTGGCGCTCTTCATCACTGTGCAGCCCATCATTGTGCATACCAACCTTAGTTGTCTTGATAACTCCGCCGGATTCACCGTACGGGACATCTCCAGGACCACCTCCAGTACGGATATAAGAATTATATCCGGCTGTCCTTGCTAAGTTCTTGTTTGACTGGTTGCATCTGTCATTGTTCAATGTCTCCAGAGCTACGCCATCCATGTTAATAGGGCCACACTCCATAGATATTAGCTCCGTGGGCTCACGGGCCAGCTCAACAAGCCTGTTGAGGATGCTAAATTCCAACTTCAACTTTATACTATATGCAAGCGCCTTCCACGTTGTCTGCATACCATAAAGGCCTATATATTCAAGGACTAAGATAGTAATATCAAGCAAAATAACGATTATGTTGACGATCAATAGATGAATTATGATGCGGCGTGCCATTCCATTTGCTAATATACTGCTTTCGAGTTTTCTGAGCTTGACCGTTTCCCAAATATACAAGGCTGAGATGGTAAATTCCTGAACGAAAAAAATGGTAACCTGGATCCTTTCGTGAACTGCATATGCCTTTAAATATGGATCTGGGTGGGATGAATGGATGGCGTATGCTAGAACAATTGCCGGGGTGTGACAGATAACGGCGTCAAAAATGATCATGCCCAGGGTGAACCGCAAGAGGATCCTGTTATTGACAACAAGGTGCAGCCGTGAATATAACACGAGTGATTGGCCGGTTACCATAGCACACCAACCGAAAACCATCAGACTAACATAAACACCAGGAATATGGCATAGTGATAGATTCTTGATCAAGATGCCAACGGACTGAGGGGCAATGGCCCAGGTGGCGATAACAAAGCTCCAGAAGTAAAGACCACTATGTTTCTTAAAGGTAGCAAAGATGATGAAGTTGAGCTCGATGAAATTATAGAGGGCAATGCTGAGGAAGGCAACCGTGGCGATTGCGGCAGCAGAGCCGCTGATGGAGGAACCACCCGACACACCCGAGTCGGGGCCTACCATCTCCTCTGCTAGTTCTTGCTGTAGCCAGAGATGATCGAAGACAAGCCAAGCAGCCTTGAGAGATAGGTGCCAAGGCAAGCCTAAAAGCTTAAAAGACCGAATCGAAGTTGCATAAAAGCTAGAATAAAAGGTGGTGATGGTGAAGGTGGACGAGTGCTCAGGAAACTCTCTTATGGTGCTGACGAAAGCATTTCACAGGGTCCATGATAGCACCCAGCACGCTCGCTGACTCTGCGGTCAACATACCAAGGGGAAGGAATCAAAAAGCATCACTTGCGCCTGTTTGTGGACGTTGACGGGGGACAGTATCTCACTCGGTTGGGGCGGTTGGGGCGACTGGGGTAGGGATCGAGGCCATCTTCAGGCACAGGGGCCTAGCTGGTCCCACCAAACTAATCAGCCTTGACCTTGCGTTAGTATATAGCTCGCGAAGTAACAGGCCATGTTCTTTGCGGGGAGAGAGGTTTGGGGAAACGCAGTTTTCCACATCCGCTCAGCCTAGGCTCCAACAGCAAGCATGCAGTGACATCCTTGTGCCAGCTGGTGGAGAGATGGAAGTTAGATCAAGTCGTAGCCGTTTGGCCACCGGCATGCAAGTGTAAGCCACACTCTTAAAAACCGCGCCAAATTCTCCATATTGCCGTGTTTCGGTACTTTAACGCCATGGCTGACTCTCGGGCATTAAACTCGCAAGGTGATTGTTAAAATTTTCACACGCCAGTATCTATTGAGCAGGTCGTACAGCTAGCACCTCAGCTAAGGTGATCATGAGGACTGCCAACAGTATGGAATTGTGTGTGAATGAAAGGGGTTGAAGACGAAAATGGAGAAAATCCCTTCAAAAAGCGAAGAAATAAATTATGCAGAAACATGCCCCGTCAGGTCACTTGGTTTGCTTCCGAAGATCAAGACTGATAGATGGCTCATTCCCGTAAAAGATCTTTCGATGAGCATCCCAACACATCACGCCCGGGCTCATGCTTATTCATGAAATCGTGTTAGGGCAGGAGCTGTACAGTGTGACTTTACGGTGCATCGGACGCCGATACGGTTCTGTATAATTCGGAGTCGAGAGTTGTATACAGTCATAGATTGAAAGAATCTGAGAAGAGATAAGGGAGGGGAAGGAGCTCTCAACCTTACATCACCATTGAACTGGCGTCGACATGGGCAAATTTCCACGACAGGGGGAGGTTTACTTGTCGCAGATGATGCAAAACCTAGGAAGGTGGTGAGGCAAAGGATAATGTTGTCTGAGCCCTGGAACCGGGGACGTGTCGCTGGGACCTCACCGTTCAATTGGAGTCTCTTGGGGCCATCGAACGCCACGGTCATGTGCTTACCACCCGCACTACGCCTAGTTGGTATAGCCTCATAGGTCAATGCCATGCGAGAAATGCGCGGTAGGTATGTTAGTCTTCGCGTATGACTTTAGTTATGTGGAAATCTGGTATAATTAATTTAGTTCATATAAAATATGCAATTTTTATTTTGAAATGTTAACCGTAGTAATTGTTGATACAGCTCAGGTATCGAAATGTTATTTTGGGCGGCAAGTTTCAATGTTTTGTTGCACCAGGCGGTTCCGTAAGACCGAAGACTATGTCAATGTTAAATTGTGGAACTGCCCAGATGATGAACAAGACCTAGGTTTGACAAGAACTTTACACCACGGGAAGTGTTGTTGACTAGGCACTCCGAATTTCCCATTCCTGGTGTCCTTTTGTGACAATCCATTCCAAAGCATCTCCGCATCAATCTATGATGACTGAAAGAAGGAGAGTGCGAAATCTCCGTTTTACATCAAAAATCTAGGGATGCTTTGGAAAACGAAGAGTCACGGCCACTCCGTGCATCTACTTGCTTCTAGTTGGATCCATGCTCTCCCTTCCCCTCCAAGCAAAATTAGCTCTTTCTTAGCTCTTTCTCCCATGTAGCTACGGAGACTTTTCAAACAAATTAAAACATGCACTAACTAGATTCGAAACCATTACGTGCCACCAAACCCCTCACACTTTGTCGATCGTGCCTTTCGCACGAAGATAGCAGGGCGAGATAAGCGCTGACGGATGAGCGGGCTCGGTAGAATTGGAAAAAGTCTGGTTATCGAATGAGCTTGGTCTCAGGCCCATGTTACCGTTATTGATTCTGAGCACGGATAAAGAGTTTTAAACAAAGTCTACACCTGGAGCCTTTTCTAAAACAGGCAGGGGCTGGGAGAGTGGATTGCAAACCTTCCATTTCCAAAGAAAACGTAGATAACTTTACACGCAAGCTGCTTCTATTGAATAAAAAAATTCATTATATACGGAAATCTTATTTTATATTTAAGATAAAAAAAGTCATAATCACTACAATAACTATAATAACCATGCCTTTTTTTATAATGTTTAAGTGTTATTATAATGCTTTTTAAATATTCAAGGGGAAAAAAAACTCCACTTTGGGATGATCTTACACAGAACATTGCTCGCAGCATCGAGTATGTAATCTTTCAATCTGCCCTTTAGCGACTGTACGATTACCTGAATTGTTACCACTTGTGTGATCCTGAAACGGCGACACCTTTCCCTGCCTCAGACTAACAAGCCTTTTTCTGGGATTGGGCCTGATACCCGATGCCCGTCCATCTTATACGATGATTCAATGTGCAGAATCCATTGCGTTATGCGGGGTGGGAGAGATGACGATAGATTTGTGAGCGGCAAATTCGTCCTAATCCTTATCGGCATTATGGATCATGTTGAAAAGAAGGACCCCCATGGTTTCTTGCATTAGTTTGTGTACAAGACTCCATCCGTAGCAGGGTATTGGTCAAGATGGCAGATCATTAACAGCGGCTTCTGCAGTATTCACAGCCCACCAGCCGGGCATCCTTTTCCAGTATGCAGATATACGATGATACATGTTAGTTAACATACCCTTCCACTTCTTTATCTCTCCATGCCCTGTTCTCATTATCTTTCAAGAACACCTCCAGAACCTCAGATCAACTTTCTTATTAACTTCTCATACTGCATTCTAAAGAGTATTCAACAAAAATCAAGCCAACACATCTTCTATTCACTTGTAACTCCTCCATCAGCCAGAACACATCAACATGAGATTAATAAAAGCTTCTCGTCGGGGCGCGATCGATTCTAGGTGGTGGGAGGCAAAAGCTTATCACATGCTAATGACCACCACTAACATTCATAAAGTCAAACTGATATGCTCACTCATTCCGCGTTTAGATGATAAAACTCTCCTACACGCATTAGTGAAACGTCCGGATCTTGATACACTATTCGCACTTTATTGTGGTCAAAATCTTCCCGGACAAGACAACAAGAACTGTTCACAACAGACAGACAACCTGAAAGCCCAAACACTTTGGCGGGTGTTACGATTTCCATCAGGATACCGTTCTCCTTGGGATTGGAATTGGCAGCCGCGGTTATGGGGGGATCCTTGCGAAATTGCAAGTGATTTATTGCAAAATATTCTGCTCCATTCTATATCACCGAACTGTGCAGGGCAGTGATGTCTTAAGCGTTTGGTTACTTGATTCCTTGAAACACAGACACGGCAGATAGAGATCTGATCTGGCACAGAAAGACAAGGTAACGCGCAAGCTCCAAGACCGGGCTGCCGAATGTTTGCTTGCGCTCCGGGGCAGATGCAATTGCTGTAAGTGTATTCGTCCCTCTCCGTTGCCTGCTCGCATAGTGGTTGGTCTCGTTACATGCTTGGCTACCCAAACTGGCGGACGTGCAATCGGTCCAGTCACGACGCCATAATCCACACAGTAGCAATGCATCGTACAAAAGTCCTGTAAACAAGTGCATCTGGACATGCTGCAGTCTGGCGGCGTCTATCTTGAACTCCTGGGTAATGATATCCCAGTGCCGGCGATTCAGTGCAAGGTCTCGCTGGTATCACAACGATGACTCTTGGGTCCACGAAAACACAAGACACGAAAGACTTATCTCTCGGCGGACTCTTATTCCTGCTCTTGCTACCATGTCATCATGGCATAAATGCATATTCTACATATTTATTGAAGCACAAAAAGAAAACGCACAGAGCAGCAATATTAATACCACCAGCTCTTGGCGCCTCGTAAGCTCGCACCATGCCATTATTATCACTTTACTACCTTTTCCACACCGAGATTCAACGCTCGGCGATGGCTCGTTGGCTGTTTCTCCTGCAAATCCCGGTCATGTAAGTATGTTTCCACCCCCATGCTGCCCATCCATTTGGCAAAAGGGTCAGCCCAGGTTGCCATCGCACATTGTCCACCATTCTCCACCATTGCACTAATCTTCACTGTGCTTGTTCGGGCTCCAACCGGCTCTCCTTCTGACTAGACAATCCCAGATCTCTCCAGGTCAACTTAGCATGGTTCCAACGCTTTCTCCGATCATGCTATGTTACTTTGAGTAGTAGCTGTGTGATAGCAACAAGAATTGATAAGGCTTAATAGGGCCAGATCTAGTAAGAAGGCTCCACTCAGTTTTCCTAGGAAACATGTACCGTTCCAGGACCGGTCTGAGAAGTTTGTATAAGTGTGATTGATTTCTTCCCTTAATCAAACCTATTAACGGATTTTATTTGTATTCTTTTTCAACCAGTGATTTTTTTTCTCCCTTGCTATATCTTTATATACATAGTTTTATAAACATATCTTTTCCTTTTTTTAATCAAAACAATCATGAAACAATTCTTCAACAGCTCATGGATTGTAACATCTGCCATGGGTATGTTAAATGTCGTGCCCTACTTCTCACATCACACATCGCATCATCTTTAGCAGTCACAGTCTAGATTGGGAAAAGACTCTATCATAAACTACTTGTTACATCTTTTCATGTTTCTTGCATAACAAACTGCCAATAAGTCAACAGTAACAACCGCTTTTAGCCAAGCCGTCTACAGCCCCAATAGCAACATTAAATATTCTATCACAATCCCACCTGCTACAGCTTCCGCCGGCACTGGCGATATTTTTTTCCAACTTAGTGCTCCTTCAAATTACCAATGGGCTGCCATGGGTATTGGAAAGCAGATGGCTGGGGCTACTATCTTTGCCATGTACACTGGACGGGAACGGGAACGTCACAATTTCTGGCAGAGAAGGCGGTGCTGGTCACGTCGAACCCCACTACAACAGTTCTCTTGACTTGCAGTTATTAGCAGGTAGTGTAATTGTTGGAAGTTTCATGGTAGCCAATGTTAAATGTAGGCCCCAACTAAATCGACACCGAGACTCATTAAATCGACACGCAACAACCGATACCGGCATACACGGACCATGCGACTACACCCAATTTAGTAAGACACTGTGAGCCCTCCAATGTTCCACTCACCGCAATTATGATTGTCTCTCTCCCACTGTACTTGCAATCATTATTGTCATAGTTATCGTTCTCATATTATATTGAAGCTTTAATAGTAACGTGCAATGGCAACTCCTAAGCCTTCTCCCTGTGGCCCTCCACCCCCAGAAGCTGTTTATACTGACATTTCCACTCTTTTTGCTGCAATTCAATCGCATGCCTGTACGAATGGATATGCTTTCCGCATTCGAAGTTCTAAACCACATCGCGTTTTGTATGATTGTGATCGTAGTGGTAACTATGATTTAAGAGGCAAAAAGTCTACTGTTCACCCAAGTAAACAGCGTTCTAAAACTGGAACTAAAAAGTGTGGATGTGAAATGAGAGTTATTACGTCTAAAGATGCAATCTCTGGAAATTGATTACTGACGGTCTTAAATAAATCCCATAATCATCTGGCTTCTATAGCCCTAATTGCACATCCAGCGCATAGAATAGGCTCTCTAGACTCAACTATTCGTATTCAAGTCGAATCCTTGTTGAAATCTGGTATTCCTAATTCACAAATCCTCAGTACTCTACGCATCAATCACCCTGACGTTCGATTAACCAGCATTGACATTGCAAATATCAGTCAATCAATACAGACCTCTGAATTAGGGAACAGGACACCAATTCAACTACTTCTGTAAGTGTTATATCAAGTTTAAATTCTGCTTAAATGCTAATAATTCAAGTATAAACTCGAAGAGCGTGGCTTTAACCCGTCCTATTCGATGAATCTTACAAATAACCTCACTCAATTGTTGTTTATCCACCCTAAATCTCTCGAGCTTTGGAAGCAAAATCCTGACATTCTATTGATGGATTGTATATATAAAACCAACCGATTTAAGCTTCCGCTTCTGAATATTTGTGCTATAACAGGAGGGAATAAAGTAGTTCAAGTAAGGCTTGCTTTCCTGTCAGATGAAACCGAAAAAGCATACAATTGGGCACTCAGTCGGCTCCAAGAGATAATGCAACAACATGAGATTCAACAGCCATATTCTATTATAACTAATAAAGAATTAACTTTGATCAAAGCTATTGATGCATTATTCCTTAGGTCTTTCCATATCCTTTGCCGGTAACACGTTAATACGAATATATTGGCCAAAACCAAGTGATACTTCCCAGCTCCAACCAAAAGGAAAGATAGGATTTGGGAACGTCACCCAGACTTTAAATCATTCTTACAAGCCTGTGTCAATATCTTTAATTCTACAAGTGAGCGTCAATATGCTGATAATCTTGTTGAATTGAAGAAATTCAATCATAACGCTGTTGATTATGTGATGAATACATGACTTATTCCCTGGAAAGAGAAATTAATACAATATTGGGTTAACCAACGTCTTCATTTTGGGGTTCTAGTCACCTCCCCTATTGAAAGCTGTCATAGCACTTTGAAGCTATATTTACAACGATCTAATAAAGACTTGAATAACGTATTTGAGTGATTAGAACTGTTTTGGAGTACTCAACAGCATGGAATTACAGAGGCAATAGCTCAAGATCAATTGCAGCCAAAGCATAATATCAATCTTTCAATGTTCACTGAATTGATTGGCCAAATCCATGGTTATGCGCTACAGAAGCTTCATTCAGAAGCAAACAAATTGCCGAAAAAGGGGGCACCGACTTCAGTATGCGATTGTACGATCCAAGCTTCTATGGGCATCCCTTGTTACCATACAATTTGGGAGAGAATTAGAGATGGAGGGTCAGTTCGGCTTGAAGATATTCATTCACACTGGAGATATTATCGATCCCCTGATACAGCTCAATTATCTCCGGCAATTCAAGTGCTTGACCCGCTCATAATTCGAGGTAAAGGAAAGCCTAAAGGCTCTTTAAATCGGGGGAAAGCACCCTCTGGTTCTAGTACTAAACGTTTACCTTCAGCATTCGAATTGCCTCCTAGTACAGCTCCCCCAGCTGTAGACTTATCGCTACAGCCAAAAGAACAGTTATATATTACTCCTTCAACTACACAGTTAGCTATAGCACGCTTTGAAAGCGGTCATAAAGACCAATATGAGCCTGGAACTGTACGTAAACGGAGTTATATAAGAGTACTCTCATCGATCTGGAAAGACAATTATATGGAGCCGTCAGCTAATTTAGCTGACGAGGTGATGTTGAACGAGACACAAGATTGTATTGAAGTAGAGATCCCGGAGGAGGCTTCTGAATTATCAGTTTAAGTGATAATATTATAGGATAGCACTGAATCATTATTCTACTTTTGCGACAGTAATAATTTGTATGTGGCCAAGAGTCGCATTGATGCCTGAGGTGGTGCCGGTATCGGTTGTTGCGTGTCGATTTAATGAGTCTCGGTGTCGATTTAGTTGGGGCCTAAATGTAAGTTATAAAAGTTCCTGTTTCCCAAAGTTTGAATCGCAGGGACAAGTCTCCAGACTCTAGGCCCTATCATATTTTTTTACTACTAATTAAATTCGCGCGGCCTTTGGTTTCACCCGAATGCTCTTGAAACTAACTAGCGATACCAATAGGCTCAAACTGCCCCCTCAGCGATGCAAAATCCACCTCATCTCCTTGGATCTGCGCCTGGATGCCCGGAGGAGCTCTCAACACCACGGATGTCCAAGCAGAGCTCAACCAGCATGCATCAGACAATACTCGACAAATAATCGTTGACTTAACCCAGGCCGTCGTCTCTTCCTCAGTTAACCCATTCATTTCCTCGTCGACCACGACCTCCTCTCCTTCTTCCTCTCCTTCTTCCTCCGCGACCTCCTCTCCTCCCTTCTCTCCTTCCTCCTCTCCTTCCTCCCCCAATGGTAGCAGCGGCGCATCTGGTCAGGGAGCTTCTAGTGGAGGAGCTGTAGTCAGCGCCAATAATAATCTCACTAATCAGATCGATGATTATCGAAAAACGCACGGCATTATTATAGCAGCTACTATAATTGCCCTGATGCCATTAGCAGCAGTGTTACTTCAGACCATCGGAGACGTCTGGCCATACCTTCTTCCAGATCTTCAACATTTGCGCCTTACTTGCCGGTCTTGGACTGGGCATCAAACTTGCAAACCTGATTGGATATGTGGGTTTTCCCTTCAAATCGTCCCATTCTAACATTTACTAACATCAATGGGGGCAAACAGCTCTGGGTCAGAAAGCACACTACATTTGGTGCCGTCATAGTTTTCTGCTTCCTGGTACAGCCTCTTTTTGGTCTTATTCACCACAGCCAATTCAAGAAGGTCCAGCGCCGTGGAATCTCCGGTCACATCCACATTTGGTACGGACGCATCCTAATCATCCTTGCAATCGTGAACGGCGGATTGGGATTGCAGCTAGCTGCCGAAGGTCATGCCGGAAAGATCGCATATAGTGTTGTTGCTGGTGTCGTTGCGCTTATCTATTTCAGGATCTTGCTAAGGGCGAGGAGGGAGGAACAGAGAGAGAAGTCCACTTCCTCCTGAGCCAAGATGGGTTTTGGGTCTTTTGATTTGGGGGGTGGGGGAAGAAACATACAAGTAGGGAGTTATGACAAATGGCAGTAATTATGAATAGGCTTTTATTGGACTGGGCCTTCTTTACCTTATAGCTCTTTTTAATGTCGCGAAATGAGAAACCAAATAGAAGATATATGAGATTTCACCGGATTTTTTTGTTTTTTTTTGCTACATCTGGAATTAGGCGGTGGTATTTAGAACTTTCTTTTAACACCTTTTTTTTGAAGATATCTTGGGCCAGTTGCTCCTTTGAGAATTGAGAACTAGAATGAAGATATAGTTTTAGCAAAGAATTATAAAAACAACTTGTGCCAGTATAGGCTTTGTTTTCTTTGTAAACTATTTTAGAAATATCCGGGGTAGTTAGGGATAGGCATAAATTGGTTAGATGACCCTAGCCGAATCCCTCCAAGCTAACCCACAGGTAATATATCTATAGGGAGCTAGAGAGAATCGCGCCATAAAAACAGGCCACATGGGGTGGGAGCCACCCAATATACAAGGCACTACAAAATATTGAAATTTAATAATTGTAATTTCACGTAAAATTTAGTTTCAAAGGAGTGCTGCGACTCCTAGGACCAAAAAGCGCGCGGGATCACCACTTTTACAGCCTTTACGCTCCCAGGAGTCGCTCTCCTGGGACTGTTATGAATCCTGGAGGCATGTCTCTCCTAAGAGAGGCCACGGTTTAACCACGTGATTAGCAAATTTCATAAATGATCTATTAAGGCTAGAAGTGGCAACCTGAGCGGACAGCCATAATTAGCACGGCTCTGATCATCTATTCTAAAATCTTTTACATGTGGTCTATTCTTTACTTCAAAGCTATCTTATATCATTTACCAAATGGCTGCAGATTGTAACATCGTATTGCAATACAAGAATTGCTTTTGCAGAGTGTCGTACAAGAAAAGTTAACAGACAACTAAAATGCATACGTAGCTATAACAGGGTGTATAGCTCACCGGAAGCATAAGTAAATTAGACAAGCTATCATCCTCCCCATCGTGACAGGCAGTTAGGTTGAAGGTTAGTCAAGACCGTGGTTAAAGAGATAACACTCAAGCCAAGGTTCCCACTTTGGATTTAGACGTGATCGTTGCTGTAGTGGATGATATGGTTATTACTGAAGAGAGGTAAGTTTTTAAAGCTTCCCATCGAGCTTGCGTAGCTTAGCTTTGCTGATTTTTAGTAGTGATGTTCGAGAACAAATTTTCCGCTACTTTCTTTGATATAATATCCTTCTTCTTTGACATTATAGGAGAAGCGGTCGAGTGTGCGGCTGCTATAGTCGTTCAAAAGGAAGGTTTATTCTGTTGAGACCAAAGGATTCAATAAAAGGTGGAATGCCCTCTTAGCCTGAAGCACTGCTATTATTATTACTCACTTCATCACTATTAGTATACATAAACGAATCTAGTTAATTATGAAAAGTGGATAAAACTCTACTTAATTACCTCTAAAAAGAAAAAGAAAAACAATCTTATTTTAATATACATAGTCCTGTACTATCACCGTGATCATCTCAAACCCATGATTACCCCTGATCATCGCCCCACCATTTCCCGATCATCCCTCGATCATCACTTTTGTACGTGTTGTGACTCACGTAATACTCAGATTTGACGATCAAGCGTGGCTTATACACGAATCCTCTTGCGATCTACAAAACTTTTGTTAGGAATTGCTTACGTAACCATACATTTCAGTGAGTTGGCGCCAGCAGGTGGTTTAAGGCACTTACAGGTAGGGCATATAGGCACTGTACTTATTGTATTCTATAGAAACTGTAGAGACCAGCTGCTATATAATATATTTGCATTGTTGCTGCTACTTGCGCTCTGACCTCTAACAACTTTTGTCCATTGGAACCACCTGTTAACACTCGATGCCAGAGAGTTAGGATGAGCACTAACAAGATGAGCGAGAAGGTAAAAGTCCATTTTACACTAAATGACTGCAATTTATGAGCCTGCTGACTCGCATGAGAGTGGAAACAACCGTTATAAAGATACACATCATAATATAAGAAAAAAAATATTATCTAGAAAGAAAAGTCGGAATTGTTAATCAACCGAGTCGACGGAATCCCTCAACTTTTAATGCTGGAACTTCAATCCACCGTAACCCAGGGACGCCCTCACCCATTCTCCTCTGCGCGAAATTATTACATTCTGAAACAATCAATGTCCATTCTGCTAGTGAACGTCCAGCATACCTAGCAGTTGCAGGTATCCTATTTGCGTCTTTTGGATCTGTTGGCGCTACCTCATTGCACATGTTTGGAACATTGGAAGCAACCCATGCTTGGGCTGGCGATGGTAACCTTGGGAGATGTAAGTACGTTGGGCTTTCATTCACACTATTCCCGTTTCCACCTCCATTTGCTAACATCCTAAGCTTTTTATGCTGCTGTGCTTGATTCATGTGCGGAGCCCACTCCAAAGAAAACTTGAATGAATACGCCCGATGAGTACCAGTTGCAGGAGGTGTATCACACTCAGTGGAGCTTGCTCTCGACCTTGCCCCAGTCTTGGCCGTAGATCTGGCAGTTGCAGTTTTCTGGCGCGCACCTTCGAGGGTCTTTGAACTGTTACCCTTTTTTGGAAAAATATCCGTGCTGCTACTCGAAAAAGAAGAAAGCATTTTGCACATAAAGGTCCATCTCTTTTTACCTGCATTAGGCGGTGGGGCAGAATCGGTTGTCAGCTTTGATGTATTGTCACTAGTATCAAACTTAGAAAGTTCTGCAAATGCTGAATGGCGTTTAGAAGCTACCTCCTTTGAGATAGAAACTGCAGCACCGGCTAGGATTCCATCAGTATCAAGGAAGAGATAACTTGCTGGGGCTTGAGTATCGTTGCGAACGATCAAGAGACGACACCCTGGAGCTGACAGAGAAGGCTCAGCGGAGGGAGGCAAAACATGCGATTCTTCAGCGGTTTTCTTAAGATATAAGTAATGAGCCCAGTTTGAACTCAAGCGCGTTAAAGCAGTGCAGAAGATTTTGCTGTTCCAAATTAGCTTAACAGTCATTTATTATAATGAAACCAGGCTTACGTATCAAGTTCCCCAGACTCCCCTTCACTTCGACAAAGCCGCCAACATAGTAATCGCATATAGTATGCCCTTACTATTGGACACCAGTGATTAAAAAACTTGTCAAATACTTCCTCAGATAGTAGCCAATCCAAGCAAATAGACTCCTTTCGTTGTTCATCATTTGTGACCAAATTCCAGATTCCAAAGATGAAGGAAAATAGCCGGATCTGAGACATGCTATTTTCACTCTGAAGCATCTTCTTACAAACTTCCAACCAGAAGGGCCATTCAATAAAGTCGGATTCGGTGCAGTGAGCATTTTGGAAACGAAAGAATAGCGCGAGAGCTTCTTCCATGAAATCACATAGTGTAAAGCAAGCACTATAATCAAATATAGATGTCTTCTTTACAGAAGCTTGCATAACTTTAGAAAAGGCTTTAGCAAAAGTTAATTGGGCAGATTCAGCATCCGAAAATTGTTCTGACATAAAGTTTCTTATAAGCATGATTAAACGATTCGCTGCCATAAGTCTTGGTGAATTATTCGTCCGCAATGACAGCGTTATGGCAGTGGCATCTACTTCTGAGAAGGCTTCGTCAAATGATTTTAGAGGCAGCTTAACTGCAAAGAGTCTATGGATAGTAGAATCCAGATTCTTTAATAGTTGAGCTTTAACTAGAACAAAAGCTGTATAAAATGATTAACTTAGTATTTCAATCTGGTTGAAATAACATACCTGGAGCATAAACCTTGGCCGAAAACGAGAGATTTGAAGAGAGAAACTCGTTAGTTAGGAGATAGTAGTATTTAGTGAAGACGTAGAATAAGTCAGTGTCTCGGCCACACCATCTAGATAGCCACGGTCCATCCCAGCCTGTATTTTGCGCTACAATAGGTATGTCTATTTTTTGGCGTAACTTGTTGACCATTATTTTCACCGATGTCCAACCTAAACCTCGTAGATGTGGTGGAAATCCCGCTATAACCTTGTCATCCTCAATCCTGTTTGAGCGTTTAGATAACCCGAACTCGTCTGCTACGCGTTTTATTGTCTCAGAGTGCAACCCCCAAAGTTTGACCAAGATATCAGCAATTCCAGGAACAAACATAAAAGCAAAAGCAGTAGCTTTACCGCAAAATATTACCAGACTAGCCGGAGCATGTCTCAAAGACATCTTCTCGACAACTAGACACATCTGAGCGAGGAGATTCTTAATAAATAGATTGTGGATATTGTGGAAAACAGATTCGGTCAGAATTTGAGATTCAGAAGAGCCAAAAGAATTTAAGGAATTCCGCTTGGTTAATCTTATCCGTTCAGAGGAGCCATTCGGTGATCCTTCAGCTGACGAAGCAAGAACTGGTGTTAATCTCCATTCTGGCCTTGTCATAATTCCAGTTATGGCATCCAGTATGGCAGGACAGCATATTCCGGAACTTGTTTGATTCTGTCGGCTATCCAGAAGTTCTAAGAGCCCATTCCACCATTTATTCAGGATTTCAACACGCATTTCAACATCCTCGGGCCGTAGTTTCAAATTTGACGGGTGTGTCGCATAGGTTCGCAGAAAAGGAAGGAGAGAGGAACGAACTACATTCGTTTTCAAAGACCATGTTTTATTCTGAAACTTTATATAGTCATTGTCAATAGAGCGAAAAGCTGAGGATAGCTCATCCCGTCGGTTAGGTATCGTATGCGTAAGCTGCTGTATTTCTTCAATTCCTCTTAACGCTGTAACTTTTTTGGATGAAGATTTAGGAGTTGATTGATTCTTTATAGAGCCTAGAGGTAAATTACTTGTGGATGAGTTTTCTGACTGGGCTACAAAGTTTAACACTGTATTTTGTGGTCTTCGCTTTGTCTCATCTGGAGGACTCTTTGATAGTTGCGGTAATGATTCTAGTTGTGGCATTGGTCCTAGCAGGAGCAAGAGCGAGATGTTTTCTTACTGTACTGTACTGCACAGGACGATGATGCGTGGTCGATTGTGCGATCCATAATTATACACAGGGCGATCTACGATGATAACGGTGTTGCAGCAGTATGCTAGAATGGGGCGCACGGAGGGCCTCAGAGGCTGACGACGAGATCACTTACAGCTGCATGGGTACGCTTCCCGAAGTGCCTACGCGTCCTTGCACCTCAATCTCATGGAGTGTGTGTCCGGATGTGGGACCTCGAACCTCGCTGCCATCTTCGACAAATAGCCATTACGAAAGAGATGGATACGAGCCGTGGGAAATTACAATGCTAGATAGCTGACGTATGAAGGTGATAAATTACTAGCTATATCTGCTGTCGCCGAAAGGTTTTTCTCGATCTTTAGCCGCGACTATCTCGCAGGACTTTGGCGAGATAATCTCTTCGGAGGTCTCTTGTGGGTCGTGCCACGATGGAAGTCGACCATCGACATCATTCAAAATCTTTCTTCCGTGGTTCTTATGCCATATTCGTATTTATTTGGAAAATTGAGACCTTTGAGAATATTATTACTCTGGGCACGTAGCCTCTTTGCCGAGATGGGGGGATCCTATCGCTTGGGTGGGAGATCAAGTGGAGAGGAACAGAGCATGAGATTAGCTACCGCTGGGATAGGTCCATTTAGCCTTAGAAAATGAGACTGAGAATGTAGGATGGCATTGTGACATATTGTTACAAACGCCGGCGACTTACTGTTGATGCTATATTCAAGGGATTAATTGGCTTCCGAGGTCGTCTTCGCTTTTTTCTTTGGCTCTGCCTCGCCAGATCCATGAGATCTTATCTCCTGCTGTCCTTCGCCCCCAACAAGCCCTCTCAATGTGTCTCCCAGAACTCTTAAACCGTAAAGATTGAAGTCTACCTAAGAATCCGTCTACCAACTCCCTCGCCCCATCCAGTTTAGATGCAGGTATACACCTCGGCTCCCAATCCACTAAGAGGTAATCTTCGCTATCAGCCGTCTTCCGATCGGCAATATTGCGGATTTCCCATTCTTAAGGTCCGTCACTATAGTGGTGGGGTTGGCGCAGCCTTGCAACACACCGTGGAGTACTGTATGTAAGCCTAACGAACCCACCATAAGTCTGTGTACGCTAATGCCCACCAGATTTTTGCCTCCTGTAAAATCGAGAATTTAGACTCTATTATGTATACTATTCCTTTACTGCAATACACATATTAAATATTCAAGACTTGTATAATTTCCTATAGTCTTAGTGTATATTTAAGTCTTTTGCTCTATTTATTTATTGTTATGCCTCAAAATGTTGAAATGTAAAATGGAGTTGATGACTTGATTATGAAAAGAGTCGGAGCGAGCCCTGAAGTGAACGTAATTCCAGCCCGGTCGGGCCACTGGATTTAGGGCGAAAATGAATAAAACTACGTCTCTAGCAATATCAACAACCACACACACTTTAATTTAACAATTAGTCTACTATTGAATATGTATGTGAATTCAGATATAGTTGGCTTTAGTAGATTATGTAATAACCCACAGTTTTAAAGCCTAGAATTGCGCCCTCTCATAATGTCTTCTAATTCTGACAACACCTGTAGTTCTGATAATGCTTCTGTTCGTAAGACCTCTCGTTACTGCCAAAGAGGAGCAGTGTCTTTAGCAAAATCGTAGTGTAACGTATCTGAGAAAAGCCCTTTAGAAGTCATTAAAGAAGTTCGCTATCGGGTAATTGCTAAGTGAAGTTGAGAACTTTTAGATCTGATATTTATTTCCTAGTGCTAGCATGGTTAATAGAAGTTTTACATGCAACGTACGTAAAATTGAACCAAACCTCAAATGTAAGCACTCCTCAAATTTAGGATGGTTTTTAGGACGATTGTTTTAACCTTATATTTTAAAATGAGATCATTATAAAAAATGGTTTGAAATAATAATTTCTTAAAGAGTGAAAATTTTCTCATATGTAAACCTGCAATAGTTTAACACCAAATGAGTATTGTGATGGAGAACTTATTTGTGAAACTGAGCCTGATAATCTGCCCACATTATGATATTATCTCCGCTGCATTTGTAAATGTGAGGGTAGACTATGTATGCTGGTGGAGCATGATCGCTTGTCTAAGTGTTTAGATAATCGCTGTTGATCATCGCTTTAGATAGTCCATCATTCCATCTTCTTACTTAACAGTTATTGGATGGATTATAGAGATTTCTTCTAAGGTTATCATCAAGACTATTAGGTTTTAGCATGTTGTTAATCAACCTAACCGCGAGTTGCAATCTGTGGTCTGTACGTTTAACCCTGTTAAGAAATGGAGTATCCACATCTTTGAGACACGTAAGCTTAATCCTAAGCATTACAGAAGTAAAAATGATATAGTAGTAGCTTGGTTGATCCATAAGGTAGTCTTATGAGAAGGACCGAGTCCAGCTCTTGTAGATTTAAAGACTTTTAGCAAAAACTATATTCATTTTAGTTAAGTTCGAAGGTCTAAAGCGTTGGTTTCAATGAAAATCAGCTAAAAAGCAAACTAGAAAACTTCGATTTTGAGAGTTTTGGAAAGATTGGCGTGTTGTACGCCACATTCTTTCTACCTGCGCCTCAACCTCTGGGTACAACTGCAGAGCTCGACTGGCTTGATACAAAGCCATCATATATTTGCTAGACAAATAGTCTTAGAAATTTTGCCCTGACAACAACGAGAAAGCTGTCACATAGCGGTCATAATAGCTTCCCTGATTATATCACCCAAGATGTCGACCTAAGTTTGACCGTTAGTATCTAAGCCTCATAAATTATGAATCTTTGGACACGATCACTTACATGTGGCGCTTTCATCGTAGTAAAATCGTTACCTGGCATACGCCTTGATACGAATCTCTTAGGGTCCAGATACTTATCCCAGAGATTGGGACCAAAGTCAGTTCTATTGTCCAACAGGAATTGCGCGTGGCCGTATGGAAATGGCTCTGGTTGTGGATCTGTAGGTAATTTACAAATGCCGGCTTCGCACCAGATTGTCGTCACATGCGGACACTTTTGGTGATCAATCTTCTCCGCCGTATAATTTGACAACGCGTTAACTGATGCTGCAAAATGCGGCGAAAGCCAGGATGGGATCTTTGTCGAGTCGCCGTCGCCGAGGAGGCCAATTGAAGCAAACCACGCATGTAGTGAAGACGGTAAAGGCTCGATGATGTCCGGGCAGGGCGAATCAATAAGGATGAGCTTCTCAACGTTCTCACCACGTTTCGTGAGCTGGTTAACGATTTCGAATGCTACCACCCCCCCACCCCCCCCTGCGCTCCACCCGGCTAGGAGGTACGGTCCGTGTGGCTGGCGTCGTTTTATTTCCGTGATAAATGCTGAGGCTATTCCAATAACACCACATCTATATTCCTCGGGGGTCTTCAAATACGGGGAGTTCAGTCCCAGCACCGCGAGATCGGGTAGCAAATTAGGGATATCAACATAGGATGTTGCAGATCTACCGCCGTCCGGAATAAACCAGAGGTATTTGCTCGACTTTCGCAAGTGGTCCTGAAGAAGAACTGAAGAAGCGAGATGCTGAGGTGGGGAACTGGTGTTTACTGTCTCCATGTGATGTGTGGTTTGGCGGGCCGTAGGAAATGTATCTGCCGTCACAAGTTTGAGGCTTCGTTTGATGTAGGTAGATAGATGGATTCTTTACGAGTAAGTCACCTGGGAGTGCAATGTCTGTCTTCTCCCGTAAACTCCCAAGAATAGAGAGGCTCATTAGTGAGTCCAGCCCTAGTGTTGAAAGGTCAGTAGTGTCTTCGATCTCATCAGAATCGCGCCCAGTTCTTCTGCAATGACTGCTCGGATGATGATGCTGAGATCATCCTCTTCAATTCGATCTGGGCAATCCTCAATTGGCGTTGTAATATTTGAGTCCTCTAGAACATTAGGCGTCGACTGATCAAGAGACGCTGTTTGGCTAGGGCTATCACTGTAGGCCAAAACAGTTCTCTGTTTGTCGAATTTGGTGAGGAAGGATTTAAAGGCTCCGATTGTTTGGATAACATTGAAATCGTGCGAGTGAACATCAATCTCCAATTCCTCCCGCATTCTCCCACTGACTGTCAAGGACATTAATGAATCGATCCCAAGATCCGCAAAATGGATATTGTCAACAAGCTCGTCAATTTCAGTACCGACCTCCGCTGCTAAAATATCAAGTGCCCGTGAACAGAGAGAAAGCGAGTTTGAGCCGAGTGCGTTGATATTTTCCATGGGAACGTTTGACGTCTTGATGGCGTCAGAAATAGCGTCGGACATGGCTATCCTTGGTGCTTGTGAGATCATTCCTCTAGTACCCGGCTTTTCAATCGTCTTCGAGTTGATCACAGGTAATAGCATATTTAAACCTTGCGAGGAACACACTGGAACTTCAAGCCTTCAACGACGGCCATTATTTTGTCTCCATCAAACACGAAGACATCACCGCTCATTATAGCGTTGTTCTCGGCCTGCATCTTTACGTAGGAACAGTACGTTTTATCTGCTGAGAATTGTTCAGCGATTCTCAGAGACTCCTATCCATGCGATATATAAACTTCTTTTCGAGAATCTATAGCATCTGAAGCATTGACAATAGAGCCGGAGATATGAGCGACGCTATTAATCCAGTATAGGCTACACATAAAAGTTCCGTCCTTTTCAGTGGCCTGAAAGACTACCTGCGAGGTTACTTCCATATTATCGCTATAGAGAATAACTTCTTGCATTCCGCGATATTTCGGGTCATAATCTACTAAAGCAGAAAACAGCTTATAGACTAGTCCGCGACCGATCTTATGAGCTTTGCCATACTTCTCAGCATCCTCGAGCCAATCGATCCTAGATTGAACGAGATAGGCACTTCGTCACCATTCAGACAGATACTCCTTGCAGCTGCCAAAGAAGACCTGGCAAGTGGCATGTTCAACCTCCTCCTTACCAGATCTACTAGAAAAGATGAGGTCTGCATGGCCAGCCTTAGCATTGAGTGTAGCAGTAACTTTGAGTACTTGACTACTCTCGTCTGGCTTTGCTATAAGTGGTTTAGGAACTTTCATATTTGAAATATCAATGCCGAGATCGGTAATTCCTGGCCTGATAAGCTTGTAAGCGTAGTTGCATATGGTCATAGCCATATCGGCGTACAGGGACTGCCGTCATGTTAGCCGTTAGCTGCCTAGGAATAGGGACACATACGGAAGGGCAAAGCATTGCTCCATTAACGATGTGGCCAGTGACGACTTCTCGAAGACCAGGCTTAGATAAGTCGGATTCAATAGACACTATAGCAATATCGCCATCTATCTCTTCTCTCGTCACAGTGTGTATTGTGGTTGTTGAGAGTGTGTGCTTCTTATCTAGAACCAACCCTGGTTGGTGTATGCAGGGACGCCCCTTAGTCAAGCACTAGTCTCCTTCATATTGTATCCAATAATTCTTTTCGTCAAAGGAGTAACTAGGCAGAGAAAAAAGCTGAAGAGAGTCAATAAAGTCTTGATGGTACTCGTTCCAGTCAATGTTCAGGCCAGATGTGTGCAGAATACTCAAACTGTTACTTATGGTGTCATATGCGCTTTCATTTCTTCGAAGGCTCGGGGCGCAAATAATGGCAAAATCAAGAGTAGCCTTTACCATGTTTAAACAGACGGGGTGTAGGCCAATCTCGAGGAAGATCGTCTGCGGGTTAATAATGTCAACTCTTTGCGCAGATACCAGACCACCCACGAAATTGACAATATCTTGTGCATACTTACGGAGATAGACTGCATTAATCGCTTCGGACTTATCGAGACATCGACCCATAACAAAAGAAATAATTGGAATCTCTGCTTTACGAAAATTCACAGACTCGGCAAGTTTTTCAAACTGGTCCAGAGTTGGATTAATCTGGTCTGAATGAAAAGCAAATGGCACCCAAAGTTAAGTGCATTTAAATCCTGATTGGCAAAGTCCATTCACAATATTAGACATCTCGCCGGGTTCACCGCTGAGAACCATCTCATGAGTACTGTTGATGCAAGCTATGTTGACGGGAGATGGGACATGTTTAAGCGTCTCTGTGATGGAGGAAATAGGCCCTTGAACTGCAATCATAGCGTGGGTGCCCACGCGACATCTCTCAACTAGGAGTTGGGCTCTTGTGCCTGTCAAGTAAACAGTATCGCTAACGGAAAGAACCCCAGATACACAAAATACAGCATATTCTCCCAGGCTGTGGCCGAGTACAACAGAAGGCTTAATGCCCCAGGATTCCCACAGTCTAGCAAGAGCTATCTCCAAGCACACTATTCCAACTTGTACAACGACTGGAGATAGATTTTGAAAATCCGTTGCACTACCGTCAATTAGCGAAATGAAAAAAGGAAATCCATGAACTGTAGCGATTCTGTCAAATTCAACAATGTTCTCTCTGAAAACAGTTGAATTCTCGTATAGATCTTTGCCTATAGCAGCGTAATGAGATCCTTGCCCAGTGAAGACAAATGCAACTCCAGGTTCTTCTGGCGAGACTGGGGCTAAGTTTTCAAGCAACTTAGATTTGAGGCTCTTCTGAACTTGGGAGATGTCAGATGCAACAATTGTCATTCGCCAGTTGTGTTATATACGACGAACAGTAGTTATGTACGCTAAGTTCGCGACAGATATTCCAGGATTTGGTGCTAGATATTCGATCAAACGCTCAGCATTTTTGATCAAGGCAGATTTCGACTTAGTGGTCACAGCCACAATATGTGTTAAACGAGGATCATTGGTTGTGCAAGCCTGTACTAGGGCCTCCTCTAAAAGCACTCCTGTATTGCCATCTGCAGCACTGAAGTTATTAACGAAAATACACAAAGGCGCACTAGTCCGTTTTCGAAACAGAGTTTTATGGAAAGCAATATGCACATTGCAGTCGCCAAGATCCTTGGGAAAACCTTTGTTGATAATATTCTTGATACCGACGTATGGAAGTATACTGTTTTTGTATAGCATAAGTAAGCACTTTATCAGTGAAGTTACCCCAGATGCGGCTCCGCCGTGTCCAATATTGGCCTTAACGGCACCTAAGAAAAGAGGACACTCTGGGCCCCTCTTTCGATTGGCAGGAGCGAAAACGTTACTCCATCTCAGTGCAATCCCCTGCTTGTGTTCCCGTCCCATGCATTTCAACATAATCAATATCAAGAGGATCCACAGCAGCTTTATCGAGAATACGTCGGTAGAGTACTTCTTGTGTGCCGCCATGAGGATGTGTAATTGAAACAGCATCTGCAGAATGATTTGTAGCAGTGCCTAGGATTAAACCAAGTACATTATCTTTGCTAAAAAAAATCAGCGTTAGCACAATCTCAACTATGAGATAGCAATTAAGTCTGAGGACTGTGATGTGGCTCATTCACTTAACTGAGTCTTAACGGTAACTCCGTCACTGAGAGATCAGTTGTAGCGGCATTATTGGGTTTAAGGCAGACATTTGAATAATTAAGGATTAGACTTACTCAGCCAAAGCATCATCAAACCTCTTAATAATAACTGTGCCAATGCCGTCTGCTCTACAATATCCATCCGCATCGTTATCGAAAGTTGCACAAGGCCCCTTTCTCGAAAGGAATTGTCCTCGGCTGAGACCCGCGAAAATATCTGGATTGGTCATACAGGACAGTCCACCAACAACTACTGTGTCGCAATCTCCTGACCACAAAGATGTACAAGCTAACTGAATTGCAGCAACGCTAGAAGAACAAGCCGTATCAATATTGAAGAATGACCCGAAAATCTGAAGTGGTAATTCACTCGTCCCGGCCCAAATGCTCTCACGCCTCCAGTTATGAAGTACGTGTCAATGTCCTATGCCACGTTGATCTCTCGCCAATCGTCACTTATCTGTCCATAAAAAGTACCTATACGGTCTAACTTAGTCGATGGAGTCCGATTAGGAACGTATCCAGCCATCTCGAGAGCTTCATATGCAGTTACAAGGCTAATCTTTACATAAGGTCTGTTTGAAAGGACTTCCTGTGGTGACATATTGAAGAATCTTAGATCAAACAGACCTGGATTCTCGATCCAACATCCATACAGTGTATGACTAGTGTTTCTCGATTTTTCTGTAACATCTGTATATGTTTTTGCATCAAATCGATCGTTCGGAACCTCTCTATGAACATCTAGACCCCTTTCAAGTAATTCCCATAACTCCTTATGGTTTGTAGCGCCTGGGAATCTTCCTGCCATACCAACAATAGCGAGTTTACTAGGATTAGAAAATTTGTTGTTAATAAACAAAGCAGAACTCTTCTCTTCTGAAGGTATAAGTTGAATTAGAACAATATCGAGCTCAGATTCATCTTTGAGCATGGTTGCTAAGCTTCTAGCAGCATGGATGGGACCTATTAGAAGTGAACACCCGTTTCTCGATACATTAAGGAGAACTTCAAACCAAATGGAGTCACAGGACATCTTCGGCCTCCATGCTCACGTGCCTTAAGAACACAACCATGAAGAATTTTCTGAAATTGAAGTCGCTCAGTCAAGATATCTTGTACAATAGCTTGAATAAGCAAATGCATGTTCTGTTCAGAGTACCAAGTGCCAGTTGCATAAGACATCACAGGAAATCTAGGTTTAGAATTTACGAGAAATCTGTGAACTCGCACATCTATGAGACGTAGGATTTTTACAATGTCCACGCCAGAGTAAAGGTAGTGCAGCGTGATAGGGCCCATGGATAGAATAGGAGTTGGGATTACGTTGAAGACGCCGGAGCTGAATAGCAATTTCAAAGTAATAGGTAGGTCCACTAATAGTGATGCTACTCGACAGGACAGCAGCTTATATATGCTCTATTGGCCAGTGAAATCTCTGCTAAATGTCATTAAAATGCAAATAATGAATACTCGCTAACTAACTTTCTCTTTATGAAAGTCGTTAAGGATTAAGGTTGCTGTGTCTTCTGTGATACCTGGTAAATCATACGTCTAGCTATCCTATGATCTTGCATCTTTGTAGATGTGACCTGCCATTGCTGCAACGTAAAAGCCAGTCCGAAATGCGATTAGTACGATTTCAACAGCGACTGACACCAGCTCAGATAAAGATCCGGAGGAAGCGATAGCAGCAGCCGCGAAGAGGCCAGTACTCGCACCAATGATACAGGCCTCAGATAGTCTCGTTGAATCATATTGAAATTTGTCAGTATGCCTTATAGCTAAAGTTAGTATATGTTGTCCATTTGAATTTTATGGTTGCACTGACTCGATATAATGTGCCAGTTGAGCAATACACAGCAAAGCATTGTCTATAGCAGAATTCCTGGAATCCGTGACATAGTACTTTTCATTGAGGTCATTGATTGTCGAGAATGGTAATATTGTCTGATGTTGGATAGCTGATAGCTGATTCACCTCTATTTTAAGCACGGATTCAACTTGGTGCAGGAATGATCGTGTCAACACGCTAAGATTTCCACGACGGTAAAACTCTGCCAAGAACTCATATGTGTCCTGTGAATAATCTCCAAAATAGAGGAACCAGATATTGTCTAACATATTTAAGACTATCGAAAATAATTCTGTTAAAGCAAGATGGATGGGTACTCCCACGGAAGTGCCTTTAATATTATATCATAATAGCGGTCTTTGCTTTAGATGGAGTATACGGATAAGTTTACCACCAACGCATGCGTGATCCGCACAGATATACATTGGGATGATCTGAATGAAATATCTTCCAATATCATATGTCTTTCATGATGATAACTTGTCACTCTATCGTGTCCGCTCCCAAGACCTCCATCCCGTCGGTCACCGAGTTGTACACCGGAACAACCTCGGATAGTGGATCAAGTTTTAAAGTTCATAATTTGGGAAAGGCTCATCAAATCAGCTTGAAATAGACCACGTAAGGTGAAACGCTCCATATTTGGTGCCATGAACGGAGTCGAACAATATTGACAAGACATTATCGAAATGTCGTCTCTGACTCCCCAATTCGGTAAGGGATGGATATTTTTCGCCATTAACTTATCCACAATCTGTTTAGATAAACAAAGTAATTACCCTATTCGGATCTCCGAGATAGAGTTCTAGAACCATCATAAACTAAGCTCGTACAGCTGCAGAGTGGAAGCACATGGTTTCAATCATTCCTCTATGGTATCTTCAGCACAAAACGGCTGTGTGATGAACCGACTTACCCGTTATGGAGGCGCACATGAATGTTTGCTATACGTACCCTCACACCTACAAAGGCTACTGTTATGAGACTGGTCTGCCAGATCTTCTCGTAATGTCTTTACCATATGTTTACATTCCGAAGCCTGCCAAGTAGTCTCAGTGCCATGCTTTAAGCATGATAAGCTTTAGTCACTTCGAACCTCGGGTTGAGTGTTTGGCCGAAATAACATGTGATGCTTCAAAATGTATTCCGGTGTGGTTCCGATGGAGCATCATTACACGTGTAAACTTGTCTTTCTACTGCTAAAACATGTAATCAAGTTGACGAGCTGTATTCGTTAAGTCCTCCGTGAGCGATTTCCATGCCCTATCACGGGGCTAAAGAAAGATCAAATCCTCCACTCATCCAAACTCTAGCGAAAGTTTTGGCATTCTTTGTTGACGAGGTCATTTCTTCGAGCAGTGTCCTAAGTTACAGATGACCCTACCGCACCAGACAAGCTTAATGTTCACAACCCTGCTACAAGAGAAACGATCACAACTGTCTAAGGCGGTAGTGTTGCAGACATCCAAAAAGCTGTCAAGATTTCAAACGAGGCATTTCACAAAACCTGAAGATAGAACCCCCCTTAGGAAACGTCACAACTACTGCACCGGACGGTGAATCTTCTCAATGAGTATTTCGGTAAGCTTCGCAAGCTACTATTAAAGGAGGACGGGAAGCCAGTCTCCCAAGCACGGGAGGGGGACATCCTTTTCCTAATAGGCATCTTTCAACTATTATGCATCTCTCATCGGCAAGCTGCTTCCCAAACGTACGACCGAGAAAAGCGCACATGCTCTCTTAGTTTGTAAACCATAAGATGTAATTGTTGGCATTATACCATTAAATTGGCTTCCGATTCACGTAAGAGGTTAAATTTGCAACCGCTTTAATGGCGTGGAATACAATGATAATCAAACTTGACGAATAAGTACTCTTTCCTCCAACTATAGATATAGATATTAGTGAGGTCAGTTTCTGACACACTTTTACGGGCTGTGCGATCTTTTGCCTGGAATATGGGAATGCGGGTTGAAAAACTGGAATACGACAAAGCTAATACTCTAGGTTTCTTGAATTGCCCTCAAAAACTCCTTTTAAGCTTTTGTTGGTGGACCTTGCAAATTTAGGAATTGGAGACCTTAAATCAAGGCATTACCACAATTTCACCACTAGTCCTAGGACAGTCATTGCAGTTTAGTTACTCCTTTCTACTTGTATTTCATTGAATTTCGTGTGATGAGTATGGCTAATATGAGAATCAATGGAACATAATTACTTCGCCAACGGAGTCATTTATGAGCGTAGCTGCGAGGTATGCTAAAGGAGTGTATTGAGTGAGTCAGTTCAAATAGTAATCAAGCGACCAGTAACAGTAAAAGTTTCCTCCTATAATTTACCGTCCGCCAATAGACTTAGCTATCATAGCCATGACGCTTCATCAAGTAGAAAACTCCCGAGATGTATATCCTCAAGCAATATTTTGAAAGGGTAAGAGGTCCTGTACACCACCCTCCCGTGATTCACACTTCTCATAGGCAGGTCTTCTCTTCCCAAATCGAATTGAAACCAAGGAAGGGTAAGCTATGCAAGCCCATTTATTTCTTTCGCCGTATGCTGCGTCTTCGTTGATAAATCGCCCTAGCAAACAGTCAATTTAGCCCGAAATTGTATCACTAGGAAGAGTTTACCCATTATTTGGATATAGGGGAGTAGTATTTGCACCAGTTAGGTCAGTCAAGTTGGCTGTGTTGCCGGCAGCGTTGCCTGCGGTAGGGATATGTTGTATTGCACAGGCTGCAAGAGAATCCTGGGGAATTGATAATCCACTAAGCTCATCTGGAGCTTCGATAATGGTTGCCACAAGCCCCATAATAACGTGCCATTCCATATGGCAATGGAACAGCCAGACACCAGGATTATCCGCCCGAAATCGAATAACGCCATAGCTATTAGCATTTACTGTCAACACGTCACGCCGCATAGGTATTTGTGGGAAGTTTCTAGTACCACCATCATAAGTACCCTTTTCGGATGATGGCCTTTCGCATACCTGGAATTGATGACCATGAAGGTGAAAAGGATGGATTGCATCGTTGAGATTATTCACCACAATTTGGACGATATCACCTTTTTCCACCACAAATGGATTGACAGCTCCATAGATCACCGGATTCACGGTTTCTGACCCCGCCGAAAATGCTGTGAAGAGTGATGGCACTTTCTGCGTAATATACGTTATGTTATTGAAATATGCCCTTACCCTAGTCAATCAAAGGGTAGTGTACAGCATTGGGATCTTCCTACCTCGGTATTCCTTGATCATCGAATCCAAAATTAAAATCCAGAGTGATTGATTTATCTGGGGTTCCCAAAAGGGGCTGGTTATCTAGCGCTTCAAAAGTAGCATCATTGACGGGATTCCATTTTTGTACTACGTAAGGACTAGGCTGAGGCTTCTTGTCATCGTAAATGATAGACCCTGTGATATTAAGAGGATAGACCGGTGCTGCATCATTGGCAAAGTCTCTGTTGACATCTAGTGAAGCTAGAAAAGCATAATTTCTTCTAGTTGTTGGTTGAGCATTAAGAAGGAATGTATAACGCTGCGCTGGAGCCACTCGAATTTGATAAGCATCATGCTTTTGGATATAAGTACCGTCAACTTCTATTACTCTCATCGTGTGTGAATCAAATTGGAGTAAAGTAGATGCAAACGCCGCCATGCTGATAACTCTGATTTTGTATGTTTTTCCCGGTACGAAATTAAATTGAACCTGAGGGGCGTCATTCAGCAGTATTGCATCCGGAAAGGGTGGAAGAAATTGGGTATTAGTTACAGACAATAGACTTTGTATCAAGACAGGAACTTGCTCATGATACCAATCTGAAACGGTTAGTAAGAGCTCTTCGTCAAACTGGTCCTTATATGGATCATTAGGATCATGGACAATGAGAGGACCTGAAAATGTCAATCAATTAATCTCTTATAATCTCAGGATCCACAATGCAGATATACCCCTTAGACCATCCGGATATTGGCCCATGTCATGAGAGTGATACCAATAAGAACCCGGCCTATCAATCTAGACAACATCAGTAATTTTTTGTTGGTGGCCTGGGAATTTCAACTACATTGAACTTGTAGGTATAGTTTGACCCCGGTGGAATAGGACATTGTGTGACACCAGAGGGGCCGTCCATGACTTGGGTTCCTCTCTGGTCAAGGCCATGGAAATGGAGTGATGTAGACTCGTTTCCGAGATTATTGGTCACATGTACCACTACAGTGTCTCCCACACTGGCCTCGATCGGCGGGCACGGCCATTGACCATTGATTCCAATTACTTGTCGTGAGAAACCATCTGGTGCCACGGTTACCCAGTCGATACTCCAGTTGTAAGTGACTGCGGTAGCACAAGAGTATGATGTGATGCAAACGAGAGCTACCGTTAATTTGAGCATGTTGATGTGTTAAACAACAGGGAATGAGTTATAGACACGAGTGAACGATGGTAATCTGGAATAAGCTGGGTTCTCGTTGCTTTAAGTGAGCTCATGTGTAGGCTACTGTATTAAAATACATCCTTCCCACACGTTCTTCGGCTGCCAGTTAGATTCATTTCCTAGAACATTTGATCACACTCATATTGTTGGTTGAGGATCGACATGACTGTTGGGTCTAGGTTCGTTCTCGGGGCAGGGGGCAACTCTATATTAGCTGCAGGTATCCAATAGTGCCACGCTTAGACATATATGTGGTAGCATGCCCTGAACGTCTCTTTATGCAGGTACCAGGAACCGGTGTGACAGATGTCTTGTCATCCGATGCTCGAAATCTCCCGCATCGTAGCACCATCCCGGTACCCTGACCAAGTCTCCGACAGAGCGGGAGTGAAAACTTGAGTCTAGTTTTGATAATTAGTGAAAGCAGGTAATAGTCCTTTGTGATAAATAATTTAATCTGTAATACATACCTCCGTACCACTTAGTTTATCACAGCTATTGTAATTTTATACAAAAGCGAATCATATCAACCTCTCTTTGAAATTTGAGTAATCCGTCATAACCAGAAATCCATGCCGTTAGCCCTTAAAATTTGAAAATGTTATGTCTTATTAAAAGCAACTAGGGGGTTATAAAGTTGAGATATTTTAGAGCCGTCAAATGTCTGCCGCATCAGTAAATAGATGAGGTTGAATTGCAGAATGCAATTCTCGGTGATGCAATCTTGGCGCTGCAGGTCTCGGTGCTCTAAATATTATCCTGCAGACATCGGATGTTCTTATACGCGCCGTGAATTCTCATCCGCATCTTGTGATCGGGATGGGCTGACTGGCGGGGCATGACTACCCCTCGAACCGCGGAGGCCTTCAAATAAGTAGTTACAGGCTGAAGGAATAATTCTAGTTAGAAGAAAACTCTTGCAGCCCTTCTTCCGATCCGGTCTTTTCATATGCTAATGCTTAGAAATCAATAACTCAAGGGTAGCCAACCTGGACGACCTCTATTTGGTTAGGCCCGTTCTTTAGGAAATGTTACAGCGGCTCAGGACGAGTCGTATCGGCTTTGGCTCAATTGAACGTTTTGCGTGCACTACAACGGACAGTCTAGACCTCAGTAAGAGAAGATCTTTCTGCGTGGCAAATTTCGGTTATGGAATTTGTACATATGTACTCGATTCTATTGCTGTGCTATAGATAAAGCTTGTCACCATCCCTGCTCTCAATCCAATACCAAAGCCAATACAACCAAAACCAAAATCAAAAATACCGGGCCAGCTAGAAAAAAGATAAGACCGTCAATTTCTTAATTAGCACCCTTCTTTTTTTTAACTTTACAGTAACAGAGGTACTACAGCACCGATGCTGCGTTTGTCGTTCACCATTTGCTACAGGATTTGCTATGGAATTTATTGTTCGCTGTCAATAGAGGAAGAGTTCAATAAAAAGTAGAGCTAAATAAAGATAAAAAAGAGGTGAACTCTTCCATTGAAGGGTAAGCTTGAGTTCTCAATCTCAATCTTATTGATACTTTTGGGCCCTGGCTCAAAAGAATATATGTAACGTTGAAATAAATCCATGGATAATAGGAACTACTTCAGTAGAAGATTATGTATATATATGTGTAGATACTTATAACTGCGGTTTTAGGAAGATATCAAATTAAAATTGCTATAAGCAGCCGCGTACTTTCTTGATCTTTTTCATCTAAATGACGATTTGCTGTCCACCGATGAGGCGGGCGAGCAATGTGATAAATTTCTGAGAGCTGGATACAGTATACTACTTCTGAAGCATTTGGCCGAACGTCTGGTAAATAACCGTCTCTCACTCAAAGTTTCTGGTTTTGAAAATCCTGATAAGACCAGCGAATTGCAAATAACCTCACATGTTGGAATTCTATCAATTTACAGATACATGGCGAGGGGCTTCTCAATGGCTTGCGAACAAGGATTCTTATTCAATACTACGCTCAAGTTTTATGGCAGTGTGCTTAAGAGGTTGCTTAAAGCGAGAAATTAGCCTGTACAGTATCTTAGATAAATGTGATATGAGCGCACCCGTTAGCTCTTATCCTGCGATCTATTTTGGCGCTGATACTATCGTGGTGTCGTGTCTGTGTTAATCTAAAAGGGATCGAACGCTGGAGATCACTGTGGGACACGCTTAGGGAGGCTCAGAACAACTGAACTTTCATGGATGTCCCCAAGACCCTTATCTACCCTCCTTTCAGGCCCCACACCACTTTACCCGACGTCCTTCCGTATCCAGGCTCACTATCAACCGCCGGGAACTTGTTGTCATGCATGCAGGCAAGCTGGTATTACCGGTCTGTCGTCTAGTCATTGAAGAATTAATCCCTGGTGGACTGCGGGTTTCTGCTCTACCCTATCAGCATTCCTTTCCCCAGGTGTCCGTCGCTGGCGCTTGGCTACGAGTGGTGGTCATCCAAAGCGGACATCCACGCGGAGGCACACATTTGTATTTTGTAAATTGGCTAAGAGCCTTACCGTACTGTGCGGACGAGAAGCCACGATCTCGATCGCCGAGATCGTGGCTGAAAACTCATACTCTCACTCGCATTCACCCCTCACTCGTGCGTCTGGCACTAAACAATCTGCGCGGTGCTCTTTTGATGCAGTACTTTTGTGTTGTTAACCAGTGGGGGTTTTTCCATATGGCTCGCCGCGCATATCTGCACATATGGTATTGGGGCCTACAGTAGTGGAGAACATCTGGAAGTCTGCCATGGTGAAACCTGACGGGGAAACAGACCCTGAGACCGCCTATCCGATCCACACCCGACCATGCAGACTCAGTTCGGACCGACTACTTACTCGGATTCTTGCCCGCGAGCCACGCACCATCGCAACCATTGCCAAGTGAGGAAAGCTAGTTCGGTGAGGCGCTACGCAATGTTAGTCCCATTCGGGAAGAGGATGAAGTGAGGTTGGCTGCCCACAAAAACGGAGACGGGGAAGTCGACGCAAACGCCAGGAGGCGTTGAACCCTGGGGCCGGAGTTGTGGTCAGTTCATCCAGGGGAGCGTGCAGGATACTGTACATCACATCACATTGCATTGCATTGCGTTACTATTCACAGAGGTTGCTTTCAAAAGTCTTTGCTAGCGTGACGCTAAAAATGCCACAATTTGTACCCTCTGTCGATCGAGGAAGCGTTCTCTATGTGTTTCTAGTTTAACGAGAATGGGTATGCTTAATAAAATTAAGCGAAATAGCGCAACCACATCGGGATACAAGGATTTATTAGTCAACCGGACAGTTCGGACAACCGGACACCTTACGTAGTAGAGTAAACACTACTTTACAATACACTGTAAACAATATTATACACTACAAAATAAGCAATATGGCACCGCAAAACGCCCAACCAACCTCAGAAGACGAAATCCCACTCCTCCAATGCATTGAATTGGTTTACAATGCTTGGAAAACTACAAAAGGGGCAATCTCTTGCCGGAAAGCTGCACGTATATACGGTGTGCCTAAATCTACTCTTGCTGACCGAATCCATCGTAGCAAACCTCTGAAAGAAGAGAATGAACGACGTCAAAGGCTTACTCCCGCTGAAGAAGAACAAATGTGCAATTGGGTACTACAATTGGAGAGTTGGGGATGGCCACCAAGGATTGATCAACTACGACATATGGCAATAGAGCTATTGGTACATAAAGGCGACCATAACGATCTTGGAGCTAGTTGGGTTCAGTATTTCCTTTCTAGACATGAGAATCTTAAATCTAGATTTATTGCTCCTCGAGACAGCCAACGTGTTTTAGCTTAAAACCCAGAGATTTTGAGTGGTTGGTTTACTCTCTTTTCTACAACAAAAGAGAAATATAAAGTAGCTCAAAAGGACATCTACAATATGCACGAAAAGGGGTGTATGATGGGGGTTATTGGCAAATTCAGAGTTATTGTCTCCAAATATGAGAAAAACGCTTTTATGATTTAAGATGGAATCGGGAGTGGGTCTCCTTAGATTGAGTGTATCTCAATGGAAGGAAAGCTACTCAAACCATGGGTTATATTCAAAGCCAAAATACACCAAAAAGCATGGCTTGAAGCTATGAAGGAAGGGCAAGGCCATATTGCCATATCAGAGAATGGGTGGACCGATATCGAGCTAGGTTTGGGGTGGTTGAAAAAGTGTTTTGAGCCAGAAACACGTCGGGAAGATGACCCAAAAGCGTGGCGTATGCTGATATTTGATGGCCATTGTTCACATATCACTACAAAAGCAATTAAATTCTGTGTTACTCATAGAATTATATTGTTGTGTTTACCTCCGCATGCTACGCATATTTTGCAACCTTTAGACGTTGGTATATTTGGGCCATTAGCACAAGGCTACAGAAGTGGAGTTCATCAACAGTGTCAATATGGAGCTACATATTCAATTGACAAAGTGGATTTTTTAGATATTTACCAAAAAGCACGTATTCAAGCTATTACAGCTCATAATATTGAGTAGACTGGCCGGACCAGACCGAAAAAGTTACGGTCCAGCCCGGACAGGACCGAAAATTAGCGTAACAGTCTCAAATGTTGAGACCGTAAACCGTTTGAAACGGTCTCGTCTAGACCAAACCATATAAAATACGGTTCGGTCTCAAATGTTAAGACCAAAAACCGTTTGAAATCAAGTACCTTTGGGTTCCGTTGAATTGTGGGCAGATCACCTGAGGACTGGACTTCGTCGCTTCGACCATGCGACTCCGCCGTTCAGCTGTTTTCCCCGAGTTATGACGTAACGCCTGTGCACTAACTATTATCACCCTTTAGGATTATGCGATGACATGTGCTCCATCAACTTTGAGGTGCTGGTCATCTTCAGTTGCCCAAATTTTATGACTCTTCCCCTGTTGGTAAAATACTAGGGTATATCTACTGGGGCTATACCAGACAGGTTTAAGACCGCTGATGAGTTGAAGGACATAGACGGCATTGAACCGGTTTTCGTTTCGCACCTCCAAGCGTGGTATATTTTCAGCTGGTGGTTGTTTAGGAGATAAGTAGGAGATGGGGTGACGCCAGGATAAGCTTCGACACGCTAAGTTCGCTAGCCATATTCTTGAAGATTTTGGATTGGTGAAATATGAAGAGAACGGTTTCATGGGATAAAAATTAAAAATTAAAATTATACAAAGATATAGCCGTTATTCACATACTGCAGCTAGAAGAGTGATTGAAGAGGGTGATATGCATTACAGCAGTTCCGAATTGCAGCGTCATCTAGTTATTACTTATTTCCCTTATGACATTGTGATCCTCTCGATTTCAGGGCGTATGAGTACAAATAAGCCGTTGGCAATGCTGCAATCTTTGAGCTGCCTAGTAGAACTCTCCGTGATGATATGTTCATACCTTATTTTCCCAGTGGTATTTTAATCAAAAAATACTATCACTTTTACCGAACATGCTTTCCCTTCATATACATTCCCACATATACATATCCGGCCTATTACTCCTGCGCTAGAAAACCTTAGCTGTTCAACAAGATGTATAGGTTTTACTGTAAAATCCAAGAATATAAGTAAAACGTTATTGCTCTTCGACAGCATTTTTGAAAACTTTCTTGTATTCCTGCTTGTACCGTTCCTTATCTGCAGCCGCCTTATTCTCATAAATCTGTTTCATCACCACACTATCAGCAGCAATCTCTTAATACCACACAACAGAGAAATGTGCACGGACCTTCTTTTCACTAGATGACAGCTTCTTCCACCCATCGTATATCACCAACGAACTCTCTTTAATTGGATACCCTTCATGTCGCCAGCGGCCCATCTGTCTGCGGTATAGAAGAAATAAGCAGAGCATGGCCTCTTTGGTGCACGCTCATCTGAAATGATGGGATACTTCTTTCCAGTTCTCTTTGCTAATAGCTTCCTAGCATTATTTGCAAGACGAACCTGATTCGGCGTATAGCTTTCTACCCATTGCTTCAGAGCAGCCACATTTGCGGCCTTGTTCTGGTTCGCTCGGCTGTTGTATTGCTAGAATATCTGGGTCGGTCATACATCGCAAGATCTAGAAGGGAATACAGCTTACCTCTGAATCATTAGCAGAAAGCGACTTGTACTTCTCTGAAGCTTCTTTTGCTGGTGTACCGTCTATCTTACTTCCCTTTGTAGCCTTTGCTTTCACGTGCTCCGTAAAGACTATTCCCCACGCCGAATCCGCAATTGGCTTTGGTTCTGAGAGAAGAGCAGTTTCCTTTAGTTTCTTTATTTCCTCTTTCTCTTTCTTAGCTTGTAGCTTCTCCTTCTGCTCCTCCTGTATCCTCTTCTTTGCTTGCTTCTTGGCCTGCGTGGTGGTCTTCTTTGCCGGCTTCTTGACCTTTGTGATGGTCTTCCCTGCCTTCTTGGTACCAAACTTCTTTGTAGATTTAGCCTTTGATGCCGGGGAAGGTTTTGTCGCTGACTTTTTAATTGTGCTAGTAGCCGCTGGGGCATATAAATGTGTCGAGGAAGTTGTGTATTGTGCACATCTTGTGGCTGCAGTGCAATCCTTAAATATCTCAACGCGTGAAATGGGCCCAAAGTTCCAAATCAATCGACTGGTCGACAACCGAACCGTTGTCGTTCCAAGCCGCCTAATCGTGGCACAGCTTACGTTCGAAAGCATAGTTGTGGGTTTGGATTTGTAAATCGAGGTTCACGACTCGACATGAGATAACGGTGCGTGGTTTGGCGATACGATGGTGGGGATTTTCGTGCCCTGGTAGCGAACAGTTCCCCATCCCCAGCTGCTTAGCTCGCTTTGCTGACACGCGAGCTGTGTCGTGACGCAGGGCTAGCCGCCAACCTGTTACAGCGGCCAATAAAAGACATTGGCGCTACGAACTGTCGGGGGATCCAAAATTGATACCTTCAATTTCTAGAGAGCTTGTGATCCATTTAAACACCAGGTGAAATCTGTTTATTTAAAGTATGCCCTCTTCTATGCTCTCTATTTCTCTTACAAAACCATCCTATTTATCATGACTGTTACACACACACGCACGATTTATTAACGCCCGGTGGGTGACCCGACAGGGCAACTATTATTAATCTACGAGTACAGTTCCCAGAGCCACTTCTTGTGTACTCGTATAGTATTGTTATATGCGAGTTATCAGGCTTTTGGGGCTTGCTAGGGGATGAAACTATATTTTGTTTTCTGACAGATTACAGTTATACCAGTTTATACGTAAAGAGCCCCCTCCAGGTTAGTACAAGACGAGACTAGCTCCTGAATACTGCAGCAGGGCGCTCGCCATTGATGGGAGGTGCACGGGACTGCAGCGGTTCTCCCCGAGCGTAGAAGAGTGTATGGACGGGCGTGATGGGCTCCCGGACTGGGTACCCCAATGCCTTGCTGGAGCAGGAGTGGACCGTCCAAAAATACTCCGTTTTAATTTTCCTTTTCAATCATATTTTCTTTTTGTTTTGACAGCGCCCATCAAACCAGATCCCTGATGAAGGGCAAAGTCACATCCTTCCTAGCTCGATTGGGCTGCGGCAATCCTGTCGTGGCTTTCCATGTAAGATGCTTGCATGAGGCAAAGCAAAAGCCACAGAACGCCCGCTTGCTCCCTCTTTCTGAAATACGGTGGCCTATCAATTTCTTACGGAGTAAGATTCCTTGTACAACAGTGGCCACTACCTGGATAACTACCATAACTGGGTTATAGTAGGGATTGTCACAACTTTACGTGTCCTACTTAAACAACGCTTAATTATTCAACAAAATCCATGTTAAACAATTTAACATGGATTTTGTATATGTAACCTCATTAACTTAGCGACTTTTAAGTAGCAGTGCAAGCCAGTCAACTACGCGCCAAAATATATATGCGGTCAGGGCCAACCCAGTTCTATTAGTTTCAGTACCACTAAGCATGTAATGACAGTGCAATCTAATACCCCAGGAACCTAAAGCGACTTTACTGATACCAGCTCAAATAAATGTCAAGGTTTTCCAACGCCTGTTAAGAACAACACCACTCCATTATTCCCTATACGTACTAACCGGCTGAGCATAAGATCACATTACTCAGTGAATTGTTCGCCTATTCCAATAAGGTCCTCATGATATTGAGCCTTTACCACTGCGTTATGAGGGTTCCCGAAAGCAAGGTAAATATAGTTGTGGTTATCCTGAGGCATGTCGACTTCATGATCATCAATATTCTGAGGATAGTTAGGGTAATGAACACCGTTAACACCATTGTACTCTGCGTTGAAGTGTTTGTCCAGCGTTAAACTCTTTTATCGGTCCCTAGTGAGAGAAATATCGTGAAGACAGCGTGAGTCGGTAGCCCTCGAGGCACTTCCCAGAACAAGACTTGTCATAGATTCTTCAAAGCCTTCCATTGGAGCGATTTCATACGGTGCTAGAGAGCCATCACTACCACGAGATTGGATGTGAGCATAGGTTATTGTGTTCGTATTATGGGCAACCTCATCAAAGCCATCCCCTCCTGTGGACGGTGTGTTGGTTTCCCCAGAACGAGGAAGGGATAGGCTTTTGCTCATATCGAGGTTGATAGTGATAGACTGGAATAGGAGACTGTCAGATGCTGCGGCGTGGCTCTCTATAGTTGGGTGGTTGATATAGATAGACTCGGCATTGTCACGGTGTGGAGTCTGATAAGATGAAGTAGAAGAACTATAAGAAGGTAAAAGTAAAAAGAATCGGTAATTCGTATTAAAATATAAGCACATGAATTTATAAAAGATAAGCTAGCTTAAGTAATTACCTTTGAGTACTTGTGCAGCTCGGGAGGATGTATGATGATGGTGACGACATTTCAGAACTGGGAAACTTTGATAAAAGCTAGGGAACTTTGACAGGGAAGTAGTATCTAAACTTTCCAAATAAAGAAATATTGAGATACAGGAGTCATATAACGAGTCACTAGAAACGGGAATCTTATACATTATCAAATTTAAAAGTTGACAATAGATGTATAAAAGGAGTTTGTTGGTAGATTTAATATACAGATAATTATATAGATGAAAATGTGACATGGACAACAGCTTGCTCTTGTCGGAGTATCAGGATAAAGGTGCAATTCCAGCGTCATCATGCCAGCAGCTAGTGCCCCCGACCATATGCTAGGCAGAAACTAAGAGATGGAATATGCAGTTGTGCTTCACGGCGATAGACTTGTCAGTTGTCATTTACTTTTTCAACAACACATTTCGACAGGTCGTTATCACATACTTACTTTTTATATCACGCTGCCTATGGAAATCCGCCAATTCGGGGTGGTGTAATTACTGGACATGCGCAAGGTAGATTGCGTAAGTCATGCGCAAGACTGTTCTCAATAACGATGATGCAGCTACATTTCTATTCGCCGTTGACTAGCACGCTGGTAATGCTTGTTCTGTTCAGCAGGTTTCAGCTGCATTTCTAAGCCGATGCTTGGTATATTGATCAATACAACGCCGGTTCTGGGCCCCCACCACTTAGTTCGACGCTGCCCCATACGGATCTCCAAGTTGAATTGTCTCGACTCGAAGCTTTAGAACAACAGACGCTCGCTCTATGGGAGAGGTCTGGAACTTAATCTCAGTCGGGCCTAGTGTGTTTGCCTAATTGGGAAAGGGTTCTTGGCCTCAGGCGTCAACCCGAAACGCCACACCATTCTCAGCTGTTTTTGATCCCATTTCGAAGGCTTCGTGTGAGCCGCAGGCTGGCACCCATGTTCGAAGGCCTCGTGCGAGCCGCAGGCTAGCACCCATGTATTCAGTATCCTAAGCTGGTTTCCTTTTGCGGAATGATGGAAAATATTTAATCCGTGCCGAATCTCCCGGAAACCCCATCTTCCGAAAGTAGCTTTCATCACGTGTTCATTTTGCAAATTTGGGCCCAAAATCTAACCTTCAAGGCTCGCCCGAATGTAGTGCTGATACTTAAGTGAAAATCCTTATACTCAAGAAAGGAGGGTATGTTGTCAGCAGTGACATTGTGACCACACTTGGGCCGGGGATGAAGATGGGGATGAAGATGAGGCTAGCGACAAGGCTGACGATAAGGCTGACGCTTGGATTTCTGAGAATCAACCCGTGAGAAGTCTCTACATATCATCATCAATCATGACATACCCATGTTTTTGGGCTCGTGAGAGCGGATCCCGCTAGTAAAAGTGGGTATTTTACATTCTGGTTATCATCTTTTCGGGGTCTTTGCTTGTCCCCCCGTCTACAATGGAATCTCATCTCCTCTCTAAACTGCGTCTAACCAGTCGCCCGGCCTTCTGCTTGCGTAGCACCCTGCCAATTGAACTTCACATCTATAATCACGTCCGGGTACTCGCAACAACTCTTTTCCGAACAGAAGCAAACAAGCCCTAAATATTCAACCACCTGAGACATGGCTTACAGAAGAAATTCCGGTATCACAAAGGAAATATTACCTATCAGATTGTTGCACATCGATCGCATCCCGGATAGCTGGGTACGTTACATCTCGTTTGTGGCTTGGATGTGTCTTCGATAAGGCTGGAGACTATGAGCGTTATTTTTTGTTGCGTATCGTAACATATGCAGGGTCCTACGCCACGATCAGAATTTAGTTTTGAAACTCTGGCTTTGCAACTTGTTGCACATCGAATGGCAAAATCGAGTCTGTTCTCGATGTATCTAGATTTTAATAACTGACTATGTGTTTCCTTTGCTTTTATTTGGGAGTCCAAATATTGTTCCACATATCAGCCTAGGCCTATGGAATCTTGACCACGTGATGCCCTGCCGCAATAAATACAAAATGATAGACGAAAGAAAAGAAGGTTAAGCACGTTTCTATTCAACTTTTCTAGAAGAAACTACTCTGTTAGGAAGTCAAAGTAATTGAGTCAAGGAATATATTAAGAATTGCCGCAAACAGGTCAAGTAAACAAAATATGTATTATCTCGAGCGTAATGCTAGGTTGCCAGTTATGCGATCAGAGAGGCTCTTCCAAGAAGCCCCTCCTCGCATAGTCAATGGATTGGTGAAGTGCGAACTGTTTCTCTGAAGGAGCCGCACGAATGAGCGGCTCAAAAGGCATAATTTTTCGAATAGCTAAGACCAGAACCCTCCAGGATTTACAGGGACCAGCCTCTACATTTTCGTTGACACCTTCCCATTCTAAGCACACATTTGCCGCACCGCCGGAGTGAATGGCCTGCATCTGGTTCAGGGTTCCTGTGACCTGACGCCGCTCTAAACATTACAGGCATCAATAAGCACCCTGCCTAGGCTTCCACCCAGGTGCATCAACAACCTGTACCTTCTCCCGGCTGGTGATCACCGGCGTGCCAGCCTGCAGCGTAAAACCAGGCACCTTCGCCCCCTGCTTCTCAAGCGCCCAGACAGCCACCCCGACCCAGTTGCGCCCCTTGTAGTTCAAGATACCCTCAGGGACCGGAAACGCCGTCTGTGGCCCCATGTTGCTGACATATCGTCCGAACTGGAACCCGTTCACGTACAGCCACGCCCTGTACTCACCGCGGTCTGTCGCTGTGTTATTCTCGAACACGAAGCTGAGCGGGATATCCCACGTCTCCGAAGGCAGAGCGAGGTCCAGCTGCGCAGCGTAGAACGCCACTCCCGGTTTATCCAGACCGGCTGTCGGCCCACCGTCAGACGAGGAGAATTCCTTAACCGGCGGGTCCGGCAGGTGATACCCCTGCCTCTCGACAAATAAACCGCCCTCATTCAGCGGCCCGCGCGTCTTATCCGCGTAATCCTCACCTCCCAAGTTACCCGTCAGCTTCCAGGTCACCGCCGCGCTGGACCCACCGGTGAACTTGTAGTCGAGGATGCCACGCGGGAGCTTCATCTCGTCCGGGCCGACGACCCAGTTCTCGTCGAGGCCCATGTTGTCGACCAGCACGGTGAGGACGTAGGGTTTGCCCGCGGAGAGGTTGGGGAGGGTGTAGTTCGCATTGTTGGCGGAGGAGGCGGGGGTGCCGGTCCAGCTGCCCATGAAGGTGTCGTTTAGCCAGACGGACGAGCCGAAGGCGTTGCCGCCTTGGGTGGAGAGGTTGAGGGACTTCTCGGTGCCGGCGGCGGTGAAGTGACCGCGGTAGAGGAGGGCGCCGGTGTGATAGCCGTAGTCGGAGCTGAAGAGGGAGGTGGGTGTCTTGAGGGGCTGGATGCTGTTGTTGGTCGTCTTGTGGTCGGCTGAGACCCACTTGGAGTCGTCGTAGCCGGGCTTGATCTCGGGGAGGGAATCGATGTACTTCCAGTCGAGCTTGGACAGATCGGGGACGGACAGGTCGGGCTTGGCATAAGGTATCGCGCTCTCCCAGTTCCCTTGGGCGTTCTTCGTATAAACGGACACGGCGTCGTTGACCTTGAGATTGGATACTCCTTTCGGAACGCCAATGACCTCAACGGTGGATGTGCCGTTGAAGTCGCCCCTCAGGTTAAGAGTGTCTCCGGAGACCGATGCCGACCTGATGAGGTAGCCTCCATTGACAATCACTGACGAAGTGGAGGAGATCTCGGGCACCCAGTAGTTGTATGCAGAGTTGCGATCGACAATGTAAACTTGGAGGTCGCCGACTTGAAGAGTCCGTCTCGTGGTGGTCGTCTGCCAGTTGACGACGACATTGCGCTTCTTTGACGCCACCGTCAGACCGCTGTCGGCGGTCCAGTTCTTGGTCGACGACTTGATGGCAAGCTCGTGCTGCTCGTTCGGACCACCGTAGACCACCAGCACTGTCTTGTCCTCAAACTTCTTCCAGGTAAAGATTTCGGCTGTGGAGTAGAGCAAAGTGTAACCGCCCACAGGGTAGTCCGTCACATGGATCTTCGAGTCGCGTCTACCGAGGGTCAAGAGCCACCGAGCTGCGGAACTGAAATGTTGCCAGCAGATGTGGGAAGGTTGAGCGTGTAGCTGGTCGAGGCGGTCGACTGGTAGTCTGCGTGGCGGACTACGAAGAACGAGCCATTGGCGCCAATGAGCGGAGTGATGCTCACGCTTGTGCTAGGGCTGTAGACCCCGGTCACGCTGCTGTTGCCAGGCGTCACCGTGAGATAACCGGGAGACGCCTTGAGGAACTGAGCTTCCAGCTTGAGCTCCGAGTACTTCTCGCGCGTCACACTGCGATCTTCTTTTATCGCTGCCCCATAATCATACGAGGTGTAGCCGTTTGGATGACCGAGATTGCCCCAGTTGGTTCCACCGAAGATCATGTACAGGCTGAAGATGGTCACTCCGGCAGCATAGTTGTTTTTGTAGAAGACCCTCTCTTGTTCGTGGTTGAGGAGCTTGTAGCACTGCATCCTGTTAGTGACTCACGGCAACTTACGCCAACATGGGGTGATGGGAGAGGGGAACAAACCTGTTCAAAGCCCCAGCCTCCCCAGGGTTCGGAAGTGCCGCCCTGGAACTCCGGGATTGTGTACGGCGTCGAGGGGCTCTGTTCCTCGTGCGTGTTGTGCCAGTTCGTCGGGAGGGCTCCAGAAGGCCAAATATTGGGGTTGACGCAGTCGAAACCAAGGGGGTAGCCGTCATGCCCATAGATGTCTTGATTCTAGCGTTAGAGAGACCGCTTTAAGTGTGCAAGGTTGCCTCATGGGGTACGTACCTACGGCGCCTTTACCCGTCCCCGGAGCATTATGTCCCCAGGGAGACCCGTCATTGGAGACGAAGGGCACAACGATTCCGGCCTTGCGGGCCTGATCCTCGACATATTGCATGTAGTCGGCATTGGGGAACTGCACCCCCGTGGCACCAGAGTACTCATTCTCCGGCTGATACAGAATGACCGGACCGCCGTTCGTGATCTGATGTTTGGCGATGATCTTTCCGATGTTGGCGACGTAGCTGCCTTGTGTTAGCAAACTATGCAGCAGATCGAGACTCTGCCAGGGTGAGCGGAGACATACTTGTCGGTAGCATGGAGATAGTCCGAATCATTAGTCCTCAGATGGCCCTTGACTCGCTGAAGCCAGCCGGGGAAGCCGCCTCCTGAGGCCTCAGCGTTGATGTACGGACCCGGGCGTGCGATGACGTAGAGCCCGACCTCCTTAGCTGCATCCAGAAAGGCATCGTAGTCGAAGACACCCTCGGCTCTGAACTCGCCCGGCTTGCCCTCAAGCTGTGCCCAGTCGATGTAGATGGAGACAGTGTTCAGACCCAAGGCTTTGACCTTCTCGAGTACATCTGCCCAGAGCGAAGGAACGGGTAGTCGGAATGGGTGATACTCTCCACTGAAGATCATCAGCCTTTCTCCATTGATGAGGAGGGAATGCTCGTCCCAGGTCACGATGTCCTGGAGCAATGCTCTCGGCGCTGGCCCGGCGTTGAGGAGGGTGCTAGGCCGTCCCCGTAAAGCAATGGCATCGCAGCCCTGGCTGGCTGTCAGCAGGGCAACAGCAATGGTCGAGAGGAGCCTCATCTTGAAAAGAAATACCGCGATAGCCAAGTGTACGACGAGGTTCTCCAAAAGATCCAGGGAAAAGAAACCGCGGGGCCAATCTGGCAGGCGATATATTGCTTATATACCCGGGCAACTCACTCTTAGCAGTGTATATATGACATTATCTTCTACCACTCCCCAATACCACAGTAGCACCGAGGCAAGGACCTAAAGCTTAAAAAACACCGACCGGCGGTCGCTACTGGAGCGCTAGGAACGCGATGAGGAGAAGGCAGACAGGGATTCTAAGAACCCCATGCCAATGCGATGCGGTATGACGTGCCTACGAAATCGCACGATGTGGTTCGTGGGAATCTGAATGGAAATGCTTTTATGGTGGTAAGTGAGGAGAAAAATGCTGCCGCAATGTCACGAACCAGAACGACTTGAGTCGGCAGTCGGATAAGAGGATATGGAGGGGTTCGAGAAACACTGCCAGATGGATCTCAATAAAATTCTCCGGCTGAAGACTGGCCTTTGACCACCGTGACTGGAGTCGGTATCCTGGCCTGCCGTCGTCTACATGCAGCCGATGGATTCTCATTGTGAGAAACCAGGTTCTTTAATCGGGTAGTTACTATTTAGGATAAAGTACATCATGGACGGCTACTTCTTCCACTCATCAATCCCAGTAATGACTAGCGTGCGGAGGGGGGTGGGGTAGGACGGGGGGGATGGGGAATTAGCCAATGCGGAGAGGGTCGAAGCGCACGAATGAGATTTTCTGAGAAATACTTAGGAATCGGGTTAGGTCTGTCGGTTTAGGTGCGTTGGATCTGCCAGATATTTTAGCTCGTATTCCGTATTGTCCAGCAGGACCCACAGCCATAGGAAGCATTGCAAGCTGACTGGCTGTCTCTGTCCTTCGTGTACGTATGCCCATGTCTTTTGCACAAAATGAAGCCAACTCTGGCCCCGTGTGGGAAAATGAGATCGGCATTCGCTATGCTCTGTCTCTGTAGAGGGGGCTTAATTCAAAGCGTCTGGTGAATGCGGGGTTGGTTAAGTGCCGGTAGAACTTATGCCGACTACTTAGAGAAGCTTCATTCATAGCGTCCGGTGGAGGGCGGGTTTGATTAAGCATGGTAGAAACTGGTTAGGATCTGGCGGATCTGCGTTGTGGATCGCTAGGACTTGGCCACCCGAGCACAACGATTAACAAGCTAGTGCGGCATCCCACCGGAGACGACCTCGAGGCAAAGCCATTGCCGCTCAGAGAACCGTTTAGCACTCCCCACCTAACTTCACCCATAAGTACTACTCCCCGGGAGACAAACACTAGACTGTCTTAAACCTCCAGCGGGGCAGTGGATATGGGTCTTTGCCAAGATGAGAAGACCTATCGAAAACGAGCTTGATCACGTTTGCATGGCTTGGAATGTAATGAACAGTCGGATAGCCCGGAAGGGCGTCAAGGTGACTCCGGTCGGCTGGTGAGATTCCGGTGCGAGACGACTTAGGACTGGGGAAGCGATGAGAGTCTGTTTGCGCGCCAATGTAGCATGTATAACACGCGTACGTCCTCCGACGCTAGTCTAGTGCTTCAGTCCCCGACAATCAGGCGTGCCCGCAATTAACAGACGTCTCGCTGAAATATATCTCATTTAGCCGCATGGCATCATAGACATTTGTTTCACGAACTTGTACCATGTCATGAAATTGGAAGTCATCATCAGGAAGATATGCAGTACTACTCGTATTTGCACGTTTACTCCTCCTCCAGGTTGTGCCTCAAGTTATCCTCCTCGATGACATAGCCCTTGAACTTGCGAGTAGGTACCTTGTGCTCAAACAGGTAATCAATTTCCTCGAATGTGCGATGCTTGGTCTCCGGCAGTCGGAAAAAGCACCAAAGGAAGGAGAAGACAGACAGACCCCCAGAGGAAGTCAACTTTGCCACGGGCATTGGCCTCGCCAGGGTTAATAAGGTAAGGTGTGACGAAGTTGGTGACGATTCCGTATGCAGCATCGAAGGCGATGGAGATGGCGACTTGCTTTGAGCGCAGCTTGATGGACGGAACCTCGGACAAGATGGCGTAGCTAAGCGGTCCGATGGACAGGTTGTAAACAGCTCCGGCGACAAACAGCAAGCTGACCTGAGCCAGCGAGAATGCCTTGTTAATAATAGAGAACAGACACTAACGTAATTCCCTGTATTATCGGCCACCTGGTATTACCGGCCACTTCAATTTAGGGCAAAATTGAGCAAAATCGCACCCTACCAATATCAACAACTACACCATTACATACAGTAAAGTCAATTTTATTTAACTATATACTTACCATTAAATACGTATACTGATTCTAAGATAGTTAACCAGTATTAATCGATTATGTAATACTAGTATACTCGCATGGTTTTGTGGCCTGAAATCATGACTAATAGTATTCCGCATATTTAAGAAAAGAAAAGAGGATATTTCTACGGTTAGATTAACTTAATTAGCTATATACTAAAAGTATATCTTGTGCGACCGTGTAGTTGTTGATATTGGTAGGGTGCGATTTTGCTCAATTTTGCCCTAAATTGAAGTGGCCGGTAATACCAGGTGGCCGATAATACAGGGAATTACGTTAGGTTACGACTTGAATGGAAGATTGTTACTAAGCGAACAAGTCACGTGATGGACCTGTCGGACTTGGGGGGTCCCCAGGGTCTAGAAAATAACACACTTACTAATCGTCAGCTCTCTTCGCTTAATCGGCCTTCATTTCTAGTCGTTTTCTCCTAGTCGGTGGAAGCGGTCGTGACCAGCAAGCGAATGTGACTTTTTACAATTTTGTATGCGTTTCGCATACAAATTTCAAATCAACTTCATCGAATCACTACAATAACATCATGTTTAAATCATTACAACAATAAATCACATACTCTTTTGTTTAAATAATACAATAACTAGTTGTTATTACTATAATAATATAAATAATTTGCCTTTGAGCGACTTGTACGACAGTCAGTATTTTGTTTTGGTCATTATGTGCTCTAAAGTTAGTGTTGAATAAAGTATTTCACTACCTTGGTAATGACCAAAATTAGTCTGTTAACTTTGAATATCTTGGCCATTATATAGAATTTCGTATTAAGGTTTTCAGTAAATTGTATATTAATCGTTATAATACATTATTTAATTAGAATGATCACAAAATATGTAATTGTGGTAGCTTGAGGATCATTTTGTTGTAGTAATTTGATGAAATTGATTCCCTTTTTCTATGCGAAACGCATACAAAATTGTAAAAAGTCACATTCGCTTGCTGGTCACGACCGCTTCCACCGACTAGGAGAAAACGACTAGAAATGAAGGCCGATTAAGCGAAGAGAGCCGACGATTATATAAGTAAATGGTTTAACGTAATTCCCTGTCCACCCGACATCCTGGTCCACCCGACACCTCCCCCACCAATTATCAATTCTATCAACACCAACAATTCAATTAATTATTTACCTACCACAACACGTTCTAATGCCTCAATCAACTGATCCACATCAAGAAGGAAGGGTCCTTCTTGCTATAAACGCGTTAAAAACCAAGCAAATCACTACAATATCACATGCAGCACGCGTTTTTGATGTTCCCAGGACTACATTACACGATCGTTATCATGGAAGGGCTCAACAATTTACCACCTATACTAAAGCCTTTAAAATGACACAATTGGAGGAAGATTCACTTGAAAAATGGATACTTTCTATGGCAAAACGAGGATTACCTCCTACACCTTCAGATGTGCAGTCCATGGCCAATATTTTACTTGCTAAACGTGGTGAATCCCCACCCATCTCTCCTGTGGGCAAAAATTGGTTCAATTCCTATTTAAAAAGGCCATCCCAACCTAAAAACAGGTTTCATTCGAAAGAAGGATTATAAACGTATCAAATGCGAAGATCCGAAAATCATTCGAGAGTGGTTTGAAAAAGTGATGGAAATAAAGGCTGAATATGGGATCCTGGAGGAGGACATCTACAACTTCGATGAAACAGGCTTTGCTATGGGTACAATTGCTACTACTAAAGTAGTCACATCCTCTGATTGCCTTGGAAAACCTTCACATGCACAACCAGGAAATAGGGACTGGATAACAGCTATTGAAGCTGTAAATGCTTCTGGATGGATTCTACCACCTTTGATCATATTCAAGGGCAAGCATATCCTCCAGGGATGGCAGGATAGTTTGCCTGAAGGTTGGCGAATTAAAATGAGTAAAAATGGATGGACAGACAATGAAATAGGCTTGAATTGGCTCCAGGAAACCTTTGATCCATTCACGAGGTCATGTATTAAGGGCAAATATCGCATGCTTGTTCTCGATGGCCATGGGAGTCATGTGGCTCCAGAATTCGACAATTATTGCCTCCAGAATGATATTATTACTGTCTGTATGCCTCCTCATTCATCTTATATTTGCCAGCCATTAGATGTGAGCTGTTTTGGGCCATTAAAGCGTGCATATGGTGCTCAGGTTCGAAGCAAAATAGGCTCGGATATCCACCATATTGATAAGCTTGATTTCCTTGAAATCTATCCAACTGTTCGCCAAAAAGCCTTCAAACCAAACAATATTCGACAAGGCTTTGCAGCTACTGGTTTGGTTCCATATAATCCATCTCGTGTTATGGAGAAATTGCCAGATGAAGTGGGTGGAACACCTACCCCCCCTGGGAGTACCTATAGCAATTCAACAGCAAATTGGGTTCCAGAAACACCACACAACTCAATCCAATTGCAAAAACAATACAAAAGTATTGATAGAATGCTCAGGCAACACAGGAGTCCTTCTACACCTACTAGAATTGCATTTCATCAATTAATAAAAGGATGTGAAATGGCCATGCATAATGCCATATTTTTGGCCCAGGAAGTGGAACAATTGCGAGCTGCCAATGAATCCATTCAAAAAAAGCTTAAAAAGTCTAGAAAACGAGTGAAACCTGAAGGCAATTCAACAGCTCAATTAGCTCAGGCTGGTGTGGAGGCTGGTACAGAGGTCCATGAACCTGTAGATGGGGGAAATCCTGTCACACTTTCAGAGCCTTTGGAGGCTCCAAAACGACGTCCACCAAAGTGTTCAGGATGTGTTTTTAGGTCATAAAATAACTAAATGCCCTCAACTAGCTAGTCATTAAATTTATTTGATTGATTGTTGATTTTGGTTGAATTTTTGGTGTTGAATGCTGAAATTGAGGGGGAGGTGTCGGGTGGACCGGGATGTCGGGTGGACAGGGAATTACGTTACAGTAGTTAGGAGCCTCGTGCTCAACTCAATTGATTTACAGCATACCTGCATTTCATAGTAACTACCTAAGCATTACGAAGTGATTCTCTAGCCCTTTACCTTCAGTTCTTTCATTTGAGTGATAAAACACCCAATACCCTAGTAGGAACGTTACATTCAGATGAATCTGATAACTTCCATCGCCCTCTTTAGAAATTGGTCCAGGACAACCATTGTCTTCATTACTTTGTAAACCGCCTCCATACATAGTAGCAACTGTCGAAAATGTGAGCATAGTTCCACTCTTGTAATACTCGTTAAATAGTCGTTCCGGGCTTTTGATAACTATAGTCTGGTGTGATAATGTTTCGTAGAACAAGTTATAGACATTCAACTTAATCTTCAAACTATTAAACTGAACTTCATATTTCCCTTCGTCATATGAGTGAGGTTGAAGGGAGTCTATGAATCTGTCCCAGTCGGCCTTAGTAAACCGGAAATATTTTTCCAGTTGGCGTAGCAGTTATTGCTAATAACGGAATGCCATCAGCCGGCCTCCAAAATCCATCGGGCTCTATGACGCTTTGTAAGTCGGTTCCAAATATGATAAAGTTTATTCCAAATTTGTCCCATTCATCAAGCGATTCTGTGTTTTGAAATAAAAGTTTCCATACAGCGGAATCATAATCGTCGCCATGATGGACATAAGACCGAGATTACATAGTAGAAGAGACTTTTTCTAGCAAGGAGGAGGTATAATTTGATGGTATTCTTGATAGCAGGGAACGGCGTAATATAAGAACTCGACTCGGCTTTAGCTGACATATAAGCTCTTCCACTGTACCTTCCGAATATAAAGAGTGTTCGTATAGAAAGAGTATTTCCGGCCTGGGCTGCATAGCAAAATTGATGATTGTGTTGATAATCTCCTAGTTTGACTAGATGTGGAGCACAGGGAGTAAGAACTGCTGCCGCATAAATGATGAGAAGTGGAATGAGTGGCTTCTCTTCTGGCCCATTCTTCAACGGAACTTAAGCAATACCAGACGTATAAAGAACTCGATAGTACGCTTTGCTGTTCAGAGCGGTACTGTAGAATATCTACTCCATCATAGCATATATTCTGCCTCAACGTGATTCTCATATGATATGGGATCCTAAAAAAGGAAGGGAGCAAAGAAACGAGAAAATGCGACTGCAAGTCCATGCAAATCCTGTCTGGACCCGAAGTTCAAAAGGAGAAGCGGAGACCGCATGAATCACAGTTTTACAACGAGTGACGAACCAGCCAAACTCAGACGATCGGAAAGGCTGCAAGCCAAGGAACAGCTTCAATGTCTGAAAAATTGGAACACATAAAATAATCAAATCCGGGGAACATTTTTTAAGAGCAAGATAAGTATCTTGATAGCATATATCATCTCTAAACAAGCACTATAGAATAACCCTCTGTAAATAGCGGAATTTTGGGGATTTAGTTAACAAGCTTTTTTATGGGTTTAATTTTGAGATGAGAGATATAGGACAGGGCACAGAAGAACCTGGAGATAAATACCCGGTTATGCACATTAAACTTACGGTGAATAGCCTTCATCTCCTGTAAATTTAATTTTTGCTTGGCATTGTCAGATAGTAACAAGTGACATCTTTGTTCCCAATTACCCGACCACCATTTCCGACCACTCCTCATATACTCAACAATTACTGACCAATCATATGGTGTGAGCGCATCAACGACAAGAACTGGCGGTTCTGGCTCCTTGCTTTGCTTCTTATTGGGACCTCGAATGCGGTGTCTTTCAGCCGCTTGCTCAATTGCCTGAACATGTTTTCGAGTCTCACGAAAGCAGTATTCGTCAATGACGTAGCGAAGGTCAGTGGCGGCTTCATACGCGAAGTAGCGAGAGCTCCAGCGAGTGTCGCCCGGACGTTTGAGGCTGACATGGAGCCGCCGTTGGCGCTTGTTGCCTGGTTTCTCAACAGGTTGAGGTAGTGCGAGGCCGTTTTTATCGAGCTCCTCCTTGAGCAGTTTGAAACTACGAAGCCTTTGACCGTCGGCGTGCTTGTCGGTAATCCACATGATCACATTACGAAGCTTTCCAAGAGGCCCAGTATCTCGCCAGTGCTTGAGTTGTTCAGCCACGTCTTCGATATTCTCAAAGCCATCTGTATTCTTAAACGCCTCAAGATCTTCGCCGTACATGATCGCCATCGCAACGAGGTAGAGAATATGGCAAATACATCGTAGACGGCGTTCACTACCGCTAAATTTAAACTTTCCGCCGAGGCAGTCCACACAGCTGGTGTTATTCGCAGCGTTGTCGATCACAAAGTATCCAATTCGGTCTTCAAGCTTCCAATCGTGAATGATCTTCTCAACGCCTTTTGCGATGTTCTCGCCCGTGTGGCTCTCGTCGATCTCAGGCAGCGATAGTAAGAGCTTGCGCTTCTTACCATCCTCATCCAACCAGTGAGCAAAAACACCGTTCAATCCGAGACCATTGTCCGCAGTCCATAGATCGAATGTGAAGTGGAGGTTATAAGGTACGCGTGCAAGAACCTCTGCAGCTTTATCTCTAAAGCGATTAAAGTCGATAGCTATCCACTCTTTTGCAGTCCTTACGCACGGTAAACAGCCTGCTCGTTCAAGCTCTAAATTTCCATTTAACATCATGCGCCTAAAAGACTCCGTCTCAATTTGAACATAAGTGATGTTGCATTGGGCCATCCAACGGATCAAAGACGTCTTGAATTTTCTTGGGTTGAACCCCTCGATTCGTCGATTATGATGAGCTTGTTCTGCGGATTCTCCGTCTTTGATGAAAGCCTCGTGTTTGCGTTTTCTGATAGGACCATTCTGATCGATCCAGTGCTTGTCTCTCAGGTGATCTGACATATTTGCTGTTCCTCCTTTGGCCTGATACTCAGCTGGCGGCGATCGCTTCTGCTGAAGGCACCTCTTGCATACCCAAAGTATTTTACTATCCTTGATGTTCTGCAGCCGATATCCTTCTTTCCAAACCCACGAAGTATATCCGCGCTTTGAATGATCAGGCTTCCGATACTGCTTATACTTCTCCCAAGGACAGCCGGCCTAGGCATTATCAGTATCATCGACGTCTTTGTGGGTGAGATCGACGGAGTCCGGAGGTCTCTGATAACTGTATTTTGGATGCTGCTAGACGGAGCAATACCTGACGCCACTGCCTGGTCGGCTGGACCTTCAGAAAGCACGATTGACGCGTCACCAGCGCTATGTTGGACTTAATAAACAATGTCATAGGTTACGCGTTTAGTGGTGGGCAGAAGTAGAGCTCCGTACGAATCGGATCGAATTGAACTTTTGGTCAATCCGAATTTGATTCGAAACTTCGAACCTGAAAATATATAAAATCCGTCAAATTAGTTATCAAGATCGCGAACTTTGTGGCTACCAGTGTTCACTGACACACCCCTCAACCGGACCTTAACTTTGGAAGCCTTAATTTTTTTTGCTTTTATACCTTTTATACCTATTATATAAGGCATCAACGACTTCGGAGAAGTTGGATCTAGCAATTAATTAGAGTACCATAACAATTAATAATGACTTTAAAGATCAGTTAGGCAAATTCGCTAATTTCATTTTTTATAAATTTTGAGTTTCCATTGAGAAAAACAAGAAAACATGTGTCCGGTCGAGGGGTGTGTCCGGTTGTCGGGTAAATACTGGTATTCCTAATTGGAAAGGCGGTACACTATATTTGTACTAGGGATGGTGAAATCATTTTGACAACTTGATTAACTTACAATTATCTTGCAAATTTGTACTTATAATAATAAAATGAATTGAATATCTTGATTAAAAAGAAAATTCTCTATCGAATGATATAATTTTTATTGCAATTGATCTAAATCTAGTAAAGATAACATTTTTAAATGAATTGGGCTTTAAATCCAATACAGATGTTTATGATTTCTGTTGGCTATATTATTACAATATGTTGAGAGTTGTGCGTCTATATAGGTGATCGACAATCTCGCTTGTAGCCTCAGGCGACCTGTTGTAGTATATATATATACCTGAGTCTATATAGCCTTCCTTGTGAGAGTAGTTGATACAATCAATCACTGACTTTTTACATAAACCAGCTCCTACACACTTAACCGTGTTCGTTACTCTTCCACTGTGCCTGTTGGATCCTCTAACAATACTTTATGCTTTCTTTTTCTTATTAACATATAAAAGCGCTTTCTATATATTATTCTGTAACGTTCCTACGTTGGGGTTTGGCTATTACTCAAATAATAGGCTTGAGAGGTAGAGGGAGCAAGTAAGACTATAGTTTGTAGAACTTTACTATGAAATGCAGGTATGCTGTAAATCAATTGAATTGAGCACGAGGCTCCTATCTACTGTAAACTATCTACTTATATAAGGAGTGAATTAACTTGGATCCCTTCCGGTCCTATGCTTATTACGTGATCTAGCCGCCTAGGAGATTCCTACTACCCAGAACTTAGTAACAGGATTCTGTCAGTAGAATTCTACCAACGCTCTTCCGTCAGTAGTATTCAACTGGTCTGTTCCTACCAGTAGGGTATTGCTAGTCGCGACCGCATCTATCGGTAGCATTATTGCCGTCTCATGTTTTACTATTTTAACATTTGTTGCGGCTAGTATGGTAGCAATCTACTGGTAGATTGTACTGTCACGTCAGGTCGTGACATATTCATATTATTCAGAAAATCCTATTAGTGTGCTTTTTTCTGCATTTCAATAACTTGTATATATTTATTGGAGGATCCAACAGGCACAATGGAAGAGTAACGAACACGGTTAAGTGTGTAGGAGCTGGTTTATGTGAAAGGTCAGTAATTAATTGTATTAATTACACTCACTAGGAAGGCTATGTAGACTTGGGTATATATATGCTACAACAGGTCGCCTGAGGCTATAAGCGAGATTGTCGATCACCTACATAGACATACAACTCTCAACAGTTGAGAAAATTAGGTGCAGGTAAATCCCGTGACCTCGCGTCTTAAGTTCACGTGACTACGTGAACTATAACGACGTGAACTATATAACGCAAGGTTAAAGGGTCACTTTAGATGTAGTTAATATAACTCCTGTTCCACCTATGCCTACCTTCCACTGCCCTTATTACAAGTCATTCTTTAATAAAATACTATAATACTATAATACTGATATTTGTGGTTATTGAATTTTCTAGGGGGCTGTTTTGCTCAATTTTGCGGTAAATTTCAGTGCGCCGACTGAGTTGGATTTAAGTTAACGTAAATCCCTGTCCACCGGGCCACCCCACCCACCGGGCCACTTTCCATCGCGATCATCAAATTCTATCAACACCAACAACTTCAACTAATTATTTTCCCACCAAAACACGCTCCAATGGCTAAAACCTTGGATTCTAATTATGAAGGACGAATGGCTCTTGCTATTGACGCGTTAAAAAGAGGGAAAATCAAGTCTATTCGAGCTGCAGCGCGTAGTTTTGACGTGCCTCGCAATACCTTGAATGCGCGTTACCATGGAAGGGTTCAAAAGGGCACCACCTACACCAAAAGCTTCAAAATGACCCAATATGAGGAGGAATCGTTAGTACAGTGGATTATCTCAATGGGCAAACGAGGCATGCCTCCCAGGCCTTCTCATGTGGTAGCAATGGCCAATACTTTAATTGCTACACGTGGTGATACTACCTCTCTTTCACCTGTAGGCAAAAACTGGGTTCGACGATTCTTAGGTCGTCATGCTGAGTTAACTACTAAATATATTCGAAAATATGCCTACCAGCGAGCTAAATGTGAAGATCCAAAGGTTATTCAACAGTGGTTTAATCAATTCCTAGAGATCAAGGCTCAGTATGGCATCCTTGACGAGGACATCTACAATTTTGATGAAACAGGATTTGCTATGGGTGTGATTGCTACTACTAAAGTAGTCACATCCTCTGACTGTTTTGGAAAACCTCCACACTTACAGCCTGGTAATCGGGAATGGGTTACTGCCATTGAATCAATCAATGCTTGCGGATGGGCCTTACGCCCTATGATTATCTTTAAAGGGAAACACCACCAACTGGCTCTGAGCAACCTGTTACCTGACGGCTGGAGGCTTGAATGGAGTGATAATGGGTGGACAGATAATCGAATTGGTCTTGAATGGCTAGCAAAGATCTTTGAGCCTGTTACTAGGGGCAAAACTAAGGGTCAATATCGCATGCTAGTACTTGATGGCCATGGGAGCCATGTGGCACCTGAATTCGACGTGTTTTGCTCTCAGCACAACATTATTCCCATATGTATGCCTCCTCATTCATCTCATATCCTTCAGCCACTTGATGTGACTTGTTTTTCGGTTTTGAAACGTATGTATGGTGCTCAAGTTGAAGCCAAAGTGAGGGGCAAAACTCAACACATTGACAAGGAGGATTTCCTGGAAATATACCCCATTATACGTCAGCAAACCTTCAAACCAACAACTATTCAGAATGGATTCTCAGCTACTGGATTGATTCCATATGAACCAGAGCATGTGTTAAGCAAATTGCGTGTTCAGGTTGACCATACACCTACCCCTCCTGGGAGTATTCATAGTAGCAATTCTGCCACACAGTGGGTTCCAGAAACACCTCATAACCCCATTCAATTGCAAAAGCAATCCCAGACCATTCAACGCATGCTCAAGGAGCAAAATAGCCCTCCGACTCCTACTAAAACAGCGTTGAATCAACTTATTAAGGGTTGCGAAATGGCCATGCATAATGCTGTGTTTTTGGCAAAGGAAATCGAGGAATTGAAAGCTGTAAATGCTACAATGCAACGAAAATTACACAGAAACAGACAGCGAATAGTTCATACAGGCTCATTGACTAGGCAGGAGGCTCTGGCATGGGTTCAGTCAAGTGTTACAGGGCAAAATGTAGGTGGAGTCACTAATCCTTCGGCATCCAGTGATCCCTTGCAACAGCTACCACGACGGCCACCAAAGTGTTCGGGCTGTGGCGTTGAAGGTCATAAAATCAACAGATGCCCTAATTTAGCTAGTAATTAAATAAACTCAATTTGACGTTGTTTGTGGTTGAATATTTGGTGTTGAACATTCAGGTGGGTAGAAAGTGGCCCGGTGGGTGGGGTGGCACGGTGGACAGGGATTTACGTTACTCTCATGTAATTTCTATGGGAGGGCGATGCAGAAGTTTTTCACCGCCTAGACTTACAAGGGGGATTTGGTGCTGTGTAGCACGAGCCCTCTGACAGGGATGTGTCCGGTTGTCGGGTGAATACTTGTACCCTGGGAATCCGTGTCGTCGTACTCCGTACTTGACGTTGCGCTTGGTGGTGAGAAATGCCACTTCACATTGATAGCTATTGCTCTTTATTTCGCCTAATACATCATAAGGGTTCCATGGGGGCTTTCAGGCACCACCAGCTCGACACGTTTCAATTGCCCCGCTCCGGTGGAGTAATTCATCATCTCGAACTGGCTCGCTCTGTTGGTTTGAGTATTAAAGGCCCAGAATCTTACTTCGGCCTTTGGTCTGACCAACCCATTGAATCGTCAGTACTTTTCCTTTCTATGTCTTCGCCATGATCTCCAGAATCGCCATTGTTCTCTCGTCGGTCCTCGCGGCTTTGAGCGCCGCAACCCTGCCTCGACAGTCGTCCAAGGGGACTGCCACAGTCAATCTGGCCGTAACTCGCGGCCAAGCAAACTACCTCGGGTCTGGCTTCATCTACGGATGGCCAGATAATGGCACTGAAGCCGATAACTCAATTTCAGACTACCTGGTGACGGGGTTCAAGTTCAATGCCAACCGCGCCGGCGGCGCTCAGATATCCGCCCCTGGTTGGGCATCAGGCGGTTACCAAGGATATATTGGGCGATTCAGCTCCACTCTATCAAACTACAGGAGCACGCGGAAATACGGCGGCGAGTTCATCCTTCTGCCGCACGATCTGTGGGGCGCAGACGGCGGCAAGCTCTCAGACCCCCTTCCCAGGCGACAACGGCAATTGGAGCAACATGGAGGATTTCTGGAATCAAGTAATGGCGGATCTCAAGGCCAACAATATGCTCGAGGGTCTTATCATTGATCTCTGGAACGAGCCGGATGGCACAGGGTTCTGGGCCCGGTCGTGGGACCAGTACCTCGAGTATTGGAGTCGCGCCACTAGGCTTGTCAGGTAGGTGTGAAATATCATGCTTCATATATCATCATCAAAGTTGACTTCTCAATAGGGCTGGGCTTCCCGGCACCTTGATCAGCGGCCCAGCAATGGCGAATTCACCGAGCCTTACCAACAGCAACTGGAAGACCTGGTTGCAAGCCATCGCTGGCAACGACACCGTGCCTGATCATTACTCCTGGCATCAGATTGGGTCATGGGAGCGTGAGCCTGACACGACTGTTCCCGACTTCGACACGATGCGCGGCATGTATGGGTTGCCAGAGAGGCAAATTGACGTCAATGAGTATGCTTGGCCGTCCGAGCAGAACCCGGCAAATGCGGTATACTATCTGGCTCAGTTTGAGCGGCACGACATACGAGCCTTGCGAGCCAACTGGGGCGGCGGCTTCAATTTGCACAACTGGATGGCCAACCTCGTCTGGAGTACGAACGGGACATATTATCCCAACGGCGAGTGGCAGCTGTATAAATACTACGCCGACATGACTGGTCAGAGACTCGCAACTACAGCCTCTTCGGACTTGCAGTTTGATGTCTTCGGCACCAAGAAGGGCAAAAACGTCAAGATAATCGCTGGAACTAGAACAATCCAGAGCCCTTATGACATCAGCATCTCCGGCCTCAGCGAGCTCGGTCTTGCCGCCGACGGTAGCATTGACGTCCACACCTACCGCTTCGACTGGGCCGGGCCCCAAGGCGAAATAAATGCTGCAGTTGACCTTGGCACTCAAACTTATACCTACTCTTCAGACATTGTAAGCTGCTTTATAGTTTTCTATCTCGTTCAGGATCTCCTCGCACGCATTAGTTACTAAAGACAAACTGACGAGAGAAGCTTATGATCAACATGAACCCCCCAACAAACTCTACGGCCTTTGCGTACGAATTCTCTGGAAAACTGTCACGTGCGGACCCAGACGTGCATAAGTAACCGTGCTCGGGAAATACCTACCAGTAATTACCCGACAACCAGACAGACCCCTCGACCGGACACTAACTTTGGAAGCCTTGTTTTTATGCAGTTTATGCCTTTATATAAGGCATAAACATTTCACAGATGTTAAATCTAGCAATTAATTAGTACCATAACAATTAATAATGAATTTAAAGATTAATTAAATTCGCTAATCATAGTTTTATAAATGACATTTCTTTTTTAATTTTTGAGTCTCCATTGAGAAAAATAAGAAAACGTGTGTCCGGTTCAAGGGTCTGTCCGGTTGCCGGGTAAATACTTGGTGTCGGCGTTGCGTGTGGATTTTGGGAAGGCCGTGTGGGTTTAGTCGCGCCCGAACAGGGTATAGATCTTTTTCTAAATTTTGCAACAAATCATTCCTGAAGGGAAGGACGACCCGTCAATCATGATACTCCCAACATTGATCTGAGACAAATAGTACAAGGTCCGGAAGCATGAATAACTGGTAATGGACTTTCATTAATTGAGTCTGATGAAGACAAAATCCGTCATACCTCATATTTCTGAGCGGGAAAATCCAGCCCACTTAATTCCTGGCTGGGGGATATGATTTCTCGGAGCTTTTGAGTCAGCGTGGGAGTCAGAGTTGCAGGGGCCGCTAACTCCACCTGTAGGAACAACCGCCTCCGCCGGGAATCTTCCTCTTAAGGCTGGCGCTCGCTCTAGAAGATACCAAGTATACTTGTACAGTACTTTGTACGGCAGGGGTTCGAAAAATGAATGGTCCAGCCTTGACGAATTACCGATTCTGCCAGCTAAATCGGCAAGTTACGGGGCGCTGTTTCAATGAACTCAGCTACCAGCTTGGGGACACTCGGATCTGTACTTCGTACTGGGCCGAATAAAACCACCATGATGGCCAGTGCTTCTCAAGTTTCTATTGGCTAAATGGCCATTTTCATGGTATTCTACTAATGAGCACAGACCGCAACGGTGGTTTATTTGGCCCAGTACGAAGTACTGTACATTTATAGCCCACCGCGAATCATCCACCATCCTGGAGAACCCATCAGGACTAAGCGGCTCCGGAAAGTCGGGTAATAGAGCTTGGCAAAACCGGATAATAGCGAAATTGTGCCTGACCTAACTTTGGTCCCGTAATCAAGCACTCAGGGCGCTACACCAGGGGCGCGCCTAACCCCAGAACATCCCCGCAAAGATCAACCCCGCATGTTGATCCGCCAGTGCTGGGTCTGGGGATGGCCATTCCATTGACCATCCACCCTGGTCGCAGCCGCGAGCACCCGTTCAAATACATTAGCAATTCGAGGCTGATGCTGCGCACACATATAAAGACACCTGCATCCTCGAACCCGCACTTGCTTCTCATTCTGCAATCCTCTTGTCTGACTTTCATTAGCCCGCCCTTCCTACTTACCATTTCTCATTGCCATCATGCATCGGCCAAAGTTCATTTCGGCTGAAGCCTCAGGCTACAGTTACTTCTGTGGTTAGTAGTAGTTTTGCATCATCTTGCGTCTGCGATCCTTCTGATCCCTCCCAACTCATATGACGAATACGTGCCTGACATCCCTCGTAGCCTTCTTTGTTGGCATCGGCTCTCTTCTGTGGGGCTACGACAGTGGCATCTTCGGCACCGCCCAAGCTCAGACATACTTTGAGGACAAGTTCCATCCATCCTCCGCCATGCTGGGTGGAATAATCTCCGTTTACACTGCTGGTGGCGCTGTTGGGTGTCTATGTTCTGGTTGGATTGGCAACCGGTATGGTCGTCGTGGAACGATTCAGATTGGGGCCGCCATCGCCGCCATTGGAACCACCATCCAGACCGCTGCTGTTAACACCGGTATGCTGATTGTTGGCCGCTTGATTGCTGGCTTGGCAATCGGGATCATCTACTTTGCCATTCCTCAATTCCAGTCTGAGATTGCACCGGCTTCGCATCGTGGCTTCTTTGTCGGTCTGCATGCGCAGTTTATCGGGTTTGGGTACGCGATCTCCAACTGGATCGGCTTTGGAGTGTACTATGGCCACGGTCAATTCACGGTATGTCTCATGGCACGAACTTCTTTGTCATTATTCATAACCGCTAAATCTCATGAAACAGTTCCGCTTCCCAGTCGGGCTCCAGATCTTCTGGGCAGTGCTGCTCCTCGTCGGATCCATCTTCCTGCCACGCTCACCGCGCTGGTTGATCGAGAAAGGGCGCTATGAGGAGGCGAAGAAGATAATGGCCCGCTTGAGAGTCTCCCATGCAGATTCCGAGTACCTGGAAAAGGAGTTTATACAGATGCGCGACCAGATCGAGTACGAGGCGGAGCACGAGGAAACCAGCGTTATGGGAATTCTGCGCAAGCCTTCCTACCGCAAGCGCCTCATTCTCGGTTGCCTGATCCAGATCGGGCAGCAAATCTGCGGTATTTCGGCCATCAATTACTACCAGACCGTCATGTACAAGACCCTTGGAATCAAGGGCGCGACCGTGCTTGCGCTCGCGGGCGTGTGGGGTCTGACGGGTCCGCTGGCCAACATATTCTGTTTGATATGGATTATTGACCGAGTCAAGCGGCGCACGCTATTCCTATGGGGCTCGATTGCTATGACTATTGACATTGTCATTGTGCAGGCAATCGTCGCTGTCTACAGCGGTGGCCCTAACAAGGTGGCCAACGGCGTAGGCATCTTCTTCCTCATCCTCTTTGGCGTGCTCTTCTCGCTCAGTTGGAACTCCGGCGCACCAGTCTACACCACTGAGATTTTCCCCACTCAGATTCGCGCAGTCGGTGGTGCAATCTCGACGTTCTGGTCGTTCGTCATCCAGGTCGTCCTCGCTCAGGCGTCGCCGACGGCCTTGCAGAACGTCGGCTGGCGCTACTACTTCTTTTTTATCGCGTGTAACTTGACATCAGCCATCCTTGTCTTCTTCTTCCTTCCAGAAACTCATGGAGTGAGTCTTGAGGAGATCAGCGAGGTGTTTGGCGATCATTTTGTCTCGGTACATATGAATGAGACGCTCAAGGCCACACCGGCTACCGACCACGTTGAAGACCTCGAGACTACGGTAGCAGAGAAAGGAGCGGTGACGAACAGAGAGGAAGTCGTAGCATGAGGTGCCAATTGCCGGGAGCGTTGTCGGAATGCATGTCGCGGTTTTAGTCTGCTTACATTAGTTTTAGCTAAAATTTTAATCAATTAGAAGTTATTTGATTTCGTAGTAGACTCGTCATAATTCTTCGCTGCAAAAGTTGGCCTGCATTCCTCCGCATGTGTAGTATAAAGCCTAATATTGAGAGCTGTGGGACCTGCAGTAACAAACGCATAACCGATTACTATTAGTATGGAGTGTTTGCTTCGCAGGCAGAGAAACACACTGGTGGAAAATTGCGAACGAACCCATACTGAATCCTGGCCATCAAAACAGTGATCCTTAATTCAGTGGCGGTTGGTTGCAGAAGCACAAAAGGCCGGCCCTTTCTTAATACCTGTAGTAAAATTGAATGATGTACGGTACTGGGCCACTAGCCAACACAACAGCACCCCTGATCTCGGACACTTTTGCTTTGCACATGTGTCTGTGCCATAGGTAAAAGTGTTAAAACCCTCGATTACTGTAAGTTTAGCGCTTTATTAAGTACGTGTCAGAGGTAGCACTGTGGGACTTTACGCTCGGATCGTAGCAATGAGGCCAAATGACTATCCTACTTCGTACAGCACAACTACAGCACCATTTATAGAAGAAATGGTATTCTAGGACGTTCTACAAACGAGATTCGATGGCATTCTATCACAACGTCGACCCTGGGGTTGAGCTCTGAGCGTAGGTCAGAAGGTAATTACCTGTACTACCGTGGGTCCGGCGACAGCCAACAATTTCTAATATACTTAGTGTTTAATTAATTGAATTTGACCAAAAACTGTATAAATGTAGATGCTGGAAATCAAAGTTACGGGAGAAGGCAATAAGAAAAGGATGGATGGACTACGGGGTGTTTGGTTCGCTACGTCTAGTGGACTTTGGCATTCTGCCAGTTCTTCCGTTTGGAGCAAGTGTGAGCTGACAGGTAACTGTAGACCAGAGTGGGAAGAATGATAAAGTCATATAATTTTCAATATCCAATAGATCTATAAGAAACTATCAGACCGTACAACAGGTAATTGCGCTCAAACCTCCAACGCGCAGGGCAATATATCTTCCATACCCTTTCTCCAGATTTCCAAGTCGTACGTCACTGTCATAGATTGTAGAAAGTCCTAGAATCATGTTTTGCTCTATAAATGTATGGTAGCTCTCTCGTAGGATAGTTAATCAACTCCAGTTCAGTGCAATCTACTAGCATCCACTACTCGTGGATCTGACAGAAACAGATGATCCTCAAGGACTCATCGCTGCAGGTAAGGCATTCAGTAAAGTTAACGCAACTAACACTCACTCTGCCAAGTTGCCCCCACAATTCAAGAGAATTGCAGACCGCTAAACACACCGGTGGCATTGGTATATCCCGCATGCGACGACACAAGGACCCCGGCATCAGACACTGGATTTCTGGTGGCCAGTGTTACTGCCGAACCAATCTGCGTCCATTGTTTCCCGTCCGTGGAGAAGTACCCAGTAAATTGCGTACCTAGGACAGTGAGACGTACCCAGAGTGGCGCCGTCAGGCCAGCCACCGTCGACAAAGTCTCAAGCCTCCCATCACCATTTGCGTCCCACTGGAAGCTGACTCCGTTGTTGGCAGTTACGAACACCCCGGCGTATCCAGTGGCAACATTACCGTTAAAGCTACCATTCGATGCCAGGCTGTTGCGAATAACCACACCAGCCTTCGTCCACGGATCCGCAGCGTCGAGAGAAAGTACTTGTGAAGTTACACTCCCATTCACTGCTAGTGAACTGCTTTTGTAGATAGTAGCCCAATCGTCGTATGGCGAGTAGACATCACGGCCGCCGACACGAATGGCAAATAGAGTGCCGCTGCCAGAGCTGCATAGCTCTCCAGAGGTAGCCTCCGGCCAAGTTGCTGATGCAGACAGACCGGGTGGTAGCGGCTGCAAACCTGGAAGGGTTCCACTGCCGGAAATGGTCTCGGATAAGCCTGTGCGAGGATTCTTGTACTTCACTGTTACTGACACAGTGGGAGCGCTGAGACACGTCTCACGATAAGGCGCGGCCACCAATTTCCATGTTGCAGAAGCAGCGCTGTTAGCAGGAATGGACCGCGGGACTGGACTTTGAGGCACGATGGTGTAGTTACTAGCACCGATGATGAGCGGGTTAAACGACACGCTGGTGAAGTCAACATCGTCAAAATTAGACAACTTGGCGGTAACGAGGACCTGCTCACTCGGACCAGGAAGGAAACTCAGGCTAAGGTAGGAATCCGGCGTCTCTGGATTGCTTACGGGTCGAGAACCACGCTTACCAGGAAGAATGCCAGCACGGTATGCAACTCGGTGGGCAACCTCATTAGTTAAATCCAGGCTTGCGACATTGAGGTTATCAATGAAAGTGTCATTGAAATTGCCGGAGCCGTTGGGGAAGTTGACCTCATCAGGAGCAACGTGGCCAAAGTTATCTTTAAGAGTGTTATTTCCGTTGTGTACGCCACACGTGAGGCAACCCTGGTTAGGTGCATACCAATTACCATTTGAGAGGTAATCATTATTTGTGACGATGTATGAGTTGGATCCTTCGTCAGTATACATGCCGAACCAGCTTGAATTGAGCGCATAATTGTTGGAGAGGTGTGTCTCAGGACTCTTGGAAAGAGTGTAGGTAGCGCCCAAGTCTGTGTGCGACAGACCGTATGCATGAATCAAGTTACCATGAATCAAATTGTTCATGGATGTGGTCGGTGTTTCGTATAGTGGCTGGAAGTTGTACAAACCTCGGTTGATGTACGTTTGGCTGCCGCCAGCGTCGTTGGAACCCCAGCCGTAGCCATGGCAGATGCCTGAGTACGGCACCATGAAGATGTCATTGTGGCTTATTTCAGAATGTTGAATGTAGGAGACGAAGACGGAGACAGTGGAACTGTACAGCGATGAGACGTTGTAGAAGATATTACCGGTAATGAGGATGTTCGTATTGACCATGCGAGGATCGCTAGGGTGATGCGCGTCGGCTGTGATTCCTCCAGCTGTGATAGAATTGCCCATGACTTGCGTGAAATAACCGTCTGACACCGAGACGCCATTGGCTCCAAGGCCAATCCCAGTAAGATGTGCATTGTCATCATTGCCTATGCCAAACCCGCCGGCGCCAAGCTGGGTGTAGCTGCCACCAGTGAAGGAGATGCGCTCTGCGGCGCTGACCTGGATGGCGCTGGGCATTTGAAACCATCTTGGCCGTGAAGCTTCAAACTGGGGGTAGGTAACATTCTCTCCGATGTAGCCTCCTGTCTGCTGGTCAACATAACCATAACCGTCGCTTGGTTTCAACCATGTTGTGTGTTGCTATATCTGTTAGCGATTCGTGACGAAGGTGTAACTCGATCAACTCACAAAATGCAGTCCCGTAAAAGATATGTCGTGTGCAGGTTGATCGTAAGTGCCTCCAACAACAATGAGTGCTTCTAGTCGCCCAATGTAGGTCTCTGCGGTAGACATGTTTTCTCCGGCTAGGGGTATGTAGTATACCACACCCGCTTCGCTGTCTAGAAAGTGTTGGCCACCTTCATGCAGCAATTCCAGCGCGTTCTGTACCCAAACTCCAAAGTCAGCATTAGGCTGAGGAATAGTGTCGTAGCCGATGATGTTATTTGCCCATGAGTCCTGCTTCATGATGAGCTCGCGATTTCCCACAGCCTCAATTGGCGCGTAGCGATCGGTGAATGAGTTGATAGCACGGATTTCAGCATTTGAAATACCAGGCGTGGTCATGAGCCAGTCGTACTGCGGCGAGGTCCAGACCATGGAAGTGTTGGTATATTGGAAATCCTTCCGCTGAATCAGTCGGCGTGCGTAGTTCGCAGCCCAGCCGTTGACGTATAGATTGCGCGAGCGTAGACCTTTGGGAACATTTGCAGAGTAGATGTTGGTTGTAGCATTAGCCAATTTCCAACCGCTCACTCTGATGCCCCCGGATATAATGGCGTTTGATCCAGTTGCTTTCCAGTCAACGGTGTGGCCATTTCGACCCGAATCGGCACTGGTGAAGTTAAGCGGAGCATCCAGGATGTACAAGCCATCGGCAACATGGATTGTGATACTCTCTCTCATATTGGTGATGGCTTTACGAACTGCAGCTTGGGCAACTTCAAAGCTAGAAAAGGGTCTCTGTGGTGAGAGACCATCAGCGCTGGCTTCGCTGAATGGCCTGGATGATGGCGAGACATAGAAGTCCAAGGCATGACCGCAAACGCTGAACGCTGCGCAGGCCAAAGTCACCGATGGCAGGAATTGCACCATAGCAGCTGCCGACGATTGATGGAGAATGAACAGTGTGATCCTAGCTCATGAATATTGGCAGGTCAAGTTAGATTGGAGAAGATCGGAAAAAGTTGAGATGGAAAGTCATCAGCTGTTTTTATATATCGACTTGTCAGGAACACCTACAGCATACGTTCCAACGAGAATCCCTAGCCTCATGCACCGCTGAGCCCGGCCTAATGCCATAAAATCCTGGAATATTTCTCAGAAACAGTCACCAGCGTTCAGTTTCTCTCCGCGGCCATATTTCTTGAGAACCAAATCATATCCCGGCTCTGAGGAGAGCTAACGACGCACCCCGCATTTGACTTGGGCCCTGTCGATCGAAGGAAAGTACCAGCATGCGGAGTAGGCCAAGTTAGCAAACTATCACACTCATATTACTTGATGCACATGATCTCTCACTCCGTCACAATCGGCTATTTTGCGGGTAAAAGTGTATAACCTCCTTTATTGGCCATCTCCGTCAAGTACTATGTTCCATTCATCCTCTTCATGTCTGAGACAACAAGCTTGTTTCTCAAGCCGAGGACAATTTTGATTCGGGAAATGATGATTCGTCAGCCTAATTACCCGAAGCCTTTGATAGCTTAATGCTTACCCCACTAAAAGCTCCCATGTGCCCAGCCGAGTTAACTGACAGCAAGAGCCCCCGCAAGATGACGAGGGTGACGAGTATGTCGATCAAGGGGAACATCCACCTTAGGCGTATGTGTTGATTGGAACCGTGCTTCCCGGTATGTTACAGTAGCTCGGCCCGGGGTTGTATCGCGGCAATATCGGGGCCAAAAGCCTTCTAGCAAGAAGGCTTGGTGGGCTAACAAAGAAGTCGCGATCAGCTTTGATATGCTTTTGCATTTCTGACAAACTAAATTCTATGTCTTTTGAATCACAGCACAAAGGCTCTATCACGCTCTTGATTTCGTACATAACTAGATCTTAGAATCAGCTCCCGTCCTGCTCCCAACGGCGGCGCCTAGCTGAAGTCCAGCGCTATACATCAGCTGTTGATCTTGCTTTAAGAGTGTCTCACGACCGGCTACTGGCTTCTTTTCTTTACTTGAAAAGTCATAATCCAACCACGGGCCTATTATCGTCTGGATATGTCGAAAGAGGGGACTGTCCCGCGTCTCGACATCCTCATCCAGCTCGTACGTCACGGTACCGCCGTTCTCCGTTCTTGTTGTAGGCTTTAATATCGCTTGAGCTGCTTTGACATCTTCCACTATATCGTCAAGGGAGCTGACGCCCACCACCGTTCGCACCGCCAACTTCCCACGCCCCATTTCCCGCTCAACACGCCACGCCTTTGCTACAGCGTACCGCAGTGCCAGCGAAGCCAGTTGCTCCTTCTGGCCTGTCACTTGCTCGGAATGCTCTTCCAGCCATCTTGCTGCAACAGCGCACACCTCGCGAAGACCTTGAGGCGCAGGATGCCAGTCACCAAGCGCACCAACGGGCACGCCACTGTCTCGGAGCAGGCCGGCAGCCAGTGGGCTACTGCTACAGACGCATTTGACGCCAGATTCGCGCAAAGCTATCAGGCCATACTGTGGATCTGTTGCCAACGTCGAATTCTGCAAAGACAATCGCGCCCATACCTGCACAGCATCAAGGGGTCGGTGGAGATGTTCGCGGGTAAGATGTGCGAGCGTGACAAGCGACTTCAGAGAGTAGCCCGAGACACCAATATTGCGGATGACTCCTGGTTGCTCCTTGGCAATTGCAACCAATGTGGCGACAGCAGACAACGCACTAAGTAATGGCATGAACTCGATGTCGTGAACGAAGACAACGTCAAGATACGTTGTCCGTAAACGTTGCAGCGAGCGTGCGACAGAGCTACGGATCCACTCGGCTGAGTAGTCGAACTTGTCGACGGCTATCCGTCCAACCTTCGTCATGAGAATATAGTCTGTGCGAGAATATGAGGCTGTGATGATCGGTGAAGCCAGCGCTTCACCAAGCAATGTCTCCGAGGGCTCATAATATGGTGAAGTATCGATACAGCGTACTCCGAGGTCGAAGGCTTGCTTGACGATGCTAGCAACTGGTATTGATTCGGGAGATGAGTGTTGCTGGTAACTGAAGCCCGCGCCGCCGAGAATGAGCGGTGATAGCTGGTCAGCAAGGGATGAAATTTGTGACGAGCTATCGAATCCGGTGGTCGCCATTGTTAAAGACTTGAGCAGATCATACAGATCGATGGGGAAACCGGCATGAACAGGAATGAGAAATGAGACAAGAGCTGGAATAAGAGAATGAATGAGATTTGATGGCCCACATAGAGTAGACTTAAATTATGCGTTTCTAGAGCCGCATGTTTGTGAAAGTCGCTACACAATGGGCGGCAAGCACATGACTGGGCAAGGCAAATAGTAGGGACACCAGCCAGGAGATAGTCGTGAGAATCATAGCATATTACACATACGTAGCGTTCTGAAGAGCATTTGGTTTTCGTGCTTTCATGCTTGTCAAGACAGTTATTGTGTCTGTTCACCGAAGCTGATAACCCAAGCTCTCTTATTATCCTATTATCCGAGTCTTGCTTACGCGACGTGCGCTAAGGGTGGAAAGTGTTATTCTAAGACGGAAATGGTGATCCGACGGGTAATTGTCAGAGGCCACAACCTCCGTACGCCGCCAATTATCACAGATAATCCGTATTATACACTACGCTAAACTCATGCAAGAATTGGTCAATGAAACAGTGTGAGTGCACCTCCTAGTAACCGGTCGGTGGATTGAATCCCACGGGGACCTGCTAGTATCACCGTTCTCAGAGTTGGCGGATATAACAAGTTTGTCGATTTCCTCGAAATATTGCGGCATCCATATCGTGTCCAAGATTTTCGCTCGGGCGCTATGTTCAGCAAACAAAATCAGCGACTCGTCTTTACCTACGACGCGGAGCAGCTATGGATCGAGCCCTGGGGTCCGAACGCACTGCGTGTTCGTGCGACGCAGCAAGCCGAGATGCCCTTAGACAACTGGGCTCTGCAAATGGAGGTGGGCACTCAAACCGATGTGACAGTGACAATTGAAGAGAAGCAAGCATCCATCACGAATGGCAAGATTAAAGCGGTGGTTAGTGCCGCTGGCAAGCTCATGATTTACAACCACGCCACGAATACGTTACTCTTGGAGGAGTATGCTCGAAATCGCAGCGACCTGCTTGATCCAAAATGCAGTTCGCTGGCCATTGAAGCTCGCGAATTCGCGGCCGTTCCTGGCGGAGATTACAAACTCACGCAGCGCTTTGAGTCCCTGGATCGGAACGAGAAGATATTCGGCATGGGCCAGTATCAGCAGCCCTTCCTTGACCTTAAGGGTCTTGACCTTGAGCTCGCCCATCGTAACTCGCAAGCCAGTGTGCCCTTCGCCGTTTCCTCGCGCGGCTATGGGTTTCTCTGGAACAATCCTGCCGTGGGACGTGCGACCTTTGGCAAGCATGTCATGAGCTTCGAAGCATATTTTACGAAGGCCCTCGACTACTGGGTTGTTGCAGAAGACTCGGGGCCAGCAGCTATTGTCGAGGCTTATGCAGCCGCGACTGGTACGGTGCCAATGATGCCTGAATATGGCTTGGGATTCTGGCAGTGCAAATTGCGGTACCAGACGCAGGAGGAGCTATTGGAAGTCGCGCGAGAATATCGTCGCCGAAATTTGCCAATTGATTTGATTGTGATAGATTTCTTTCACTGGCCGTTGCAAGGAGAGTGGAAGTTTGACCCGACATATTGGCCGGATCCAGGTGAGTTCCTGCTATTTGCTCAGTAATCATGCGTTCCGGAAGTGGTTCCTTGCTGACCTAGCATACGTTTTGAAGATGCGATGATCCACGAGCTCAAGGAACTTGGAATCGAACTCATGGTATCCATTTGGCCGACTGTCGACAAGCGAAGCGAGAACTATCAAGAGATGGTGGCCGAGGGGCTACTGGTTCGCACCGATCGAGGTATTCGCACCACCATGAACTTTGAAGGAGAGACCGTACACTACGATGCCACCAATCCCCGGGCCCGCCGCTACGTTTGGGATAAGGCAAAAGTCAATTACTACGACAAGGGCATCCGTGTATTCTGGCTGGACGAGGCTGAGCCCGAGTACAACGTTTACGATTTCGATAATTATCGCTACCACCTCGGGCCCAACATCGCTATCGGCAATGTCTACCCGTTATGCTACGCCCAGACATTCTATGAAGGCATGACTGCTGCCGGTCAAACTGGTGTTGTCAACCTGCTCCGCTGTGCATGGGCTGGGTCCCAGCGATATGGCGCGCTGGTGTGGAGCGGCGACATCGCATCTTCATGGCTCTCACTGCGAAATCAGTTAGCAGCCGGGCTAAACATGGGACTTGCGGGAATCCCATGGTGGACGACAGACATCGGGGGGTTTCACGGAGGCGACCCCAATGATCCAAGCTTCCGAGAGCTCTTCGTCCGCTGGTTCCAGTGGGGGGCATTTTGCCCTGTAATGCGTCTCCACGGTGACCGTGAGCCTCGCCAGCCCCAGGTGGGCACTACAGGGGGCGCAACGTGCTGCTCCGGTGCGGAAAACGAGGTCTGGTCCTATGGCGAGACCGTATATGGTATCTGTGTGAAGTACATGCGCATTCGTGAACAACTCCGCGATTACACGCGCACACTTATGGAGGCGGCACACCGCCGAGGCACGCCGCTCATCCGCCCCTGCTTCTACGATTTTCCAAACGATGCTGCCTCCTGGGAGCTTGAGGACCAGTACATGTACGGACCAAAGTATCTCGTGGCACCAGTGTTGAGTCCAGCTCAGGAACTCCGAAAGGTATATTTGCCTCCGGGAACTTGGACTGCGTTCGAGAGCGGTGAGAAATTCGAAGGGGAGAGAACTATAGAAGTAGCATGTGGATTGGATACGATGCCGGTATTTGTGCGGGACTATCCGGGTGGTAGTTGAACAGGATGAGGAGTGACTGGATAGGCACGAGCTTCAGCAATAGGTAGTGTTAAAGCAGCAGGGAGGAAGCCGTCAGTAATCTAGATCCAAATACACATTGATCTTTAGCCTTATAAACTCAAAGGAACCCTATTACGTGAAATCCTCATTACTATGTAGATCGCCCTGGAAACTAGGGTTTTCCAGAGGCATAAACTCGAGTAGATTGAGGTCATTGCATAGAGTGGAGGAAACTATTACTAACTTTTTAAAGTTTCCTAATATTATTGAAGTCGCGTATATCCGACATCACAGAATCATTGGTATGCGGGCCGTTGTAAAGCCCGAACCCGGTGGCAGATGTGATTATTTCCCATTCTGATGGGCTGGTGATCAGAGCCTCGAAAGTCAACTGTGCCGTTAAATGAGACCATGCCATGCCGACCTTGAGCGAGGGACGGTATGTCGTATTCTTCCTTATTGACTCGAGTCGGGTTGTGCACATTTGGTTCAACCATTTCCATGCCGTAAGATAGTTGATTTATCCTTCCGAAGTCTTGCCCCCAAAAAATCTTAGTGTTGGGCAAATTGCATAATCTACAGAAGAAACGCTTTCTCGCATTTCTGCTGTTGTTCCGATCTAGTGAGAGATGCTCTTTGCATCAAGCACTTATTGGGCGCCACGGCATTCACTTGCGGGGTCTTACACATGTATGCCGGCGTTTTTTCTACTCGTTTCCTCGTAGTCGGCGGAAGCAAGTGTCACGGAGATGGGATTCAATTATGCAAGAGAAGGTGATGCTCAACTTGAAGTTCCTGCTCGAGGCTGGATATAGGGCATGGAAGATCATTACGGTTGCTTGTACTTGACGTTGCCAACTCTTCGAAAATGGAGTGCAAACTTTATTCTTCTGCCTCATGGTGTTTGGGGGACTGGGCGTGCCAAATCGTTAAAGTCTTACCTTGGGGTAATGGAGATTGGGCTGATTATGATGGCTTTTTAAATCAGTTAATATGGCACACAAGATAATTTACTTATTGACAAGGCAGTGATGGATGTTGCGATATCGAGGATCTAATTCTCTTTGATACTGATGCGCACAAGATTTATATTCCTCCACAGTCTAGCGCTCTTTCGATACTCAACCTGCAATAGAAAAACTTGGCTGAACAAGGGATACTCAGGCTATGGCTCGAAGAGTGTCGACCGAGGCTTGGGTGAAAAACAGTTGCTTTTCAAGCGAGGGGACAAACGCAGCCAGAGAAATGAACTACGCATTGCCTTTCTAGTAATAGATTATTGACTTGGATAGCACGCTAAAGCATATCTTTAATTGGATCCATAACTGAACCTTTTGCCATGATGCGTCGTTCATTGTCACAGAAGAGTACAGTTTAGACATCAAGGACTTGAATGGATTTTCTATTCTCTGTAAATAACATGTCGTCTCGACGAAAATCAAGCCTGATCACCCACATTCCTTACTCGATTAAATTGCTGTGAGAGAATGGAATCTGCAACTTGGAACTGTATGGACTACACTATAGCTGCCGAACCAGCCATTATGCTCATCAGTCAGCCTTACTCCTTCTTTGTGATCCACGAGTCCGTGTTGGTGTACGGATCAACATTGTACTTGGAGAAGTCCCGCGCCGAAATCTTCTGCGCAAAGAGTACATCTAGTTCTTCGTAGGTACGGCCTCCGGTCTCTGGAAGTCGGAACCAGGTCCAGACTAAGAAGACGAACGCACAGCCACCCCAGAAGAAACCCGTCTTACCCTTCCAATCACCTGCTGTGGGATTCAACATGTACGGGTTTATAACATTGCAGATGATCTGCGAGACGTAGTAAGCAATTCGAGACAAGCAGATCGACTTGTTGCGGAGACGTGTCGACGATGTTTCGCCGACAATGGCGTAGCAGATGGGACCGACAGTCATGTAGTACACAAGGAGCCACACAAGCATCATTGATGCCTCAGCGTAATAACCACCTGGTGCATCACCAGCAGCAGCACTGGTGATGCCTACAATCATCAAGATAGCTGTCAACCCTGCTAGACCAGCAACGTATAGAGTCCGACGGCCAAAAGTTGAGAGTAGGAACCATGAGATGATTGTACCCACTGCAGCGAGTCCTAGACCACCGACAGACATCTTGAACGAAATACTGGTGGGAAGACCGGCCTGGACAAAGAAATAGGTTGGGGTACCGCCCATTGCAGAGCCACAGAACGGCTGTGCCGAGAAAACCATGCAGACAATTTCCGTGCGTCGAAGGTCAATGCCCTTGAAGCAGTCCCAGTATGAGGTTCCGTCGTCCATATTCTCTTCCAGGCTGTTGGTATGGATGATCATAGCTAAGGTTTGTTTGACTCTGCCCTTCTCGTCACCGGATGCGAGTCGCATAAGACTGTGTTCGGCTTCTTTGAACTTTCCTATGCGGACGAGATGCCAAGGGGATTCGGGGGCGAAGTAGAGCACAATAAACAATGGAATAGGCCAGGCCCATTGGACGGCAAATCTAGACGAGCAAGATGTTAGTAAAAACTGGTCTATTATTAACTGGGAGCATTCACCCTCATTAGGGAGAGAATTGCCTTCGATATCACTCACGGGATCTTGTAAGCCCACTTTGTCGTGCCATCTGAGAAGGCAGACAAAACCCCAGCAGCGATAAGCTGGCCAAATGCCCAACAAAGGTTGACGTATACAGTGAGGTACCCTCGAAGAGCCATGGGGCAGACCTCTGAAGCGTATGCCGGTGCCATGGTGGCGAAGACTCCCCACGGGATACCGCATAGAATCTGACCGACAATGAGGACAGGAAGTGACGGTGCAAAGAATGGTATGAAGACAAATACTACAATGGCCACGAGTGAAGCCAAGAGGACTTTGCGGTATCCGAACCTGTGCGTGAAGTAACCATTGCTAAAGGCGCCAATAATGGTCCCGATTCCAGTGCCGTTGGTAAGACCAGCCTGCCACGCCGCGGAGAGGGAATAGGAATTGGTACTACCAACATAGTCCCCATAACGCTGGACGAACGCCGGCTGCGCGAATAGGGAGGTGATTAGAACAATGTCATAACCTTCCATGATGATCGCCGTTGAGACGAGGATGGACCAGATAACTGCCTTGGGATACTTTTTCAGACCTTCTAGGAGAGTGAGCGCGTGCTCATCGACAGTGGCCTGCTTAGCCAAGATTTCATCTTTGAGGCTTTTCTCGTCACCGTTTGAAGCAATGTCCTTGAGGTAGGTTGTATCAGCCTTCTCGCTTGAGTGCAGAGTCTCTTCTATAACCATGCTGGAAAACTTCTGGATGATCCCAGTGAATTGTTACAAGTTTAACTGATTACCACCTTAGTGGGAGTGTGTGCGATGTTTCAAGTCCACTGCTGGCGGATGGGTGCAACAATGAGGAGACCACTTAGTGGAATGCTATAAGTCCGGTAAGTGATATACATATATCCATGATGATTGTAGCAATGAGAACAGTCAGCGGCGAGATTGAAGCATCACATCCGATCAGGGTCTAGGAGATTAACCCAGTTCGCCCCCGCAAGACCCAGCTCTCCGCCGGAGTTTGGCATGTTAAACGCGGGGTATATTGAAGGATCCGGTCTATGACAATAAAGGGTAATGAAGGAATAAGCCATCTAACCCCGGACCAACTCTGTGGGGAGATGCGGCTACTGAGGTGTGGGTTCACGTTTTGTTGCGGTGGCGCCGAACATCGCTACAGTACTACAGTACTGACACTAAAGTACGGGAGGGGGTTCGAAATTGAATGGTCCACCCTTGCTGGGTAGTGAGCCATCAAACACGCCGCTTTATTGCTCATAGCCACCTGTTGCTGACCTATAATTCGCTGTTCCCTGGGTAGCGCGTGTGCTCGTGGTGCCGAGCTATATTGGGGTGCCTGTGAAACTAGATCAGACTTCGTTATTTAAACCAGAAGCCGGTGTGAAACTGAAGTGACGGAGAAAATGGATCGGCTTTAGCGCCTCGCACTTGAGTAACCCCGCAGGCAATGCTTTGCAATTTACCCGAGCTCATGATACACCACCCCCTTTGATCCACAACACCACGCCCGTGGCTTCTGCCCGAATTTTGAGGATTCTGCCGTTTCAGTGACATTTATAAGATAGTTACATATTAATCTCATAGAGTCACAATATCCGCAGGCCTGGCAGAGATGATATCAAAAAGAATTAAACGTAATATTAATTTTAATCAGATAACTACATTTGTACAAATTAGTTGATCTATTATGAAAGCGAATATTATGGGAGTGCTATCGAGGTGTACGGTTGATACGTACGGTGGATACGTACGGTAGTGGTACGCAGAAGGTATGGGGAGCTCTCTGTAGGGCCGTGGAATGTAGCTAAAAGACAACTGACCAATCAGAAGGCAGGGTTCGGTAGAATAAGAGGAAAGAAGGCTTGATTATTGTAGCTACTACGGCTACTACTACATATATACTAAAAAGTGTGTGCAGGGCTTCTGCACAGGGCATCGCCGCATGTATGGTGAGAGGTGTATCCCTACCAAAATATGTGAGGGCAACAGTAGCACAGCCCTGATAAGTAGAGAGCAGAACAAACAATAAAGAATCACACAGAAACACTACTTAATTCACAGTCAAGGTATCACAGAGCCAATCATTCCCCTTTGATGGAGTATTAAAAGGTTGTTATATTGCTAAATGGTTGTCCTGTCTATGTGATGTTTCCTTATCACAATATGTATTTGTGTCAAATTAAATAAAGTTTTATATAAAATGAAAGTATTTGATGAAAGGTAAAAGAGATTATATTTTGGAATAAAAGAGTATAACAGTGTAACGTATCTACGTTGGGGGGTTTGCTATTACTCAGATAATAGGCTTGGAGGTAAAGGGAGCAAGTGAAACTTCTTGTAGATTCTGGTTACTTGATAATAGGAATGCTATATCAATTTGAAGTTGAGCACAAGGCTCTTATCGACTCATTTAATCTGTGAGACGGCTTATTGCGCCCGGGAACCTAGTACGCTGTTACTTCCTGCGGGGTCGTAACAAAGAGCAAGATCAACTGTTACAGAAGTATTAAGATTTATAGACAGTGATATAATTAATGAAACAGGATTTGAAAAAAGTGACAGTGATACAACTAATGAGGTATGATCTGAAGAAGATGATGGTGAAACAGTTAGCCTGATATGAATTGACATGACGGAAATCATTAAGCTACAGGTCCGTGAAGTTGCAGAAATTGGCCTGGATATTTACGAAGCATTCATCTCCTATACAAATTTCTATGGGCGGCCGATGCCGAGTTTTTCACCGCCTAGTTTTATCAGGGAGGCCGGGCGAGGGGGCGGTGCTGTGGACCAAAGGGGTGCTGTGTATCACGAGCCTTTACCCGCGGGATTTTACATATGTAGGGTTGAGTATCTCCCCAGAATACCGCTCGCTTTTTCTCTCCGCGTCCGACTGTCCTCTTCTCCTTGTTGAACTGAGTCGGAGGTCTTCTGATGCCAGCGACCCACACCGCACGGCGAAGTGCGATTTCAGCCAATGTCGGTGCAAATATTGGCAACAGCTGCTGAAGAATCAGCCAGCAATAGTCTCACAGTAGGCCAACCTCAACAACCAGACGCAAGAGAGTCGTCTGTAGAGCCTGCGACTCGGAAGCAGAGAATCAAGCGCGCGTGTGACAAGTGCAGCTTGTCTCGTATCCGATGCAATGGCCAATTGCCATGGTACGTCTCTTTCCCATCCACGTTGCGAACGGGTTCATTGGAACTGCTCCTGGGGACATGCGGGGCATATCTTCACCGCAGTCATACAAGCAAGAAGGTTGCGGGAAATATCTTGCTGACCATCTGTGGCTCCGTATAGCAGTCGCTGCCGAGGTACGTATTCCACTCACAGCCGTGGCCAATCCAGCGACGAGCTTGGAATAGCTCCATGCACTTCATTATGCAGAGCTTGGGAAAGCAGCTGTTGACGCCACTGTAACCACTTGACATTTGCCTCAGGATGGGTCCCTGAATGATTGCTTACTACGGCTTTCCTAGACTATGATCATGTTTGCAGTTACGCGCGAGAAGTCAAGCGACGTGGGCGGAAACAAAAAGCAAGTCAGACTGCGCAAATTGAAGGTAGAAGCACAGCGGCTGTAAATGTCCTACTCCCCACAACTCCAGCTGCGGACGAGAACAATAAATATGCGCCAAAGAGGACTTCGGTACTTGAGCTCAGCAGCTTCCACTATGATGCTGGTGATGCCGGCCCTGAATTGCCCCCTGGACGGGCTGCAACCTCGTGCTGGCGGCGCTATGCTGGCCACGGAGAACATCTTCAAGGCAGTAGTAGTACCCCGTCAAGCTCCATCCTCACCTTTGCCACACCTCTTCCTCCTCCAAGCCATCTACTTCCTTCTGACCTTTCCTCATCGCCATCACTCCAGCACAGCTCACCTGCAGTCGCATGCCAGCTCTTCGAGCCGCTCAGCCTCCATCCTCGCTGCCATGTCGGAAATGATGGCAGCAGAGTTGAGTCTCCAGTCCCGCACGGCCCATTCTCCTTCGGCGCCCCTCAATCAACACCACCATCATACTTGCTAGAGACAATCCATGCTGCGGCGCAAATCAATGAACCCTCAAGTGCCTCCCCATCGCCTAGCATTGCGAACTCCAAAAAAACAGACAGCGACGCCTGCCTCTATCCCGTCATTACACCGTTGCTTCCAATCCTGGCAGACATCATGCCTGTGTCTGTCGCCCGTGACTTGCTACAGTTATACTTCGATCAGCCTGGAAGCTCATTGCTGAAATGCGCGTCCCCCTACGTTCTCACTCACGTTGTGCGACGCCGCGCAGTACTGCACCCCTCCAATCCCCGACAGACTAGCGCGGCGCTGCTTCTTGCTATGTTACTTGCGACCGCTCATACCGCTGATATCGCATATTTCCATGTCCCTGGTTCCCGCACAACGGTATGTGATAAGTTATATGCCGCGGTTGTAGGACAGCTTCGAGATCCGGATGACTGGCATCGATTGCTAAATGGTGGGTGGGTAATGCTCAGTAATCGCGTGCAGGACAATAGCGCAGATGAAAGCGAAGAAAGAAAGGACAAAGAAAAGGGTCAGGTGGCTGGTCCGAATGCAGGTACTGATGAGATCCTCACAATTATTCTTGTAACTATCGTCCTATCTGGCGGTACATTTAAAGCAGATTGCCTGCGGTGGTGGAACAAGGCGATCCGGCTTGCACGGGTTTTGAAGCTGGCCCAGCTTGATGATAAAAATACGAGTGATAGCAGCCAGTTCTTCTCGGATATTGAGGCCACCGAAGAAAAGCGACGTGTTTTTTGGTTGCTCTTCTCCCTAGACCGACACCTCGCGCTCTCCTACAACGCTCCGCTCTCCATTCTCGATGCTGACATTTCTGTCTATCTGCCCCTGCCAGAGACGCTGTGGGAATATCTCGACACGCGACCGCTTCCGCTTACCTACAATCGCGTGTATGGACCAAAAACAATCATATCAGGCACAGGCTTCTTTGAATTCTTCCTTCCGCTCATGACCGTTCTTGGGGATATTGTCTTGCTGCATCATCGCCGCTTACATCCTCGTTTTGGTGCCTTGAATGATGCTGCTGAGACTGCTGTAATTGAGAAGCTACTTGAGGAGTGTGAATGCAGTTTGAAGGAGCTACAGAGCAACGCGGACGAGCAGAATAGCACCGCAGATACACCTGCCTCATTGCCAGTCACTGTAGGATCTGACTCGCACAGTGCTGAAAGGTCAACCTCTATGACACGCCTACGCTTGGTTACCGCATACAGTACTCACATTCTCCATGTCCTCGCAGTCCTGCTCTACGGTAAATGGGATCCGCTTGCCATGCTCACAGCCTCTTCTACATCCTCTAGTAGCGCTACCTCAGTCGCCGAAGACAGCGACGACTGGATGAATCCTGCTCGCTTCATGAAGTGTGCCTCCCACGCCGTCGCCGCTTCAAAAGCAGTCGCCACTATCATTACACTAGATCCGGAACTCGTCTTCATGCCGTACCTCTTCGGAATATACCTGCTACACGGTAGCTTTATACTGCTGCTGTTTGCCGACCGTATGCCACAGCTAGGTGGTCCAAACGCAGAAGTGGAGCAAGCGTGTGAGACCGTCATTCGAGCACACGAGGTGTGTGTTGTGACTCTGAGTACGGAGTTTCAGAGAAGCTTTCGGAGGGTGCTCAGAAGTACACTGTATAGCGTGACAAATATTGTCCATAGCGATCTAGAGGAGTCTCAGGCAAGGAAGAATGCCCTGGGAATGTATCGGTGGTCCAGAGGGGGAAGGGGTTTGGCGTTATAAGACGAAGCACGCTGCGGCCAGCTGATGTCGTAAAGAGATGGCATCACATATGAGCAGCTCTCACCTTCCAGGTCACTATCACACAAACCGTTAGCAGAGATATTCGTTTCGAAGGTACGTGACTAGAATCTGCGATCAATCTTGAAGTAATTCCATCAGACCAATATATTGAGAGAAAGAAAAAGGACCACACACTGTAAGATATAAATCACGTTTGGAGATCTTCCATGTCTCCTCCTTTCAGACGGAATTATAATTACTTCGGCCCATCCCCTACTTCTTGGCTTTGGTTCAGGTTGAATCAGGCAGTGAAACTTAGTACTAGAGTTCCAAATAACGATAACACAGTGACGAAATGTTTGCGGCGGTGGTATAACGTAATTCCTAGTCTGATCGATCACCCGGTCTTAGCGATCACTGAAATTTACCGTAAAATCGAGGAAATTCATTCTTTGATAACTCAACAAGTATATTATTATATTTGTTCCGGCCCATACGTGAATATGGGCCATTCGCGAATGGGCCGGCCCATTCGTAGATAGCTCATATGGCCTATATGTAAGCTTACCCCACAGTAGCGGTGTACCATTTATATAGAAAATCCACTCTGAATGCTGTGAATTACACTGTTAACAACATTTATTGGGCCTTGTAAGCTTGTTATTCAAAATGGCTACCATTGAATCAATCAATCCATTCCCAAATGATGTACGGAGTGCTTTTGAAGAATATATTACAAGTGATAGCTATGTCAACCATAATCGAATTCAACCACATGCCTGGCAACGAACTCATGTTTTTGTTGACAACCCCACTTTGAAACCAATTGATCAAGCTGATGCCAACCTCAAATATCGAGCTATACATAACTTTGAATTGATAGACAGGAAGTTATACGACGGCCTGATGCTCAGCATTCAAATCCTCGATATGTGGTTCCAGAAAAGGAGATATTTGATGTGATTGCTACAGAACACCTCAAATTGCTTCATGCTGGCCGTAATAAAGTATGGCTAGTTATTGAACAGAATTACCATGGAATCAAGCGTCAGGACGTTGAATGGGTGCTCAAAAGGTGCAAGAACTGTGCCTTGAACAGGCCATCTGCTACCAAAGCTCCACTTGAGCCTATTATTACTGAAAAGGCATGGGAACGCGTTCAGGTGGATTTGATCGATATGAGACATGAACCTTCTGGCAAATATAAGTGGATATTGCATATCAAGGACCATTTTACGAAATATTCACAACTATACCCACTTAAAAGCAAAGAATCCATTCCAATTGCACATGCCTTTGCTCGGTTTATTATGGCATTTTTCCCTGCAAAAATTGTTCAATGCGATAATGGTAAGGAATTCAAAGGTGCCTTCTTAATCATATTACGCAAATATGGCATTAAACTTATCAATGGGAAGCCTCGAACGCCTCAAACTCAAGGCCTTGTTGAACAGGCAAATGGAGTGGTTGAAAGCAAAATCAGAGCTTGGAAAATGGATAATGGCTCAACTGAATGGGTTGATGGGTTAGTGGAGGTTACCTTGGGCGGCTCGAAAGGAAGCCATCTTCACTTTGATTCAAACATTGTCAAGTGATTGATGATCTAACATTCTCAAGCTGCAAAGTTTAATATGAAGCTAACAGATCGTGTTTCTTTATTAGATATATTAATTCTAAGTGCCATGGTTCATTAATTGGTTATACTTCCACAAATACCTTGGGTTGTTTTGATAATATCCTAAACTAGCTAGTGTCTTGTCGCAAAATCCTAAGCTCCACATTTCGATATTCGAAGGGGCTAGCTTCTTGACGCAAAATTCAAATGGGCAAATTACGCGAACCCCAAGCTTCTCGAATCTAGGCACAATATGGGGCATAGAATGCCAAAGTATGATTGCGGCCTGTAACCCAATTATCTATCTAAAAAAGCGTAAGTGTTTTATTTGTAAGCTATGTTGGAATGATAAGACTCAGTGTTTTCACGAAGAATCATGTGACATCATCGAGTCTGTAGAATCAATTGGCTCTGTCGTAGAGTCATCTTGTACCTGCCGTTGCTTTCTTGCTGACCCCACCAAATCGTCGTAGTCAGGTTGACGCTTCATTTTGACCTTCGAGGTGATTTCAGTAGCTCTCTTAAATTGGGACTTGAATCTAGCATAATTCAAGCCTAGTTCCTCAAAGAGTGCAAAGACGGCTTTTTGCCGATATCTTTGCACAGCCTCTTCAAGTGACGATGGTGGGTCCGGTCGAGGGTCGAGGTCATCCGAGTCTGCATCAGTTTCATCATCATAGGCCCAACGGTCAAGTGGAATTTGATACCGCTGGTGAAGCGAAATGAGCTCTCCGTCTAATCTAGCCATGAGACTCTATTTAATATACAATAGATAAAGGATAAGAGTTAACTCACGATTCCTTTCACTGTGTAGATCCCAGTAAAATCCAACCTTCTTCCTTTTCCAAGAAGATAATTCTGTTGCAGTGTCGTGGTACATGAAGATGATATTTCCGTCAGGTTTGGCATAGCGAACCGGGACATGCTGCACCGTCTCATAGAGTCTTCGAAGAGCATAATTTTGAGTCCGAGCTGCTTCTCGGCGTTGATAGAATCCAAATAGTTCTATTTCCATCCGTAGCTCGTATATATCCTTCTTTATATCGCCTTCGATTACTTGAAGCTTGTCATCCAGCTTGCTAACAGCGGTCGAGAGCTTCACGTCGATTTCATCAACATGATTGATGAAATCGGATTCCACATCCTCAAACTTCCCATTTATTGTTCCTATCTGATCTCCGATATCATGTACTCCGCGCTCAAGATTGTCGAATCGATTTTCTAATTCGGTATATTGCTCACTTATTTCCCCTCGATGTGCTTCCAGAGTGTCTAGGACGGTCGAGTAGCTACCCTGTGATGAATTGCCGGGCGGAGAAGAAATAGGTTTATTAGAAATATGATTCTCGAGGTTATTTAAACGATTGTGATTCTCGACGAGGCATCGGCGGAGCGTTGATTCAGCTTGGGACTCGAGTGTCTCATCGTTGTTGTTTGGAGGCGTTTGATAGCTATAGGTGGCATTGATCCCCTGTAGGAATGTGGTGATAAGTTGTATGCGATCTTGAGTTCTAGTTCTCACTGGAAGAGACATAACATAGTCGATGGAATTGCGACTTTATCGTTTAAATACTACGACAACAGTGGATTGTTGATTGAGAGGGATTTGAAATTAGAGATGCATAAGACTCGGCTAATCTCTGACTGTTCACGTGAGAACTTCGCGTACCCGAGCATTACGCACATATTCTTCATTACTTCCGACCCAAAATCTTCCGTCAGATCTTAGGATCCTTTTCCAGATTGTTCGAGGTTGCCATAGATGAGATGATACTTCGATTTCGGGCACAGGGATCCATGGGGTTGGAACTTACCCTATCCGAAGGTGTTGCTGCACTTGATCGATTCGGTAACCACTGCCTCACGGGCTCCTCAAAGGTGCTAATGAACTCCGTTCTTAGGCCACTTGGCAATATCGATAGCATGCAAAGAAGAGGCTGGCCATTCATCGCCTGATTTTCTCGATCTTCGGCATGGCGGAGGGAGCATAAACGTCATCCACTGGCCGAGAGACAAAGATGGGCGTCGTACTGCATGCCACCCTCAAACACGGATATTAAGCTGGTGAGCGCGGAGCACTGGTTGAATAGCATTACTGCTGCCCTAGTCTCCACACAGATCGACTGTATGCTAGGATCACATTGTGCGCGGATCACACATCTGAGATTGGTTCGGCTTGTTGGGTTCAAGGTCACCGTTCGAGCGATTACGCACGACCTAGGAGTCTAAAGCGCGATGCAATCGAAGCGGAAGAGCGAGCTATGCAACCAGTAAAGAAGGAAATAATCGATTTTGGATATGATATCCCTTTTACTCATATTCCCAAAATCGTGGAAGAAGGGTTCCGGGCGCAGAATAAACTCTTTGCCAAGGGTAACCAAAAAGTGCTCGAACATTACCATGTTGCTTACAATTGTCTGCAACGCATCTTGGTGAACCGTTGTGTGACGTACTCCCCATACTCGTGCTGACCCTAAGTATGTCATCAATATCACCCACCGTGCTAGACAATAGTCATCATTTTTGAGAAAGGGCCACATAAAGATGCCAGCCAGTTCGCCACAGGTATGGTGACACGAATGTTGTGGGTTTGGAAACGAGAAGAATTCCCCTGGTACCAAGATGAAGGAGTGGTAGTTTGTGTGTCCGAGATGACAAAAGAGATTAAGCATAACGGGGTTATTAATCGATTATTGCGTGAGCTGGGATGGATTGTCCAGAAGCATAGTAAACGCGACAACCCAAGGAATAGCGACGTAGAATTACAATCTGAGGATAAGCTAAGGAGACTTTACTCCAGAGCTACTGCGATTGCGGGATGATCCACCAGGGTATGTGGTGCCAGTATATCATAGTCACGAACGTGCCTGGCTGGATCGTAGTTCTGGGATCATTCGAGAAGCCCCCGTGTCTCACAAAAGGGCCAAAGTAAGGAAATAGATAAATACCAAATTATTTAATCAAATGTTTTGTGGAGTTTGCAGATAATTACAGGCTAATATTATGACAAACCTGGAAATAATAAGAGCATAAGTGTGCTTGTGGAATGAGGATATCTTGGGAGGTCGGTGTGATCTAAGATACAGACCAAAGCTGAGCTGATGTGGTCTAACAATTATTCAAGACGTAGAATAATTAAGGTATGATACTGAATTCCTTGTTCATATATTCAATATGATTCAACGGTGTTATATCTCATTAAATATATGCTCATTTTGACTTTGACATATGATGTTTTGGATTATCGATATGATAATGCAATAATAAACAAGTTATCAAAGATATAGGAGAAAAAATGAACACGCCTAAAGAAAATTAATAAATGCGTAAAATATAAACTACCCCCTTATCACCAATATAAAGGAAAATGATTCTTAAGCAATACACCTCTGCAGATTAGCAGGGTCGATTTCGATACCTGAGGTATCGATTCTACATCGATTCCAGGCGGTATTGATAAGGAATCGGCAGAATCGATACCGATCGATAAGGAATCGATTCTCTATCTGCACGTGACCGGATAAGAGATGAACTCAATTCTTTTACCGCTTTTTAACGCCGTCTTCATATGTGACTTTTCATATGGTGATATCATCTAATATCTCTTATATAAATATGGCTTCTGAAGCTGATTCGTCTTGCTTCGTAAGGTCCTTCACTGAAGAGTCGAGTCAAAGTCGACGAACCAAATGGAGGAGTCCGGTATGGGACTACTGTCGCACGCCAATCGTGGAAAATGAGGAGAACCCTGATTTCTTATATTGCTCTGGTTGTGTTGAACATGACAAGAAGCCGTATGGTTCTAATCTTCCGACGAATATGAAGAAGCACCTTCGCACAGCGCACCAAATCATTGTTGAAAAGCGTATTGGGAAGATTCAAGCAGCCGTCGTACAACAATTAAAGCAACTTCATCTGCAAGCAAAGGCGGCTGGCCAAGCGGAAGAATTCGATTCCGAAATTCTTCAGTCACGGCTCAATCCACAAACGATTGATGAAGCTTTGATTTCACTAATCATCGTGCGAAATCTCCCTTTTTCATGTGTTGAGTGGCCTGAGTTTCACACCTTATGTCAAGCATTAAACCCCGAATGCGAGGGCATAATTAGTACGGCGCACTCCACAATTACGAGGAAAGTAGAGGGATGTTGGAGCAATTACAAAGACGTTGTACGGCGAGATCTGCAATCGGCAATCTCGCATATTCATCTCTCACTCGATATTTGGACCTCTCCAAATGGACACCTTCTTTTAGCAATATGTGCACACTATACTACGCACCTCCTCAAGAGACAAAAAGCTCTTCTTGCCCTTCGTACAGTAGCAGGCCATAGCGGGGAGAACCAGTTTGATATAGTTCTTCTGGTCCTCAAAGATTACGGCATCGTACGAAAACTGGGAGCTATCGTTGCTGACAATGCCAGCCCAAATAATACACTTTGTCGAATAATAGAGAGTTATATGTTTGATAAGGAGGACTTGGAGTGGGATGCAGTGCACTGGCGGATTTCTTGTATTGGCCACATTATCAACCTTGCTGTACAAGGCGTCTTATTTGCAAATATTGTAGATTTAGAAGATCTTACGTCGTACGACGATAAAGATAGAAAAGGGGAAAAGGGGGACGAAGAAGTGAGAAAGGCTAAATTCCGGCTTTTAGGACCACTTGGCAAAATGCATAATATCGTCATTCATATTCGTAGTTCGACTGCCCGGATCGCCGAGTTTTTAGCTCTTGCAGGAAGACGGGTTCCACTTGACAATCGGACGAGGTGGAATAGCTGGTATGAAATGCTTGTTGTGGCACTAGATCTGAGGCCAGCTATCGACAACTATGTCCAAAACCACGAATCAGATCTAGAAGATGATGAGCTCTCTAGTGAAGACTGGAGAAAGCTTCGTACGATCAAGGAGTTTTTAAAACCATTTCATCGAGCTACTCTTTATACTGAAGGGGACTCTGCAGCAATCGACCGAGTTCTCTTTACAATGGACATATTAATTAAACATTTTCAGATTTCGCTTGTAAGTATTCCTCCTTTTTTAAGTTTAAAAGATACTTATCGGAAGATAGGCCGATTTCAAAAAGAAAAAAGATGCCGAGTTTATTTTTCGGATTCAAAAAGGGTGGGCAGTCTTTGATAAGTATTACTTTAAGACAGATATGTCTGCGTTATATGCTGCTGCTCTTATTTTTCACCCGAGTCGTCGTGCGAGGTATATCGAGGTTAATTGGCCGAAGAAGTGGGCAAAGCCAACTATAGAAAAGGTTAAAAAGCTTTGGGAGAAGTATCGAGAAGAGGTTCCGGCTCCTCCTACTTCGGTTTCTTTCTCATATGGGAGACTATCTGAAGAACTAAAAGAACTTGATACTTTTGATCAAATTGCTCAAACTCTTGGGCAAGTTGCTCGGCCAGCAAGCCAAGACGAGTATCAAGATTATAATTCTGGAGAGTCGTACGATCCTGGTAAGACGGGAGCACTTGCGTGGTGGTGCCAAGATACCCAAAGACAACGCTGGCCTCGGCTTTCATATATGGCTATTGATATTCTTTCAATACCAGCTATGAGTGATGAACCAGAGCGAGTATTTTCAGGGGCTCGTCGTACGATATCGTGGGAGAGGGGGCAAATGGAGCCTGAAACCATTGAGTGGACAGAATGCCTTAAGCATTGGAAAAAGAGTGGGATTTTGAATAGTTTCATTGAGGATGAGCTTGAGTAAATTCTAGGGTTATGTATGATAATAAAAAAAAATCCTTCTTCACCTGATAATTTATTTATATATTGGGTACGACGGTGCTCTGTGGATGTGTGGTGCGCTGGTGCCTAAGGCGCTACTCCAGAATCGATCTCGTATCGATAAGAATCGATTCTTGCTGATACCGGAATCGATACGTATCGATTCGCCTCTCTAGCGAATCAAAATCGAGCCTGCAGATTAGATAGATACTGATTTTTATTTTACGAAACTCGATATATAATTCGATAGGGAGTTCTATGTCTACGAGAGCTGGAGAAAAATATTCTTGGATGAGCTGGAAGGAGCGGTTATAATGGCAGAAGATATTCGAAATCGACTGCTAGATTTCAAGGTAGAGAAATAAGAAGTATAGAAAAGAGAGAAGAGGAAGAGAGAGTTCGAACAGTGGGGAAGTTGGAGTAACAAGAAGGCGAAAATAGCATGAGATGGTAAATTTGTGTAATTCTAATTTGGAACATGTATTTTGACTTAACTGAAAATTTAATTTTGGTAATCCCATGGAGCGTAACTAAACTTGGCTCTGCCCTGGGGGAACATTAATTTTGATGGTGGCAACCTGATTGCCATAGACTCCTTGGTTTGCTGGGACCCATCGTCGGGCATCTTGGTTGATACACCGCTAGTGTGGTATTCATAGTAATTTCATTACGCTTTCGCGTCTGTGAAGGCCGTTAGGTTTCCTTGCCACGACTGGTACATATGCCATTCCTGAGTTGTTACCACTAGTGTTCTTTCGAAAGATATAATGCGTAACCGCATATCGTAAGACACTAGGCCAGAGACGAATGAAAGTGGGTAATGGCAGCGTCTAGCTTCTAAAATGAGATTTGCTGCTGTTCTGTGTTTCCCTATTATCATTGGAATCCCGAGGCGTTGTACCGCTTCTAGTGTCTTTCTAGCGAATTGTTATCTATCTGGGACCTTGTATTATATCGACGCGTTCATTCATCGGGCCTAAATCGGGGAGTGTATATTTCTTTCATAAGTAATTAGATGTCCACTGCTTCATCTCCTAGGGAGTCATGCCAAACCAATGAGTGTGAAAGCCCTCTTTGTGCCCCATGTCAATAGATTTTAGAGACAATCAACCAGTGCATCCTCTTGAACGCTATGTTCCTTGTATCGTTCGGGATTCAGTAGTTCCATTACGACGACGCGTGATCAGCTCGCTGACAACTTCAAAAGGCTCGTTTTCTAAACCCTGCTGGACTTTGAACATTGCGTATGCAAGACGAAGCTTCAGTAATTTCGCTCTCTAGTGAGTTTTTAATTTCGTTCTCCCCCAGTAGTAATTGTAGCGGGCACACATACCTGGGTAGAACATGATTTCGAGTGAACCTTTATATAATACTCTTCTGGGTATTTATGAAACGCGTTATGCACATTATGAGCAATCTTTCGCGATTGGCATTTGCACAAGGCACGCATCATCCACTATACTGAGCAGTGGATATGTTGCTAGTATGCATATAGAATATTCTACGGCACCGTAAAAATGAAGGCTCAACTAATACAGAGAAGGAAAAGGTATTACACCCTAATTAAGGCATAAGCCTCTATCCGATTTGTGAACATCTAATTGGTGAAAAAATTTCGGTGTGTTCAGAATTGCAACTATACTCTTTAACACCTGTTAGTATAGGACACTAGAGGGTCTGTATCCTACAGAGTGCGTGGAACAAATAGGAATACCAACCACATAGCTATTCCCAACAGATATTGCGATCTTATTATAGCTGGATCTCCAAGCCCCTGGAGGATTTGGATCAGGCTTAGTTGCCGAACTGCCGTGGGTGAACTTTGGTCAATGTCTGGAAACAACTTTACGCCGGTTAATCCTGGGAGTAAAGCTTTTGAAAGGCGAGATATGATCATTTATTAACTATTACGTGTGCGCGGACCTAAACGAGCCACTAGCAGCACTACTTATAATTAGTTCCGGTGCTGCTGCTTGATATACGTCAGAGGTCAGAGCCCGGAGTTAAGCAGCAGCAACAATTATAGAAGTTAGGATCAATCATAAATAGATTTGCGCGGGCCAGCGTCGTAACATGACATTGCCATTAGCCTTGGATACAATGGCAGCGATCTTAACTCTCGACACAGACTAGCGAATTACCAAAATGAGTCTAGTCTGGGGCGGCATTGCTGCAGACGACTAGCGGATCCTAGTGATTTTCTTTACTTAGTTAGGGTTAGTTACATTGTAAGGAGCTTATTTGATTCAATAGTTCAATACAACTGTCTTTTATGAGCCCTATAAGATCGGCCATCCCATAACCTTCTAACAGATTGATAGCCTCCAAATCGAGCACATGTATACACTACTCTATGATTATTGTTGTCGCGTTGACAAAGGTATAACCATTGGCACGTCCCCAGGCTTTAATTGAAGCTTTTAGAGCTCTAGATCAGGGTATAGGTCTTCTGCGGGAGCGGGACCGCATGGAGACGTCACTTTAAGTTAAAACAAAGTTATAAACGTAGTTAAAAAGCTTCAAAATATCGACAATTGCCTATATACTACCGTAATTACAACGCGTTATCAGTGTGCCCTAAACTTCCTGCAAATCTCAGTTCTCCGCTCCGTATCCCTATCTCTCGGTGTACATCTGGATCACTAACAAAATACGTGGGCGAAGGTCTGCCGAGTAGATGCTGGTATCGGTTGGTCGCAAGTGGATTCAAGTGAGGCCTCTAAATATATTGGTGTCTCGTTAAGTGGTTGCGGCTGAGAGCGCCCGTTCGGACTGCAGGTCGCATATTCCCGATATGGGATCGCTCCACATGTGCCTGGGCCGACAACGATTCTGATACGAAACACGCAAGGCTCAACGATCCAACAGCGTCATCACCCGTTCGATTAGAACTGATATATCATCGTTTCTACGACTAATATACCACGCTAAGCTAGGAATATAGTAGGCACGTGATAATACGTGCTACAGAGGGTGTAGTTGAGGAAGTCCCACTCTAAGATATATATCTAGTCTTGTGGTTAAATTTGATGATAACCCTTTTCCGGTCCGTGATGGCAAAATTAGCATCCGGCGCGACCTACAACCGGAAAAGGAAAACATTTTCCAGCTCTACCCTCAACGAAAAGAGATTACGTTCTAGCCAGCTTGCTCCTCGTGACGAGTCGATCCTCGATGAAGCAGACCTGGGGGTTTCCAGAGCAGCGCGCGATGCAGATCCGCGGCTTTCTAGTGCAGATCGAGGTGCTGCCTCAGAGTCTTCCACAGCAAGGCAAGATCCAGGCCTAGGGACCTCCACAGCAGGGCAAGATGCAGCACCGCGGACTTCCAGTGGGGGGGATGACAAATCTTCGGTATGTTTACGTCTAATTCAAACTAGTTGCAATATGTATACTGACGCAGATGTTTCGATAGGTCCTAGGTCTTGACCACGGATCTATACTGTCTGCCATGGCCATAAGGACGAAGGATCGCGGGATCACAAATGTCGACTGCTATCCCGATGAGCCACCCTCACATTACGATGGTTCGATTCCTCAAGTGCAATCAGAGGTAACAGTGATCGTTCAAAAAGGCGTTCCGATATACTTCTGTGGGTTCGAGGCTAGAACTCACGTTGGTATTACATTTACCTGTCTGAAGTTGATGATCGACCTCGAATATGGAGATCCGGACGAGCATAAAGAGATGAGGGAAAAGAACCGACAAAAATTGAAAACACTGAATAAGAAATTGGAAACGCCTATCACATTCGACACGCTCTTAAGACAGTTCCTCGAATACCTGCGTGAGCACTTGGAGGATTGGTGTCGTCCGAACGACGTACCTTTGCCTCGCAGGACTGTGGCCACTTATCCCGTTCGTTGGGAACGATATCCGGAGGTTATCACTCGTTACCAAGAACTGGTTACAGCAGCCGGCTTCAAAGACGTCAGCATGTTAAATGAGGCTGAGGCTGCTGCAAATGCTTTGTTCACGGATAGATCGCCGGAGTGGTTTCAAGTAAATGGGGAAAGGGGGAGGATTGTTACTATCAACGACAATGGTGGCGTGACTTACGTAAGTTGTTTTCTCCCGGTCTTAGATATCATTGCCATGGCTAACGAAGTAAGTATTTGGTTGTTTACCGCGTCCGAAAAGATGGCGACATAATTATTAAGGAGGAAATTTGGAGATATGGTAAGTCTTGTAGCCCCGAGTGTGATATGGCGCTGAGTGCCATAGGTGGAGAAGGAGGGATGGCGATCGTCCTTGACTTGGCGGCCCAATATCTTGCCAAAAACGTTACAAACCCCGAGCAGCTTCGAAAGTGCCTTGACGATCTTGACTTGGAGATGAAGATATATCCAAGGATGGGAAAAAATGCCATACAGGTTGGCAATCTTCCTGTTCTGATAACATGGTAAGGTGGCTTCCTGAAACTTTTGTCTTTTCTTCGTGCTGACTTGACCTAAGCGCGCAAATTGAAGCGTGGTTTGAAGAGGGACTAAAACAGATACTTGAAGTTGTCGAGCGGTCTCGGGTACAATTCGAGGCCTTGGGGGTTGAGGAGGTTTTTGCGGTCGGTGGGACTTCGCAACAAACGAAATGGTTTCGGCCGAAGTTGATTGAGGCCCTGAGGCCCCTCGGGGTCGCATTTCCGTCACACCCATCAGGGTCAAGTATCCCGTCAAACTTTAGCGGAACTACACTAGTTTTATAGTAGCCCTTTCATAGCCAGGGGTGCAACGTGTGCTGCAGATTATAATTGTGTAACAAGTTCTCGGCTCAATGACCTCAACATTGGTCATTTAGTTTCTCGGGGGTGTCAGCAATGCTTCATGAATAAGAAGATCTGGCCAAGAGGCGATGTTTTTGAAGTAGTTGAAATGTTTAGATTGAAGGTAGATTGTCGTTCCTATCTGCATCATGAGCAGCATCACTGACTGAGTAGGGCGAACCCTTTGTGTCTGCGGACAAAGCGGAATGGCATTGGATGAAAATTGAAGATTGGAAGTGCGAAAATCTGAGAGACTTACTTGAGAATATGCACGTTGAGCTCTTCGCTACAGAAAAACAAAAAGAAGAGCTCGGCTTAGTTTCACATAAACATTTTCACGATGTAGCCCCCCGGAGTAACTTTAATATCAAGTTTGAGTCTCGTCGGGTGTTTGAAGAGCCCGATATAAAAAATTTCCTAGGGTTTGTGGAGGGCAATAAAGATTCAAAAAGGTGGGAATATTTCTGGGCAATACGGTTTTGGTGCGATGGTCTTGGTATTGTCATTGAGGTTGGATGGCGAGACGACTACACGAAAGAAGTTTGGAAGAAGGATAAGAAAGTGGTTGCGGCGGGGCCCGAAATCGCGCGAAAGAAATGGTATATTCGATGGGTTCTCGATGATAAGTCGACCTGAGACACCGGGTAACTTTATCTCTTCACGATTATGATCGTAAACGGTAGGGTATTTCGTTTAGGTGAATGATGAAGAGGTATTTGGACTTGATAAACCACTGTAACCAAGAGATTTGATCTCTACTAGACTGCCGATTTGCGAGTTCAGCGAACTAATTTCGAGGATGGAAATACCTTTTACTTCGTAATCGGGCTGCAGATGCTTTAACCAGCGAGTGTAATGATTGACTGATACGCAGTAGGTAGAGCCGCTGTTCCTCCAAGGTTGCTGGAGGTTCGCCCAGTTCCCCAAGCTCGTTGCGACACCCTCCAGATTTGATTTTGATTTCATTAATCAGGCTAGGTTAGTTGGGTCGCGATCTGCTCAACATGGACTTTGCTAAACCTCTTTCGTAGCTTTTCGACTCCTGGGAGTGAGCGTGAGCCAGACATGCTGGTCCATATCCCTCGGGAGAAGAACTTCTCTTCCTCAGCGTCGCGATCAGTATCGACCAGGTTCCCATTTCAGAATCCATATTTTTCAAAACCTGCCATCCAAGCTGAAAGCCCATCGAAGTCCTCTAGCTTCTCATGAAAGTTGCTGAGGGAAAGCTTCTCGGCGTCACTGCGAGAGTGATGGGACAGTGACTCCAATTTGTGATGTTTTGCGAAGAACCAATTCTATGGGAAGAGTGCACAAGTTGCTCTTAATCGGAAAACGCTACTGCAGAAATCGCTTCCAGCACAGAGCTCTTCCACGGTGACTGGTCCCCGCAAGATGATTCGTGGTAACGAAACATAATGGCTGATCCCTTGTGAATGTATGCGGTCGATACAGTTTAGTAAATCTAGTTGATCTTGAGAACACAAGCCGTTTAGCGCATGCGTGTGGAACGGTTTCGAGACCATTTTGAACGGTTGGTCAGACTCGTTTGGGGCGTGGGATTGTGGAGGGAAACATCAATGGAGCAAGGCAGCATCGACAATAAAATGCCACGGGATGCAGCCTCAGGGGAAAAAGCGGTGACGCATTTGAAGAGAGTATCACATGATTCGTAGCCTCATTCTATCACATTGGACATTGTTCCTTTCATTGCCGCATGACATTGCATATCCTTCCACCATGCCGAGACATGAGAGGCCTCATTTCATACAGTGTTACAGAGGCTGGCCCCTCGCCTCCTCTTAAATCAAGCTTTGCAATCGCCGAGTCACCATTATTGGAAGCCTACAGGTCATTGCACCTTTACTGTTCTTCTAGTAGCTAGTGTTAGATAGTCATTGGTTGCTCTGTGAAACTGGCTGTATATGAGCTCGAATACGACGTCGTATTTGGTTCGACGGTGGACAAAGTCCATCAAGCGAGCCAGGATCCAAGTCTAACCCCTCCCTCAGAACTTCAAAGCCTTATATCGTACAATGGTTTTGAAAGGGATACTGTAACAGAGACACAGAGAGTTACGTTAGTTATTGGCGTTAAATAGGCCCCTAAGACGCCATTTATCGGGCGGGGCCGAGAGTAAGACTGGTTAATTTCAGTCACAAGAGCAAACTGACTTCGTTCACTGCTCGAATTGACAAACTGGCTTTATCATTGATGTTCACTTACCGGCATCAACTATGATCTCCAATCAAGTATACGTCTTGTGCGCAGGCAACAATTTGCACAGTACGAATATTAATCTAACTTGGTTTCACAATGCTTGACAAAGTCGCATTCTACACTCTCGCTACTCTAAATATTGCCTACTTCTCGCTGATATCGCAAACCCCACTCGATGCCTCCGATATTTTACCTACTGCAGCGAGAGTACGGTTTCCTCGGTGAGAACCCAGCACAGACCCTCGGAGTTTACTCCAATGCCGACAAAGCCACCGCCGAGGCTCAAAAGCGTGCCGGCTTCAGGCCTAAATACCCGGGCTACCATGGACTAAATGAGTATCGTGTTATGGATTCGACAGGTGGCAGTATCAAAATAATCCAAAGGGAGACCAAGGAGAAGATACGGGTTTAGAGGGTGGTGAACGGAACAGGTACAGCTTTACTTGCGCCGCGGCAGTAGGGCCTTTCTTGCAATTACCGCTGAATGGTAAGGAAGATGAGCTCCAAAGTAGCATTTCGATTATCTATACATAGCACGTGCAATCATGTGACCCTAAATACTACCGACGGACAGAATCGGGCTACGATACGCACTTCATTCTCTATCTCCACCAACATCAACTGGCAAATATTTCCGAGCGAATCTTATCGTCTCTTAAATCTTATTTTGTTACTAATACGGCGTAATGATGCAAGTATCATATGCTATTGATGAATGCGGTGATGTAGTAATCATCTTAAAAAATCTAGACACTACTTTCGTGGAATGGCGTGATGCTGAAGAACGTACTGGGCTAGCCCATCCGGTTGACGACCATTTCGTCTGGGGTTTCTTCGGAAAGGGAGTCAAGAGCAAAGAACAAAAAGGAAGCCTGACGGAGACTGTTGAATCATTAGACAGGATAAAGGATGTACTGGGCCTACAAAAAGTTTGACAGGTGATTTTGGGTGGGCGATACCGTCCTCAACTAAGAAGACGACCTCATTCAATTCGCCTGGATTGCTTGAACAATTTAGTGGGGATATGAGCAGAGCATTGATTAATGAAGTGAGTAGTAAGCTCTCGACGCTAATTTGGAATATCTTGTCAAAAAATTTGTTCTACTATACAAATTGATTCTAATGCTTAGGTTAAGGATATCGAGATCCGTATACAAGTCTCCGGAAAACATTTAGTTCTAGCGTCCCCAGTCTTCAGAAGCCAGCTTACAGGTAGCTGAAAAGAGAGTTATAACCTTCACAAAGAAGGGTCGGTGGCGATTGGAGTTGATAGTTGGGACCCTGAGGCCTTCCTGGTTTTAATGAAAAGTTTTCACTGCCGTCATCGTGATGTACCCAGGGCAGTTAATGTTGAACTATTAGCAAAGATTATCCTTTTGGTGAGCTATTATGATTGCCTGGAAGTAGTTGAGGTTTATCTGGATGCGTGGCTTGCATCTGTGAGTGGAAGTTTCGCCACTATATACTCGCGTGATTCGATTTTGTGGCTATGGATATCGTGTTTCCTTAAACTCGATGACCGATTTAAAGAAGCCACATCGATTGCCATAAAGCAGAGTAAATCTCGCGTCGAATCGTTGGGTCTTCCTATAAGTAGCAGAATAATTGGTAATAGAGATGAATCCTCAGCATCGCATAATAAGCTTGTTAACCATTTCCACAGATAAAATAAACAATAGGAGAGAGTCTAATATCGATAGTATAATCCGGAGACTCCATTATCAACTTGATCGCCTTCTTAAACATGATCACTGCTCTTTTGAATGTTGTTCAATCTAGCTTGGGGCACTCAAAAAGGAAATGCACACAAACCATCTCCTCGAACCAAAACCGATGAGTCCTTTCTTAGGATTGGGTTTTGAAGAGCTTGTAAAGACAGTTGAATCGTTCGGAAGGCCTGAATGCCCTCGTCACGGCGGCCGGACTGATTCGTCTTACGCCGGGTATACTTGTGCGGCGCCCAGTGTGGGAGTTTGCTCATTTGAATTAAAACACTTCGACGAAGAAATGGAGATGGCACTCTCCAAATATTTAACCCAACATGAACATTCGCTCCATCAACCCTTCTAAATACTGATCCAACTTGGCTCAGTTGCTTTGCCCTTTAGCATCTCCTCAAATTCTTCGATCGCTCGAATTCCAACATTGGCTTCAGGCTCCCATGTGGGTTCCCAGTCCCCTCCCCAGTCAATGAAAAAATACCTTTCCATCGTGCCATCCGGAGCTCGGCGCCATTCATCGTCGAGGATACCTTTAACATCATACACATCATCCTCATTTTCATCATCCTGGCTATAGGTCTGATTGGCCTTTGCAGTTTCCTTGATATAGAATTCACCGTCATTTGCACGAGAGAGTCCTGTAAGCGATTTTGGTCTTGATAGGCTTGTTTCATAGAATGCATCATCTGATCTCGGTGTGGATATACTCAACATAGCTGATGATCCTTCGCGGGGTTCTGAAGAAGTTGATACAGACATAGACACTAACATATTACCCCCTGGCGTATAACTGCTTAGCGTTTCTTGTAGCTGACGCGCCAGTGCAACCCGCGTAGGAATACCCATGTCATCCTCTTCACTTCCTTTATCAATGGCTATAAATTCCACGGTCCCCGAAACTGGCATAGACAGCGATGGCTGGCCTTCATGTCCAGAACGTCTTCTGGAACTAGTAACAGGTATATCTTCTGCCAAACGGAATCTCTTCGCAGGAGGACTGGGATCTGGTGCTAGCAACCCCATTCCGGAAACTGAAGGTCGTCTCAGGACATTAATAATATGTTCTCTTTTGCGCGGCCTTCGTGTCCTCTCAACTTTGACCCTTGATTTCCCCAACTTTTTCGCTGCATGCTTTTCTGGCTTTCTAAGGCGCCGTGCTTCTTTAGCTTCAATTATTGGAAGATCTTCCTCTGCTGCTCTCTTAGATTTGTTTGTCGGAATTCCCAATCCTCGAGAGTTCTGCTAGACACCCAATCTAGAATGTTCTGTGGTTTTACACCAACCTGTGAATGACCGTCTTTGTAACCAACGAGATACCTTGGAGATCCCGACACGTTGACTAGATCAAGAATTATTCCCTCTTTATCGTGTGGCGGCAGAAGAGATATTGGCGGCAGAGGAGGTCCACTTCCTGGCACGTATTTGGGCCGTTCAGTCAACTTAAAGTTGAAATGAGAGGTTTTCCGCCAAAGGTTGACCTCCGTGGGTAAGAGTGGGAATTGTTTAGGACCCATATTTTCATCGTTAAGAATCAAGAGTGCGAAGTCGCATGCTGATAGAAAGAAAGGTTGAGCAAAAAAAAGAAGGAAAAAAAGGAATCGCACTAGCTGATGAAAGATGCCACTGGGATATTCATCGATGATGATGATGATGTTCTATTCCGTCCGGCTAAGCCTAACAGGGCACTAGTGCTACGATTCTATCTAATACAATTCTGTCGGAACACAGGGTCCGATTATGGTAGAATGCAAAGAGTTAATTGAATTATGTGATCAAGTTTTTGAGTGCAATTACAGTACGTACAATTTATAATGGAAATTGCACTGATGGACTACGAATGGAATAGCCTCGCATAGCAGGGTTCTCCTGACTATCCTATTGAGGCAATAGAGTTTACGGTCCGTATGCGCAACCGCAATTGTTCTGACAAAGTGATATTACATAGCAAAGATCATTTCACCAAGTAAACTATGTCCCGGTGTGGCGAAAATCCCGTAGTAAGGATGACACACCCAACTAAATTGTAATTATTTCAACATCCAAAGAATATTTTCCATTCTCCACTACCCTATCTCATAAACGATATAGTTTATACCTTACCAGCGAGTTTTCTAATCCATAGCTTCCTTATTGGCTAATTAACTGCGTGGAAGGCATCCTGTTCCTAAACCTCTTCTTTTCTAAAGTGCCTATCTTCTACATATTGCAAAGGGTTTGATGACTTGAAATTTTGATAGAAGTTGCAATCGTACAGTATTGACGTTCCGTATAACGAAAATTTTCTATTTCGTGGGATTTGAGCAGCATGAGATTACAGGGGTGAGAACTCCTGGTCGGAGTCCCCGCTATTTCTGGATTCAGCTTTTGTCAAAGCATCCTCTATAACCACACTGGGGTGTGAAAAGTCCCAGCGCGAAATGGTCATCAGTCAGTGCCATTATCTGCACCGCGAGCACGCTGTATCAGCAAGGGGGTGTGAGTGTAACAGTACGCTTTCCCTAAATGGGAAGTAAAGCTAATCGTAGATATTTTGGCAGGGTCCACGTCCACCAGATCTCACCCATGTAATCTCGAGCACCTTAGACCTGAGATATGCATAATTGATCTCTACTACATAGGCACGCCTATTTTTAAAACTATGCTAGAGTTTTAAGTTAGAGGAGCGATGTTCGTAGTGGAAAATGCATAATTTATTCCAACAGACGCTATACTACGTAGCATTTACCAAGCAATTAACTAGCCGACAAATAGACCTTGGAGGAGAGGAACATAAAACCAGAAGTAAACTACGCCAAATTTGAGGCTAGAAAAGTATCATAATGCCAAGGTTATTTTTCATTGATATTTTGCAATTCAATTGACGTCCTCAGTTTTACGGAGGGATTTTCGCCACACCGGGATCTCGTTTATTCTCAGTTATATCCACTTAAAATCAAAGAATCAGAGCCAATTGCTGAAGCATTTGGCCAATTTATTATAGCTTTTTTGCCTCCGAGGATTATTCAGTGCGACAACGGCAGAGAGTGCAAAGAGACGTTTTTGATAGTATTACGCAAATATGGAATTTGAATAATCAGAGTAGCTCTTAGATCACCACAAACTCAAGGCCTTATTGAGCAAATCAAGGGAGTGGTTGAAGAGCCTGAAAAGCTAATAATGGGTCTACTGAGTGGAAAGATGGTTTGATAGAGGTCACACTTGTAATGGATATTCAAGAACACTCAAGAATTGGCTGTGCACCTGCTGAGCTTTTATTCAGAGAATGGGGGGCTTATTTTGATTAGTTGAACAGCAAAGAGCGTAAAGATCTTACACCTGGAATCCTTCAGGAAGATCCTACGCAAAGTCCAATCTTGAATCAGATTTGGAATTTGATTTACTTACTAGTAATATGCCGATTGACCCTCAGCTTATTAATAGCCAATCAGAGTCTCAACCTACGACTGAATCAGGGATTGAATCAGAGATTCTAGCTCAAGTAGAAGCTAAATTAAGAGCTCAATCAGCTTCCGATCCTATAATTCAAAAAGCTCAACAATCAACTCAGAAAGGCAAGAGCTAAGATGGGGACAGGTTACATATTTAAGGATTAAAATAGAAATGCGCGTAGATACAAGATTCAAAAATACTCCAAGAATCGTCATATTGAGCACTTCAATATAGGAGATAATGTTTCATTGCAAGAGAGGATACGACTTCTACTGACAATCGAGGTTTGTTTGCATGTATTGGTAGCTGTATTGGTGTATGGGCCGGGTTGGGCTATGACTGAGTTGATCTACTGAATCGACAGCCAATGACACTACAGTGGCAAACATATACACGTCAGAATATCTCTTCATCCCTATACGGCCCTGAATTGGTGTCGCCACTAGTCTGTGTTTTCTTTTGCCAGTATAATTGACTGTTTCACAATCTGGTAATAGACGGCCAACACTTACAGCCACCGAGATGACGACTGTTCCCTTTTAAGTTTTGCGCCGACCTAGCTTCGCATCCGTGTTGGCCTTTGAAGATTAAGAATTTCAAGCAGATGATCATTAGTATTACACCTCGCACCTTCCATAGACTAAGCCATTAGCCAATGATCACTCAGCATTTTCCTCTCTTACGAAATTGGTTCACTGGTTCGATTCCATTACGTGTTATTTGCGGTGCTTAACCTTGTCCCCTGAAAATACTTCGTTCATACTATCGTGCGTTCTTACTACACCCATGCATATGTCGCCTCACACCATGTTATTCCCATTTATTAATCTGGAGAATACTATAGGTCAGCAATACTTTAACGCCTGCTATTTTTGGTCTTGAGCCTTTACGGTCCTGCTCCGTCTTTCACCTAGCTCTTATGCTTCTGACTAATGAGTCAGGAAGTTTCAGCTCTGCTGTTTGACAAGTTCTGTTTCTTTGTTTGAAGCGGAGGTTTGGAGCTAGTAAAAGCTGGCATTTCATTACCAGTAGAGTGGGGCGCTGCGAATTTGATTCTTTGTCCGGGGTGGAACTCAGAACTAGCTGCCCTGCAAGACCCCTCTGTTAGTCACTGCAAGTTACAGGATCGCACGCTTTCCAATACAGATTCCACTGAGATTAATCAACTGCACACAGAAAGAGTTGTTGCCGTAAGCTTTTATAGGTGGGACCCTGCAGTTTGCTTTCTGTATCGCAGAGCCTGAATTGTGAATCCCCCATGGTCGGCATGTATTCGAGATCATCCTGCCGGAAAATGAGCAATTCCAAATTCCCGGCAGGTATTTAGTCAGCTCCCAGATTTTGATCTGTGAGCCACGGCTAGCGTCTCTATTATTGACAATCAGAGCAGATTCCTTTCTCGGTTGGCTTAGACTCCGGGTGCAAAGACTGCTTGCGCTGATCTAACACCAGGGCTTTGCATTACGAACTCATAATATGAGGCTTGCTGTTCAGCAATACTATGGTGTGTAAGTAGCTCCCATGACAAGTTGTCTGAGGAGCCACGGAGGCCACAGATAAAAGTAATCCATTACTATTCATAAATAAATGTTGTCACGGGGTTAACATTGCGTTGGTGTGGCCGGTATAAGTCATTTCAATTCTTTACCCTTTGGAGCCATACCACTAGGGCAACTTATCTGAGAACATTGGTAAGGATGGGTCATTAGTAACAAAGAAGAATGTGTCACAGAGGAGGGCCGAATTCAGACCTCGCTTTACAAATTACACATCATTCCAGCTCATTTAACCAACCAGAATAGCCAGTTGCACGATCCAGTCATGACAGTAGAAATCCGCCATTGTATTCCCCTCGAAGAGATTATATAAGACAACTTTTCCATACAAATTAGGAACTCAAGCTAAGCCAATCCGAGATGGCACCACACGAGCGACGCGGCGAAGGCGGGCATCTCTTTTGCACTACCTCAAGTGAGAGGCGACGCACGTCTTATCCGAGGGAGGGGAGTGGCCGAGCAATCACTTCTCCTATGTTGGGTGATGGCATATTTACGCAACAGGGCGATACTCGGAAACACTCCGGTGAGCAAGAGATGGCAATCCAAGTTGAGCCAATTTTACCTCTGAAGAGCCCCCGTGTAACCAGCTGTAGATACACTGGGATCAACGAAAACCACATGCACGAGAGCCTTAAATTGATGTAGTTGATTAGTCAGGACGGCCCTGGTTTAGTTGATTTAGTTGAGTGTAACACACTAAGTTGATCATCTAGTGTAAGTCGTGTACCAGTAGTTGATTGGGCCCCTGTGTAGGGTAAGCTCATTATAGGTCAAGCAATAGTGCAGGACGTCCCAGTATTACGCATCTCCAGCAAACCTAATGTCAGAACATATAACAGGGAAGCAGCCAGGCATTGAGAGATTTCTTTTTGTTCTGACACCTAACTAGCTAATACCTATGAACTACGCATAACTGCAAGTAATCTGATCAAGAAGAGATTGGCGACTTTTCGTCTGTTTGGATTAATCCTAGAGTATGTGCCAAAACTGAATCCCAGAATGCGGGATTGATTGTGAATCCAAACTCACCGAAACTAGGCTACCTGGTAATTTATTGGTCTCAAACGATGCGCTTGTGACTCGGCTATCATGTTTATGTTCGCGGTTGCCCCGACAATAAGTAGGCGACCGCCCAATTGATAACGGGTGCTACAACCATTGATTTCATTTCAGCTCGATAAACCACCATACCCGTACAGTATGTCCTCGAGGCGGGAACCGGATTTTGCGCATCTTGAGCAGCTTCTTCAAGAAGCGCGTGCACAAGCAGAGAAGGAGCGACGACGTGCAGAGGAAGCCGACGAGCGTGCAGAGGAAGAACGACGACGCGCAGAGGAAGAACGAAGACGTGCTGAGGACGAGCAGCGAAATCGAATAGAGGAGGAAAAGAAGACAAGACCCACAACTTTCGAAGAATACCTACGTGCCTGTCATACACTTCTCTCAAAACCGCTTCGTGTCCAGACAGACAAAAGCCTCAGCACACAGGGCTCCATCACCAGCCCCAAAAACAAGCCCTGCCCGACCCAGCTGAAACCTTGGACGGACTTTCCGATTCTGCAGCAACAACTCTTTGAAAATGTCTGCGCATATATTCCTTCCCAGGCAAAATGCTTTAGCTCCACCCAGTATCTCACTGAGCTTGGGCAAGACCTTTGCGACCGACCACTGGCGAGCGAGAAGGATCTGGAGACGTATCAGCGCTTAGCCGTTGAGCGACCGACAACCAACATCATCTCTCAGCTTCAACGGATAGAGGAGGCTCGCCGTGCGTTCAATTTGGGCGAGGGCATCATTTTCGAGAACCATGCCAATACCCTCAGCGACAACAGCGAAGAGGTTCAGCAAAGTCTGCAGTTTTTGAGCGTCTCGGACAGAGGGCAAGCTTCCAGCTCGAATCCGAAGCCGCGAAACACCGATCAGATTTGTGTATACAAGAATGCAGATGGCACACGGAGCCTCTGTACGGTCGTGGAATACAAACCTTCTCACAAGCTGTCGGTCTTCAATCTAAGGGCCGGGCTTTTGCGGGCGGACAGCGGGTCTATGAATGTCCTTGAGGATGTCGTCAATCGGATCACAATACCGACAGACCCGGAGGAGAAGTTTGTATACCACTCTGAGCGACTAACGACAGCTGCTGTAACCCAAACATATGGATATATGATCGAGAACGGCCTCGAGTTTGGCAAGTTGGCTACGGGAGAAGCCGACGTTTTCCTCCAGGTCAAGGAGGATGAACCGCATACGCTTTATTACCATCTCGCAGAACCCAACCTCGAAGCGGAAGCGCAGAGCGACATTGGCATCTTGATTTCTCGCACCGCCGTGGGCCAGACTTTAACCTTCTGCTTAATGGCCCTAAACTCGAAACCTCGCAGCCAAAAATGGCGAAATCACGCGCTAGAGACAGCATGCAGGGCCGTGATCGACCACGAAGCAATCTTACGACAGATACCCGCTGAAGAGAAGACCTTGAGAAGCGCAGGGATCCTACGCGGCAGTCTGATATTAGACGGATGCCTTCTATCAAACCCTCACAGGCGGCCGAAGAGAGTGATGTTGGCCGCCGACGATACTGCACACAGGCCTGCTTATTAGGGCTCGTGCGAAGAGGTCCTTTGGACGAGGCTTGCCCAAATGTCAATGCACATCGGAGTCACGGGACTGGCAACGAACATGCTTTAGGGCGGAAGTCCCTTGCCCAACTTATGTCGCGTCAACTCGCGGAAGACCCTGATGATGGGTGTGAGCTGAGCCACTCGGAAAGCAAGGCGCCCGTGGTGCTTTGTTCAGATTGACGCTGGAATCGTATGGATATACTTTCGTTGCCAAAGGGACCGTGACGGCATTCAAAGCAAAGTTAAAGCACGAAGGTTTGGTTTACCGGCACTTGCACGAAGTCCAAGGAGAGCTTATACCGGTCTACCTTGGGAACATCTCTCTCGTCCGGCCTTATTTTCTTGACGTTGGGGTTAGAATAGTTCACATGCTTCTCATGTCATGGGCAGGCGAGCAGGCCCGGGCGGATTCGATGTTGGCCATGGGACGAGATTTGGCTGTGGAAACGAGCAGGGCAGTGACAAAGATCCTGGATTGCGGCGTGGAGCATGGGGACGTGCGGGCACCGAACGTGCTATGTAATGATGCAGGTGGAAAGGTGATGCTGGTGGATTTTGAGCGTTCAGAGATCTTGAAGCAGAAGCAGAAGCCAATCCTTCAGGGGATATCGCCTAACCGGGAGCATTAGGCTCACCAGCTCATTGCAATAGCGGTCTCATAAATTCTAAGGTTTTGAGATTCTGGCCGAACCTCTTCGCATACTGCCAGTTACTAGTACCAGGACAAGTTACCAGGACTAGAGCTAGTTGCTAGTACCTTGCAACAAATCAACGGCCAGCAAGTAAGGTTATCTCAAAGAATGCCTAGCATTCGTCTAACTAATATTGTCTTTCGTTTAGCGAAAGAATATCATGGCTACAGCCCCACACCTCTGCGAGCAATGAAAGGAGCAACATATGTTTCTGTCACATACAAAAGGCTGTGACCGCGAATAAGAAATTTACTGAGGAACTTTGCAGGGCAGACTATATCAATAGCAGTTACTTGTATCCCTGTTTTGGTGGGAAGAGTTTGTAGAGTCTGAAACGGAGAAGACTCTGGAAAGTCCGCCGCATTGCAAAGACGGGTCGTCTTTCACTCCTGCTGCATTCTATTACATTTATCGTAGGTTTAGCGTGATGGTAGATCTCGGTTCCGATTGCAATCTATTTTCACCAAAGAAGACCGCGAAATAGAATAGAAAATGCAAAGTTGGAATATTGGTAAATGGTTTTCCTGTGATGCAAATCGGGATTTCCAGCCCCACTGCTATCCTCACTTCCTGCTTGTGGCGTGACTGGCTGCAGCATATAGATATCTCGGAGAACGGGAGGTATTGCTAAAGAAAATACTCGATTCTGACAGGAATCCTTCCAAAAGCCAATCTGTGAAGTTACATGACCGCCTGTTGGGGTTCTAAACACACAGAGAACCAGAGCGATGCTGAATATGTTGCAAAATTTAGATTTGCCCATATGTGAGAATTTCTATAGGGTAGACGTTATTGGAACGCAAGGGGATTGGTCTACGGTATTGAAATTTCATACGGTCGCATTATTAAAAGGTCATGCAGCTTCGGAGTTTTACAAGATCTAGTCTAGTATGTTATGTAGATACCACTCATATAGTAACCATATACTAGCCCTGTACTCATCTAAGTTGATTTTATAAACCGCTTCTCCTCTGACGCAGCTCCTCCAACGTCCCGCTTCACGACACACAAGCGCCTCTGAAGAAAATGGTCCGAGAGATATCAGATATCAGATTTCCTAGTTAGGACGGATATCGGATTACTCTGCTATTAGACATGCACTTGTTAGGGACGGGAAGATAAGACAGGAGCACATTCGTGAGACACGAGTCTATCTCCCCAAAATGCTACCGTATTACAGGAGAGCGAGTTATTGATTACCAAGGTAAATGCACAGCCTCGTGCTCTATCTAGAGATGGTCTGCTTTGGCGGGGATATCACAGAAGCTCACAGGCAAAACACAGAAGTAAATTCATCCATCATTTCAAGGCAGACATAGAACGTAACAGAACATTAAACACCGGTGCCGATAGATCTATTCTCGGCAACCCGTAGCAGAGAGAAGTGGATCCATGCCTTTAAAAGCCGTTACGACATTCTACTCATTTCATATTTTCTTGCAAATCATAAGACTCTTCGTATGACAAAGCTAACTTAAGACCCTGCATTGCATTTCGAAGGTAGGATGGGAGAGGTGGGAGATCCGGCAGATTGTATATATATGATCCATGCCTTCCTATCCAAGTTAATATTTGAAAGGACCATCAGAATTAGTACGATCTAAATACACATGCATGATAAAAGTAATATTGAACGCATTGCTTGACCCGGAAGACGATCCCCTAACCAGGGCGCTACCCCAATATGGTTGCTATGCAACCACCAGAACTATGAGGATGGCTTAAATGCTTCTATTACGTTCCTCTGTCAATATCGGACGCCCGTCACCCAAAGCCCCAGGTAAATTCTCGTACGCAAAAATCATTTCTTTGTCCCAGACAGAAATTGACACTATATTGAAAACCACTATGCGGATCCACAGCTCTCGCCAGGACTTGCGAGAGTCATAAAAACGACTATTAGGGAGCCAAGCCTGCAACGACCCCTGATTAGGTGGCCTACCACAGTAGACGACGATCGGGCTTGGTATTCTGTTTGATCTGCCTTATCGCTCTGTGTCACCGTCTTGCCGTAATAGCCATATGCTGGTCATTATGGAATGCGCACGAAAGCGTTGGGGATTCAATGATGAATCTGGAAGGAGAAGTCCGTGCAAGGATATCAGAGAGACATAGTGGTTGTTAAAGATGATCAATATAAAGATGATCAATAATTTCTTTGTCACACGTTCTGACTAGGAAGTGTTCTGGTAGCACGATTTCAGTTCCCTTTGTTGCGCTTGCGTGCCAGTTGATCATTTCTTCTTGGTACAGTAAAATTGAGAACAGTCACGTAAAACGGTCCTACTAGGCGACGTGTGAGCGTGATTCAAAAAATATCATGGCAGATCTTATGTTGAGGTTTTGCAATGGGCTCATATAAAAGCGCGGGGATGAATACGGAACCGCTGTATTGTATTGATTGCTTAATTGCTTAAAGAGTATACAGCTACAGTTGGCTCTATATATACATTAGTACTACAGCCATAACTACGGCCGTATAGGTCTGTAGAGGCCGATGGTTGCCTAGAATAAGCCCTAGATATATAAGCGAAGAGCCCTGTGTAGTGGCGTAACCGTATCCTCCGAATGTTATGGTTATAAAGCGGATTATCGGACTTCAGCTAATTTTCCAGTATGGAACCATCATAACAGAAATATATATTGTACTACAACACAATATAAATATCTTAAAGTAATAATTAAATAGACCCAGTCGCCATACAACTCATTCCACCATTGACAAGCTACACTTTAAAATCTCCACATATTAGCTTTATTTCTGCTATTGTAAGTTACCCCCTCTAGGACGCGTTGACCCCGATTATTGGTCTTGGGGCCTCAGCCCCTCGATTCTACATCACTAAGCCTTAGCAGACGAGGTTGCCTCAGGAGCGGGCTCACTAGATCCCCTATAGCAACGCGCACACCTACCAAGAAAGCGATGCCCGAATCAGACTTTAGTGGGAATCTCATGCTTCCCACAAGGATTCGCCGTTTATCATGTTTCACCACATGTAGGATGAGGATATTTGAACGGCAATTGCCACCTAGCTGAAGCCAAGTGAGAACTTGATACACATTAATGACAACATCGCCCCATCTCGACTCCCTTCAACACTTCCTATCTTCATACAGGAAAGGATCTCGTAGCAGCAGCCTCTATGACCTCTTACCCAAATGATTTCGCTGTCTCTGCTGATCTATCCGAAGAGGAGCAAGCTTCCCAACAGGCGGAGACCTCAACCGATATTAACAGCGATTTTGGCGTGGGGGATGAAGGTTACGAGATAGATAACACTGGCACGACGTCGATTTCATTGACATCAAATAGCGTTATCGTGAAGCCTGTTTTACGTGACACATGACCCATATAACCTCTTTGCAGATTTTGAAGCAAAATGGAAAATCCTTAGCCTTTATACAACCGAAAATGTATTTTAGTCTCTTTTGCTTCTTAAATAAATATTAAATCTATATAAAATTATTGTCTTAATCTCTGTCAATTTTCAATTATCTCAGCCTATTCATTTTCTACATATCCACGGTTTGAATTTACATTTTAAATTAAAATTCCCATTCTAATTCCGTTTTGTTATTCTATATTAACGGAAAAGCTTCTACTAGTATAAAGTGCACGGAGTCAATTGAGGGAGGTAAGGCTTTGACCGGAAGAATAAATTTCTGGAGCGAATATGAATGTTGGCATTATTCATGTGAATAATATTCATTTTATTCATATTCATAGGGCGCGAATATGAATAAAGCCAATATTCGTATTCATTTATTCGTTTCGGAGCCCTAGGACTCTTCAGTGCTATCGGAATCAGAACCTTCCGAAACATCCTCCCCCAGATGGTGCAATACGTCGTCAGAAATTGTAACGGTGAAGCCTCGACAAGCTATACAGCATTGACGATCTTAACATAATAAATTTCCAACAGTTCGGTAAGATCCACACGTTGTAAAGTGTTTCTCATGGCCGTGGCTAGATATATCAAGACATGAACACAGAGAGTAATCAGAGAGTTCTCGTACTCTTCATCTAGTATCATATTGGGCCATTGCTGATACATGCTCTCCATGACATTATAACGCGCCATGAGAGTAGCAATATTTGCTAATGCCGTAAGAATCGGAATACGTTTGTTGAGTTCGTCGCCTGAGGCGTTCATCACTTGACACTATATTATTCATTAGCATTTCAATGTCGAATGAAATTTAGCTCCCACATACTCTAGTAGTCATGCAAAAGGAGACCCAAGCTGAAGCACCGATTTTGAATTCAACAGTATCACGCATGACCTTTATAATCTCTTCAATCTTACTAAAGGATTCAAAGACTATACCAAAAGTATCATGGTCTTTTACATCCTTCATTTGCCTTTTTACTTGATCAATATCTATGAATAATTGTTCAACTACTGCAATTACTACGTCCGTAACGCTGTTAGAGAGTCCCGAAGAGTTGAGTCGGTAAGCATAGTTCCAGGCGTTGTGATGCCATTGCCAAGTTCTAAGATCTTCACCTTGCAATTTTTCGAGTGCTCGATGCCAAAGTTGGCTCCAAGATGAACTCCGACGATCAATGGTAATAGTTGCGACAAGTTGCGGCTCACCTTGTGGACTGCGAAAATAATCAGTATGAGAGATCATCTGTGGCTGAGGGACGAGTTCACTACTGGAACTATCGGAATCAACACTGGAAACGGCGTGTATAGGCAGGTCTGAAGTGTTGGGGGAGATCCGGGAAGGTTCAGCAAAACTGTTAGCTTTAGGTTCCGCTTCCACATCCATGATGTAACCTCCATCTCTCGCAGGGCCTTCAGGATTAATACCATTCAAACAGACATTATTGAGGTTCGTGGATTCCTCCAGATATAGCTTATGACTCTCCATACTCGGTCTTAGGATAGATGAAGTCCAAGATTCAGCATCCTGTCGTGTCATCTTGAAATGTTTCATAGCCGATTCTATCGTATCTGTTCTCCATCTTTGAACAAGCACCTCATTGTTATCAACGAGATCGTGGCTCTGATGGGATACAGCACTATGAAAAGAGTCAACTGATTCCATAGCTTCGGAGTTGCGCACGGTGGGGAGTCTCCCCGGTAAAGCGACGCCTGTAATAGAGTAATTTGGGACTGACTTCTCAACTTCTTTTGCAGCAACAGTGACTGAAGGCGTCGGTATAGCGTGATTGCTTCGCTGGACAAAATACGTTGTAGGCGGAGGGAACTGCTGGAAATTGGTGAAGACAGCTATTTCTGAGGCTTTAGACTTCAAACAACCCTGAGGCGTCAGAGTCGTTCTAGAGATCGAATCGTCCAATTGCTGTCCTATAGAGATGCCAGTCAATTTCCTTCTCGTTTTCTCTAGATCCTCCATAGCTTCCCGCGCCAATTTCTCATCTTTCGTTCCCTGAATCAAACTCGGGTTAGACACCCCCATTGCATTTAGCATATGATCTGCTTTTAAGGCGCTCAGCAGACTCAAAATCCCCATCAGACTTAGCTTCAGATCCCGCAGCCTCGCAAGCAGCTTCATGACCTCCTTCTCCTTATAGAGCCATTTCATCCGTGCCCACACACTCCCGCACGCTGTCCGAATACCGGTTATTTTTAGCATCGAGCAACGTCGAGAGAAGCTGGAGCTCTTCTGAGAAAGTCTCCAGATCGTGCGCGAGATCTTTTATATTGGCAGAAGCATTTGACAGAGCGTCAGCGACCTCGTAGAGGGTTTTGGAAATGGAGTAGACAGTCGCTGCGAGCTGGGCGACGCTGGCAATCGACCCGATGACCTCAAGGCCGGACATTCTTTCAACGCTGGTTCATGTCATACAATGCATCGGCAGCGACGCACAAGTGCATAGACGCACAGGCGGCGGGACACTATAAAAGAGGATAGTTTGTGGCTTACGAAGTCACTCTGTCTATAAAATAGTAGATAATTGTGGGGGAAATACGGCGGACAAGGATAAATATTCTTCTTGGTCCAGGGGTCACTGTAGCGAACATTTACTTGCCTCGCCCAGTGGTCCCTCGCCATTGGTGCGCATGAAGTAGTCCATGTCCCTCCGGGCTGCTAGCTGGGGTGTGCTCTGTGAACAGTCTTGCACTCGGAACGTTGATCTCGTCCGGACTATCTGCTGCAGGCATGAAATTGTTCTCTCAGCAGTTTGCAAGACGGATCTTTAGCTCGAGCAACGAGACTAGGCGCCATTCTATTACCCGATTGCTAAATTTTAAAAGCGCAAGACTGGCATCCCCTCCTGTCTTGGCTTGAGCTGTAGGGACAGCCATTACCGATTTGGTAATTCAGGCCTCAATTTTAAATTTCTCCCTAGGGTTTTAAGTAGAGGTTCCAGTGATGCCCCGTTAACTGAATGTACACGCCACTCCCCGGTGATGGCATGTTGGACATGATTTATTTCCCGGAGTACTGGTATAAAAGGAAGAGAGTGGCAGCAAACGGAAAAGCGTTCTCTTTCAATCTCATCTATCCTCCTTCCAAAGCAAAAAGGAGCATCTCTGTACCAATTTAAGGGGGCCCATTACTTCCCACAATGAGTTTGCTGTTCAAAATATCGCTCCTTGCCGTTGGCGTTTCTGCGGTACCTGCTCTTCAAGCCCGTGCCGATAATACTGCCGTCGTGCATTTAGGTACCTCGACTGGAAATCCAAAGCATCTTGCTTCTGGGTTTATATATGGAATCCCTGACAATGGGGACCAGATTCCTTCTCACTTGTAAGTCCAGCTTTAACGTCACAAAGTTCTCCAGCTCCTTCTTGCAAGGCTGAACCGAGATCTAACGTACCCGCCTGAGAGTAAAGCTGGTCAGACCTTGACATCAATGGCTGTCGCACTGGCGGTGCTCAATGGGGTGCCCCGCGTCGAGGATGGGTCTGGGGCTTGAATGAATACAAAGGCCGTTTCCAGTCGTCCTTGTCCAACTACCTCGTTTGCCGCAGTCATGGCGCTGAAGTAAGCTGGCTGAATCACGATATCTGGGGCACAGATCACACTAATTCGAGCACAATCTGGCCTGGTGACAACGGTCAGTGGGCCAGCTACGACGCATTTGTCCATCAGCTACTAGAGGACCTCTACGCTAATAATGCCATCGACGGTTCCGTCTACGAGATCTGGAACGAGCCAGATATCAGCATTTTCTGGAAAGGCAAGGGCGGTATGCAGCAGTGGATTAACCTCTATATCCGCACCCACAAGATCATCCGCTCTGACTCTCGCTTCGATGGCCTCAAGATCGCCGGGCCGAGCCTGGCTTTCACGCCGACCCCGGGCAATCTTTGGTGGACCGAATGGCTACGACAGATTGCTGGTAATGGCACAATCCCGGACGAGTACACCTACCATCTGGAGGGTGCCGCGAACGATGTCAAAAATGATCCATCTTATACTAACCGTAGTCTCTCAGCTCTGCTCGCAACATACCATTTGCCCCAGAGGCAAGTTAATGTAAACGAATACGCTGAGCTTTCTGAGCAGGTACCTGCGTCTTACGCATGGTGGATTGCCGGCCTGGAACGTGTTAACTCCATTGGTTTGCTCGGAAACTGGCAAGGAGGTACTGTCTTACATGATTTGTTTGCCAACCTTTTGAGTATGTTCAAGTTTTGCCTATTTCTCTGCCCTATATTTCCACCACTTGATGGCAGCACATTGCTGATGAGGCTAAAACGCTTTTCCAGCCAAACACTCCAACCCTCAGGACTATGCTGCGACCGATTATGCACCAGCGCCTGGTTACTGGGTTTATCACTACTATGCCACGAACATGACTGGCCATCGGGTTGCAGTTGACCGCTCTGGCGATACACACCTAGATGTCTATGCCACAGTGGGTAACGATAGGGTCCGCCTCTTGGTCGGTTCAAAGCTGGTCACTGGCACATGGTATGTGACAATTGACGACCTTGAGGCTGTCGGCTTTCCTTCATCTGGTTCACTCTCCATCGATACTTGGGGCTTTGATGGATCCAATGTTTTTGCCGCTCAGGCGCCGCCGAGCTTCCGCAACACCGTTTCGCATGGTTACTCTGGCGGCTCTGTTACATTTCCCATCTATCAGACAGACAATCATACGGCTTGGGCGTTCGAGTTCAGTGTTAGATCATGAGGCATATAAGTTGTACTACCCCGATGTATATAAATATACTCGCCACTACTTCAGAACTTGGAAGCAACAAACGTATGAATATTCTCCCAATATAAATATTTACAAGTTCACTTCTGGTGGCCGTTACTGTAAGTATCCGTGAATAACTGATTAACCCATCCTTTTCTGTCAGTTGCTACACCTCATACTTCTTTATTTCATTGGGATCGGCCCTTACCATTGTCTGGCCGTCTGGTTTTATCAAATATCAAATTCTTTCCCTTATTTATCAGCATCATCTTTAGGGCTAGGGCCTGTTTCGATTCGCTTGAATTGCTCCTGAACTGAAATTTAGGCGGGAGATTCAGCCAAATCGAAACAGTTACTCCTGAATTCTCCTGAATCGATCGTTTACCTTTACTAGTAAGCTCCACTTTCTGAATCTCAATTTAAGCCTGAATTGATTTTATATGAAAACGGTAAAGTCTGACTTCAATTTCTGCTCTTGTATTGTGTTGTAGAGTTGTCTAATCTAGATTACTAGATCATAAGGGTAAGGTAAATGTCTGAGAATTGTATGAATATATAAATGTTATATTAAATATAAGTCTAAGAAATGTATTTAGATTGAGCATAAAGAGTTTACTTTTATATTCTTATAGTATACTTATATAATAATAAATCTTTATTAGACCTTCGAATTAGACACTTTGTATTAAGTGTATAAGACAAGATATATATATAATGTTGACTGGAAACGCAGGAATACAGAACCACTATTGCATTGATTGCTTAAAGAGTCTACAACTACAGCAGATTCTATATATACAGAGAGTTACGGTTGTACAGGCACCCTATAGTTGCCTACATTGGTAGCCTACCGTAAACCCTATCCGTAAGCCCTAGCATAGGCAGCTGTAAGAACACTGTGAAGTGGCATCCGTAAACTCCAAATATTGCAACATCTCCAGATGTAGCAGAGAGATTGTCTCAAGCCGCACTCTACATACCACGTGCCAAGTATAAAGACTTATATTAAAAACAGATACAAGGAAGTAAATAGAGTGACCGGAACGCTATGAGCTCTAGTTGGGTCATCCTTCGGCGCTAAAAGCTTATTAAATGAGGGGTCTCCGTTGTGTATAAAGTGCCTGTGCGCATGAGTTTAATAACCGCTGAAAGGCGATTCGAGCGCATATATCATAGGGTAATTGAAGCCACAAAACATGGCGACTTAATGTTCTTATTGCTGCTGGTTTAAAAGCATGCTCATCTTTTCAAGTAGAGGGTAAATGTCGTCGTGGTTACACTGCGGGGTATAAACGTGGGGGCAAACTTAGTTAACTAAAAGAACCTGTGTCAGAGATATTGCTTACGTAATTGGCGTTGGCCAATCATAGCTGTAGAAGCTAACGGTCGGTAAAAGAGAAGAGTTTTACCGGTTTACCCCTATGTATAGTACATCATCAAGACCAGCAACGAATAGAGTCTCTGTACTATACAATTTATATGTGGAGTAGCCTAACCACTGCGCCATAACCTCTGACAACCTGAGCAGCTTACCTAAGCAAGCTCTTATTCGGACCGTCTCCTCCATGGGCATAGACTCTGTGGCTATGGTATACAATATGCTTCTCGCGTATGGCGGCAATAACAATCTTTAGGCTAATACACCGCACCATGCACACCACGGGAGGCAAACGCATCGATTCCATCAATTAGACGTTTTAACATTTATGAGGTATTGTTATTATTATTCGTTAGCAATGTTTCCCCTTCAGCGTAGAGCATATTTACCCGAAGCAGCTGATATAAATATGCTGTGATGAGATCGAACTGGTGCCGATATCAAATCCAACATCGTGAACTGCTCATGACAGAAAAGCAAACCATCACAAATATGAAAATATGCGTTCCCAAATCCTTATCCAGGCTGTCGTGAGCTTTGTTTGTATCGTTAGTGGAGCTCCGTATATCGAGAGGAGAATTTCCAACGGGGTAGGCAGAACGCCAGCTTTAGGATGGAACAGTTGGGTAAGTTGTCGAGTCCACGCCTGCATTTAAAGTTGAAGTGGCAGGCAGAGCTGATGCTGGGTAAATAAGAATGCCTTTGGCTGTTCCGGTGCTTCAGCATCATCAGCTCTTACAGCTGCTAACCAACTCGTCAATCTCGGACTTAAGCAACTCGGCTATGAGTATGTTAATATTGACGATTGCTGGTCTCAGCAGCAGCGTAATGGTTCTGGCTATCTCGTGCCTGATCTAACCAAATGGCCGAATGGCATTCCAGCAGTTGTGGACAAGATTCATGGCATGGGTCTGAAATTCGGTCTATATGGAGATGCTGGTACTAAAACCTGTGCTGGCCATCCCGGCTCACAGGGCCATGAGCAGCAGGATGCGGACTTGTTAGGAAGTTGGGGCGTAGACTATTGGAAGTACGACAACTGCTACACTGCCTGCAACGGAGAGAATCCAGTTCCACAGACATGTTGGATCCCACGAGATTCGGAGGCGTGGTACACCACTTTCGGAAATTACTTGAAAGCCGTCAGCCATCCAATATTGTATTCGCTATGCTCTTGGGGTCTCGACAATGTTTGGACTTGGGGTGGATCAGTAGGCAACTCTTGGAGAATGCATTCTGATATCTCTAATGAGTGGTCATCGATTGTCGCAATTGCGTCGACAGCGGCGGGAATTTCGCAGTATGCCGGCCCTGGAGGATTTAATGACTTAGATATGATGGTACGTATTCGCCTAAGCGTGGTGGGGAGAGCTAAATCTTCTAGGAAATTGGTAACGGTGGTCTCACAGAGGCTGAGGAGCGAGCGCACTTTGGCATCTGGGCAATAGCAAAATCACCCATCATTCTTGGAACCAACCTTGCTTCCATTCCATCCTCGTCTCTCGCTATTATTAAGAATGCAGTATGTATATGACTTGTCTCATGTTGTTCGATGCTAAAGAGATATTCATAGGACATTCTCTCCATTAACCAAGATTCTCTTGGCAAAGCTGCCAGCTACTTCGTCCCTTCCGGTGCTTCCCCTCCTGTGTCCGGCCGCCTCTACCCGTACTGGGCTGGCCCACTCAGCGATGGTGTCGTGATTGGGATCGTAGCTGCAGACGATGCCGGTAGTTTCAATGTTAAGTTCGCCGATGTGCCGGGGTTAGAGCAGGGAACATACGGTTGGAAGGAGCTATATAGCGGCACTTCAGGTTCGGGTACCGGCATATCAGTAACCCTAGGAACACACGACATGGCTATCTATAAGGTTACGAAATCGGGTACAGCGCCCGCAACTACCACGTCAGCACCAACAGGTATGCCTGCCGGTGTAGCCCAAAGATATGGACAATGTGGTGGCAGCGGCTGGACGGGGCCAACGACTTGTGTTAGCCCGTACACGTGCCAAGTTTCGAATGAGTGGTATTCCCAGTGCCTCTAATAGCCAAGGCCCCGTGCTACGTACGGAAGATATCTATATCTTATCTACATAAATAATTCCAAGCCATATACATGCCTTTTCCATGAGGGACGACCATAATAATTGGATCACATCTGAACAATTCGTGAAATGCACCTCCCAAACCGTTGCACTATAGACACGATATCACCCTTGAACCGGAGCATGTGTTTATGCCATATCTCACTGGCAGAGAACTGTTGAGGCTAGTCCAAAACATTGGGCCTTAAACTTGAGAATCCTAACCTGAATCTCCAAAGCGTAATGATCCGACCGGGCATCATTGCTAAGCTGTAATCTTACAATTAAACCACAGAACTCCCTATAACTTAGATCCACAGTCCTTCGAAAATCAAGATGTACAGTATACTGATATCGTTGTATGGCTCAGCTTACAACTCCATGCGGCGGCCGACTCACCGTTTGGCGTCTGCGCCTCTAGTACACAGCGCATATACTATTCCAGATTTACTACATTTGTCCCCTAAATCTCGGCCATTCTCGATTCATTCTCGTGGCCGCAGGCAAAATATGTGAAATCCAATTATTCCCACAGTCTACAAACGCTAGGCTATGGAGCTCCGCTTCCGCTGCTTTTGTGAATCTGAGTGGGCACACCTAGCTAATCCCGCCACATCTCTAACACCCAGGCTTCGAACCGACCGTAACCTCTGCGGCGGTATTCTTGGCCTTTTTGATATTCGCCGCGACTCATTAGCGTAGGTTCCGTAGCACGACTACCGCTGCGGCGTCAGCACACCCGGCCGGTAAGGCAACAGGTCGTAGCTGCCGCCAGAGTCGGTGGCTCGTCCCTGGTAGAGGAATCGCAGGTCGCACGGATCAATTGCCATTGTCTGATCGGGGTTATTTCGAACAAGGTCGCCATGGCTAATGTCATTAGTCTAGGTCGCACCGCTATTAGCTTTACTAGTAAAAAAAAGGGACTCGCTAGAAGTTTGTTGTGTCCATGAGCCATTCAGTCCGGTCGATACATTCAGTATCAAATTCACTAATACTTCTAGAGAAGAGCGGTTGCACTGATGACCATTTAATTGCATTAATAGAATCACTTGACGTTCGATAGGAAAACGTTGTGGGTCCCGATTGATATGCGAGTACTCAGACGTCTTTTGGGAAGAAGTAGAAGAGTGTGGGTACGACGCTGGCCGACCTCATCCATTCTGGCTCATCGAGCTTATATCATCCTAGTTAGAGAAGAGATTGAAATTCATAAAGCCGTAATTAGACCCCGTGTTATAGTCCGACACATAACGAGATGTTGGCCATTATAGACAACATTGGTGAAGTCCTTTAGGGAGACCCAGCCTGATTTCGGGATCGTTAGCGGCCCGGTCGATGTTCAGTGGTATGTGCATACAGCTGTGGCGCCTGCCGAGGTGGAGCTTGCTTGCGTTGTTCCACCTCCGGTACATGGAATACATTGAGAATTGTATTCATTAGAATAGTTGCAGCAGGCGCCAGATACGCGAGTGGTTGGCCCAGACCACGCAGCTCCACCACCTGAACGACTAGCGTTGTACAGAAGTGTATTCTACTTACATTGACCCCACAGGGCTGATTGAGCAGATACAACCAGCGATAACGCCGCAATCAACACGGCTACATAATGAACCATGGTAAGAGTTTGCCGTCAACAAGCCTGGAGAACTGTACACGTCCTACATTTTACCTCCTATATTTATATTATTACTACGGCTTCGAACTAGTTCATGTTTATGCCCGGTGGTAAAATTCCGGCGGTAAATTGGTTCTGGAAGAACACGAGACGACAGTTACAGCGGAGCGCCTGGCCTGCAAGGTTCTTCCTCATCAGACGTGCAGATCCTCAAAGCATTGATTTGCAGAGTCTCGGCTACACGTAATAAGTATATTAGATGGTGTATTAGCGCACCTATTATCTGTGCAGATTTAGAGTTTAGCATATATCGTAAGGTCAAGAACGTCATCACATGTCTAGTGTTTTATCATCCGAGCATTCAGCATTTCCGGGTAGAAGATTCCCTGGGTAATTGGATAGCACATTTTGCATTTCATCTCAATCACACCTTCATTTACACCATATCAAACAGCTTATTTGAACTATGGCCAAATTTTGAGAAACCGATGAAGAAGACCTCATAGTTCCCTCTTTGTTGTGCATGTGGCGGGCAAACATCCTCGAGTACCAAGGGGAAATTTTAGCCTACGCCAACTGCGTGGGTTAACAGACCAGAGAGAAGGGCTTCTATCTAAAGTTTTAGGACTCTAAGTTGCATGGATCCTATAAATCCTAAATACTCATCCTAAGCAACACACGGCATATATCCCGGCGGCCTTAGCTCAAACTCACAGCACGGAACATAGGCACGCATTTCAACAGCTATATTTTCTCTGAATTTGAATAGAAACCATGTTGAATCGAAAGGACATCGCTCTTCTAATGGCGGATTTGGTTAGCACAGATATGCTATAATTGCTCCATACAAACAAAGTCCTAAGCGGAATGCCCTTTCTTCTTTGTTTACGCAAATACGCCCTCTTCGAATTTATACCAACGCCATCAATAATCAACAGTCCTGTCGATGCTTAAGATAGCAGGCTCACGATGGCATTATAGGCGGGCTTCGGTTGGTAGTTGCCATCGAACAGCAGGGGGTGATCGCCAGATCTCCACGAGTGCTACAACACGTAATCAGCTTGGTTTTTTTATGCCGTTTGATATCTCTCGGTCTGCGACTTACTGCATCGCTTGTACCCCAAGTAGTAATCCCAACGCATTTTGGGACCTGTAAGCAGGCATTGGTAACGGCAACGTAGTCATTCGGCGGCGCGTTGGTGATATCGAGCTCCGTTATAGCTACTTCGGACACGACGGCGCTCAATGCTTGAAGGGCACCGAGAGTGCCCGATGAACCGCCCGCTCCAAGATGGCTTTGCGAGCCGATGCCATCAATAGGGACTCCAGCGGCTATCCAATTTTTAACATGAGGCACGATGCCATTGGCAACTTTGCCATAGCTGGCACTGTCGAGGTTATAGTCGTTAATATAGAGTTTAGCGTGAGGATCGGCCTTCCGAGCAGCGTTGAAGGCAATAGAAACAAACCGGTCTCCTAGCACCCGGCTAAAGACAGAGTCGCGAAGTGAGCCGTCCTCATTGAAGATCTCGTTCACGACGTCCTATATCAGGCTCAGCTCAAGAGCATAACATGAGGAGGGGTTACGCATACCCATGCATAGATCTTTCCAGCATATCTGCCGGCAACGGTGCTGACGTGGTTCTCAATTACTTGAGTAAGCTCATTTGGGTCTGAGATAGCAGATACCCAGCTAGGGAGTTGCGCATGCCATAGGAGATTATGGCCACGGATGACCAGGCCGTGAGAAGTAGCGAACTGGACGAACTGGTCCGCGCCATTGAAATTAAACTTTCCCCGAGAGGGCTCTGTCGCATCCCATTTCATGCTGTTCTCCGGCGTAACGGCACCGAAGTCAGCTATGATAGTATTGGCATCTTGAGTGTTGGCAATATCAACGGGATCGGTTATGGAACCAAAATAATGCTTCCCTTTGGCCTTGAACAGCTGGTTAATGCTTGCCAGCTGGCTCGCGAGTGGGCTGCCTGAGACTAGCGTCGCCGCTAATAGAGCTATAATTGCTGTTTGCTTCATGGTAACAAATTTTAAAGGGCACTGAAAAGTTGCGAATAGATGGATGAGTGATGAACGAGTTGAGATACTTGTGACTGAGCTCGCACATTTTATACTACACAAAATGCTACTCTTCCATAATAGCCTCAACTCTGGATAATTATCCCGTAGAACGCGGAAGTGATGTTCGAAGTAAATAGCTCAGTGCTGATCGAAGCACATTATCCGTCAGCGACGAGAGTTGAGGCTAGCAACGGAAGTGGCTACTATGAGCGGAAATTCCAAATATTACTATCCTGGGAAACAATCACACTTACTGTCTGTTTGCTTGGCAGATGAGAAACATGGCTTTGCAAATTATGCTGGCAAGGATAGAGTTGTAGTGTAATATATTTGCTGCTTGGCACAGAGCAGGTTATTATATCGCGACTTAATCTCGAGGCTTACCGTTGGTTTTTACTGGATCGTAGTGTACATCTACCGGGATCTTGGAAGTCTTGTATTAGAATTGCTATGGCATTAATCGAGCCGCACCATGCCCATTCCCCCCCTTGTACTCTATTATTATACTGGCTCTATATTCCCGAATGGCATCACACGTTTATTCGCGCGCCTATATGGTGGCATATTTTGCTTCTCCACATTTGGGCTTCGATGTCTCTGGGGTGCAGGCATCCCGCGCCGATCCCCACGATGCCTACCTTCCTTCAGTGGAAGAATATTTTCATTTTCTGCCGTATTTCCGGCAGTGGAGGCGTGAAGCATTGGCGGTCCATTCCGGCTGTTGTAATATGGTGTAAACTCTTCTTTAATGATATGCGATACAACAATACCCTCAGTATTAGGATGAATTTTTTTTTTTGTCCCGATTAAATTTCTATACAATATTCGATATTCAGTAATATCGTTCTATAGCATATACATGACTGTAAATGCTGCATAAAGTATGGTATAAGACAACATAATTCATAAATATGAAACACAAAGAGTTTCCGCTTGTATATCTTTAGGCTCCTACCTGGGGCAAGACCCTTGGCTGTGCCCCGCCCCGGGGGGAAGGCGGGGGGCCAGCATACTCGACCCATAGCGATCTGTCGCATAGATTACGGTCTGTAAATGCAATTGATGATGGATGGTTGTGTATTCAGGAGTGTAAGCTATGGAAGACCGTTATATACGATGAAATAGGGGTTCGGCATTTACCGGCGCTACAGTACAGCCACCGTATTATGCAACACGATCCAAAGAGTCCCGGTCGGTGGATAGTCCTTCTGTTACTCCGTACAGTACTTCCTCTCTTATTATCTCAAGCCGATTGATGTTTGTAGGGAGATATCGGACCGGGTAGTCGTGATTACCAACAGTGATGAACCAGTAAGTTAAAGAGTTCATATTTATGACTTTATATACTTCGATCTAGTTTCTCAATTCCTTAGCACCCTAAGATTACATAGATACCCACCGCAGCTTTCTATTCCTAGTTCAAGCACTGCGAGTACCACATGTTTGAGATACGGCAGTTACCCTGTGCGCAGCACGATGGACCCATCCACCCACTACCGCCACACTGGCCATACAGCGTGGCACACGGCGCTGACGACTGGGATGTCCGAAACGTAGTAGCAGAAGAGGAGGAGGAAGAACCACTACTTTTAAAGAACTGCCAGTAATCGAAGCTGAACAAGTTGCCAGAGCCGCCGGTGAAGTGGAAGTAGAGGTCGTGCGTGCCTGTCGCGCCACTGATTGGACAGGTCACCGTGGCCCACGTCTGCGCACCGCCAGTGCTAGGTACGGTGCAGGTGCCTATGAGAGCTCCGGTCGAGCTGCCCAGGCGAAGTTCAATCTTGCCTCCATTGCTCGCCGAAGCAATACGAGCAGCGAAGGACACGGCCCCTGACCCAAAAGCGACGCCCTTGACCTTAATATAATCGCCGTTGTTGATGTTGGTGACATCCATGCCGCCCTCGGCGCAGACCTCAGTGCTCATGCCCCACGACCAAGCATTTGTTTCAGCCTCCTGGCGCACGTATGGATTGAGCGACGCGATCTGCGCAGCGCCCGCCGTGCTCATCGTGAGGCTTGGGATGGTGCCATCCGCATTGTAAGTAAACTCCTCGACGCACACGGATCGATCGTACCCGCCGCCGCCGGGCAGCGCGCCGTTGTGGTAGAAGAAGTAGGAATGGCCTTGGTAGTCAATGACGCCTGGGTGGTTGGTGAAGCTCCCGCCTTGCGTGGGCATTACGACACCTTTGTATGTCCAGGGCCCAGTGATCGTGGGAGCCGTCGAGTAGCGGATATCTTCTGAGCAGCAGTCAGCCGCATAGACGAGGTAATACAAATCGTTGGCATCGCGCTTGTAGATCCACGGGCCCTCTTCAAACGTGGTTGGGCGTTGGGCAGTGCCTCCAGGCCGGACGCCAAAGCCCGCCGTGGTGAGATTCACCGTATGGATGCCTCCACTGTAGGAGATCATATCCTCGTTTAATATGACATACCACAAGTTGGGGTTGCCCCAGTAGAGATATGCCTTGCCGTCATCGTCAATCCACACTGTCGGATCGATACCATTGTTCTCGACAAGCGCGTGGCCCAGGGCGTCTATGTACGGACCCGTGATAGAGCTGCTTACGCCCACACCGATGGCCATGGAGCCGTCCTTCGCGCGGACCGGAGCATAATAATAGAACTTATTGTTCCGTTCAACTACTTGACCTGCCCACGCATTGGCGTTGCACCAGGAAAAGGTCGCCAGGCTCATAACCTGGCCATGGTCCTGCCAGTTGGCCATGTCAATTGTCGAGAAGAGGTGCCAGTTCTTCATTTCGTACGCTGTCGCTCCGTTCTCATCATGATCAACAAAAACATAAAGGCGTCCGTTATAGACAATGGGCGCTGGGTCTGCAGTGTAAATTGTCTGAATAATCGGATTATCTGATTTGGCTACACCCGCTCCGTCGAGCAGAGCGCCCAGCAATAGCAACCCTAGCGACATAGTCACTATTCGCCATAACGTGAACGAGGACATGGAAACGATTCTTGGTAACGAGTTAAAGCATGGAGTAGCTACACATCTAGTGGCCATATCGCAATGAGTCCACAGGAGGGAATCGCACTTTCATATGATGTAAAATAACATATAACTTAGAATGTGATCCTGTCTCAACCAGAACCTATTTCTCAGTATTTATCCGTTACAGGTCAGCTGTCAACCCCCTCCCACCCAAGTCTCTTCAACTAGTTGCATCCGCCGACTCAATATGTCGTGTAGTAATACTATTATCGGCTTACTGAGCGGCGTGAATGCCGAAAAAAACGGCCTCATCTCCTGCTTTGGTAGCATTGAAACTGTGTTCTGCAGGTATAAACGAATCTCCGAGACTTTTCTACCTAATTGCCTGCGCGGGCTGATGTATCCTACGAAGGCGCTATGATTAGTGAGTTTAGCCGTAGTTACCCTTGAACCTAATTTGATTGCTTTGCCTCGTGTTATAAACATCCCCGGTCTGAAACCTACGCTTTGGACGGAGTACATATATGAATTGTGGGTTCATATACTCGCAGATATGAGGGTGGCCGAATGTCCGTACATCTGCTTTTTCCGCCAATATGCGTGTTATACAGTACCATTAACTAAAAGCGAACCAATCACTAAATTCCTCCTCTTTATCAGTTCAGTAAATTAATCAGGGGTCGTCTGTCGAATCGCGCTGTTTTGCGGGGGCGTCGGCTAAACAAGAACAAAAAGCCTTTACGCGGTATCCTGTTGAGAGAATCCCTGAAGTTCCCGTTCGATTTTCATGTGCCTGAAGATTTTGTTCGGCCGATGGCTTGAAACCATTTCTGCTTTATTTAGTAGGATGGAAGCCATTCAGTGCTTGACCTGGGGATAGAGTCCGAGAATCCTATCCAAAACAGCGGCATAGGATAATTTTTTACAGAACTAGGGAGTCGAGAGTAAAACTATTATCGTAGGAATATGGCTTTATAATAAGGCTTTTCTCACCCTCGGGGATGGCCAACATCATGGCTTCAGGGAGAGTATTAAGCACTGCAGTCTGCAGTTTGAAATGCAGGCAATAAGGCGTCGAAGAATACATGCTAGAAAAGATGATTATTTGTCTTCATGTCTGAACTTCTCCATACTTTGGTGTTAGTTTTAGTCAATCGGCTCTGGGCTGTATTTCACATCCGTATTGGCAATTGCTTTCCATTATTCTCCTTTGGCGAATAATTAACCGACGGTAACTAGGCACTTATTTTGCTGTTGAGGAACTTGACGGACTGGTAATTTATCGGTTATTCGGTCTCGAATTTGATTACTATCGTCTATTGCTCGACTGACGAGAATACCTCTCTGTTAAGGGTATCTAGGTGTCTAGTCCGAGATATCGGCAGACCAATATCATATGATATTAGATTAGATGTTTCTACAGTCATTTCATTGACGTTCTACAAAATGAGAATAGTGTGATCCACGCACGTTACATGATTGTAATCTGTGCAGGAAGGGGACGGAAAATGCCGTATCTGTTGGCAATGTTGAAATTTGGAGCACAATAGAGCGACAAGCTTATGTATTTTATATACTATATAGGCGGACAGATATCGATTATTTTGAGTTAAATAATCTATATTGTTTTTGTCTCACAAGTTATAATATCTCTTAATATAACTTTAAAGTTTTATGGAAGCGATAGTGTGAGTGTAACAATAACGCAGGCGAGAGTAGGCAAGAATAGAGCTGAGCGATAAGAACAACATGAAACAACACAAACAGGCGCACAAGGCTTCACGAGAACGAACCACTCCTTGGTAGAGTATGAAAAGGTTGTTGATTGCTGAAGAGAATTTCTCGCTGGTTTATACCAACTCTGCTCGGAATTACTACGGGTATTGTACGCATGTTTCCCTACCAAAGTACCAAAGTACGACGCTCCATCGACCCAGTTTCTAGCCCCGCGTGCCCCGCAATCCCCAGGACCTGGCTAAGATACAGCAAAGGTACGGTCTGGACCAGTCCAGACCGTCAATTTATGGTTCAGTCTTGGATTTTCGAGGCCGAATCATTTCTATCTTTGATTCAAATGAGGGCGGTAAGTTTCGACAAACGACTGATGACATAGCTCAGATCGCATCTTGTTGCAGCCTATGTCGTAATCTATTGTTGTCGCATAGATTACGGTCTGTAAATGAAATTGACGATGGATGGTTGTATATTAAGGAGTGTAAGCTATAGAAGACCGTTATATATGGTGAAATAGGGGTTCGGCATTTACCGGCGCTACAGTACAGCCACCATTTATGCAACAATTGTAAGGGGATAGGGTAAGTGTCAATCACACACAGTGTGCAATAAGCAGGGGTATCGCATTTATGGCAGTAACCAGAAGTGATAGGAAGGAAACGGGAGGTTAACTTTGTCTGTGTTCGTTTTAGGCACATATGAACATTGCTCCGGCGGCCTGAGCAGAAGAAATTCAACACGCGGTCAGCTGCAACTCCGCTCCACCACGCTATGTACATCCCCGACCTTCAAAACCACCAAGCAATCCGATGATCATACTACGTGAAAGAGAAGTCGGCCTTCTCGTCTGGCGACCGCACTGCCACCATCTCTTAAGAATAGACGGTGACAGAGGCACTGCCCGAGCCACTCCATGCCTCCACTGCCATGACCTGGAAATTGAAGTTGCTGTTGCCAAAGCCATGCTGGGCCCAAAAGTTGAAATGGTTGGAAGTAGTGACAGTTCCAGAGGAGCGCTTGCTCTGTCGAACGGAGAAGTACTGTGTGAAGGTGCTCGTTCCTGTGATGGATGGCTGGTTGTAACGAGTGTCCGTGCAGACTTGGTAGGTGCTTCCGTCAGAAGACACAGTACCAAGGTTCGTGGCCCCACTGCAAGGGTTGTAGTTGCCGTAGTTCTCGACGATGTAGTATTCGGCCTGAGGAGAGTTGATCCAGCCGTACACGGCGAGATAGGAGCTAGAGCTGGCGGCGTTGTAGGTCGCAGAGTAAGAGATGGAGCTGACAAACATTAGATCTGAGACTCATGTTAAGAGATATGGCAACCTACCGAGCGTAACCAGTGCTCCAGCCCAAACCAACAACGAAATCTGAGCTGACACCCTGTGTCCAATACATGGAATAGGTTCCGGCACCCTCGTTGTACGAGAAGGCACCAAGGTTGCCGTTGTAGTTCTGGACGTAGTTAACACTGCTACGCCTTTCCAGACTGGTTTCGGCGACAGGTTCGGCGGCGGGGGCGGCCAATACTGTGGCCAAGAGGCCTGCCAACGCTGCTGTGACCTTCATGTTAATTGATAAGAATGAATGCTATCGAATGGATGTGTGCAGATGGAAGAGAATGATGTGCTGGTGAGGGTCAATGTTGCTGCGAATTCATTCTCATGTATATATTCTGCGAAAGTGACCATTTATCCTTTTACCCGCACGACAATCTGCTCGAATATATGCATTTGGCCTCGTGAGCTTTGGTGGCTAAATGAGCGGAGCTTGTTTTGCGCATGTATAAATGAATATTATACCTCACAAGCTCCACATCTGGCGTAGAACATCTTGGAAGAGGATGCTCGTACTAGTATTCACCGGTCAACCGGACAGCCCCCTCAACCGGACACTTTATAGGTGCTTTAGGCTATACTTCAGCACTCGCTACAGGCTCACAGACGCTAAGAGGCCCTGAAATATGTACCCTAATTTCTCACTTAAAACCCCTATTATCACTCAGTTCTTGTAGTTGTATAGACTAACTACATTTTAAGCTTTATAAGGCCTAAATGCACTGTAATTACAATATATTATAAAACTTATCAGGCTTTAAAGCTTATAATTACAAAGTTGCTTATAACTCGCTTGGAGGTCAAGGCAAACGAAAGTATACAATAGTATGGCCTAAATTTTTAGGCTCTAATTTTAGAAAGGTCTGAAGTCCAATTCGTATTGTATTTTTATTCATAAATTAGCTTTATCAGCTAAATTGTAGTAACTGATCAATTTACTATTTACTTACCTGTTACGTTATACTTTATATTATTAGTCAATCTCTCTTTTACTCTGTGTAGTTAACCCCCTGACAATTTTAGCAATTTACAGTGAATAGTAAGAGATTAAGGGTACATATTTCAGGGCCTCTTAGCGTCTCTGAGCCTGTAGCGAGTGCTGAAGTATAGCCTAAAGCACCTATAAAGTGTCCGGTTGAGGGGGCTGTCCGGTTGACCGGTGAATACTGGTAAGTAAATCGAGCAGGGGTCGCCCCGAGATAGCTCGGTAGTTTCGTGTTTGCGCCGCATAAAGCCACCCTCGGCACTCCAGCGGGTAAAAGCGCCGCAATCGGGTAGAAAGTGTAGAGGTGGGAAAGTGGGGATTTCCTATTTTCACCCCCGCAAATCGCAACCACCATATATCCTGCGCGATATATTAACTTGCTGAAAGCCGGCAATATCACGACAGCAGGTTCTAGTACAGTAATCGCGCACGAGAGGCGGCTAAATATCGTAGCATAGAATCGGGTTGACATTTTGTCGATCACATTACACAGCAACCAAGCAACCAAAATGTGCAGATAGTTTCATCGTCAACGTTTCCGTGATGCCGGCCATTGCTTTAACAAAGAAAAGAGAGCACCATACTAATCCCTTGTGTATAGTTATCTTAGACTATCATTCGTTGAAGCTACTGATTGTAGCTGTTCAAAATAACAATCACTTACCAATACAAATATATATGAGCTCTTTAAAACCTCAAAGATGCGTCGACAGCCAATCGAAACGGTATATGCCATATCTAAGAAATGAATGGCTACAATCAAAAGACGAGTGGGGATTCATAATATCTATGGTTAAAACACAACCAGCCTGGCATATGTGAAGCATTCAGCGGGTCATCTCCTTCTATGCCCCAGAGCCGTTATCTGTTATGGCAACCTGCATTTGGCCCGCTAAAGAGATTGAAGCTAGGATGAAAATTATACCCTATTAACCGTAAGGAAGGAGTTCAGCCTGTCCGGGAAACAATTAGAACATCATCTGGGGCGTCTGAGAGCGAATCGGACAGTCGGATTACGAGGGGGATTTCGACTGGTTGGTTGCTCGCGTCATTTAACTACTGTATAGCGAACTTGCTAAAAGTTCTGCTGAGAAAGAGATTCAAAATACAGTCAAATGCAAATATTCAAGCTGCATCAACAGATATCCACAGGATTCTCCTCATACCATGAACACATTGCCTTTGATAAATATAAATGCAAAGCTCTTCAACAAACCCCGAAATGGTTAGATGTGATACAGCCTAAATAAATACATAAAGCTATTCTCTCATCTCTTTCCCTTCCAATTACACTGAATATCAAAACGTGCTAAACTTAGCCTATATCTCGTTAGTAAACAAGATCATGGGTTTTGGAGATTATCTACAAACACTATCTCAAAATCGAAGTTAGCTCTATCCACATTATAAGACAATGGTAGGTAAGGAGAAGGGCGGAGCAATATCCCGAAAGTTCACAGAGAGGGAACTTTACTTGAGAATAGTAGGCGTTCAAGCACGTATACTTGTAGGGTGATGCACACTTGGTGGGGGCCTGTCCACCCTCAGCCACTACTGTAAAGAAGGTGGTAAGCAATATTCCTCAGACTCTTTCATCAAATGTTCTCAAGACTTGCCATCGTCCTCATTGTAATGCGGTACTAACATCAGAGCCTGCACCTGACAGTGTAGTAGTATTACGTGCCTTAATGTTGATAGTGACAACGTAGTGGTAGTAGAATCAGGAATACCAAACCACGCAAGATCATCATCCACACGTACAGGTGGAGTGTGTCCTACGTTGTAACACGAGATTCCCACTCACTTCATGCCGTCGTTATATACAATTGTGTAGCCTGTGATGGGAGTGTTAGTTTCATTGTGGTTGAATGATACGCCGAGCAGGTTGGACCGTTGTTTCTGTTGAAGTGTTGCCTACGGGTACCTATAGGTAACCACTGATATGGCCTGTAAGCTGGGCTTATTGTAGCCGGTTACAGGTCTTTACAGATCCCTATACATATATAGCAATACTTGCCCACTATACAGTTAGTCCGGTAGTTCAATTCAGTTGTCTTTCATGAGCCTAATACGATCGGAATACCATAACCTCCTCAATAGTTTCAACTCCTCACCGAAGTTAGAATAGTAAAGAGTTGTGTCGATGGTTCCGTGGAAGCTGTCGAGACAAAAAGTCAAATAAGGACCTAGGGTGGAACAGGATGGAGACATGTATCAACATCTTTGGACGGCTTCTACTGTATCCAAGGTAGTACCCATGAGCTTGACCACCCCACTGCTGGACCGTCTTCATCAGATTCCACCGGCACACTGGCTATCCCAAGCAGGTGCTACCATCTGAGTAGTGGCACCTGAAGCATAGAAGCAACCACCAGGAACACCTCCATAGAGGGTGCTGGCGTTGAAAATATCAGGGTAAGCTCCTGCTAAAAGGTTGGCCATTGTCGCTCCGGAGCCGCTGCTAGTCACGTAGACTCTATTCATGTCGCCGCCGCAGTGGGTTTCGACGTATTTCACCATGTTTCACAATCATTTGGCTCGTTCGTGCGTGAGCGATACAGTGGAAGAGACATCCCAACATTTGCCACTAGATGGAGAACTTGGGTAGATCACAACGTAACCATATTTATCTGCATTTTGAGCATATCCCTGAGTTTCACTGAAATAGCTTGGTCCAGTACCTGCGCAGTGGTGTATAGCAACTATAATCGGCGATGAGGCCACTTCGCTGGTTGGTACATGCACTTACATCTTAGCATTCATGGGCGCTGAGGTCAAGCCGGTGACTTCTGAAGGAATGACGACAGCGGCGCATCCACTAGAGGTATTACAGCCACAGCTACCATCAATGTCAAATGCAGGAACATGCCGGTAACCGAGACTGTTTACTTTTTCGAAGCTGATTAGAAAGTGATGAACATTACTTCGGCTTTCAGTATTTCAGGATGGACGAGAGTTTGCAGAATCGGCAAATTCATTTCTTTATATACAAAAATGGCCACACGAGTCAACCTTGCATTCATCTAGTTGTGTAATTACCAAGTAACTACTGTAGCCTAAGATCGTGTTTCATAATAATACTGATGTTTCAGAAATTAAAGAATTAGATAGGGTATACTTAAATCCACTTGACTGTTTTCTTATTTTCACTTCACACAGACCACTACCTCCGAATACCGGATGTCTAACGCGTCTCTTCTCCACATACATTTTATTAGTAATATTGAGTAACAGCCGACTACCGGGCTATAAGCGCATAACCACTATGATCACCCTTCTACACCGTATATACAGTGGAGACCTAAACTTTCAGACTCAACTTTGCGGTAAGCAATAGCTATTGCTGTAGTTATGGCCACATTATGTAGTATATATAGACTTGCTGTAGCTCCCAGAATATACAACGAATTCAACGATCTTGAATCTATTCCTTGTGTTTCCTTGAATCACTGTACTTTTCAGTAGGCACTACCGTTTCCTACCACTTTTTATTTGACTATATCCTCTATCAATGGCAACTATTACTTCTCCATGCGGTCCTGCACCCCCAGAAGCATCTTACTCTGATCTACCATCATTATATACAGCAATTCAGGCCTTTGCGCGTGAAAACGGTTATGCATTTGCTGTTCGGGACAACCAAGCGAAGAGGGTTACGTATATTTGCGATCGAGGCGGTCAATACCAGTCCAAAGGCAAAAACCCTGATGTCCATCCTTCTAAACAGCGCAATGGTTCTACGAAAAAGTGTGGCTGTAAGATGAAAGTGGTGGCAAAAAGGGACGGCGATACCTGGAAAGTCCAGGTTATAGAAGGTATTCATAACCATAATGCCTCTGCATCGGCTGTAGCCCATCCAGCACACAGAAATGGTGCACTGGATGCTCATTTGCGTGCTTATCCAAGGCTAGAGCTGGAGTCCGGAACGCTCAAATCCTCAGCTTTTTCCGTATAGAACACCCGGAGGTTCTGATTACTGGGAGTGATATCACAAATGTCACTCAAAGCGCAAGGAATGAGGAATTAGATGGCTGGACACCAATACAGTGGTTATTGTATGTTTAACTATCTTCCGCTTTGACTATTTACTAACAGATCGGGAGCATTTACAACAAGAGGGCTTTAATCCGTCATATATGCTTGATTCCGCTAATCAGCTAGTTCATCTCTTCTATGTCCATCCAGATGCGATTACTTTATATCAACAACACCCTGACGTCATATTGATGGATTACACATATAAAACCAATCGATTCCGCATGTCACTACTCAATATCTGTGCTATAACTGGTGGAAATAAAGTTGTTCAAGTTGGGTTAGCATTCCTCTCAAATGAGAATGAAGATGCTTATAATTGGGCTTTGGCACGGGTACAAGAGTTGATGCAAAAGTACTTTATCCTAGAGCCAGTTTCTATTGTAACTAATAGAGAACTGGCCTTGATGAATAGTATCAATACATTCTTCCCAGAATCCAGTCATTTCCTTTGCCGGTGGCACGTTAATACGAACATATTGGCCAGAACCAAGAAGTTCTTTCTAGCGCCAGTTATGGAAGATGGGGTCATACAAAGGTACCCTCAATTCCGGGAATTCCTTCAAGCATGGAGGACTCTTTTAGATTCTCCTACTTTTGAAGCCTATACATCAAATCTCATACAGTTTCACGCTTTCCCTGATGGCGCGGTTCAATATGCGGAAAACACTTGGTTGGTCCCATGGAAAGAGAAGTTAGTTCGATATTGGGTTGATCAACAGTTACATTTTGGTGTACTTGTCACATTAACTATCGAAGGTTGTCATAGTGTTTTAAAAGGTTATTTGCAACGAGGAAACGGAGATTTGAAAGATGTATTCGATCGCCTTACATACTTCTGGAAAGCTCAGCATGATGGCATCAATACAACTAAATCCCAAGAGCAACTTCGTCAAAAACACAGCTTAAATACCCCTCTTTTAGCTGCTGTTAAAGGCAATGTTTATGACTATGCACTGAAGAAGATAGTGGTTGAACAGGCAAAGCTTCCTAGAGATCAATCTATTGCTTTGCTGGAGTGTAATTGCACAATTGAACGTACTTTAGGATTGCCATGTTATCACACGATATGGAGAAGGCAAAGAGATGGTGGCGTGATTCTCCCTGAGGATATACATGTTCATTGGTACTATATTAGGCCAGATGAAAGTATTCCTTTTGCCTTTAAACATTCGAGAGCCTGTTCTCAACCCACAGATTGTGAAAGGCAAAGGAAGGCCTAGAGGAGCTCTTAATAGAGGTCGGAGATCAGATATTAATACAATATCTGGTACTAGGCGGTTATCCTCCGCCTTTGAACTGCCTTCTAGTTCAGCTCCACCAGCTCTACAATCTTCAACTTCAAGGGCAACCTCTCCCTTGGGAAATCACAGTTCTGGCCGTATAACTAGCAATGTAGGCCTACAGCGAATCAAAGATCTTGGGATCGATTCATACGAGCCTGGGACCATGCGAGAAAGGGCCTACCAGCGTGGTATTTCATCAATTTACCATACAGATTCTATTGAAGATACAGCTATATTAGCTGACGAGAGAATGATGGACTTGGAGGGGTGGGACGAGGAAGATAATGCCGAAATTGAGTCTCAAAAGACCCAAGAGTACGTAGTAGTCTCGACCGGAGTTGAGTCTCAAAAGACTCAAGAGTACATAGTAGTTTCAGTATAACTTCATTTTTGCCATATTAGGAAATACATATATTTGCGCTTAAATCATTATGAGGATCACTGGTTGCATGGCTGAGACTCTTTGTACAGTACTAATTTGTATGCGATCGCGAGGCTGGGATGTGCGAAAATACGCTCCGGTGTCGGCGGGGTGGTCTGTGTGAAGTGAAAATAAGAAAACAGTCAAGTGGATTTAAGTATACCCATTAGATATTTACAATTATATGAAAATAATTAACTATCTGTCAAAAATTTTTGCTCAATATTGCCCTTAAATTCAGTGCGCCGTCCGAGTGGGAAATACGTTACGTGATCCAGTATCTCTAAGGTTTTCTCGGAACAATGGTCCCAGTGTGGTATAAGACAAAGAATTGATTGAATTAACTATCCTACAATGCAATTACAGGACAATATAATCCCGTGCGGGTGCCTTGGAGAGGTGGCGTTATGAAGGCACGTGGCGTAGCCAAGTCAAGCAAATCGCCAATACGTAGTAGCGGAGCCAGCACTGCTTTCCGTGGACAAGTTCAATATAGTAGGTTTACGCCTACAGTGTTTGATATTTTCGAATTATATTTATCACAAAGAAGGAAGAAGAGCTAGAGAGCTCGTGAGACTCCAGTAGATACAGGAGGAGCTTGGGCCATAATCGGTTGGTCCGTCAACAAAGGAGATGCATGCCCTGACAGGTCCTCTTGCCAAACCAACAAAACGGCCAGCGCTGCTAGACATCTGCTGTTCCGTCATACACACTGAGAATAATATGGATTTTGCGCCTGGCAGGTATACGGCGAATTACAGGTTTTGGGACCGGTCCACCCGTTTCCGCCACACTGGCCCCAGTGTGTCTGGCTAGCACCCGAAGGTTGGGTGGTGGTTCCTTTTCCCGGAATCGAGGTGGAGTATCTGGCAGCTACGATGTTGGCCTGCACTGCGTTCTCAGTGTCGTCGGATGGATAGCCAGAGGTCATCACACCCTCGTAGAACGTGCCTTGGGCACCGTCACTGTTGTCCCCGCCAGTGCCAAGAATAATGGCGCCCTCTTTGTGCATTGGGTTATATCCACTTGGGCGCACGCCGTTATAGAATGTCGACAGCGAGCCAGAAGCAGCGTTACTGCCACGGATTGCCCACTGGTTTGCTTTTCCTTTGACAACCGCGGTAGTGAACCGGTATGAGATAGAGGGGTCGGCAGGATTGTTCTTGGCACTTTGGCCAGAGAATAGACCGTTCTCAAGATCGGCCATAATCCAAGGGCCACTACCAGAACCAGTACCCCAGACATTACAGTTGCCAAAATAGATAGCTTCCATATGACCAGCACCCGTATCGCGACTGCTAACCTCAGCATTACCGTAGTCAAAGCAGCAGCCACCATTATAATGAGTCCCATCAAGGACGGCGTATATACCTTCCGGTTCGTCGCCTGTAGCTGTCCCAGTGGCGGCGTTGTTGCGGTAGCCAGTGCCAGGGGCGACAAAGACGCCGTATGCTTTCTGACCGTTTAGCGAGATAGGTGCACTGGCCGCATTAGCCAAGTTATCGTAGCCATTGGGTCCCGGGCCCCTCGCAGCGCCTCCAGGTGGAGCGTCGGTGAGGTGATTACCATGACCAGACTGGTCGTAAATAATAGTAATCAGGCAAGTTGTACCAGCACAAAAAGAGTCTTGGGTAGCAGCATTAGCAACCCCACCAGCGGATAGCGGTGCGATAGTGGTTGTAGCACCATCTGAGCCACGTTTCACCTGGTAAAGCGGGCCGCTATAAGCGCTATAGAGGGAGCGAGTAGTGCTGTGCGCCGCAACGCATGGCGTGCCGCCGGAGGCATAGATGTCGCAGGGCCCAGCGGCAACAAAAGAGCCCGTGACAGCAAGGCCTAGAGCCAAGGCGCGCTGGAGGTTCGGTCGTGAGGACATTTCTAATGGGTTTTGTTAGGGGAATAGTAGAACGAGCAATCTTATCAAGAAAATATCTAAACAGCCACCAATACAGGACACCGCGGAGGCTTAAGAACTTACGACTCCGTATAAGTACTAAACATGGAATAAAATATACTGTCTAATCAATTGGTCTCCGGGAGGTTCTAAGTCCGGGTGCTCATTGGCTATAGGAGACGGCTAAGCATCGTTTTATGCGCTCGAATAGGAATGATTATACTTGTAAAATGGAACCAATAGAGATGGAATAAAATATTCCGTCTAACTAACGGCCTCCGGAGTTTCATCTCTATATGCCTATTCTCAAGTAGAGAGAGACGCCGGCGGCTATGTAATGTTCTATCCGCTCCTATACAATATCCATACGGAAATGAGGAGGGGTTAATTAAAATAGCAATTAGCAAAATATTAATCACTGTATCACTGCAAGATATTGTATATCGGGAAACAAGAGCAAAGTTACACTAGATCTCTACCCTTGCTACAATTTTTTCCTAGGAGCTATTTTCTTATTAAACTTTTATGACCCCGCTGTGTTGGTGCAGCATATATTAATATATGTCTGGCTTATTTTTAGCTAGCGTATCGTTCTATCCGCTCCTATCGGGGTACAGTATTCATGGGGGAGTGAGCGGGGTCGGGTGGGCTGGCAGTTATGAGATGAGACACTCATCACTGTAGAACCGCCAGATATATTGCGGAGTAAGAGTAATATTACATTGAACGTTGCCCATACTACAGTAATCTCCTGGGCCCTCTTCATTGAATTCTCACGACCTCGCTGTGCCACCGCCCCACGCATTAGTACACATCTGGCTTGCTCTGACTTAGTGCTTCAAGTACACCTAACAGCTCTTCCTTCTCTGCCTTTAGTTGGGATTTTGTGTCGAGGTTTGGCAATGGGCTCATATGGAAACGCAGGGTTGAATACAGTACAACTGAATTGCTTGATTGCTCACAGAGTCTACAGCTACAATTGATCCTATATATATGATGGAGTTACGCCCGTAGAGCACTGAGAGTTGCCTAAAGTAAGCCCTAGATATAGGCCCTAGCATCGGTGACTGAGAGATTCCAATGTAGTGGCAGAACCGTCTCCTCCGAATATTGCAACATTATATATATAGGGCATTTAAACTCCTAATAAGCTTTGACCCTTTGTCGGATAATGCTGAAACGCGTAGTTCTTAAAGTGCGGGGAAACAATGTTACGCCACCATTACACCTTTATATTAGCCGCCTCTGGTAATTCCGTCAGGCATGTCAACTGAAAGACAACAGCTCGTCCAACGTGATAGGCCGGTACACAGTCGAAACGATAGCCAGTACATTTGTATGAAGCTCTGCATCTTCTGCATCTTTTACACCCTTAATCTGATGTATCATTCGCCTGTAGAAGGGATCAAGTCTAGGCGGAAACACAGTCACCTTTTTCTTAGCTTTTCATCCCGGGGCTTTGGAGAGTTCTTCACATACTAAAGCCACCCAAAGAAACGTGCCATCTGCGTTTAGCGACAAGTGATACCGGACGGCCTCACGCGTATCACTAATATATTTGTTTCGCTCCGCCAAATTTAGATTTTGATGATTTAGATTTAAATTTTAGCAACAACCGATCTTTAAGTACACTAAGTCTTTTAAAACAACACAAGATGGGGGGATCTTTTGTACGATGGATAATCTTAATGAAAAGCGAGGATTACTTCTTAGATTTTCAAGTGTACAAACAACGGTTAACCTTTTGCTTGTTGAGGATGGTGAACCTTTTCCTCTTCAGATAAGCAAAATTGATACAAACCTGGGATACTCTCTGGACACAAGGACGATTATCCTTCGCAAGTCGTCGTTAGGGTCGGGTATATAGTGTGGTAAGAAAACATGCTTCATAATAATAATTCTATTTCGAGCTTTCCTAAAGGAGTGGAAATTAAACTTAAAAAAAGACAACCTTTTTATACTCAAGCAATGGTGTAGTTCGTTCTTGTGATGTCTTGATATACAGTGCGTTCATGCCTGTGGTTATCCCCGTTCCGGTCCGTTGGCCAACCAGCCGACCCGTTCACCAACTTTCTGCATATCTTCCACTTTTGAAATATTTCATTCAAAATTTTCTTTTAAGTTATAATAGTAATGGATTATAGAGGACTTGAGCTTTAAAGCCGTATAAATAAAAGCATGACTTTAAAACTGGTATAAGGTTAATGTCACAAACCAGCTCAACGCTGGAGGCCTGAGGCTCGGTAGCTAGTTTACACAGAGAACTTGATACGCGAAGCTCGAGTCACGTGATACTAATTACCTAAGCAGGATCGGAGAAGTTGGCGATCATCCGGACTGATCCTCAAGACCCCAATTCAAGCAATAACTATACATGGGTGCCAGCCTGCGGCTCACACGAAGCCTTCGAAATTCCATAAAATGTTGGAGAATCTTAGAAAGACATGTTGGAATAATCCGTTGATAATGGTCAGTGAAATTGATAAAGTTTCAGGTATGAGTGCACATCCATGTAAGCGAACACGTGACAAAGGATTAAGAGCCATCAGTTGGAGTCACATGAGACGTTAACTGTAGAAAGAATTGACCATAGAGATGAACAGCTTGTATAAAGAATTACATCTTAAGAGAAGACAGAACTCTATTATAATATACGTTTTCGTTGGGTAATAGGGCTATTATTCAGGCTTGATGAGGCAGAAATACCAGCTTGCAACATGAAACAGGAGGCAATAATTACAGCTAAGCGTAACTATATCACAAACCTCGCAAGAAATGCCTCAAAAGGAAGAAAAAAACAACATATCATGTTTCTGATAATTTAAGTCGAATTACGAAGCAGACATGATACACGATATAAAACGAAGAATGAAACTGGAAGGAAGAGACTCACTCCACAAGCCATAACTGTATCACAAATCTCTCAGGAAATACCTCAAAAGTAAAGAAAAAAAGGAATATATCATATCTCTAGCAATTTAAGACGAATTGCGAAGCAGACATACACGATGCAAAACGAGGAAAATACTGCGTGTTAAGAAAGTTGTTTCATAGGCTAGTATGCCTCAGTTCCAAAGCTCTAAGCCAGGAAAGCTTGACGCAAACTTAAGATTATGAACCAAGAGAACTCTCCCACAAACTTATTGTTTGCTGTTCCAAAGCCTCAAGTCGGGACAGTTCCACTTGGAGATCCGTATGAGGGACAAATGATGCGTCTTTAAGGGTGATCGGCTCTCGCAACCAGACCCCCGACAAGGATTTGACCCTGCCAAGCTGGACATTGATCGAAGTCCATTTGCCATGCTGGTCAACGCCACGCTGCTTACCAAATAGAAGATCTAGGATGAGGCTGTCGAACGTACTACCCTGGCTCTTATAATCGGTGAAGGCGAATCCAAGCGTCAATGGGACCTGATGTCGGTAAAACGATAGGCCTGGTATGCTAGGGATCTCACCTCTCATCTGTACCGGGAAGACAGGAACAAGGCCGTCGGGAATATTAGAGAATGATTGGCTGTGATCATGTGTAGGTCGAACAAGGACGCATAGCGGAGGAACTGTACATAGAATGAACTGGGCATCGAGTTCCATCCATGAAGCTATCCACATTGTTAGCATATCAGACATGCAAGAAAGATAACTATTTATGTACCTCGCACGTCTGTATCTAGGATGGCTTCTTCGGCAGTCCCCCTCATACCATTGACCAGGCCAGCATATGTATTCGTATTCTGTTGCAGCATAATTGGCATACCCTTCGTAAAGGCAAAGAAGCCGGGGCCTTTGAGATATCCTTGCTCACCGACCTGGTATATCATCCTGAGCAGCGTAAGGGGATCCAAATTCGTGCCGGTAGGTGCATCGTGTCTGGCAGGGAAGAGATAGATCTTCTGACCTCGTTTTTTGGCAAACGCTTGGAGATGTTCAAGGTTGGCTTCTTCGCGTATGCGATTGAGTCGTATGATGGCCCTTTCTGGTGGAGTCTCCCCATTTGCAACTCTGTTTTCCATAGTACACGAATTAAGAGTAGCAACATCGTCCTCGGTCAAAGTAGCGGACCGCGCTCTCTGAAGTAAATCCTGAAATGCCGGATCTTCTGCCTAACGCATCTGCTCCGTCAGGAATACTACTTGAGTAAAATGACTCCAGATAGATTTTCCTGACTGCAGGACAGCAATATCGTTGATAGTCTGGCTCCATATAGCGTGGCCGCGGACTGGTTTGAACTGGTTAAAATCTCCTAGAAATATGACGACAGGTAGCCCACCAAAAACTGTATCAGACACCCGATTCAAGTCCCAGATAGCATTACACCGATCATTGATCTGGACCAGGTTCTCGAGACTAACCATACTGGTCTCGTCGAGGATGAAGATCTTCTTATGAGAAAGTCTAGACTTCGTTGCTTGACGAAGAGGCTGGTTTCCATTCTTGCCAAATCCGAGAGCGGAATGGTAAGTGGCGCCGTTGACATTCGCAGCAGCCGCACCAGTTGAAGCGGTGAGTAGGACATCATCATGCTTTCGTATTATCAAGAGGCCAAACATAAAAGCCTTGATAAGATGAGTCTTGCCAACTCCCCCAATACCACCAAGATAGAGCAAGAACTGATCACGGACAGAATTGATCTGAACGGGATGTAGAATACGGAGGAATAGGGCCTTGATGACCATTCGTTGCTTTTGGTTTAGAGGGTACTGGCTAGTGATCAGAGCTAGCAAATTTTCTATGGATGAATCGGCCTGAAATGAAGCTTGTAAATATCGCAAAGACGCCATAGATTCTGTGCTGTAACCAAGAACTGGAACGAGAGCAACTTCCGGTCCGCCTCTATCAAATCCAGTGGAAACGGCGATATCGATGTCGGCGTCGCCGTCGTCAAAATCTGACTGTTCTCGATCTTTAAAGGCCTTCGACTCTTTGAACCAAGTTTTAACTAGAGAGCTAGGCATAAACTGGGCACCAAGCAATGGGGGGTTCCGGGAAAACCGCAACGAAGAGAGGCTATCAGTAGTAATACCAGGGAAAGCTAAAGCAGCCTGAAGTAGGCTGCTTTCTGTTGGTTCAAGCGTGGCAAAGTCGAATCCTACATTAGCTTCCTCGTCATCGTTATATATCTCATGGTCTACAGCTTCAAGATAGTCATCAAACTCTATACCGCGCTCCTTCCTGTCCTGATCAGCTGCTTCTTTGCTCCGTCGCAGAAGCATGACATTCTCTGATAGCTGGACCAGATACGGAGGGAGAGACGGGACAATGAAGTTCCACAGCCACGTGTTTTTGTATTGTGCAGCACGGAGAGATGCTATATGGTTACTTCGAAAGCCTTGAAGCTTATTCCATGGGAAGAATAGGCCGAGTAGAACCTCGTGTATCTCATCTTGAGTCTTTAGTGTAGTATCGAGAATATCATTATCCTTCTCTGACATAGAAGTAAAACTGCCACATAGAGAGGGAGTCTTTAACGACTTTAGGGAACTGACGGAGACTTGGAGATGAGTCGTATGTAGCGGGTGAGAAGGATCAAACGGAAAACGGAAGGCTCGATCCTTAGCGCCTTTAAACGTCTGCACGAATATCTGGGACGCATATTCATAGAAACATAGATGAGCCAGTCGGGCGCCTCGATGTTCGTAGTTCTCGTATATGGACGGGCGGCGAGTACGACCGTCAAAGTTAACGTACTGATTTGCGGTTTCTGGTATTTCCTCAGAGCTAGTCTCGTCTAACAAGGCGTTCAGAACCCTCCGGAAGTGTATCTTGACCCAGTAAAAATTGATCGTGACGGACCTGTCGCTCTTTGGAATATAAGCAGACGGTTGACCTAGCAGGAAGTGAGCCACAGCTGGGGCGCCAACCTCGACATCCCTCGTAAAGCGATTATAGGCCTTCAGCGCGAATTTAGACATATCAAGGGGCGGTGGAGCTGGTAGGCCGGCATCCTCAGCGGCTGCCGCTTCGGCCGTCTCTTGGGCCTTCTTCAAGACAGCGGCAGCTAGTACAAGCTGGCCTCGGTCAACCTGAGCTTTAGTCGCATAGTTTGTCATGTAGTAAACGGCGGCAAGGACTTTGGGAGACGACGGGGTGAAGTTAACGTCATGATTGCATCTTATCGCAGACGCGATGGCAGGGTTGTACTTGTTCACATATTGGTGATTCCTCTCCATCCGTATATAGCCCTCTTCCGTAACCATAGATTTTGGAACAAGCGGTCTTGGGAACAGAAACCTGCATATCTGCGAGAGTGACTGCCTCTGAATATCTGAACATTGCAGAGCGTCGTCAGTGTCCGTTGCCATTCCTTCACTCTGAACAATTGGAACCGAGCTCGCTTTTGTACGTGACCTTGGACCCTTCTTCTGGTATTTGGTACAGGTCTTGCTATGAATGTGCATCTGGACTCGGGCCGCCACATTATTCGAGTCAATATCTAGAGCCTCCTGGAATTCAGCCGGGGTCATATCTTCTCGTAAAGTAAAAACGGATGTACCAGGAGTCTCTGATTGGAATTGCTGACCCAGACTAATATCTACCGTCTCTCTGACTATTGAGCGGACATAAGAGATGACTCGCTCCCTGAATCCAGGGTCGGACTTTAATCTTTGATATAAATTTGCGGCGCCAAAGTTCCCAGCGAGCCAGGCAAATCCGTGTAGGTGCAGCATCATCCGTGTCGTCGACTCGACTATCCCAAAATGAGAAGTCACCGTACCGAAGACCCCAGGCTCCCTAGATAGCGTCTTGAAGAAGCAGCTAAAGAACGAGGTCACGACGACATGAAAGAACTGGGCGACGAGACTTGGATTCTTGATCGTGAGCTGTAAGATTCTTGACTTAATATTAGGTTCATCCAGCGAGATCTCTTCGCCAGCAAGTCTGACCACAAAGATATTACCAATATCTTTAGGGTTAAGCGTGAACCAAATAAGCGGTAGTCCAAGACGGCCAATCTTGCCGAAGATCAGGTTCCTGAATTTCATCTTCTCTCCAAAAGACTCTGGATTGAATGATGATATTATTCTCATATTAGTGATCAGACTATGGATAGCAGGGTTCGAAATCTTCTTCCCGTCATTAAATTCCTCCGCCGCCCGTTGGAGATCATCGGCTGACAGTCTAGCAAGGTCCTCAGTAGCTTTGGCCCAATAACCGTTCTTGACCTGGACGTAGTTCCCAAAAGAAGCTTGTCGGATAAGTATTAAATCGTAGATATAAAACATAAAGGTATGGTGTTGAGAGAAGCTATAAATATTAGAAAGACGGAATAGGAAGTATGGAATACCTACAGTAGCGAATGGTGAAGCATAGCATATTTCGCAAAGGCCTTAAGAGATACCTCCTCTGGGCGGTTTCCATTCACATCGCCTAGATGGCCGCCAATACCAAACGGAAACAGAGTAAGGAAGGCTGCCGTAAAATAATCTGGGTCAGTAAAGGCATTTATGAGCGGTAGTTCTTGTGTCGTCTTGTAAGATATATGTAGTGGCCAAGATTTATCGTTTAATATCCCCCCTTCATCATCATAGTCATCGGTAGTATATTCTTCGCCTGGGACCGAGCCGTCTGAATCCTGCTCTTGAAGAATTGCCTGGAGACTTGCCAAAGCAGCAGGAGTAGAGTGAAGATCTTGACCATGAAGATCGGAGAAATAAGACCGGCTGAGAATACTACCAGGCTCAGCGTCTCCTACTTCTGCATCTAACTCGTTCTCAAAAGCCCCATCCCGTAACGACGTAGCATAACCTTCCCGCTCGTCTTCTACCGGAGTATCTGTCGAACCAGGCTCAGGACCCAAAGTAATAAAGGCGTCTCTAATCTCTTGAGGAATGTGATGATCAGGCCAAGAGTCCAAAACGGGATAGTCTATAGTCACCGATTTGTAGACGGGATTATTAGCACAGAGCCATAACAAAGCATTCAGAACCTTCGCTTTATCAACAGAGCAGAAGCGAGCAAGATTCTCTTCCGACGGCGGGGTTCCCCGATCCCAGCTAACGGTAATAGTTGTGTGATCTTGTAACCTCTTAGCTGGTAAGATTCTTAAAAGGCTACTTGGATCCTGTCTCACGGCCACGGAATGGCCACGGCTGCCCCTATAACTCATACCACTCTTGGCACCCGACGTAAGTTTTAGGAATACACCGATGACGTGAACTCGTGCAATGAACGCCTCTTCGACAGTATTAAGATTCTTCAGAACTTCTGGATAGCCTTGACAAAAGAGACAATTGACAAAATTAGCGGCTGAAAATAGAGGTATAGCCCGTTTCGCGATCGCAGAGTTACAGGTAGTACACAGGCTAACCGAATCGTCCTTGACAGCGCAACAATCAGGTTCCGTTTTCGTTTTTTCAAAGAAGTATACCAAATTCGCGTCTTGGAGGCTGATGCTGAGCACCTCCTCTTCTTGGAACAACCCCCCACATAGCCCGCAAGGTAGGCGTCTTGAGGCATCTGATATGGCCTTTTGGTAGGTCTTCATACACGACATCTGAATTGATGGGGTAATCTCCTCTGGGAAAGTGGTCGATGCTTGCCTCATGTACTGATACTCCTCATCTAGAAAAGACGGAATTGGACCGTCGTAAGCAATGATCCGCTGTTGTGTAAGTGATTCCCGCTTATTTTTTCGAGCTTGGGTAATAGCCTCGTGGTGTAAGTGGGCTCGCATTCCAGCGTCATCTCGGTGCTCCCTGTCCCTGCGACGCTCTTCTTCTTGCTGATGAAATCGGTCTTCTCTATCCCTACGGCGCTGTTCATCTTGCTGGATAGCCAGCGCTTCCTTCCGCTCTCGAACTGACTTACTATGGTTGGATACCTTTATAGACCGTCTCTTTCTCCGTTCTTCTTTCTCAATTCTTTGCCTTGTAAGCCGCTGTTCTTCTAACCTCCTCCTCTCTACTACTGTCTGCTCAAGTGCCCGAACCTTCTTTCTCTGCTGCTCAATCTCCGCTGCTAAGTTCCGTGGGCTTTTAGGACCATCTTCTTGCCTCGTAAGCTGTGAATCATTTAATTGTCATCTCTCCGTTATTGCATTTTCAAATGCTTGGATTCTCTGGTTCTGCCGTTCAGCCCTCTCAGCCAACCTCTGCCGGTTGCGCTCAAGCGCCTGAACCCTCTCTATCTGCTGCTCAACCCTCTCTATCAGACTCTGCCGGCTTATCAGTTCATTATCTTGAGAAATAGGTGCAGTAGGGATAAAGTTAGTAGGAGGTAGCATAATAGCGTCAAATTAACAACAGAATAACTAAGTCTGAAATCAAAGTAAATGACTAAACTATAAAGCAGCAGACACAACTAGTTATACAGCTGAACACCATCCTCCCCCATCCTACCAAAATTAAAAAAGAAAATACTGAAACATGATTGATGCTGAAGATGAAGCACTAAGTAAAACATGCACGTCCTTCGATCGACAATGTATTATTTCATCATTGATACCGCAATCCCAAGGCAGAAACACGTGCCCCAAAAAAAATCGGATCTCGGAGAAACTAAAGACCGAACCCTCCGCACTCTCTCTCTTCGAAGATCCTTCTCTCTGAGCTTTTCAGCTCATTTCGAAGGCAATTTCGACATGGGTGCCAGCCTGCGGCTCACACGAAGCCTTCGAAATTCCATAAAAATGTTGGAGAATTCTTAGAAGACATGTTGGAATAACCCGTTGATAAGTGTATGGTCAGTGAAATTGATAAAGTTTCAGGTATTCATCCATGTAAGCGAACACGTCACAAAGGATTAAGAGTCGTCAGTTGGAGTCGCATGAGACGTTAACTGTAGAAAGAATTGACCATAGAGATGAACAGCTTGTATAAAGAATTACATCTTAAGAGAAGACAGAACTCTATTATAATTTACGTTTTCGTTTGGTAACGGGGCTATTATTCAGGCTTGATGAGGCAGAAATACCAGCTTGCAACATGAAACAGTGGGCAATAATGTAAGGCTTGGTGTCCTAACCGTAATTGTATCACAAACCTCGCAGGAAATGTCTCAAAAGGAAGAAAAAACAATATATCATGTCTCTTGACAATTCAAGTCGAATTATGAAGCAGACATGATACACGAATATAAAACAAAGAATGAAACTGGATGTGAAGAGATTTATTCCACAAGCCATAACTTTATCATAAATCTTTGAGGAAATGCCTCAGAAGTAAAGAAAAAAGTAACATATCATATCTCTAGTAATTCAAGTCGAATTACGAAGCAGACATGATACACGATGCAAAACGAAGAATGATACTACGTGTTAAGAGAGTTGCTTCATAGGCTAGTATGCCTCTGTTCCAATGCTCTAAGACCGGAAAGCTTGACGCAGACTTAAGATTATGAATTAAGAGAACTCTCCCACAAACTAATTGTTTGCTGTTCCAAAGCCTCAAGTCGGGACAGTTCCACTTGGAGATCCGTATGAGGGACAAATGATATGTCTTTAAGCGTGATCGGTTCTCGCGACCAGACCCCCGACAAGGATTTGACCCTGCCAAGCTGGACATTGATCGAAGTCCATTTGCCATGCTGGTCGACACCACGCTGCTTACCAAAGAGGAGATCTAGAATGAGACTGTCGAAGTGCTACCCTGGCTCTTATAGTCAGTGAAGGCGAATCCAAGCGTCAAGGGGACCTGATGTCGGTAAAACGACAGACCCGGTATGGTAAGGATCTGTCCTCTCATCTGCACTGGGAAGACAGGAACAAGACCGGTGGGAACATTAGAAAATGATAGGTTGTGTTCATGTGCAGGTCGAACAAGGACACATAGCAGAGGAACTGCACATAGAATAAACTGGCTGTCAAGTTCCATCCATGAAGCTATTGACATAGTTAGCCAGATATGCAAGAAAGATAACCATTTAAATACTATACCTTTCACATCAGGATCTAAGATAACTTCTTCGGCAGTGCCCCTCATGCCATTGACCAGGCCCAGTATATGTATTCGTATTCTGTTGAAGCATAATTGGCATACCTTTTGTAAAGGCAAAGAAGCCTGGTCCTTTGAGATATCCTTGCTCACCGACCTGGTATGGAAGCTATGGATTCTGTGCAATAACCAAGAATTGGAACCAGAGCAGCTTCTGGGTCCCTACATTCCTGAGACACTCCCTGTATAAAGAAGAAAATCACATAAGGATCTTACATTACCATCAGGTAAGGTTCACGTGAGGATAAAATCTGACAAATTACGGGTTAGATTTTCACCGTTCGGAAAAACTGACCCACCCTCTCTCTTTTTTTTTTCTCCCTTTTCTCCCTCTTCGAATCACCTTCTCTCTGAGCTTTCAGCTCATTTCGAAGGCAAGGCAAATTCCAGCCGGAAACTCAACTTTTTGAAGCCGAATTACTTTACTTGCCTGGCTTTTCACACGACGAACCCGAATATGCTAGGTTTTCCGCTGTCATATGACATGCTCAAGGTTCCTATCGTTCTCCCAGTAATTTATGCCATAATTAATGCCATAATTTATTCGCCGATGCCTGAATTGCTGGGGGTGTCCGGTTGAGGCGAACTGTCCGGTTGACTAATAAGTCCTTGTCTTACCCGAGAGCGGCTCGACTGCCCTAACGCTCGTCTCCACAATCCTGAACGTAATGGGTGATTTGCTCGCCGAAGTCTCGAAACGATTCTCAACCGTCGGCGTTCGACGGAGCTATCGTCCATTTCCTAGCCCTGTCTATCCTGTAGATCAATCGCCTGCACTCCCATGGATTGTTTTCTCACACCTATCTTCCAATCATGAAAGCTATGGATGACTCTAAAACCCAGCTGGATATTGGAGGTCACTCCTCAGGTTAGATATCACCTAAGCTCGCGGGGGGGATTTAACCGATCTGGGGGTTAATCTCTCATTAGCTCCAGCTTAGAGCTCGACTCCACCAGGAGCCACCATTCATCCTGTGTTAACGCCGCTTCTGGGGTATATACAGTATATATATGCTACCTAGATCCCATTCAAGTCCCTATTTCACTTCTTCCAGAAAACACACTTACCATTTCCTGCTGTTCTTTTTTTTGTTTTTGAAGCCGCTACACCTCGTTAAACCAACCCTCAATTTCTTTGCGAGATGGCAGCCGAGGCTGATGACATAAAAAACGAGAGCCAACATGTTGAGCTCACGACGATGAACACAGACGCTGACGACGCGACCCGCCACTGGATTGGTTCTGCGGAAGATGCCCGTCTGGCCACCGAGGAGGAGCATCGCATGACCATCCTCAGCGCTATCAGGAAGTACCCAAAGGCCTGTCTCTGGTGCATGGCTATCTCCTTGACCATTATTATGGATGGCTATGACGGGGCCCTGCTGGGATCGCTCTCTGCGTTTCCTTCATTCCGGAACCACTTTGGCGAGTACATCAACCCTAAATCCGGTTCTCAGATTCCTGCCCAGTGGCAGCTCGCCCTTGGCTGCTCCAGCCCAGTCGGAAATATCATTGGAATATATTTGGGCGGCATCACAACGGATAGGTTCGGCTACAAGCGGTCCTTGTTGATCTGGTTGGCTTTCTTGACTGCGTGTATTTTTATATCTTTCTTTGCCGTATCGATCTCTGTCATCTTTGCTGGAGAGGTTCTTTGTGGCCTGTCTTGGGGAGTGTTCGCGACCATGGCCCCTGCATACGTTGCTGAAGTCTGTCCGGTCGTGTTGCGTGGTCTCATGGAAATCTGGGTTACCATGTGCTGGGGTATCGGTCAGCTTCTCTCATATTCTGTTCTCCTCACTCTCAACCACGAGACGTCGATGTGGGGATGGCGCATCCCTTTTGCTGTTCAGTGGGTATGGCCAGCCATTATTATTCCCTTGGCTCTCTTTGCCCCTGAGTCGCCATGGTGGCTTGTCCGCAAGGGCAAGGCTGTTGAGGCTGAAAACTCGATCATGCGACTGACCAGCAAAAACAACCGAGAGGGTGCCCGACGTGCAGTGGCATTGATCGTTGAAACGAACAATCTCGAGAAAACCATGCATGAAGGTGCTGGATACATCGACTGCTTTCGTGGCACCAACTTATGGCGAACCGAAATCGCGTGCTGTGCCTGGGCAAGCCAGTTGTGGGTCGGGTTTGTGATTGCATCCTATTCAACTTACTTCTTTGAGCTGGCCGGCCTCAATCCTGCTGACGCATACAAAATGAGTGTGGGCCAAGGCGGTCTGCACCTTCTCTTCGACATCATCGCAATTCCGGTGGTTGCTACAGTTGGTCGGCGTCGCATGTTCCTTTGGGGGTTTGCCGTTATGAGTCTCTTCATGTTCCTGATCGGATTTGTTGCACTTGCGCCCGAGACCCCCGGTGTTGGTTACGCATCTTCATTCCTTTTCTTAGCCTGGAATTGTACCTATCAGACGACTGTTGGACCTGGGGCTTACATTGTGGTCAGTGAGGTGTCGTCTTCTCGACTTCGCGCTAAGACTGTGGCTTTGGCAAGAAACGCTTACCTTCTGTCTATTTTGATCAATTACTTTGTCGGCCCCTATATCCTCAATCCCAGTAAAGGAAACTGGAAGGGCAAGACAGGTTTCCTGACTGGCAGCATCATCGTTCTTTGCTGGATCTGGGCCTGGTTCCGTCTTCCTGAGACTAAAGGTCGCACTTATGAGGAGCTGGATATCTTGTTTTCGAAGAAGCTCAAGACACGTGAGTTCAAGAATTATCCTGTTGATGTTGTAAGTCAAAAGTGCACTGAGTAAGTCGGGTTCAGTGAGGGATTGTGAGAAAACTCTACTCAGAAAGACCAAAAAAACCATTAAACCTTTAAATACACTAAAAGGCCTTTAAAATTATGATATATTATTTTCTAGTAAATATATATATATATATTTAAATACACTTATTTCTGTTAAGATTATGACCATTAGGCTCATATTATGGAAGTGTTGGTTCACTAGGCACTACCGTATTGTAGGGTTGAATAGGCTTATATTGGCTAATGCATTGTATGCTTATACTTATATTCAGTATTTAAGGAGTTGCACCCTTAAATACTCTCTTACCGGATTATTAGTCGTTCCACTCCGATCGCATAGCTACCGAGCGCCAGTATGCTCTGCTCCCATAATTCCTAACACTCCTACTCAGATCATACAGGTGCTATGATGTAGTCTATGTCAGTTTCACCTCGTCAACATCATTTTTCAGCCACTCCTACTGCCTCTTAGCTGCTCCTACTGTTGCCAGACCAAGTAATTCCTTGAACCGCGTGAACATCGTCTTCTGCAACGGCTTTGTCATGCCATCGGCTACCATGTCTGCTGTAGGAACATAGTTTACCTCAATACGTTTACGTTCCTCCAAGTCACGGATGTAATGGTAGCAGATATCAATATGCTTTGATCGCTCGTGAAGGTGTGGGTTCTTTACCAGCGCGAGCGCGCCTTGGTTGTCCCCCAATATTTGTACAGTCATCGGGTCTGGCCCAATATATTGAGGGAATCCCATATCGCGGAGTATTTGAGCGATCCATTGGCTCTGCTTGGCGCACATTGACATTGCAATGTATTCTGATTCAGTGCTTGAAGTTGCCACTGAACGTTGCTTCTTACTCCCCCAGGAAACAGGTCCTCCGTAAAGCATGGCCACATTTCCTGAAGTGCTCTTCCGGTCGGTTTTGTCTCCTGCCCAGTCTGCATCTGAATACATGACTAGTGTGGGGCTACTGGCTTGTCTGTTGTCGTCATTACTTTGGCGTGACGATTGGTTGGCTTGAATTGGAGTGGGCCCATAACGGACACGTTGTTTGATCGTTGATCTGGCATATCTCAAGAGTTCCTTTACGGCACTGGCGTGGTGCTCTCCAGGGTTACTCATGTATTGGCTAAGCTTTCCCAGGGCGAATGCGATGTCCGGTCTAGTGTTTATCATCGCATACATCAAACTTCCAATGCGCTCCTGATACTCAGTCAGGTTGGCTTTCTTGTCGGAGTCCGAAGTCGGGCGTAGCTTGTCGTAACTAGAGATTGGCACTGACTTTGGCTTGTGCTTCTCTTGAGTTATTCCATATCGATTCAAAATGTTGTCCAGGTATTGCTCTTGATCTAGGAATAATGTCTTTTCTTTTCGATTCCTAGTAACACGGATACCAAGGATCACTTGAATCTCCCCCAGGTTCTTGGTATGGAATCGATCTGCCAATGTCTTTCCAAACCATTCCAATTCTTGCACTCTTGGTGCAGCAGCAGCGATGTCATCCACGTGAACGAGTAATATGATCTTGCGTTCTTTGTGGATATAAAGGCAAGGGTCAGCTAAGCTTTGGACAAATCCAATCTTAACGAGATAACTCTTGCAGAGTAGGTTCCAGTCCCGCGCGGACTGCTTTAGCCCATACAAACTCCGTAGGACACGTAATGCGTACCCGTTCTTTAACTTAGGTACTCCGTCTGGTTGAGACAGGAAGATTCGTTCTCGTAGGTGTGATTCGGTGAAAGCATTCTTCACGTCATACGAGTGGCATTCAAGGTTTTCCGCTGCAACAATGGCCATGAATATCCGAAGAGTATCCATTCTAACCGTAGGTGCAAACGTCTCAGTGAAATCCTGCCCATATTTCTGAGAAAAGCCTCGAGCAACCAGTCTTGCCTTGAACCTGTTTAATGTCCCGTCGGGGTTCGTCTTGATAGTGAATACCCATTTGGTGGAGACCAAGTTCGCTCCTTCCGGGGGTATTTCTTCTTCCCATGTGCCATTTTGCTGTAATGATGCGATCTCTTCGTCAATTGCCTCCTTCCATTTCTGACCATATCTATGATCTGAAATGGCCTCTTTGTACGTCATTGGGGATGACAATATCTAGATCTGTTACTAAACTGGCCAGAGCTATCTCGTCTGGGTCTTGGTAATCTTGATCTTCCAGCATTGCAAGCATGGCTTTAACTATCTTGGTAGGACGGTCTTCATCATCAGAGTCATCGAGTCTCTGTCGCTTTCGAAGATCGTACCTCGCTTCCACGGGTTCTGGTGGTGCTTGATTTTCCCCGCCGGGCGGGTGAAATCCAATAGGTGATGCTATATTAGCACCAGGTGGTGAATCATGGTTCTCGGCTTGGGCCTGAGATTGATCCCTAATTTTATTTTTCTCATCTCCCTCATCTCCTCCTGAATGGGACACATTCACGCTTGGATCGCTTGCATTTTCCTGATCATGTTGACGGCCGGCTGGGCTGGTTGGATCGTTACGTGTTACCACTGGATTCGCAATGGACGGGATCACAATTTCGAAGTTATTCAAGTCTTTCGGATCTGGGAATGGCATAGACTCGATGACTTCATTTTGTGGTCGACCTCTTGGTTTACGAATTGCCAGCTCGTTCCTTGTTCCTTGAGGATCACCTGTCCGAAGTTTCAAATCAACTGTTCCGCCTTGGATGTCTTCATAAAAGCTGACGCGGCTTGATTTGATGACACAGCCTCTGTCTGGCGCATAGACCTTATATTGTTTGGTCGTGTTTGGATTGTATCCTACAAACACTGCAACCCGTCCATGGTCCATAAGCTTGTCTTTTCTTGATTCCTTCGGGTGCTCCTTTCGGTTGACGTATGACACGCATTTACATCCAAAAACTCTGATGTGATCAATGCTTGGGATCTCTCCGGTGAATGCCTGGTACGGGCTAACAACTTTCCCATCAATTGTCGGGCCAGATGCTGTTCGGTTTCTCAGGTATGCATCCGTTTCAACAGCGTAGTTCCAGAATTCAAGCGGTAAGCTAGCTTCCTTCAGCAATGCCCGAGCATCTGCTGTAGTTGTCTGGATTGCTCGCTCAGCTGGACCGTTCTGGTTTGACTTGTACCCTGCTGTTGTTTCTGCCCGAATCCCGATCGAAGTGCTCCATTCGTCTAGTAGTGATAGTAGTTCCGAGGCATTGTCAGTTCTAATGGCCTTGACTTTCTCCTCCGTCTCGTACTCTACTTGGATCTTCCATGTCCTGAGCTTCTCGACCAAATGTGCTCTTGTCTTTGCAGGAATGTTCCAAATGTAACGAGTGGCGCTATCAACAATTTGAGCAAAGTATCGGTCTTCCTTTATTGATGGTGGGAACGGTCCACATGCATCCACGTAGATCAGTGCAAGCCTCTTACTCTCCCACTCACTCAACGCTTTATTAACACGATCTTTCATCTTGGTGAAGTCGCAGACTTCACAAGGTTCCTTAGTTATGGGTTTTCGTATTGGCCTGCTTAAGGTGGTAACCTTGTGTAAGTTACAGATTTTCTTTACTCCAAGATGAGCGAATCGTCTATGCCATAAATTATAGCGTTGTGTGACTTTCTCCACTGACTTTGGTGCCAGTGTGGGTGAGGTTTCAGTGTCACTGTCAGAATTTTGATTTTCCCCGCCGGGCGGGTTAAATCGCGATTGTCCCTCCTCCGTTTTAACATCACCAACCAAAGCTGTTTCCTTTGGCCCATTCACGATAGAACTCACAATGTACACTCCTCCGCGTTGCTTGGCTTTAATGTACTGGTTCTTTTGATTCTTTCGAGTAAAATACATTGCATGTGGATCAAAAGAGCCATCAAAACCTTTTTCGCAAACGCGTCGAGCAGAGAGGAGATTAGCCCCAAGGTTCGGAACAAGTAAAGTATCAGACAACAATGCAGTACTTCCATCCTTCAATTTCATTTCAGCGGTCCCCTTCTTCCATGCATATAACCTTCCTCCTCCAACCTTTATTCCACGACGTCTAATATCGACCATCGGTTGTTTAAAGAGCTGGGGGTTGTCAGTCATGTGAGAAGAAGCGCCTGTGTCTGCAATCCAGACGGAAGGTTTAACCATACGCATTGCTTCCTTTGAAACTCCTGCAACTTCGTCCTCCTCCTCGGATGAGTCATCAAAACTTGACTCCGTCTCCGACGTCGAATTAGACTCGGAGGAGTGACCGGCCATGTGACCATGGGCATGACGTTTGGACTTGTTGCTTTTGCGGTGACTCTTGCGCTCGTCATCTCTTATTGCCTTTGGAGAGTGTCGTGATTTGTTATCCTTGGATTTGAGACCAAGAACATATTTTCTCGCATCACGCCTGAGTTTACAATATTTGATGGAGTGGTTTCCGTCACACAAATAGCATTTAACGTCCTTTCGGTCGGGCGAGCTGCTTTCATGTCCGCTCCGTCGACTTGAGCTTCTGCTCCCTTTATCTTGTGATCTTCGTGCTCTCTTGTCTCTAGCAGCGAGGGCTGTTGAGTTGGTGACCTTTTCTTCGTGTCTTTGGAGGATATCGATCTTGTCCACGATTTCAAGTGTCGGTTGTGCGTCGATCACAGTTGTAACTGTCGAGTATTCCTCTGGGAGTCCTGCAAGAAAGAATTCGAATATTTGCTTTGTGCTAAAGCCATCCTTGAGTTCAGGGGTTGCCTTCACAACTCTCCTCCTCAACTCTTGTACTCGGATCCATCCCTCTTCGATTGTCATGCCCTGCTCTAACTTGAATGAGGTGAGTTGAGCCATTTCACTTCGAGCAGCATGAGGTAGTAACTTGCTATACTTGGAGTATAGCTTTGTCCATGCCAGTTGAGCTTCAGACTCGTCGCGGATCAGTTCATTGTCCATGGCATCGATACAGATTGAAATCATATATAAAACCTTCGCAGACGCGGCTTCATATTTCTCTTGCTTTTCAATATTCCATATGCCATCCTTTGATCCACTTTGTAGTCCATCCTCCACCTTCAAGCTCTCCAGTTGTTTTGCTACACCTTCAATAGTGATCTCGGGTGTTTTCGTGCTTGCTGGTGTAACAGGGGTATTGATCGATGATGGGGTTCTCTGAATCCAGGCGTATTCTGTGATTGTCTTGTTTAGCACAAATTCTAGCGATTCTCCCTTGAAATAGAGTCTCATCAGTTTAAACCATTCTTGCCAATTCGCTCTGCTAAGGATGCCAGCAGGGCGTTTGCGTGCAAGGTGATCGGTGTCCATCTTCTCAAATGTCGGTGAGATAAGGATGATGAAGATTTTGTCGTCTTTTGAGCTGTCGTATCGTAACTCAAGGTTAGAGAGACCTATAATTGACTGTTGGGTTTAGATAAATAGGTAAGTATCACGCCAAGGTGCCCGATACCGATTAAGGGGCCGTGATCTTCAAGTACTTGCTGTAGACCGACAATTCGTCGCACGTCTACCCGTTTCAAGACTTGGAACCGATCGGTCTGCGTTTCAACCGATGCTCTGCAGACTTCTTTCTTCTACAAAGACTTGTGCAGCAACGTGTGTTTTGGCTATCCTTGGTGATAGACTTACGGTGAACACGTCCCAACTGCTATTCTTCCTAGTGACGCCTCAACATGCGTCCGGGCTCATAACCTGTGAAGATTATGATCGTTATGCTCATATTATGGAAGTGTTGGTTCACTAGGCACTACCGTATTGTAGGGTTGAATAGGCTTATATTGGCTTATACATTGTATGCTTATTCTTATATCTAGTATTTAAGGGGTTGCACCCTTAAATACTCTCTTACCGGATTATTAGTCGTTCCACTCCGATCGCATAACTACCGAGCGCCAGTATGCTCTGCTCCCATAATTCCTAACAAAAAGTACTAAAAGACTAATTTAAACGTTTAAGTAATATTTTAAAGTATATATTAATTACTTATAAGACAATTAGGTTAAGTTATTACTAATAACATAATATACATATAATAAAGTAAAGTATAATAATATATAAATGTTATCTTATTATACAAATTTCAGGAAAGAAATAAGTATAATATATTTATAGAAAAAGACACTTAATATAATAATGTTAATAGAAGAAAAAGTTAAACTTATTAAGAAAATATAATCAGTTATATAACAAAACTTAAAAGAAGTTAAAAAAAGAATAAAAAAATATTATAATAAATAATATAAAATAAAACTTATATTTAAAAAAAAGAATAAAATATACTTTTTATGAAAATTTATTAAAATTAAAAGATTAAATGAATTATTAGATTTTAAGAAGATAAAAATCAATAAAATATTAAGTTAAATAATATATAAGTTAAAACTACTTAAAAACATTAAAATGTACTTAATATTTCATGTTATTATATTAAAATTAGTATTACTAGAAATATTAATAATTATACACTTAAAAGTAGAAAATTTTAATCTAAAGAAAAAATATAAAGTAAAAAGCGTAAAAAGACAAAAAATCTTCAAAAAAAGGGTTTAATATCTAATTAAATGGAAAAAATACTTAAAAATTAACAAAAGAACTTAAAAACACTTAACGGAAAGTTTAAAAGTTTAAAGTTAAACGTGTTAAGTTAAATTGTCTAGTAATAAGTTATTAAGTAAACTGATAAGTTGAGAATTTAAGAAGAAAAGGTCATCTGAGGAAATTATAATTATATGATTAGAACTTTTTTACTTAATATACTTTTTCTTTTTAATAGTATTTAACTTATTTAAAGTTTTTAGATTATAACGAATTATCTTTTTAATACATTTTCGTAGAAACTTTTATTATTTCTTGAGGTAAGCTAAACAGGTTATATTCTTAGTTAAAATTTATATAGTTTTTTCTTTTTTAACTTTTAACTAGTTATATTTATAGTTATATAACTCTTAAGAGAACATCGGGATATTCTTATTATTATACTATAAACCCTGATTAGTGTCTATATAGTATTGAAAACATTGCGGGTCGCTTATGTAATTTGCAGAATATAGGGATGTTTCTATTGGTCGAGAAATGGCCATTCCAGCGATTCTATTGGCTCACTTTCTGTAATCTTATTGGTTGACAGCTTGCATATCGTAACCACTTCCGATTCTACAGGAAAGGGGTAAATGTTGATCAACATGCTGATGAAACTCGCCACAACGTCATATTACGGTCCGTAAACACAAATACAATACCATTGATATGCTGTGCCTCCGTATTTGTACAATTGGCTTTCCGTGCGTTCGTATTTCTCCTGTACATCGGCCTTATCGCACTTCTTCTTTTCATTTTACATCGTCGGCTGGAGACCGTCAGCTGTAGACCGTACTTCTTCCCCTGATTACAATAGAATATAGCTCTCCTGTGCCTGCCTGTAGTCTGTAAGTGTTGTTTGTATAGCGTTTTACAATGGCTCCTAATCTTTCAGCGTCTCCGACAGCTTTCTGTACGGTCTGTAAACGATTCCGTCCTTCGGAGTTCTTCAAACGACGCCCAAATGGAGCCGGTTTTTATAGTACATGCTCTACCTGCAAGGTTTGTATGGCTTACTGTTGTAGTTATAGAAATGTTAACATATCGATTTATATAGAACTACAGACGAGAGCGAACCGTACTCGGAGAGCTTGACGTTAACGCTCCACGTCAAACCAGGCAATCTCATAACCCATTACCTGGGAAGCGCAAACGACGCCGAATTGAGTTGTTACCGATTCCTGATGTGCCTCCACCTCCTCCCATTGCTGAACCTTCGCGTGTGGAGCCTCCCGTCCAGTGAAGCCAACAGTTGAACTGAGTCAGTTTGGACCCCTCAACTGGCTCAACTGGTTACATAATCAGTCCAGTTGGCCCTCACCCAGTTGAGTGAACTGGTCAACCAGTCCAGTTGACCAACCCAACTGAGTGAACTGCCAGTTTAACCGGGGTAAAGATACACTAGCTATTTATAGTTAGTTCCTGCGTCGTCCATATATTACGAAGTAATCATCTAGGTAGATAGATGCTAAATTAAAGCTATTTACACTGCTTTGCCCTTTCCTCTCTGTGTCTCAGCCTCTACCTCTGCTACCCAGCGGTCTATCCACTCCTCATCTACCCATGCAACATTGTTTGCTCGAAGCCATGACTTCAAGCACTCAATAGCCTCAACAGCATCAATCCCAATACGATTGCGCCTGTCTGTGATAGTAATTTTGCAACTAGAGAATAAGCGTTCAACTTCTGCTGACATAGCTGGGATCGAGAGAAGGTCCAAGGCCATTTTCGAGAGGTTTGGGTAGACTTTTCTTTGTGTTGTTTCCTGCCACCATTCACGTGGATCAAATACTTCATCTAGATCCATTTCCATCACAGGTTCTCTACAGTACCGTTCATACTCATCAATAACCTCTGGAACCTTGACATGCTGCCTTGCCCATGTCTTGAATCGATTCTCTTTGTTACCTTCTGGCTGGCTTTGTGATCTTATAGACAGAAGATCAGTCTCCACTTGCCTGTACTCATCTTCCCACATTTTTCTCACTGCTCGTCGAGCGTCTCTTAGCCAGCTTACTCTCCAATCAAGTCCTTTCTCAAAGAACTCCCATTTCTTTGTAGGACAGAGTACAACAGCTGCAACGTAAGCACATGACTCCCCTGTTTTGTTGTAGTACTTTTCCAACTTATCCCATCCAAACTGGCAACAAGGGCCAAGAAATCTATTTTCCTCATGCTTATGTCTTCCATCTTCAAAGATCTCAAGCAGAAATTCCATAATTGGAAGGATTGTCTCAGCTGTTGAGTATCGACCCTCACAAGCAAGTGTTCCATGCTCGTAAGCTTCTAAATACTCAATAAGAGATTCAAGCTGTGCCCAATCATTGTCACTGAGTATATCATCTTGTAAATCGTCTCTGTTTATCATAGTATAAGTATCAATAGCTTTTCTAAGCATAAGTGCACGAACAAGCATTCGATACCATGAATTCCAACGAGTAGAATTGTCTCGTGGAAGGCGATAGTTGCCAGAGATCAACTTGAATGCATCCACACGTTGTGTACTCATTGTAATATAAACGGAAACATTATGAAGCTTGCCAAGAGGACCTTTCTTTCTCCATATTTTCATCTGCGCATTGTTGAATTCTTTTGGGAGCTGGCCATTAATCTGGGCATCAAGGAAAATAATATTGTCCTTGTCAGGGAGATTCGGAAATAGGAAGCTTTGTGCAGAGAGGTTGATAATATGTCCGTTACATCGAAGTCTTCGAAATACTGGATCCCAGCTAACGGACTTGTTTAACTCTAACCCTTGATAGAAGTTAGTATATTTTAAATAAATATAATAAGTTACTCACAGCTTGATAGCACCTCGCAAAGAACATCATTTGATTGAGCATTATCCCCTACAAAAAACCCTAACTTGTACTCAATCTCGTAGTCCACAAGAACATCTGTAACGACCCCTGCTTGGTTCTCGCCACCATGATCACCTTGCAGCTCACGTACAGCAAGGACATTATGTTTTAGCTTTCCTTCTCTTCCAATATAGTGTCCAATGATACCGAGGATTGACTTTTTGTTCCCTGATGTCCAGAGATCAACAGTGATATGGATTTTTGAGAGAGCTTCTTGCCCGTCTTGTCGAACTCTCTTTTTCTGGGCCTTGTATGTCCGCATTGTCCATCCACGAATTGTATCAGCACTAGCAGGAAGATACTTGTCAACATTCTTATTTAAATATCGAGTAAACCTAGACACAGTTGGTTATTTATTAGTAGTATAGTTTTATTCAAATATAACTTACGCCCTAAATTCATCTTTCTCTACCATCTCAAAAGCAACTCCACAAGTACTAATCCACTCAACATACAACTGTTCTAATACAGCTGGATCAAGCTCGCAACCTGGGCCTCTCCCATCATCATCTTCCTCCTCGGCCTCAACGTAACTACCGTCATATCGACGGCGCTTGTTATTAGCTACGGCGGATTGAGCCCTAAATTCAGCCATATCAATATGGCCTTGATGCCTGTTGATTCGCTTCTCATTTTGGCTTATGGATTTGATGACTATGGTGCTTTTTGAGGTGTCTTCTAGCGTTTCCAGTCCCTCCACTATCAACATAGACTTGGGTGCAGTATTTACACCTCCATATACTACGGCCTTGCTTGTCAAGGGTGATCTTATGCCGTGAGTAAAAGGAGTGCTCCCACACTTCAGACGTACGTTTCTGGGCAATTTTCTCGGGAGTATCATTGCCTTCAGTAGCTTCACTAGTATTGCCGCCAGCTTGCGATGATGGCACTGGCGAGGACAATAGTAGAGGACGAAAGCATGGGTCAATATCACTCTAATTTTGGTCTAGTGTAGAAGATACAACAGAGCTGGCCTGGGATGCCATAATCAATAAAGTAAATAATGCTATTGAGACAAAAAATGTAAGGGTTCTACTGGGTTTATTCAGCCTATGGGAACCCTATATACAAGCAGAGAAAGCTAAAGAGAAAGAAAGAGGAAGAACTACGGTCGGGAGATACATGCTCCCTAAAATAGGGGTCATGGACCGTGCTGGTTGCCATGAGCTACATTGACCGCTACGTTCGTACGAATCGATGAGGCTTTAGCCTCGAGACCTATAATCGGGTCCAACCCGTCACAAAAAAGAGTATATGTTATAAGTACAGGTTTTTCAATAACTGAGGAAACATGTCTTAATCCAAATTTGCTGAGGCCACGTGATCAGGACCCAGTTCAACTGAGTTCAACCGAGTCAGTTGACGCTATAACCAGTCCAGTTGGCCCCTAACCAGTTGAGTGAACCAGTTAGGGAAAAGGCCAACTGGACTGGCTCAACTGGCAACTGACTCAGTTGATTCAGTTGGCCACCAAACTGTTCGCTTCACTGCTCCCGTCGCCGAGCTTACGGCTGTAGAACCTCCGGCCGAGCTTTTACGGCCACCATCAGTCCCTTTACCTCCTGTTACCATTCCTGAGCAACCAGAGCCACATGAACAATCACACACTGACGGTAGAGGTGGAGGTGGAGGTGGAGATGGAGATGGTGGTCCGCGGGCACGTAAACCAGCGGGGTTTATATCTGCTTTTATATCGTCTGTACCTCACTATATGGGTGCATTGAATCAGACCTGTACGAACTGTTTAGCACTACAGTGGCCGGAGGAAAGTTCTATGCGTTGCTGCAAAGATGGAGATATGACGTTACCACCATTCCAACAACCGCCAGACCTTCTTACGAACCTTCTAAGAGGAGACGATCCAAGAGCAACGGATTTCCGTAGAAATATACGGGGATACAACTCGGCTCTCGCATTTACGTCCCTCAAATACATCGAAGACGACCGAACAGACACTATGGGGCCTGGCATAACCTGTTTTACTATTCATGGCAGTTTGTATCATCTACAAGGGCCTTTACAACCAGGTTCTCAGACCGTTCCTGCGTTTGCTCAATTGTTTTTTTATGACGCTGATTATGCAACGAATATTCGACATCGGCAAGGACTAGATCGAACGTTGCTTCGTGAGCTTCATACCATGCTTACGGACTGTAACCCATTTATTCACCTCTATATGACAGCTACAGAGCGTATGAACCTTCAACCAAATACGTCCCGTTTAATATTGAACCCTCGGATGGAGTTGATTGCTGAAGGGGATTATCACCCAGGCCGTATCAATCTTCCTACTGGCAATGAAATTGCCGCTATTATTCCGGATGAGACGAGCCAGTACAGATCAAGAGATATCGTCCTTGCCGACCGCACTGAATCTGGAGACTCGAGCTTAAAAACGATTCCTGCAAGCCACCCAGCTTACATGCCACTACACTATGTGCTTTTATTTCCACGCGGTGATTACGGCTGGGGCTATAATATGGAGTTGCACGGTCAGCGTGAAGGTCGCCGTTTAACGCTTCAAAAGTGGTTACAATACTACTTACACCCTCGCAAAGATCAGTTTTCTTCTATCTTTTACGGAGCTAGGCTTTTTCAGCAGTACGTAGTTGATGCGTATGTGACCGTAGAAACCTCAAGGCTTGAATGGAATCGTTTTAACCAGTCGCGAATACGGGCCGATCTGTACCAGTGTGTATATGACGCTTTACACGCTGGTGATACGGATGCCGCAGATATAGGTCGTCGTATTATACTCCCTTCTTCGTTTGCAGGAAGCGATCGTGCTATGCAGCAACTGTTTCAGGATGTGATGGCTTTGGTACGACACTTTGGGAAACCTACCTACTTTATTACCATGACCGCAAATCCCAATTGGCCGGAAATTCAGCAGAATCTTTTACCGGGACAGAGTGCTACAGATCGACCTGATCTGATAGCACGAGTTTTTGAAGGCAAAAAGCGTGAATTGGTCAAGGATTTGAAGGCTGGCGTCTTGGGACCTTGGGCTGGCCATGGCTTTACGATTGAGTATCAAAAACGTGGCCTTCCGCATATCCATTTCCTTCTTTACAGACCGCGTGGCACGCCTGAACTTTCACCGGAGTTGATTGATGAGGTGATTTGCGCTGAAATCCCACGCCCAGGTCGTGATCCCATGGCATCTTGCGCGAATTAGTAACCACACATATGGTTCATCATCTTTGCGGCCCGAACTCAAAGAGCCCCTGTATGAAGCGAAAATCGCCCGGTGAACCAGAACAGTGCTCAAAAAGGTTTCCCAAGAGGTTTACGGACGCTACAGTTGTTGTTGAGGATGGGTACCCAGAATACCGCCGTAGGAACGATGGCCAGACGTTTGTTCACAAATTAGACAACTCTGGACAGCTAATATTGGGAGATAATCGCTGGATTGTACCTTACAACCCTTATTTACTGCAAAAGTTCAACTGTCACATTAACGTTGAGATATGTAGTACAATTGCGGCCGTAAAGTATATCCACAAGTATGTGTATAAAGGCCATGACCGCTCTACTCTTTCGGTCACCAATCGCAACAACAACGACGAGATTACACAGTATGTTCAGGCTCGGTATATCGGCCCTATGGAAGCTTTTGCGCGTTTAATGGAATACAAGACACATCAGGAATGGCCTCCTGTGACACGCCTTCCTGTACACCTCCAAGGAGAGCAGACTGTGAGCTTCCGTGACGATTTGGGAGCGGAAGCGCTGGCAGACCAGCTTGAGGCGTCTAATTCTAAGCTTATGGCATTTTTTCAGTACAATGCTCAGCACGAGGAGGGCCACCAGTGGTTATACCAAGAGTTCCCTGAACATTGCCTGTGGGATATGAAGAATCACTGCTGGAAAAAGCGTAAACAGGGTGTATCGATTGGCCGCATGTATCACTGTAGCCCTGCTCATGGAGAGAGGTTTTATTTACGGCTTTTACTGACCTCTGTACGCGGTCCCCGTTCGTTTGAGGACCTGTATGTGGTAGACGACGTGCGATACGCATCATACTATGAGGCATGCGTTGCCCGAGGCCTAGCTGAGAACGATCAGGAGTGGTTTCGTTGTTTTGAAGAAGCTATTCAATTTGATCCCGCCAGTCGTTTACGGACCACATTCCTTATTGGGTTGTGCCAGTGGTTGATTGGCAATCCTGCGGCCCTGTGGGATCGTTTTAAGAAGGAATTATGCGACGATTTGCGTTATTTTCTGAATGTACAAGAGTATAATCCTATAGAGGAAGCTAATATGGCTTCTAATATGCAAGCTCAGTTGAATCAGGACCAGCGTGAGTGTTTTGATACAATTGTTACCGCTGTTGAAAACGAGCCGCAAAATGCGCATTTTTACTTACAAGGGCCTGGTGGGACCGGTAAGACTTTTTTATATAAGACCTTATGCCACTACTTTCGTGGATTGGGCAAGAATGTGCTCTGTGTAGCTTCAACCGGTATTGCCTCGCTTTTACTGCCAGGAGGCCGTACAGCCCATTCACAGTTCAAGATACCTATGCAATTGAACGAGGATTCGGTCAGTTCTATAACCAAGAATGGAAAGTTGGCTAAAATACTCCAAAAAGCCGATCTCATTATATGGGACGAGGTTCCCATGCAAAATAAGCAGTGTTTTGAAGTTGTCCACAGGTTATTCTGCGATTTACGGTCCGTTGAAACTGAAGATGTTCTATTTGGAGGCGTTCCCGTCATCCTGGGAGGTGATTTTGCTCAAATTTTACCGGTAGTGCCACGTGGTACTCGAGCCGATACAGTATGTGCCTGTCTACAACGCTCTTTTATATGGCTACGATTGCGCAAATTACGTTTGAGGACGAATATGCGCGTGCGGCCGGGCGATGGGGAGGCTGATTTTGTTCAGTGGATTGGTGCCCTTCCTTACGATAAAGCTCTCTATGGCCCTACTTCACTTCCTTCGACCATATCTACAGCCGTAAACTTAGATGGTTTACTCGACGACATTTACCCACTATCTCTGTTGCAAGCCGGCTGTAGAGATTACAGCGTTTTCCGTGGGAGAGCATTACTTTCAACCCTCAACGCGAACGTAAGGGCTTTGAACGATACAGTTTTAGGCCGGTTTCCCGCTCCTACACGCACTTATTCATCCGTAGATTCAGCAGATGTTAACGAGGCAGACGATTCAGGGCACGTATACTCGGCAGAGCTATTACAATCGATAGAACTGTCATCTTTACCTTCATCTAAACTGACGTTGGCTGTTGGAGTGCCGGTAATGGTTATGCGTAATATATGCGCGCAGGAAGGGTTGTGTAATGGTACACGGATGGTTGTTACGGCTTTACGAAATCATACAGTTGAAGCGCGATTATTAGGTGGTGAATGGGATGGCCAGGTCCGATCAATTCCTCGAGTCAAGTTGACGTCAAACGAGGGAGATCTACCATTTACACTCTCTCGCAAGCAATTCCCCCTTCGTGTATGCTTTGCCATGACCGTAAACAAGTCTCAAGGTCAATCTTTTGACAAGGTCGGCCTTGATCTACGATTACCGGTCTTTACACATGGCCAGTTTTATGTGGCAGTCTCTCGAGTAACTTCTGTATTAGGATTATCTGTACTTTTACCTGATCAAGCGACTACAACGTCGAATATTGTATATCCTGAAGTGTTGGAAGATTTTAGAGATTAAAAATACGATTCGTAATTAGATAAATCACCAATTTTCTACTGTTCATCCCCTCCCCCTGTAATTCTATGATGCCTCTCCTCCTCTTCGCCAGCAGTTATAGATAACGCGGCCAGCTGCATCTTTAAATGAGCTTTGAGAGTTGTACGCTCACGATCGGAATAAGTGACGAATTCCTCTATCATGTCCTTAAAACTTTCTCCGATATTGTTGACCATATCCTTCCACAGTAGTTTACGGGGTCTCGGAAGAGCTTCAAACATTCAATTCAGTCAGTTACAGACCGTAAGATTATGGCGGTTGAACTTACCGTTTCCGTCCCCGTTCCCATTTGCGTTCCCATTATTTACGTTCCCGATCCCATCTGGCCGATAACCAACCGGCCCAATATTGATTGGTTGAATACGTCTACGGGGACGGCCTCCCGGGGCAGGTCCACCTCCACCTGGGACAACAGGAGGGGGTTGCCCTTGCACCTGTATTGCGGCGTTTACGTTGATCAACACTGTTCAATATTCAATTAGCTTTTTATACGGTCTGTAAGCATAGAAAGTATTTACTTACGGTTCCGAATACTACAGCGCGCGCCGGAAGAGTTGTAATAACAATTGCAACAACTATCGCCCAGCAGACCAGGAACCGATACACATGCTGTCCATGGGCCATAGCCGTTTTGACAGTGCCAGCATGCTTGCGCTCCAACATTCTCAACTCCTCTCATCTGGCCGAGGAAAGCTTCGTCATTCTGGGGGCGGCCATGCCGAACATTACGGTTCGGGCGAAGGGTTGGAACGCGTACAACTGGCATTGCAGCTAGCTGTTGAACCGAAACGGTATTACGGGTCGTAAGACCTGAAATGGTAACCTGATTATTAGCCATGGTGATGATAACAGCGATGATGGTTGAGGGTGGGGTTGAATATGGTCGGGAAACAATTATATCGGTCTCACATGTTGATATATATATGTTCCCTTTCGATGCGATCCTTTGCCATTGTTCTTACACTTCTACGGTAATTCTTTGAGTTGAATACTAATAATAACATCGATTGCGGTTCTTTGTAACCAATGCCACAAATATACGGACAAAGCCTGAACCGTAGGCTACGTATAAAGCTTGAATACGACCACACAAGCCAATGGCCAGAGCGCAGCGAGGGCTGTTGGCGTACAAAGCATTACGCCATAGAGATACGTACAAAGCATTATACCATAAAGATATGGATGGGGCTTGAGCCGTAAAGATGCGTATGAAGCTTAAATTAACTCATACAAGCCAATAGCCAGAGCGCAGCGAGGGCGATTGGCGTACAAAGCATTGCGCCATTGAGATACGTATAAAGCTTTATACCACAAAGATATGGATGAAGCTTAAGCCAACTTCCCGGTACTAAGAACGCCACGGCCGAAGGTCGATGGCGTCAAATACCAGAAAGATGTGGATTGGGCTTGAGCCGTAAAGATACGGATGGAGCTTGAATACAACTACACAGCCAATAGCCAGAGCGTAGCGAGGGCGATTGGCGTATAAAGCATTGAACTATGAATACGGATGGAGCTTGAATCAATTCCCCAGTACTAAGAACACCACGGCCGTAAGGTCGATGGCGTCAAATACTATGAAAGATGCGTATGAAGCCTGAATATAAATATACGTATGAAGCCCAATATAAAAGATGTGGATGGAGCCGATATTAGTTCAGCACGTGACCCTAAGGGGTGCGAAGCACCCCCTCCTACGAGCGAAGCGAGTAGCAAGCTTTGCTTGTAATTCCTAACAATACCATGTATTTGGCACTATGCTTGCACAGGATAGTCCGGTGAATAGTAAGGCCCATAAGAAATGGAGCTGCGGCATTTTACACCTCAGAACTCGGAGAGTTAAGAGATATTAGAAGGTGGGAAACTCATTGATTAAATAACTCAGTCGAAAGTTATTTTAAGAGGACTTTGAGTCTTCTATTTGTATCATGGACGTCTTATATGAGAGTACTACAGTATAACATAGATACCTTAGTCTTCTTCTATTTCACCTAGCTGGGGCGCGATTGTAATCGCTGTGTAATGTCGTGTAGGTTCAATTGGGATGAAACAATGAATCTCACATGTAATAGTAACGTTGGCGTGAAAGATGATGGGAATATGCTTTTTTTAACTCGTGAGAATTCCGAGCGATTAGAAATAGCTCACAAAATACCGCCTTCTTTGACTAAAAGCGGCTTGGGTCTTTATTCGGTATAATATATATGATATTCATGGATTTTTGACATTCGCCTATTTTGGATCTATATGAAATCATCCAAAATGACATCCCTGCGAGGCGAAAACCTCGTGGTGAAGCTGACACATTCAACTACGGAGTAAATTGCAATTATTTCAACAACTAATACTGTAGTTTCGAATTCTGCTGTAATAATAATGTCATCTTCTATTTTGCAGCTATTCCACCCATGGATCACAGAGGGATTTTCTTCCATACCAGTTTTCTCCTCTCAAGCTCACACGTTGGCTAATTGGGTTGCGTGAAACGCATCTTGCTGTTTACGACCCCGCAAGGTTGTAACAGCCTACCAGGATCCGTGCCACAATAAGCCGTCATCACTTTTATATGAGTATAAGTTAAGACGACTATCGGGGACCTGGTTATGGTCCCGCAAGTACTACCGCGTTACTAGTACGTACTAGCGAAAGGATAGTACAAGTTCTACACTAGTACTATAATTAGAAAAGATCGTACAAGCTATGGGGTAGCACTATCGGAAAGATAGTACTACCTTTCCGCTTGTGCTAGCTATTTGATAGTACATTACGTACGTTACGCACGTAACGTACAAGCAGAAAGCTAGTACTAACTTAGATCTTATGGTTAACACGTAAATGTTCTAAGCGAGGTCTGCTCGCCAGGGGCTATGTCCCCTTTGGTAATAATAAAGTGTGACGCCTACTCTGCGCCATGCCCCTAACAATTGCTAAATAATGGTTTCACTCACCAGGCGGACTTTATTAGCCATGGGAGTGTGGATTTAGAGCGCGCTTTTCACAGCCGGCAAGTTCAGCCGTGAGCGATTATGTGAATTATACAGAGTACGGTATCCCTTCCGGTGGTGAAAGGCTCACCTGTAGCGCGTTTTCTTGCGCTGTGACCATATTTCTATTTTCGATGACTCCCTTAAATTATGCAAGACGATCTTACGCACTTTTGTTAAGTAGTTTAAAATTGTATGTTGAATTCTCCAATCAAATGTGTCCGTTTCTTGTCGGTAGCTTGCACGGCTACGGGTGCACATGCATAAAAAACGTGCTACAGGTGAGATAACAGCTCACAGGCGTGAATATTGTGGCGATTTTTTAAGCGCCGCCCGAGACATTACTTTTGCAGTCTTCTCCGTATGCATCCTCTTCTTCTGGTTTATCATACCACCTTTGCAGTCAAGACCCTCATGAAGTCTCAGCAGACCCGGAAATTTATTCTCCAGACCTCGTAGATTTACTCTTCCACTGCCGTCTTCTAACTCCATCAAGTATATCGGACGACATATGCATGAATGCATTCGCAATTGTTGCGAGGTTTAATGTCAAGAACACTGCTTCTAATAAAACAGGGGCGGCTGGCGGAAAGCCCACCGAGCAAGCACTAGCGCCAATCCCCAGTAAGATCCCCATCTTTGTTAATAAGACCAAAGCCAGATATGAATAGAAGATTATTCTGCTTATCAATGACTTGCTTCTCTATCTGCAATCGAGGGCGCCTGAGGATATTATTTAGTAGACCGAGAGTTCGGTGCTCCCCGTAAGAAGGTATAGGAGACGTATTGCAAAGTCCTGGCAGTTCCACCATATAGGTAAACAGGCCCAGCCATCCCAGATTCTAGCGAAGACTATTAAAAGATTTACGGCAGATATCTAAACTACCGGAAGAAGTTCACTCCCATTGGGCGAAGCGATTCCTGTTGTGCGCATACCATGTGTGGGTATTTCGTCGTTAGATAAACTTGTTATACCCAATATCTCAATAGCCTCAATGGACCTGATCTGCGGGATTGTGGCGATCCAGAAGGATTTGTGCTCATCCTATCCTTGGGGTTTAGTTCCTATTCTTCCACATACATGAAGTCGTTAACTTGGTAGACCTCACCATAAACTGAAGAAGCAAGGGTTGAACAACGCACTCTGAACACTACACTCATCGCAATCAACTTAGGCTGACTCTCTAATGAAGCTGTTACGTGTCTGCAGCGAAGAATCACAATTGCAACTGTATAGCTGTGTAATATTGATGCAGTTCACTCCTCTTATTGCCATTCGTGGCGAACGGGGAGGCATGTAACTCGGTATAGCCAACTAATTCTTGTTTCTTCTGCGACGGCTTCCTGCCACGGTTCATTGGAGGATATTCGACGTAAAATATAAAGCTCCATCAACGACCAGTGGAATTGGGTTCATTACAGGGCTGGATTGTTTAAGGGATCTCCTGATGATAGCAGCCGTCTTGATGGGAATATACTTTATTGTCACCTCCCGATGCATGTAATTAAGTCACGTATAAGTAAAGGGGAGGAGCGTAAATTGTCTAGATATATTTAAGAAAACAAGGAGAAGATTCATTCTTTTCGGTAAGTACAGTACAGCGGCCGTCTAAAACTAGCTTCGTACAGTGTTGTCAGACAGCCCAGATCGGTATGGTGAATGTGGCCAGTAAGGACAGCATAACCACCATACAATTGGCTAGTAGGGTTTCAATGCCTATAAATACAGTGCCTCCCACCCGTAATTAAGGGAGCGGGATCAATTTGTAACTATTGGGTTGCTTGAAGTCGAAGTACCCTTCATATTTTCGGCAAGGTAGGTTTTCGAGGCAGGATACACGTTAGTCAAGTACCACATTAGTGCGGAATCGAGGGCCTGAGCGGCTAGAATTATGGTTGGGGATAACCTGTCACAATAATATCTGTAGCTTGATAGCTGAGGGTATTCCTGAAGTCGTCAAGATTTCACTAGCGAAATACAAGTGGGTTTAGGTCTGCCCAGCTAAAGTTGTTGTTTGCGGCGGGAAGCTGGTTTCGCATGTAACTGTATTGTAGAATCCAGTTGGTTGGCTTCCTAATCACAAACAGCCTATCTTTGCACCGGCACACTTTTATTCTTTGATCTTCTATCTACACCCGCTACGCCTCTTCCTGTTAGATAGCCGCTGTCTTCGGCTTTCGGGGAGGTGGAGGAGGTGGCGATACAAAGTGTGTCTGACGCTGCGGTTCCAACCCTAGTTCTTTTACAGTATGGCAATCAGAATCATCACATCCTGGTTGCGTTCGCGGCTGCACAGGTTGTGAGATATCATCCGAATGAGGAACCGCACGTCGGAGGTAAATGGCAGGTTTTGGTATAGACGCCGCACTATTCAGTTGGGGGGGTGGCTGTAATACGGTGCGCCGTGGTTTTGGCTCCAAGCTCGGTATTGCTGTGTATTTGGAGAATGGCACTGTTGCGTTAGTCGGCTGTGCAGAGCGGGCCCGCGGTTGCTCCCCTTCGAGGCGGGACGCAACATCGTTAGGGATGGTAGTGGATGCAAATGATATGGATTGTTCACTATGTTGGAGGTCTGATTGATTTTGAAGCTGAATGTCCATGGTTTGGGATGGCTCACAGGCGTTGATCCCCCTGTCGTCGTCATCAAGGGGGTTCTTTGTCTTGAAATCAAGCGGCCCTTTATGTTCTTTTTCTGAGCCGTACTGTAAGGGAACCAGTCAACTCTTTCTTTCGTTTATGGCTGAGCAGGGAACACACGCACACTGATATCTCGCCAGGATCTCACTAACATCACTATTCGAGTACTCGTAGACTTTCTTATTGCGGCCAACAATTAGGACAACAATATCAACCGAGCAAAGTACTGAGAGTTCGTGCGCTTTCTTGAACAGCCCTCCCTTGCGCTTTAAGAAAGTACTATACGAGAGATGCCGTCAAAACAACATGGTAATAGAAAGTGGCCATACAAAAGCAACTTACACTGAACGATTCCTGTAATCCTTGATAGCCTTTATCTCGATCTTCCTTCTACCCATGGCGGAGATATACCGGAACGTCTGGACGAAGAGAACATCCACCGAAACTGAATAAGAGTCTTGACGGCAAGCAATAGCGGCACTATTCGGTTCGGATTATGCTCTAGATGGAGATGGGCGGTATTCAGCCATCCTGAAATAGCAGCGTAATGGTAGCTTTAGCTAATAATAGGATTGGCTTGTCCATTAGCTAACTAAACATTTAAATACTGATGTATGGAGTTATGATGATGACAGTGGCATAGGTAAATTTATCCTAGCATAGCATCGTGATATATGGTAATATGACTTTGAGTTGAGCCGAACTTATACACCCCACCTAATTTATAGAGATTCCATGTGGTTTTGTCGGTTCAAGTAATCCCACTCGACTTAAAAGTTAAAAGCTCCCGAAAGAGGCTTTATGGTCATCATTATCGAGGATGACCCCGGGTAGCTGTTAATAATTCTTCCCTCGTGGCAATATTATGATTCCAACGATACCTCATTTGAAGGCAGTCTTGTACTGTATTGTATTGATCGAGTTTCCCCGCTGAGGTATAGTACGGTAATACAGAAACATGCTCCAATGATACTCACTCCGACTGTAAATCATATTGTTTAGAGGGAGTAGATGAAAGGCTACGAGCCTGAAATTAATTAACACCCAGGGAGGATCCTAGCCCATAGTAGAGGGCTTCTGGGACTTTCTGGGTTTACAGGATCCTAGAGGCCAAAATTAGACTCTCTATAAGTTAGAATCATAAGTCAAAGCTAAATACGTATACATATAAACCCACCGGTTCTAGCAATACTGAAGAGTGTCGTTGATGTCACTGATACCTAAACTTACGTTCGCTATCTAATTTTTCTAGAAGACGCAGTATGAATCTCCTAGATTTCTGGACCCCTCTGTTTTGGTGCCATGCTCTTGCCCATACCTGGAATGAGCAACTTATGGTGGTCAGATATGGACTTTTACTGGAAACAACGGCTCCTCTCGCGAATATGGTTCCTGCTCTCAGCCAAGGTTTATTGATGACATGATGACACAAGTGGGTGGACATAAGTCCTGTGCGCATCGCCGCTTTTGGCGCAAACTCACTCACTCTACGCCCAATCACATTTTATTACAATTCTTATAATAAATTACTTCAAGTTACAGTATCTGTTACTGTATGTTCTTGTTTATTTATTACTTTAGATGAAGGAAGGTGTCTACTATATTTAATAAAACATAACAAGGAATTGCACCTTTGTAAACCACTCCTCCATAATATCAGCTTCGGGCAGGTGCTTGTAGGATAGTCAAACGATTGTTCCCGCCTTTCGAATCATAATATGCCTCGGGATATCCATGCCGTCCGGTTTCCTCTTATATCTCCCACCCATGACGTTTGCCCATTAGATTATGCAATATCCCGGAAAACTGAAGGAACTCTGGAATATTGTAGCCGTTGGTGCCACCCGAATTGTGTGATTTCATGTAGATGATCGCGTAAACTAAATGAATAGATAGTCGTATAATCCAATGAATCGATTTTGGTGTTTTGCGGATTTACTCTCTCGGTTGGTTACGGAGAGTATGGACAGCGGGTCAATATTATCCGAACTGATATATCCTCAGAATATCCTCCAGAAAGTTATGACTTCGTAGATCGCGAATCCTAGCCACCGGTATAGTAATACATAACAATATGACCTGCGTATCGTATCCTGCTCATTATATATCCCACAGGTGGTCGTGGTTTCGGTTGTTCTCGGGTTGGTCGCATGTGTGGCTCGAGTTGACTGCCCGGTATCGTCGGAAACCGTTTGAAAAGAGGGAATCCAAACTGAAAAATCGATCGGTGACTCAATCTCAGCTCTATAGACACTGCCTCAGGAGTGCTACAGGTTCGTAGCCCTCACCATGTACAGGTGCTACCCAAGCTGCTTTTTGCTCTCTCTTCTCTTGGCTATCTTTTTGAACATTCTAGCTTCCTTATTGGCCTCCTTCTCTGCTAGCTCGCGCTCCTTCTCTTCTTTAGCAGCTGTTGCCTACTCTGCAGTCAAGTCTCCTCTTTTTGAAGCCTTTTGCGGTTATGTGGCTCTTTGTTTATAATGTCCCCTAAGCCGTCCGCGTGTAATAGAAAGCTGAAACTTAGTATATTCTCCTTCCTCTAATACCGTATGAGTACCTTTTATAAAAGGCTCAAACTTCCGCTGAGAAGGAGAAATAAGAACATCCATAACCTTATCTTTAAGATCGTTCATTTGATAGTGAACTGGTCGTATCGTTCTAGAAGCCTCCAGCTTAGGTAAATCTGGCTCTGGTGGCTTAATTTCAGGCCCTTTACCATACTTATTCATAAGTTCAAAGTTGTGTTTTTATGGACTGGATACATACCAGACTTTTTAAAAAGCGTTTCGAATACTAGACTTAGTAAAGGTTTGACACCGAATTTGAGGTAGATCTCGAAAAAAGAGGTAATTGAGTAGTCAAAATTTAAGGATTCGGTTGCACGTTGGGCTGCTTTATTATGCCAGTGTTTGTGTGGCTGGAATGCTCCCACATCCAAAGGTTGCATACAGTGGGTAAGATGAGCTGGAAACGTCAATGGAACAACATTATTCTTTTAGCCAATAAGGTAAAGTTTGGTGAACATGGCTACCATGGTTATCCATAAGAAGGGGTCTATACGGCTGAGTTGGGCCAGTTTTTGTATGATTAATAAAGCGTTGAAGGCGCCGGACGCCAACATAATCAGTTGTATAACCACTATCTGTCAATTCAACTAACTCTGGGCCATTAAGCTTGCCTTTGCCATACGAGGAATCCATATGATGTTTGCCGTGAACAACAATTACTAGTGGGATACTCCGTATGTTAGCATATGTTACTGTATACAGTTATGGGTTTTGTAAGCTCTGTATTGTAGGCTCTATAGGCTCTAAATACTCTGAGCATACGATCAACATATGCTATGCAACTATAGGCTCTGCAGGCTCTGTAGACTCTCAGCATATGCTCAGCGCTCTGAATTATTAACCTGTTAGAACCCACAGCACGTGCGCTTACGCACGTGGGCGTGCCCTCCCACAATACCCGAGCGGCTGTAGACTACTATAACCACGTTTTCTAAGATTTATTCAACCAAGGCAAATGCCCATAGATGACGAGTATATTCAATTCCAGTCCAGCGATACAATTCTCACCAAATAGTACTATAAATACATGTTAAGATAGACAATTCAATTCATTCTTTGAGTTGCCACTATGTGGCATATTAGACCGACATTCCGACGTGAACCCCTTTTATCCCCGCTGAGCTTACCTAAAAATTTCTTCGGACGCCACACTTTTTACACTCGTTGGGAAAAGTTTATAAGATTGCTTTATAACTTAGTAGGAAGATAGAGGGTAAATTTAGCACCAATAATAAGTCAGGCTGTTACGTACTGATAGCTTAAGAGTAATCGATTGAGGTGAGCACGAAGCTCCTTATCTACTTAGAAGACTATCTATTTCATATAGAGAACGTAACAGGATCTTAAGGAGCTTTCCTAGACCCTAAAGTCCTAGATATCAGAATCTTGTCTAAGATCCTAAGATGCATCATGTGACCTAGTCCTAGGAGCTGTACCATCCTAGAATCTTAAGGATCCTAGGATTCCAGTAGTGGGTTCACTGTTACTCTACCACCAGAATTGCTGGGCCGGCGAGAGTTGCTCCAGTAATGTCACCCATGGTTATGAATGTGTTCTGCATAGTCAGAGTGGCATATATAACACCCCCTAGGCCTGATGGGACAGTAGTCGTCCCAGTACCATTTCCAGTAGACACCAAAGGAGTATAGATTGGTGATCCAAGTTGGCTAACCCAACCGATATATAGCCTCCTGCCGCCCTCTTGAGCCACGGGTTTTTGCGTGGGGTCCCATGAGAACTCCATAATTGTCTGATTACTTGGTATGGTTTCTTGAGTATTTAACGTGGGTAGAATAGGAATTGGTAGCTCTACGGGACATGACCCTGGTACAATAAATCGTAGGGCGAGGTTGTAAGCCCAAGTTGAAGATATTGGAGTATCAAAAGATGAAGGGTTAGGCAGCTGGCCATTGGCAATATTGAAGAAAGCATCGTGTCTTGCTTCAGTAGATGCAATGCTAGCAATACCTGCGACTAAATCTGGATCCGAACTGGCGATAAATTCTGCTAATGAAAGTATAGCGCCGACTCCAACAGAGCTCAGAGACCTACCAAGTGAGAGAAATTCTGCGGTGTTCTTAGAAGGAAAGATGTATTCACATTCTGGAATAATCAAAGCATCCGCGGCTAGTAGTATATTTCGAAGTGTATTTTGGTGCGCTCGTTCTTGCTGTGACTATGTTAATATATCCTCAAGCAACCTATAAATTCAGTTCACCAGAGCAGCTTGCCTAATGGCATCGCGAGTACTTTCTGATATAGCCTGGCTGTCTTTACTGGTGAGATTAGCGGTTCCAGACTGGAAAAAGTTAACCTCAAGATTCTCGAGGTGAAGTGCAAGCTGTAACCCTGCAATAGTGCTTGAAGATAGATACAGCGTCGTCGTATAATTACTGCCTGCAGTGCTAGTGCAAGTAGGAGCAGCCAACACTGTGGTTATGCCAAGCAGAAATGCTGGAAGAAATAGCATACTTAGAGTGCTTGATAGTGTAGGAATGGTTGCGCAAACAATGGTATATCAACCACAGAAGTGGGATACGATGTAGCAAATAAGTGTTTGGACATTTGTGTTAGTGCAGTTATTGGTCTATTTAAGGGTGAGAATACTATATTTACCGATATCAATGTGATTATAACTCATCCTCAAGATCCTATATATACTATAATATCTAAATAAAGAAGCAAGAAGGAAGGAAAAAATAATCGAATATATACAATGGAACATCATGTGTCCTAATTTGATTTCAGTTCATATTTTGCTGGTGAATAAGAAACATTATATTTTTCTGAACCTTGACCAAACCCTTGTCACCGATTCTCTTGGCAAAATTAGATCCACGATTTTGTTCCTTCATAGCTAATGAAATTCTTACCCATCCTGGTTCTTGCTGGGAATTCCCTTGCTGCGGCCGTTGTCAATCCTTTCGAACTTAGCTGCTTTGATTCTCCTCCTCCTCCTCCTCCTCCTCCTCCTCCTCCTCCTCCTCCTCCTCCTCCTCCTCCTCCTCCTCCTCCTCCTCCTCATCATCATGATGTGATAACCACTACCCCATTTCAATCATCTAACATCCCAATGAAAGGATGGACTACCACGGTGGAGGGGCTGATTACTTCCTATGATTATAGCGGATTGTATTCCACAATATTGGTATTCCCTACGGGATCTGGTATCCATGAAGCCACCAGGGTAATTTACGAAAGAACGCAGGTTGTTGACATCACATTTGTGGAAGTGATAGTTCAAGTCATTGATAGCCAGACAACCACAGTTGTTTCTCCGGACTCGAGTTCGATTTACATGGATCCCACATCCGCAGGATACCCATCTCTTACTTCCTCCAGGCTCGATGCCGTTGCACAGCCCGCAGCTACTCATCTAGTGGACGTTGGTGCTGATGGAGAGCTTATTTACAGTCCCAATCAGTTGAATGCGTCCGTTGGGGACATGGTGCGTTTCAACTTTTTAGGAAAAAACCACTCCGTCACACAGTCAAATCTAGCTTCTCCCTGCACCTATAATGGTGGCTTTGACACTGGATTTAACCAATTCAACCCTACGAATATTACTGGAAATTTTCTGGTTGATTTTCAAGTCAATGTTTCGACGCCACTCTGGTTTTACTGGTGAGTCCTCTAGACAATCTCTTGACTAAATTTAACTGTCCACTAGCAAGCAACCAGGACCACCCAACCATTGTGGTCAAGGTATGCTGTTTTCAATCAACCCAGGCGATAAATTTTATGAATTTGAAAAAAACGCTGGCGCCCAAGAACGAGCGTTAACTATCTTGACCGAGATTCTGGAGATCATCGGTGATGTTCCAGGTGAAAATATAGATGGTGTTGAACCTATTTATTCGAACTCTTCTAGCAAGCATCGGTTCAGACAATAGTTATGAAATCTTGTAAATTTCATTATAGCCTGGACTAAAGGCGCTCACCATTTACCTATGGCTAGTCAGAACCATTCTCACCCACGTAATTTCAGCCCGAGATTCATGTAACAATTTATATTGTGCAAAGAGACTCGGCAATACAATTCAACTCTCAACTCAATCCAGTTAGCTATTTCATTACCTCTATATTTGTCACAAACCTTCAATAGAATCTTACATCGTTTGTGACTCCGCCCTCCCGCCGCTACTCTCATAGCTCTACCAATCCGTCACCTACATAGAATCAGTGTAGTATACTGACGATATTACAAATTAATGACCTCGTTCGCGTAGTATACCGGGCTCGTAGGTATCACTAATTTGTTGGACGCCCTGTAAGCCTGCCCCTGTGGCTGTAGGCTGCTCCGATGTAGTAATAACGTTACATATATTCCTCCCTCCAATGTCTTCCAGAACGAACGGTCCTAACATTGGCCCATCCATTATTAGCAGAGCCGAATTTGAGGGAAGTTCAAAGGTGGAAGGTAAGCGTTCCATATCAGAATCAGCCTTTAGTTTTGAGCCTATCCCTAAGCTCCCTTTGGACTACCTTTCCTTCTAACGTTAATAACCGAAGATCGAAAGAGAAATCTCGTATACAATACTCTGAAGTTAACTTATAAAGGTAGATTGCATGCTATATCGCCAATGTAAATGTATATCTTCCAGTAACATTCTACTTCTACTGTAACATGTTATTTTTGCCCGATATTATAAAGGTTTACCTGCATGTTGCCCAACACATGTGCAGACGATCTAGGCTGGGAAACCCTCTCACCTAATCATCAAACAACAATTAATACTATTCCAACTATCACTAAAAATTAGCAAGCTCCTGGACTGTCTAAGTTACACCTCTACCGTCTTCTTCTAAGCTCCATCTAAGGAAAACACAGAATCTATTGTAACGCCCATTCCAGTCTCGCGGTGGACAAAACAGTTGGCACAGTAGTACCTTACGCGAGGTCACTCCACCACATCCCAACCCTTACTATTATACATTCTAATCAACATAATACAGTACAATTAAAAGCCACAAAACTTTCCATCGTTAGCTATCACGTCTTTTAGACGTTGAGGTATACTATCTATCCAATCATTAATTGTTTTCTGGCTCAATTCAGCCCATCCTTCCTCCGCTAACTCTCGTAAGGTATCATCATCCCAATGAGCAAATCTCCGGACATGTTCTTTAGGAGCCAACCATGCATTCTCGATCGGAGAAAGATCAGGAGCTCCAACGCAATTAAAATAAGATTCAAGATCATATTCTTCCTTCCACTTACGTACAATATTGCGTTTCCCAGTCCCATGGCCTGAATCATTATCCTCCTCAAGGACAAATCGATGGCCAGCTTTAAGCCATGGCTTAACCGCCTTCTCTAATATCTGGTCTCTATACACCTTCAGAGACATCTTTCCATTCGAATTCCCTCGCACTTTATATCAGAATAATTCACTCTTAAACTTATGCCCAATAGCAGCCCAGGCATGTAACCGCTTTTTGTCATTATCCTTCGGTTGAGGGTTTTCCTGTAAACAATCAGGATAATATCGTTCTCCAGGCTTTCTAATTATTCGTATGTGTCCTTCAGGTTTAAAGCCAAAGTGTGTTTCATCGGAAAACCAGACATGCTACCAATCTTTCGGTTTTGGGTATTTCTCAAGCATATCCTTCGCCCATTTAAGCCTTTTAGGAGCCAAATCAGGGCCCATTCAGCTTTTCTGGCATGTGATACACTTCTTATAGCCTTTATGGTGCATAGCTCTACGTATCGTCCTTCTACAAACTTCAACTCCAGCTTCTATAGCAAGAGTCTCCCAGGATAAAGCTCTTCTTTCAAATCCATACTCCAAAAAGATCTTCTCCATCCGCTCTATCTCTTCTTCAGTTATTATAAGCATTTGACCTCTAGGCTCTTCTCTAATATGGCTATTATATAGTCGTCTGTTATCCTCTTCAGAAACAATCCTCCAGCCAGTCCAGGCTGTTATACCTTCCTTAGCAAAGATCCTAGTTATAAGGTATGGCTTTCCATCCTTATCTTTTATGCCTTCTGATTCGACGAAATCGATAATTGTTTGCACGCGGACTTTTGTAAGAGTGTCCCATTCGGCTTCAGGCTCATGTGGCTCTCGAGGGCGTTTAGCCGTTGTAATAATAGTAATAATAATAATAGTGAAAGTGGTATAGGAATCAAGTAAGCCAACGAGTAAAATAGGGGTAAATTGGGTGTTGCCATAGTGACCTCGCTTAAGGTACCACTGTGCCAACTATTTTGTCCACCGCGAGCCAGTGTGCTGGACACCTCGCCGCGCCGAACTATGGTGGCGTGCAGATTCATGCAACCCCGCCTCACTCGGTACGCGTAATTTTAGAAGCTGCCTATTATGGCTTACGCCTCATCCGCTCCACCAATCAACGGCGATAGAGGAGTTGTGATGTCATCACCTCTTAACCTAAGTTAGCTAGTGGCTTGGTCAGAAGTATCAGGCTGGTGACAACTTGGGGATGGGATTTGCATGGCACACCAGCCACAGGGCGTGTATGATCTTCAGCACGGATAGTGAGGCCCTAAAAAGCTCAGATAAGTTCTTTTTATAAATATTTAGGAGTGATAGGGGCTCGATTTTAGAGATAGGTTTAGAAACTCTGTTTTGCTCCAAAGGGGACTCTCTGTAAATCAGTGGCGATGGCGACGATGCGAACATATAATTTTCTAGGGAGAGGGTTCAGAGGGTTCAGGAGTTGCTGAGGAACATAGTATATACAATATTATGAGAGATATCGATATGTGCACAGAGTTTGAGATGCTTGAAGTCAAAGTACCCCTCAAATTGTCCGGCACGGCGGGGTGTTCGACACAGAGACGGACGTTATATCATTATATGAGCCGTATTCTCTAGCTACTCTTAAGCATCTTGAACCTTGATCACTAGAAATTCACGTTCGTATCGTCGCAATCGCACTTGATATACGGAGAGTCCCTTTTTATAGCAGGCCCCCCGTGTGGTACCGGGGAAGTAGGTAATGCTTTCCTTCCTTAGAGTCAACCCAGCAATGAGGCCTTTTGAACAGTGATCGCCAGAGCAGCGGAAAAATTCGAACAGATAACTTCCAAATTGATCCAGAAGACCCCTCCTATGCAGCTTGCAGCATTTCTCCGTCGGCGAGCATCGGCTGAGTTCTTGATAAACGCCTTGCTCTATTCCCACCTCGGGAGGCGGTGGCTTCAATAACTGGAGAATATGTTCTCAGCCAACAGGCGAACCAACGCGTCGCTGCTCCTCCCAACCTGTTTCCTTCAGACCTGACTGAACTGAACCCTCCCTGCTCGCTTCCGTCGATCTTGGCACGTAACAATGCGTCTTCTCCTACAAAGAAAGACCGGCAAATTCGACTTGAGAGAGTTTCCCGACGATACTATCCGTCCCTACGCAATACGGTCGCACACATGGCTCGCAGTTCAAGATGGAGAGGAAACCACTTATGACGACCTGATAAGTGACACTGGTAAGGGAAAGCTTGGCTATAAGAAGATCCAGTTCTGTGGAGAACAAGCAAGACAGGTTAACCTCCATTACTTCTGGGTGGACACCTGTTGCATCAACAAGGCAAACTGCGCTAAGCTCCAGCATGCTCTCAACTCCGTGTTCCGTTGGTGCTGCAACGCAACTTGATGCTATGTTTATTTGTCGGATGTTTCTAGAGCTCTCTTAGGCGCCAATGCTGAGCTCCATCCACAGTCGTGGGATTCGGAATTTTGGAAAAGCAGATGGTTCACAAGGGGATGGACGCTCCAAGAGCTTCTTGCCCATCACTCCGTTGAATTTTTCTCCCGCGAACGCGAGCGACTAGGTGATAGGGGCTCGCTCAAGCAAAGGATTCAGGAGTACCAGGTATTCCGATCGCAGCGCTCCAAGGAGCTCCTCTATTGCAGTTTACCGTGGATGAGCGATTTTCGTGGATGGAACACCGTCAGACAACTCTCGAGGTAGATAGAGTGTATTCACTGCTAGGGATTCTTGACGTAAAAATACCCCTTTCAAAGATGTAAAAGCATCAACTGCCTTTGAACGCTCCGGGAGATCATCGATAAGCAGGAAAAGTGCATTAAGGGGTTACGCCTCACCGATTGCAGTCATGATAAGAAGCGTATTGAGGACATCAAAGGTGGCTTACTAGAGGATTCATACCGCTGGACCCTTGAGAACTCCGAGTTCGAACAGTAGCGCAGCATCCAATACGTCCCGTCTACCGGCTTCCAAATCAGCAGCAGGCCGTTGGATCGGCTGAGCACGTCGTCGTCCGCGCCGTCAAGCCTTGGCTACACGGAGAAATCATCGGCACCCTTGGTGGAGGATTTCACCCTCCGACTTGTGAAATGCCTTATCCGATGTGTGCTCAATTATGGCCAGCATATGGACAAGGAGACGCCCTTTCTCCAGTTTCGTGATGAGCGAGTCGCATATGTCCACACCGGGGGAGGCAGGCGGGTGGAGGCCATCGATCACTGCGGAATCAAGCTCGTGGCAGGAAGGGGTGCTGTGCAGGTGGCTATCTTGGAAGCCAGACATAGCTTCCGGGGAAGAATTATCGCGGGACATCTGACCGTTCGGATACAGTAAACTTCTGGCACAAATAGTCGGAGAGGCGCTTGCCGTCCTTGTTCCTTGGTTGGTCGCTCACAAGCTAATGCCACTCGTAGCCTCATCTTGATTGTTGCGATCAAGCACCATATCAATTTTTTTCATTTTCACTTTACTAAAGCAGTCCTCCATTCTTTCTAGACACTTAACCCATCCTATGAAATTTATGACATCACAACCTATCTGCAGCTTCAATCAACGAACTGGTTTGACACGAGCCAGTCAGCTGGCTGCAGTCAATTTGTACATATTCTTCTAAGGCTGATCGCGTAGGCAGATGATATTGTTAATAAAAGCCCTCGAGAGGTAGCGGACTCTGTGTGTGCAGAGTTTAGGATCCTTCAAGTCGAAGTACCTCTCATATTTTTCGTCACGACGGGGTTTTCGGCACACAGGGACGGACAGCGATGACTCTTAAATTGAACTCAAATTACTAAATGCACGGAAGAAATGAGTGTCGGGCAGAAATATCTACAGTAACATCACAGTTCATTTTATCAAAAGAAGCCTACTACGCAAAGGCAAATTCGAAATATTTACAAAGGGTAAGCTGATAAAGATATAATTGAATAGTCTAATGGCTTGCTTCTTCAAGGTACAGTAGCATTGTTCGTGCTTGACTTAAAATGTCAACCATACAAGTTATAGTTCTATACTCACCGTTTCTATCACAGTCCATGGCTAGGCTGTTAGCTTTAAAGTACGTATGCTAACTTTGATGACCAAACTTATCGAATGTCTAACCGGATTATGCCAAGCTGACGTATGTCTTGAGCTGATATTTACACGCGAGCGCCCTCCAAGGGGTTAATTGGTAGTTACAAGGGACCATGGAGACAGAGGAGACAGAACCTAACTACGGAAAATACTTTCTCGCTTCCGTGAGAGTTGACTTGGATAGCTTGACTTATGATGGGAGATCTGACGACGAAGAAAGAAAGGACAAAATCAAGAATTTGTGTCCCCTCTTTGGAAAGCACCCTAAACGAGAGAACCCGGATAATTTCATCAATGCTATCATAAGCAAAGAAGAATTTGAATTAATTCGCGGAGATACTCGTAATTCAAGCCAAAATTTTGGCGACTGGCTGCACGCTCCTAAGTCATTCTCCGTCATTGCGCTTCCAGAGGGTATCAAGTTGACGTATGGAGATGGATACGCGCGAGTGAAGGCTTGTAAAAGATGTTTTCCTCGTAAGCCAAGTGAGTGGTGGTGAGTGGTGAATCTCTATGATCGAGGTAAACTTCCATAAACCGACTTCTAATGCATGGCTAACTGGACAGATATTGGGCCGGGTTATCTTTGGTCTCAGAAATACCGTCGTTCTACGGCGAATCCAGAAGGTAGTGATATCAGAGACTATTTTATGCATCTGGGCAGAGCGGAGGCTGAGGAGATCGCTCTGGGGCTGCGACAATCCAAGAGGACAGAATTGAAGGCCATCATGGGAGACAGAGAAAGGGGAGAGCTACTTATGGCCCTGAAGGATCTTGCGATTATTCCAGGATTATGGTCTGAATTAAAGGGAGCTCTCCACTCGGCAAGTCTCCGTGGATATGATCTTGTGAGTGTACTGGCGACCTGTGAGCTGATGCAAAACTCATGTTCAACAGCAATCAGCGCGTTATTTCAAGGAATCGATGTATAAATGCTGGGACTCTGTAGCAAGAGACGGCGAGCACCGCATTGAAGTTAGCGCTGGAGATGTGGATAAGTTAGCTGGCAGGGTACCCGGACGGTCTGCTAAAGATAGGGACTATGTGGTCAAGCAAATGGAAAACAATAAACTCTTTCCTGGGGTGACAGATCCCGCAGCCCGAGTACGACTCCAGGATAGGATACTCTCAAAGATGAGCATGATTTCGACGTTTGAAACCTATTCATGCGATATACGGCACCTTCGCGAAATCATCAGCATTTTGAGATTGCTTTTGGACCCAGACGACGCAGAAGTAAAACGCCTTCCCGACATCACCGCGTCCCTGTGGGGTATCTGGAAAGAACCAAAGGACCACCACTCTATCCTAGTAGAAGATTTTCAAGATGGAGTTTTCTCAACATTAACAGCTTCCTCCTTATCAAAAGAACAGAAATTTGGAATATCACTCTCCTGCCTTGTGCTTCATGCCATGCGAGGATTTGATAAGTTAGGGAACTTTTCGGCCAAGACCGGGTCCGGGAATAAGAGAATCCCATCAAAGGAAGCGATGATGATGAATCTCAGTATTTACGCTGAAACAGCACGCAGGCTAGGATTTGGTACCAGGCAATATGAGTTGGAGCCCAGCGATATCTTGCGACAGACCTTTCGGAAGTGGCTAGAAGAATTGGAGCCGCAAGCTGTTTGGGAATATGACATGGACGCCGCAGTTGAGAGCCACCACCGTGCCCATAGCCAGATTATAAGAAGAAAGAGAGAGGACCAAAACTTGCCCGCGATTCGCGACATTTCAGAAGTCAAGTTGGCCGATCGTTATGGAAAGCCAACAACCGCGGTTTTGGAGGAGAGCAGCTCATATCTGTTCGTCAGGAATATAAGCGACTCAGCAGTAAGTGAGCTCGGAGTCACAAGTGCGTTTGCAAGAATAGAATTTTTCCGACGATTTTGGGAACCCCCACAGATAGACTCTCGATGGTTTAGCGCAGTTCGATCTGCTACGGTTTGGGACTGCAGGGAAACAGGGACAGAAACTCCATCCACATACTCTGACGTTGACGCAGATGGATGGAGGTTAAGAGCAGAGCAAGACAAGAGCCGTGTAGAGGATGAATTAGCGGAAGCTCGTGATACGATTCAAGATCTAAAAGCTGAAGTTCAGCAGGAAAAAGATGACCTAGGGAAAGCTCGTGAAATAATTCGGCATCTAGAAGCCAAAGTTCAGCAGGAAAAGGAACAGAGTGACAAAGCCAACCTGGAAATAGCGCAGAAGATTCAAGAATTACGCAATGATAATGAGCACAAAATTCATGAAATCAAAACCTTAGAATCCGAGATCCTTGGACACAAAGACGCGATCAGAAACTTTTCCGAGAGCAGCAAGGCCATGCACTCGGCGGAGGAAATTCAAGCACTGGAACATGAGAAAGGCGCATTGGTGGATAAGAACAATGATATCCGACAGCAGCTACAGGCAGCTCGTGACGAAATTAGGTCTTTGGACGCCCGACTTAAAGGTGAAACGGAGGAGCGTAATCGATATACCTCCGAGATATCGGCGAAGAACCAAAAGCTGACCGAATTGCAAGGACGAAATGAGCAACAAGCCAAAACCTTGAAGGATCAAACGGATCAAGCGACAGAGAGGGAGCGAAGCATGAGGTCAAAAGAGGAAGGATTAGAAAAGAGCCTCAGAGAAGCAGTGGACCTTGCCAATAGGCAGGCAGAAGAGCTACATGAGAAGATCGAAGAATTGCAGAAAGCCGAAAAGACAATCCAAAGCCTGGGTCAAAGAGCAGAGACGGACAACTCAAGATCTGAAGCCTTGGAGAAGAATTTAAAAAATGTAGAAGACTTGCCAATAGACAGGCGGATGTCAATGAAGAGCTGCAGAGAAATATGGAAAGGATGAAGAGAGAAAATGAGGCGTGTCAAAGGAAGACTAAAGACTTAGAGTTCCAGCTGCAAACTTTACAAGAAAGAGTCAATCGAGAAGTGGAGAGAGTTGAGCAAGAAATCGAAAGAATTGTAACGAGAATTAACGAAGAAAAGTCGAAGATACGTGTCTATACGCAACAAAAGGATGCCATAAGGGATACCGGAGATGCCATTGCCGGCAGAATGACCAAAATGAAAGATGATAAGGTTCGTAACCTTGATAGGAGAACAAAAAAAATAACACATCATATCAACATAAGTGAGCTTAGAATATCAACCATGGAGAAAGAACTTACAGACAAGAGATTTGAGCTCCTCAGATGGAAAGGAGGCGAAGTCATTTTTTATGAAAAAGACAAGGAGAGTGGAGTCGATTTCCAAGAGCCAAGAAAAATCCCAGTGAGTGAGTTAGAAGCCGAAGTCAAAAAAATGAAGGAGACACCATATGTTTATCACATCTCGTGCAAAAGAGGAGGGATGAAATATTTCCTCCATCCAGAAGACTGGCAGACATGGAAGAGCTACTTGGTAAATGAGCCAATGGCCGAGAATGCGACCTTTAATATAGAACGCTCACGGAAGCGGAGAGCTGATAACCCGACGACCAAAACTGCGTCGAACCCGACGACCAAAACTGCGTCGAACCCGACGACCAAAACTGTGTCGAACCCGACGACGGAATCTGTGTTGAACCCGACGACCGAATCTGTGTCGAACCCGACGACTGAGGTTGGGGTACCGAGCCGAGGAGTGAAGCGAGGCAAGCACTCCCATGAGAGCGAGGTCGCCCTTACACAGTACCACAGCAGTTAAAGATTGGAGAGAAGTGGTTAAGCTGAAGTGCATTGAGTGTATGGTATCAGTGACTCTGCTGTGGTGTTTGAATAAATAATTCGCAACCCTGTCCCTTCACACAGTCAGTACCAAATGGATTTGTTCATTCATTCAATCCGTCACGGTCTCTATTAGATTCAAATCAGGGGAGTTTGCTGGTCATCTGATTACTTGAATTCCTCGTCGCTTTAATTCGTCTTGAATTGATCTGGTTGCATGACTTCCTGCGTTATCTTGCGTCAAAACCAATCCCTTCTCTTGAATTGAGAATCGATCTCTGGAATTGTGTGCTCTTGATAGCTATCCTGGCTGATTAAACCCCACCATTTCTCTCAAAGAAACCTGGTCCTTTGCCATGCTGCCTAAACTACAACCCCAAAACATCCACCCAATGTGACGTTGTAGTTTAGGCTCTGCATGATATTTGTGTAGAGCTTTTCCTTCACATCATGTGACCTTGACCTTTTGTGCTGTTCTGGCCGCACCCACGTTTCATCTGTTCATAGGATGGTAAACTGTTGCTTTTCTGCCTGGTCAACATGTTTAAATGTTTTATAGACCATTGTAGACGTTTATGTACGATGGCTGAAGTGAGTTAGAGCGCTGAATGTCTGGAAAACACTCCTAATCTAAAAGCTGTAATGATAGCAAAGGGTTTACGATTTCAGCCTAGAATTGAAGGGATCTTACGCCATTCCAGGCATCTATTAATTGCTGAGGCGCATACTCCCTACCGGAAGGATTGAGTAATGGTTGATGTCCAGACTTACCTTTTTGGAGAGTGGGTCCGTGTGATAACGTATATCTAAATTAACGTGGAGTACAGTAACATATAATTGAAGCAAAACACGTCTATGAACTATCCCGCATCGAAGAACGAATTTCGAATCTTAAACCTTTGATCGCGTGTGCAATCGGGTCGCGGAAATTCTGTCAGTAGGCAATGAAGCTTATTGGTTGTGAGCTGCTGGCCCCTGATCCGGTAATAATCAGGCACCAACATTGTCAGAGCAATTGCGGTTGCGCATACGGACCGTAACCACTTACTGCCTTAAAAGGCATAGTCAGGAGAACCCTGCTATGCGAGGCCATTCCATTCTTGGTCTACTAATGTAATTACCACTATAAAATTGTACTGTAATTGCATTGTAGGATAGTTAATTCAATTAATTCTTTACACTCTACCAGAATCGGACCCTTTGTTCCGACACATCGAAAATAGAAATGTGGTCACAGCGCAAGAAAACGCGGTACGGGTGAGCCATTTTCACCAGCGGAGGGGATAGGATGTACAGTACGAACAAACAAGCAGGGGAGGCTGTACCTTGTTATCCCTACACCTGCCTGACGGATTAATACGAACCGGTTACGGTACGCTTTAGCACCACATCACGACAGAAAACTGCTTTCTATACATAATACAGTACACTTCAATGCAATCAGATGAAATAACGCGATTCTATTAATGTCCCGCCATTTTACCTTCTAACGCAATAAAATCTTTGAATATTTGAGGGATTTCATCCACCTAATCATTAACAGTCTCTTGCTTTAAATTGTTCCACCCTTCCTCTGCAAGCTCCTTCACAATCGTATCGTCCCAGACAAGCCTCGTTTTAATAGTTTCCTTAGGAGCTTGAAATGCCCTCTCAATAGGCACAAAATCAGGAGATCGATTACAATTGAAAAGGGGATTTAAGCTCATCCAATCGTTTCCAGGTTCTAATAATATTGACTTCTCCCGTGCCATAGCCTGAATCCCTGCCTTCCTCCAGAAAAAAGTCATGGCCGTCTCTCAACCAAGAGCCCACTATTAGCTCAAGGATCTTGTCTCTGTATACCTTCACACTCATCTTCCCATTCGTATTCCCTGGCACATCATACCGGTTCAAATCACTCGTAAAATCATGTCCAACAGCTGCCTGAGCATGTAGTCGTTTTTCATCTTTCTCTTTTGCCATATTCCTTTAGATCAAACAATCAGGGCAATGGCGTTCCCAAGGCCTTCGGATTACGTACACTCTTCCCATAAGGCTAAAGCCAAAGTGGACCTCATCAGAGAATCGCACATGCCGCCAATCTTTCGGCTCAGGATATCTCTCTAACATGATACGAGAGTATTCCACGCGCTCTTCTGCCAATTCAGGGGAAACGCAAGCTCTCTCACAAGCAATACACTTCCTGAAGTTAATATCCTTCAAGGCGCGTTGAATAGTTCTACCACAAACGTCTATATCAAGACCAGCAGCAACAGGAAGTCCTTCCCAAGGGATTGTGCGACCATCAAAGCCATTATCATCGATAAATCTTTCAATTGTAGCTAAATCTTCAGTAGAGATCTTCTTTTTAGCTCCTCTAGTCTCTGAGAAGATTGAATGGAAAGTGTGGCCAACATGATCTCTGGGTCTGTATGAAGTAAACTTGTCAGGCAGGAATTATTATATAATACAGCCTCCCCCCATAAATATACGTCTAGCGCGCCCCATTGGCGGCAATGTTAATGCCTGGCTCTGCTTCCTATCTCGAGATACCGTTTTTTTTATAGGAGCTATATACAAGTACTTTCGTACAGGCCGCAATAAACCACACTTTTCAGTCCGTGCACTTTCGCGGAATACTATGGTCACGGTTATTGTTGGCGTAGCAATAGTGGTAGTCACGGCGGTGACTCCATTGCAGGCGCAAGCTGATGAGAGTCGAGCTAATGGAGCTTGCGTACCAATGGCTGTACAAGCAGTGGTTGCAAAAGCTGGAATGGCGGTCGGTGCGTTTGTGGTAAAGACACAAGAGGCATCCTGTCGAGCGTCGAGGGCGGCTGGAACTGGCTCAGCAACGGTATCTCTCTTCATAGGGAAGTCGCTGGTGGTGGCAGTTGCAGTCACCGTGGCGGTAGCGGTGACAGTCGAGGTGCAAGGGGTGACTGTCACGGACATCAAAGATGAGCAGTCTGCGAGTCTGGAGGAGCTGACAATGACCTTTGATTCGTTAGCAGGTATTCAGCAGGATCTGTGGTTCGGAGTGTCTCTTACACCGCGAAAGCAGTTGTCCCTGTTGCAAGCAGCAGCTGCTGCGCGAGCAAAGACGTTGTCATTTGGAAGAGCTGCAATTGGAACAGCAGCCAATGCGGCCGCGATGAGGAAGGATTTCACCATGGCTGGAATTGTTCGGTGGATTGTAGAGAGGAAAGGAAGTAGAGAAGATGGAGATGGATGTTGAGGATGCGGATTAATCGTGGAAATCGAGGTCCTCTTTATACATCTTTCCCATAGGTTTCCACATCACGGCGTTGGAGTCAAAGCTGCAACACTACCACAACGGCCACGCCGACACTAGAGTCCGAGTAATGACAGACACTATGAGCCAGCTGTTCAAGTTTGACGCCTCATAGTTTGCAACTATTGGTATCGCCACTCAGCGAGAGGCCAGTTTGCGGCGGTTTCCCATATGAAAGACCATCAGCTTTTTTTTTGCATCTTCACGATGCAGCGCCTACACAGGAAATAGCGTGCACGGCGGAGGTGTGGAAATTGGCTCTACGAGACTAGTACCGCTGCATTTGGCAATTCCAGGCCAGATGTAGCCATTCAGCTCCGCCTAAAAGGGCTTTCAGTCAGCCACGTCTAGAACCTCGAGGACTGACGGCCGATCTATTGGACCCCGTAAAATTCTCCTCCGCATCTGTTCTGGTACTAGTGCAGGCCTCTCTTTTAGGCCAGGTCGAACTACCGAGGCTGTGGTTGATGTTTTGATGCGGTTAGTATGGCTTCTAGGCCCTTCCCGTGCGGGTCGGTTCGCAGAATTTCTTCCTCCTTTCTATTCCATTGGCTCCTCAGCGTCGCTTCCCTACCCAAAAAGGTCCCAGGTCTAGACCATCGAATAAGAAGTTTGAGCTAGTCGGGGTCCTGCATTAGCCGTACAATAGCTCGGCGATCAAGCCCCGTCTATAGCTTGTTAGCTGTTTAAAGTGTCTCACTGTGTGACTCTCCCAAATCTGCTCTTGATGCTTTTATTTCTTGTAGTAATAGTTACTCCTTCAGCTCGTGTTTGTCTTCCCCACACCAAAGCTATCGATTTCTCAGCTCCAAAAACCAATTCGTGCCTTCGTATATCTTTAGGTGCAATCGAATCATCTTCAATGTCACCTTAGTCGAATACTAATTCTGTATCATATGGATCTATGCTTGGTCTTTTCCCGTGTGCCTCCAGCAGCTTGGATAACCTTAAAAGTAGCCGATTACTTTTCTGAGGCAGTGCATTTGAAGTTAGCTCAGCTAGTACAATGAATTTGTTACATTGCTATCTTCTGCTCACTAAGAATTCCCTAAGAGTCGCCGTTTGTGGTAATATTGGGAATATATATATGATAGATATCGCTTTATAGAACAGCCTTTTCTATGATAATAGTACCAGCGACGGGTATAAAATTAGTTAAGCATAAAGGTTCTATATCCCCGATAACTGGCTAAAGTTATATATTGGTTGTATGTAGAGTCTTCGAGCATTGTAGTCAACGAGAGATTGAAAAGCTCCATGGAATCTGGTATCGGGGTTTTAGTGCTGCCATATTGACTATAATATTCAAATAACCTCACGTTCGTTTAGATTTATACCATGGGGAGGCGAAAAGAAAGAGAGTTGATAGATTTAACGCATTACAAACCTGGACCTGAACTATAGGTGCAAGAACCTGTTAAGAAAAGCTACACCTTTAGCCAGTCAAGACAATAAAGTACTTGCCACTATTTACCACAGTAGTTATACGGTACGTTCCTGGAATCTACAACCAGAAATTGGTGTTATATCTTATGTTTGAGGGGTAAGCAAACATAAATCTGACTGTAAATGTACTTTATGTTAGGGCATTGGCATTGTGCGCTACCTGCTACCTCTGGCTCAACCATTGATATATTCTACCGGCATTAGAAACGTTAAGCTTTCTCAATAACACAATATTTCTCAAGTCACGGCATAGATTCTATTTTGGACCAATATGCACTCGAAGAAAAGATAGTATCATTCTATATATGCTGCTTGCCCGCTCCAGCTATTACAGGTGAATGAATAGGTTGGCTTCGAGTCACCATTCCTTATTTTCTGTTTCCTAATAGTACGAGTGGTGTCTGTTCCCTGGTCTGATAAAGACGAATAACTTTTTATGCAGCACTGAAACTATGCAAGTTGTGTAATATTAGCCTATTATAGCTAGTTAAGAGGATCTAGTAGGTTTGTACGTAAGGCACCAGTCGTCTAGGCTGGTGATTATTAGAGCGGCGATTGGCGGCGACGTGTTAAGATTGTGCAATTTGCATAATTTCTGTTTTGCATACCAACATCCTATTTTTACTAGGCGAGAGAATGAACTTTCCAATGGACTGATTGGCTACATTTGGATTACATGCCTATACAGCACCAATTAACATGAAGTATGGCTTCCTTGCAATATACAAGCGAAGTCTTTTCCAACAACAACTCTGCGAGGAAACAAGCAAATTTGGACGCCGATTAGATTAGTCATCGAGCAATAGCAGCAAACATCAACACAATCGAGTCTGTCAATTGGTGGGATAAACAGCTCCAAGATGCTTGACAGATTGCCTGTTGATATTTTTAGGTTGATTCTTGAACTTGTATGACCTGAATGCCGAAGAGCATTTTGTTACAAACTAACACTACGTAGATCAGAGATATACGTGACCTAAAAAATCTTTCCGAAACTTCTTGGTCACTTTATCGGTCAACGATACCAAACCTGTACTCCTCTTTCACTATTTCAGCTCCGGATGAGTGGCATTTAGCGGATCTCAAAGTAGAACCGTCCCTGAAAGGGCAGGGTAATGTGCACAATCCTCTTCAATTTGTGAAGAACATCGAATTTGCCGCACGTCTTCATGTCCGCCCAGATTGTCGATGCGCGCCGAATGAAGAATGGAGCAAATAGCCTAAAAGAGCGTACCGCGAAGTTTTACGCTATAAAAGAGAAAGGAAGCATCGTCACATACTTTATCTTGATAAAGTGAAGTCGGACCTTCTCCCACTCTTAAACAGACTGAAGAAGAATAGTCTTCAAAGATTTAGGTCAGTCATCATCTCAGCCCACGAGTTGATACTTACCGAATGAACAGTTGGAACTTGGGAGCTTGCTTACCAAATGAAATACTTGATTATCTATCCGAAAATCAGCGGTCTATCAAATTGATAAGTTTCATTACTGACTGTATGTGCTCTGAAGAGATTGCCTTCAACGCATTGGAACTTTTGATTCTCCCTTGTTTCTTTTGGGTCGGACCACCCAGTAATGAACGGGCTTCCACATTGAGACAATTCTTTGTCCGGCATGCTAACTACTTGGAACAGTTAGAAATGGACTTCATCAGCTGTTTTCCTGGGAAGCTGACCCCAAGAATTGTTACAATATTATGTGGCCCAAACAGGTGGCAATGTTTCCGTTCCTCAAGACGGCATCTCTCTCGGGTCTCACATGTTCCTGGCCACCCACAGGTTTAGTAACGGCATTCAATATGAATAGGCTCCGAACATTGAAGTTGCGTCATTGTATGGGCACAGATACACTTCTCAAGGAGTTAGCAAACTCTCTAGAGCCACTCCATCTTACGTGTTTCGAGCTGGCTGAATTTGCCGGAGACGTTCGTGATGGGGCTATGGACATCATGGTTAGATTTTTAAACTCTTTTCAACGTCTCGAAAAGATGTTTTTACTTTGGAACGAGGCGAGAGATTTCACCGAAGAATACTGGGACTCAATTTCTCATCATAATTCAACGCTAAAACAGCTTGTGCATCATCAGCGAGATACTGAAACAGATTACCGAGGTAATGTGACTGGGATACGTTGAAATCGTTTGTGAAATCTGCTATGATATTGGAAACTTCATACTATCAACTCCTCTTGATTATATCGGCATTTGTTGCCGGCCTATTGACATGGTACGGGCCTCATATCCTCAGGAGAGAAATATGGGTTTCCAAACTGATTCAGCTTTAGGCTATAATACTAGGAGATCCCTCACCGTTACCAGATTGGCGAATCCTTCATATTAGGACTTCTGAATTGAAGTCTCGTTTCAGCACCGTGGATATAGATAATGATGACGATCCCCATGAAGAATTCTTTTTCAAGCAACATTACGCGCAGAGAATCATTGACCACAAGTTCGTCCTTTCAATTGCAGGCGAAAAAGGCTAGAGTAGCAATGCCATCTGCCCCTACCGATTTGCTATGTTTTGCGCAATGGGCATTTGGTCTCAATGATCTATCACAACTTGAGGTCCTTGCCTATGGTGACTACTCCCACAAAGAGCGATATGGACAGGACAATTGACTTTTCTGAAGGTCACAGTTCTTTCTAGATCTTACGAAACATAACTCCGGTCTCAAACTTGAAGACACAATGGAACTTCTGATGACATTTCGGGTGATTGAAAGAGGCGATGAGAGGCTACGACAGCTGATAAATGAACATTCTGAAATATCTGACTCATGCCCTGAGGCTACGACCCTAAATTATGTCGGTGGGCTGCCCAGGACTACGAATCTAGATCTTGCTGACGTATCTAGTTAGGAATGGAAATGCTTCGGACAACTATCCTTTCTTCCGACAGAATATGTTGAATATCCATCCATATATATCTTGTCCTATACAATAGATAATATTGCAGTTTCTTCAGTTAACATAAGTCTGTTAGTTTATGTCTCTCCATCAGTAGGAAACAATGTGTCAGATCGCAAAAGAGAATCCTCCAAGGTGTGGCTGCTCCCCTATATGTGGTCCTAACATCATGAAACTACTTCAATATCTTCCAAAAAGTCAATGTTTTCCCGTCCAGTCAGAATTTTCTAGATATTTATATTTCAATTAATTGCATCTAGAGTACCCGATCACATGATTTACACACATCAAGAGCAATATTCCGTATATAAGGCAAACGATTAGTGGGGTACTCTTCTAGTCAACAACCGCCGATCGCCGACTAAATCCGACTTCAAACCCCTCGCATATGCTCCAAGTAGAACCTCAAGGGTGAGTGTTACACTTCCTCCTCCAATAGCTTTACCTCGTTCTTTTGACTTCAAATCAATTTACTCTAATAAAAGCAACCAGCACTCAAGATAGGGAAAACAGCCTTCCTAGTAATGGACATACAGGGTGCTGTAACCTCCCGTTTTACCATACCCCCGACGTACCTCCCCTCACTTTCCAAAGCAATTAACACCGCGCGTCCTTCTGTCCAGATAATCTACGTAACAGTCGCCTTTCGGCCAGGGCATCCCGAGATCTCAGCCTCGAATCCAATCTTCAGTGCGGTCAGCCAAGGTAACGCCTTAGTGAGCGGTACTCCGGATACCCAGATTGATGCAGCTATTGCCCCGCAAGAGGGCGACATCTTGGTGGAAAAGAAACGCATCAGTGCATTTAGTGGGAGTGGATTGGATTTTATCCTGCGGGGTTTGGATGTTGAGACCTTAGTGCTGGCGGGGATAGCCACGGGAGGTGTGGTGCTGTCGACCGTTTGTGAGGCGGCGGACAGAGACTTTAAAATCGTTATTTTGAGGGATTTGTGTCTGGATGACGATGAGGACTTGCATAACGCACTCATGGATAAGCTATTCAAAAATAGGGCCGAGGTTTTGAACGCGAATGAGTGGTTGGAGAGGTTGAAGGCTTGATTAAGTCTCATGTTGTAGTTAATTCTGGAAGGGGAAACCGAGAGAGTGAGGTGGCATAGGAAACGTAGTAGTATTGAGGCTTCTTAACCCATTATCTGAACACCAAGATATCTCTCAGAAGCCTTTTCCAATATTGTCTTAATCAAAAGTAGATCCGTCCTCCTAGGGCACCATCGAGTTATTGTATCAATAGAAATGTCAATGCTCGTTTTCACTTCATGAGAATAGTTTATTATGCCGTGCTCCATGGATAGTAATATCATTATAGCACAGCTGAAAGACCGGCGAACGGCTGACCAAATCCCTCCATGGCGGTGATGGCGATGAATAAGTCGAATAAGAGTCGAACTATAATCATAATGTTTGCGAGCGAGGGGAAGGAGTTGAAACCGAGATGGTTCGAATTCGGGTGTGTGGATGACATTGTACAAGAAAGGGCGATAGATCCACTCCAAGCAGCTGAAGTACCGTGTCTGAAGGAACAAAGCAAGCTCGCTATCGGGTACAACTTTGTCGTAAAATGATATTTGCGGTGGAAGATGCGAGCGCCTAAAGGGGAAGCTTAATTAATATCAAGGACGCATAATGATAGAACAATGTGAAACTTACCACAACTGAAGCTCCTCTTCACATATCCTGGCCTGCTCACGAATCAGCTCGCTATCACGTATCCAAATTTCCTGTCCTTGGCCATAAAGCGTGTCTAATATCCTATTCATTATCCTTCTGAGAGATATTTCTGCCAGATAGTGGAGCCAGCTTTCCTCTTCTTTCGCTCTGAGGATGGTTTGAGAAGTTGAATTCATACCAAATGACTGCTGATTAGGAATGAAACTAGCATCATACGACGGTGATGATCTATCTGGAAGAGACAAGGCGGGAAATTTGTCTGGGTATTGGAAATCTAATAAGCCAGAGGTTGGTAACTGTAGCTCGGCACGCAATTCACTTCTCGTAAATGACAAATGTTAGCGTAAATTCAACAAATAATGTGTTTGTAGAGCTGAGCATCAACATACCATTCTGCCTTTACACATGACCAGTACAGCCGTTGCTCTATATGGCGCGCTCTATTGTCTGCTTCATTGTTTTCAAAGGATATTATGGCTCTCCTGTGGAGATAAACCTGACACTGAATGCAGGCTTGTTGAAAAAGGAACCAAGCATCGAGAGGCCGTATAGCAAATTTTTCGTATAGTCCCGCAAAATACAGGCACTGTACTGTAGACAAGCACGGCGGTAGAAGACCGAGGCGCTTTTTGCCAGCGGCAAAGTAAGCCTCTGCAGTTGTCCAATCCGGCTCTTGTTTTAGACCTTCATCACGAGAATTGATATCTGATATATCGCCCGGTATATATTCCGGTGCCAGGCATGCCAAAGCGCAAGCAATCAACTATGGAGCTGTTAGCCGTCTTGTGAATGATGTTGTATTGCTAAATATGCCTTACAATGAGACATGATGCCGCGCTCCAATCGGGACCGTTGTCTGCAACGTGTCTTGAGTCTCTATTGAAGCTGTTCAAATCCAAGACTGGGTTCTTGACATGTATCAAGTCAAGGAATTTTCGACATAGAGCCAAGATATCTCCTTCATATATACTTGCATTTGTTGTAGATGCCTGTGCAGTGAATGACCTATGTAGACATTCCTTGCCTGGACACAGGGTGTTACAGTAAATTTCTGACTGCAGCGCAAGAGACGTCAAGCTGTTTGGGATTAGTCCTTCTAGTCCAGCCCACCGAAACAGCGATTCGCAAGTGGAGGTGCTGGCTGCGAGAGGTGACACTTCTAATTTGCCAAATCCGTTATTAGTGAAGTCGCTATTCGCTGAGATATTTTCATTTGTCGCGAGAACAGGTCCTGTATTAAGAGAACTTGATGATGAAGGGGTGACACAGGGGGTCTGTCCTTGGCTTTGGTTGGATTCTAATAGGGATATAGCATGGTTAATTCTAGCTAACAGCACTAGATTGGATGGATCGTTCGTCCTTATGGGGGTTTAGTCGATACTGAATGCAAGGACATTATGCAGGTACAAACCGAGTTGGAGGAGGTTCTTCATTATCTGAATAAGAGCATCTCCACCCACTGTAAACACAAAAGCCGCAGGCAGGTCTGACATTATCACATTTCCTCTTCCGAGTACGGCACATTTGACATGCGGTAGGTGCGCGCCTGCGCGGGGGTCGATGTGACCGTAGCATCTGGCGTTCCCAGTGGCAGTTCCGGGCGTTCAATTGACCTAAAGGGCTCCAAAGAGGAATGATTGGTATTCCCAGTTTAGATCTGGGGTCGCGCAGTATAACTCTTATAAGTGCGGAGGCGGGGAGGCGGGGAGGCGGGGAGACGGGGAGAAGACTTAGCGTTGAAAGGCAATATTCGCCATGAAATTTCACACCGTAGATCTCCACACATTTGCCAGAGCTTTGCCGATGCAGGTCCGGCGCTCTTCTCCACAGTTGCCAAGACTTCTCCAGGTTGAGAATCGGCATCCCTCATAAATGATGCACATCACCTGGGATTGAGTCTGTGTCATCCATTTTGAAAGTGACATAGGGACGTTGGCTTCATCATGATTTCGTCTATCAAGAACAGTGCTGCCATAGTATGGAAATCATTCAACCGAACTCTCCTGCTATCGTGTTGCTTGATAGCTGTCTCCCAATTCAACTTTGGGTTCGATCAGACTGCTTTCTCGACAACCCAAGCAATGGATGCCTTTGAGAAAAAGTTTGGGGTTTACAATTCCAAATCAAAGACATATTCGATCCAGCCCTATTTCCTCTCTCTCCTGAATAGTTTGCCTTATGCAGGATTCGCAATCGGTACATCCATCCTTCGATGCAATCAATACAAGAGAACGAAGGCTGACTTATTAATTAGGCCTCATTGTTGGCAGCATGATAAGTGCTCGGTATGGTCGTCGAATGGCTATGTTCGTTATGAGTTTGTATGCTATCTGCACGGCTGTTATTGTCATTACTTCAAATTCGCGGGCGCAGATTCTCACTGCTAGGTTGCTGAATTGTACATAATTTTCCGTTCCTGATCAATTCGTGTACAACAGCTAACCGGTCTGTAGATGGATATGTTGGCATGGAATTGTCTGTGGTTCCCATTTTTCAAGCCGAAATTGTTCCTCGAGAGGTTCGCGGTCTGGTTGTAGGGACTTACCAACTCATGCTCAACGTCAGAAGGTTCACTCGTCTTTCGTCAGGATACTATATGCTGATTATCTATAGCTTGGAGGTTTGATCATGAGCATTATATGCCAAGCAACCAGTTCACTCGAGGGCGATAAGCAATGGAGAATCCCCTTTGGCCTCTTCTTAGTTATCCCATCTTTCGTCGCATCCGCAATATGGTTTATACCAGAGGTATGATTATTACACGTCATAGCTAAGACTTACTATTAACGTCGACCTTAGTCCCCTAGATGGCTTCTTCTTAACGAGAGAGGCGAAGAATCCTTAGATTCACTTACAAAACTACGTCGGGGTCGATTTAATACAGAACAGATACAATCGGAGTACGAGGAACTACGGATTTCTCTGGAGCTAGAAGTCCAGCAGGGAAAATACTCGGAACTTTTCAAAAACCCGGATTCTAAGCGTACTTGGATCACTGTTGGGACGAACTTCTTCTTACAGATCACCGGCCAGGTGTTTACGGCAAAATATGGAACCGTCTATATCAAATCCCTCGGCACCGTAGACCCTTTCACCATGACAGTTATTAACCAAGTCATTAATACTGTGGCTGTCATAGTAGCCATGACCTTGCTTGATCGGCTTGGTCGACGGTACGTGTCCTGATAAAAGAAGGGGTCTATTCTATTGCTGTATAAGAGCTGACGTCTAGGCGCTTACAGTCCCCTACTAATGTTTGGTGGAACTATTCAAGCTGTCGCCCTTTTCGCTATGGGTGGACTTGGTACACCATCTACCATCACACGCAGCATGAAGCTTGGTGTAGTATCGCTGCTCTCAGTTTTCAACTTTGGCTTTTACGTCGGCTGGGCTCCAACCTCTCATGTTATCTCTTCGGAGATTCCTACTTTGCGACTTCGTGATAAAACTTATCGAGTTGCATCGGTAATAAACATTCTTATACAGTATGACTCCACTTAGATACCCTAAAGGCATAAAAACACTGACAGCTGTGTTATCCAGATTCGTGACCACTTTCTCCATTCCTTACTTGTTAGACGCACCATACGCGAATCTCGGATCAAAGGTCGGCTTTGTTTTTGGGGCCACCACCATATGTGCGCTGGTTTTCGGATATTTATGTGTTCCAGAATGCAAAGGAAGGACTCTCGAAGAAATTGACAAGCTGTTCCTTGAAGGTTATCCTGTTGGAAAATTCAAGACTGCTCAGGTCGGCTTAACCAGTGAAGAGAAAGATGAAAAAGTTGTTGTCCACGTGGAGGAGACAAAGGAGGTGGTATAAGGGCCAGAGGCATATTGGGTCTTGGTTATATTTAGCTACGGCGAATATTTAAAGAGAAGATCCAAGGCCACTTTTTCATACACACAGGAACCATTATTTGTACCACTGTAATAATATTTATTTGGGACGCAATATATGTGACTATTTGAAACCTAATAAGTTGTAGCTTCACGGAGAGTCGCTGCGATCTATGCATGCGGGAGGTACCCTGCTAGATCCATTGTCATTGTTATGTCCGTTTCCCCCCTTCCCACCAGCAGCATCCGCATTCACTCATGGAAGAGAACTGATTCTTCCAAGCGATATACTGTTTGCTTATAGAAAAGGATGGGAAGCAATACTAGTTCTGATTCCTTGTATATGTGCGTATGTAAATCTCAAGCCCTTATGGCTGGTAAAGAAAGACGTACACCATGGAGCGAAGTCCGAAAACGAACCATTTTGTTCTCCGCCATCTCCCCGCTCTAGCTAAAAGCCAACAACAACAATCCCGGTTCCCCTTAGCCAATAACATGAAGTAAACGAAACTAGACCCAAAAGAGCTGCCCCATATAATTCCATACTGAAGCTTTCAACTGACCTAGCTTTCTTTTATAAAAAAAGAGCGAAGAGACACCTTTCCAATCTCAAATCACACTCCTTTCGACACTGGGAAAAGAATTATGGCGACGAAGAGACCCAATTTTCTCATTATAGTGGCCGATGATTTAGGCTTTAGTGATATAGAACCATTTGGTTCAGAAATTCAGACGCCGACGCTCAATCGGCTGGCAAAGGAGGGCATTAGACTCACCAATTTTCATACGGCTTCGGCCTGTTCTCCCACGCGGTCAATGCTATTCTCCGGGACTGATAATCACCTCGCCGGCTTAGGCCAGATGGCAGAGCATATGGGGGCGTACAAAGACCTCTTCAAAGATAGACCAGGATATGAAGGGTATCTGAATTTCCGCGTTGCGGCGATGTCTGAAATTCTCCAGGATGCTGGTTACTTGACGTTAATGTCCGGGAAGTGGTAAGACTTGACTGACTCCGACAATTGTTCTTGCAGCTTAAAGTCAGAGTAGGCACCTCGGAGCAGCTCAAGAACATGCGCCGTGTTCTCGAGGGTTTGATAAAGGATTCGTCTACCTCCCTGGAAGCGGCAATCATTTTAATTACGAGCCACAATTCAAAGAGGGAGAAAAACGGCCCTCAATGGCTGTCGCAGACCCGAATAAATTCTGGATGCGGGATGGTAAATATTTAAACCGTCAGACAGACCTCCCATCCGACTTCTATTCTACCAAAACTTTCACGGACGAGTTGCTTGAGTATTTTGATAAAAGGACTGAAGAAGAGAAGTCAAAACCTTTCTTTGCTTATCTTCCATTCACCGCACCGCATTGGCCGCTACAAGCTCCTCGCGAGGTAGTTGACAAATACAAAGGAGTGTACGATGATGGACCGGAAGCACTTCGATCGCGACGTCTACAGCAGATGAGCAGCCTTGGGTTGATCCCAAGAGATACCGAAGCTGCGCCAATGGTTGGATTATTGCCGCCTGACTGGGCTGATCTTGCGACAGAAGAAAGATCAAGCTCTGCTAGGAAAATGGAAGTTTTTGCTGCAATGGTAGATGTCATTGATCAAAATATCAAACGGGTAGTTGATTACCTAGAGACAACAGATGAACTCGATAACACTTTCATCTTATTCATGTCAGACAATGGAGCAGAAGGCACATTATTAGAAGCCATTCCGCTGTTGGGTACTTCGAAGAGCATGGGGGCTCTTATTGAAACCCATTACAATAACACACTGGATAATATTGGGAATCCAGACTCCTTTGTCTGGTATGGCGCTGCGTGGGCATGTGCGTCCATGGCTCCATCGAGAGGATTCAAGACTTGGATTACCGAAGGGGGAATCCGTTGCCCCTGCTTAGTACGATATCCACCGCTCGCAGCAAAAGCTGGAGCGATCACAAACACGTTCACCACTGTCATGGATATTTTACCTACTATTCTAGAGCTTGCTCAAGTACCTCAACCAGGTCGATCCTTCCGAGGACGGGAAGTTCTACCTATCCGGGGCGCCTCGTGGGTATCTCATCTGTCATCGGAGGACTTATCGAAAAGCTCTGTTCACGATGAACAAGGAGCCATAACTGGCTGGGAACTCTTTGGATTAAGGGCCATTCGCCGAGGCAAATGGAAGGCTGTGTACATGACGCCGCCCCGGGGGAATGAAACCTGGGAGCTGTATGATATGGAAGCAGATCCAGCAGAGATTCATGACAAGGCAAATGAGGAGCCTGCAATCCTCGCTGAATTGGTTGAGCATTGGAATACGTATTATGCTGAAACTGGCATGTTCGATCCGGGTGCTATCTACAACGTGGTTAAAGATCAGTTGGTAGAGTAGATCTATGAATGAATATATATTTAAAGCATTTGCGGGAGTATGTGGTAAGAGAGTACTCGTCATACCCTTTGGGTCTAGTCGCTTGAGGCCTCGAACCCATAATTGCAGGTATCATTTGCTGAGCATTATTCTCACCAGGAGCGGGTTGGCGGTTAGTAGGGAGAATACAATGTATTCACTAAATGAGTCAACTATCATCAATGTGCTTCTTTAAGTGTATCATGGGCCATGAGAATTTATTTTCTTCCGGTACAATTATGCAGCAGTGTGTATTCGGTCAGCTGATACGGGGCACCTTGCCCGTGCGAGTGGCGCTTCAAGCTTTGCAGATTCCTGGACAAGCTTCGTCGCTTCGGCAGCGGGAGGATGCGATTGTACAGTGTAGGATGAGAGTGCGATAAGGCTCTCGCAACAGACATCCATTTTATCTGCATTCAATAATCCAGGAACTCAACCACGTTACACTCTGTACTCCACAGACATACTCCATACAAACGCTTCTGTTCTACCGTGAACATGGGACACGGAGTCTCACAATGCCCGACCAGTAGATAATCGATCTGTTCAATTGTCCTGGTTCCTCTATCACCAATTTCTTTTCGTAGCATCCCAAAACTTCAGTCCTCCATAGCCAACATTTATACGCAGGCCATTATATCTAGTATCAGCAATATCAACTTGAGATTCGAGATGCTCGATCCTCTTCAACCACACCGACTCTGCAACGTTGCATTGATCGACCGGAAACTGCTGCCGCCATGACAGGGCATTCGGACCGCAATGCTACGAGAACGCCAAAGCACACGGGCGGTGGAGCTCCAGTGGAAGATTACACGGAAGCAAATTTAACGGGATACAAGTACTGTACTGCGCGTCTCGCCGAGATTCGATACATAAATGCTGGACAACCTGCCATGAGGAGGTGAACATTGGCTCTGTAAGGTCACGTGATAGACATCTTCCTACTCCCAAAGAGCCACGATGATGGGACTCAGGGGATTGACCACTGTCGTAGTGGGTTTGCTATCAATTGCGCGTGGTACCCATGCCTTCAATGCACCTCCGGGAGTCTTGACATGGTGTGGAAAGGCTTACGAACCCACGTGAGTTTAACCACACCACATAACTTGAAGCTGGATAAGAGAGAATGCCCATCTAACAGCTGCAAGGAATGCCTCTTTCAACCCAGGGGGCCAGTTTAAATATCCTGCGACCCAGAAAGACCCATTACTAGATGTGACTGTGCGCCCACGATACACCATCTTTCTGGAGAGCGATGGAGGTGGCTCCTTTATTGTGGATGCGCCTATATCTTACACGTTTGGTCAGACCTTTACCAACATCACGTATACTAACACAGATGGTGGCAAACGAGCGCTGGATTCTGGTCCATTTACCACCATTGCGGTTGAGATCATGGTTGAGGACACAGGAGCCCTTCTCGTATCCCAGAACGTCGCCGTGAATTCGACCGGTACTATCTTCGACTTCTCCTTCTCGGGCTTGAAAGCACGCCTGAAGCCATACCAAGTTGCCCTTTACGGAACGTCCTTGGACGGGTATCAGACTTTCAGTGCCACAACGGAGATCTATATCCTTCCTGATCGAACCGACGGTGGAAGTGCTGTGACAATAGATAATTTGTACGGTGGCCTGTATGTCCAGAACAAGAAGAACAACTGGTCAGGCTGGTATCCGGTCTACCCAAGTAACTTCTACACTGATGCAAACTATGTCTTCAAATCTCCAGATGCTATGTTCCAGTACCAAGATTATGGAATGACTAGCATCAATCTTGTCCCAGATGACACGACATTCAACTATAACACTCTCAATGAGTACTGGGATATAATGGACGAAATAAACCTCCTGAACATGTACGACATGCGCTACACATTTACAAACATAACCTTTGTTGAAGAGCAGGTGACCATGTTCCATAATCGCACTTCACTTCTGATGTGGTACACCGGCGACGAACCCGACGGGGCTGGTAATGCTCTCAATTCAACAAAACTATCCTACAAGGCGATCAAGAAAATAGACCCTTACCATCCCGTTAGTCTTGTCCTCAATTGTGCGGACTTTTACTTCAAGCAGTACACCGCTGGTACCGATATTATCATGGAAGATGCTTACACAGTCGGCATCAACGCCACATGGTCCAAGCAATTCCTTACCCCGTGTAACGCAACCTACGGTGACTGTGGGTGCGACGAATGCGTGGGAGAGCTAGAAGATGTATCAAATCGACTCGATCTATTCGCCACTTATCAGGAGAACCTTCAGGCCATAACAAAACCGCTATGGGCTGTCCTTCAGGGGTTCGGTGGAGATGGCTATTGGGCTACTGTTCCGTCTGAAGCTGAATTCCTCGCCATGTTAATCCTCTCAATCAACCATAACGCGAAAGGCTTATCAAGCTGGTGGTACCCCTCCTCCGAACCAATCCAACAGATCATGGGCACGATCGGAAAACTCATGCAGACTGAGACCATACTCAACTTCGTCTTTGGCACAAATCCGGTGACTAAGTTACCAGTGAAGAATGGTCCCTTGCTAGATGTCTCAGCATGGACCATAGGGTCACAGATGATGGTTGGTATCGTTAATGGTGAATACGTAGCCTCGACGAAGAAGGTTACTATCACGTTACCAACTGCTGTGAAGTCAATTGAACAAGTTGCATATGGATCGTCTGATTGGACTGTTGTTGACGGGACGTTGCAGAAGAAGGGACTGAGTGGATTGGAAGCGGATATTCTTATTGTAAATATCTAAAGTGAAGTAGTTGAGCTTCCGCCTGATCTTCTATAAAACTCCAGTTTATAGTGCCCTTAGCCTGAACTCATATTACAAACCTTGCGGGGTAGAGCAACTTTAATTTACGTACATCATGTACGTACAGGGCATTTAAGTGTCTTGGCGAGATATTGAATATCTACATTATCCCAATGAGGGTTCCAGCTTGGAACAGTCAATCTCTAATCATTACATCCGGAGTGGATAGTAAAAGCTTAGCCCAAGTCATGGTGTTCTCTCCTTCGAGATACGTCGAGATCCCAAACATCGATCTACTTACCTGGACCTTTGAAGGTACTGAGTATGACCGGGACAAAGATGTGAGCTTTCCTTAACCACTCTGGCTTTTACTACCGAGATTAAGTATGATATAATGATGATCTGTTAGATATATATCGATGCTATCGACGATAGGCGGAGACTTACCTATTCCCAAGCGCGGAGTATGGTCAGAAAGTTGATAAGTGGTTTCAAAAGTCATGGCGTGAAACCCGGAGATAGTGTGCTCGTAAATTCCTTCAGTGACGTAAGTTGTCCATCTCAATTGTGTTGAAAATTTCATCAACCAAGTTAGATTTAACTTTTTGAGACAGATTATGTACCCCATGCTTTACTTAGGGATCGTAGGTACCGGCGCTTCATTTGTCGGATCAAATCCGAGCAACACTCCTGAAGAGCTATCTCACATATTTTCTTTAACATCTGTACGATACATCATTACTTCACCTCAGCATATCTCCAATATTATGCTTTCAAATAGCAGCCTCTCCGATCCAGTCCCCGTGGATAATATATTCATCTTCGATACACCCCACAACCCCTCCGTTCCACCCAGCTTTCAATCTTGGCAGACTCTGCTTCAACACGGAGAGAGTACATGGGTGCATTTCGACGACGAAACCAGCTCAAAGGAAAACATAGCTTCATTATTCTCTACGAGCGGTACGACCGGACTGTTCAAGATAGCAGCCGTATCCCACCACGCAACCATAGCCCGCTGCATCGCTTCTAAATGCCTCATAAGGCAATAGTGCAGAGACAGGAAAGTGTGGTTTATTGCGGCCTGTACGAAGTATATGGGAGGATACTGAATGTGGCCATGTTGATGGATTGATGGGAGAGAGAACTGAGGTTACAGGAAGAGCTATATAAGTTACAGAGGGATTGGCTGGAGCCTAGGGTCACATGACCCTACAACAATATATTTGTTCTAGCCCATACGCGAATCGCCCCATTCGCGAATGGGCCAGCCCATCCACCAATATTTTGCACATCTTCCACTTTTTGAGCACTTTATCAACGATTTCTTTTAAAATTTATAATTACATTGAATTCTAGAGATCTTAAGCTGTAAAACGGTATAAATAAAAATAGATTTCAAGGTTGCGATAAGGTCAAAAATGTATGTGACCTAGCTGTAACTTTTGTTACATTCAGAGTTATAACAAAAACTTTATATCATTTGAAAGCTTGAAAGTTCTAATATTTGTTTCTATCAAAACAACAAACTGTAAATCTTGGTTGTGTGTTCGGAAGTGGAAGATGTGCAAAATATTGGTGGATGGGCTGGCCCATTCGCGAATGGGGCATATTCGCGTATGGGCTAGAACATATTTATGGCTACGTATAGAGGTCTCAAGGGCTTGGGGGCCTGAGGCCATAAACCTCCTTCAGATTAGGATTAGTTACATTGCGAGGTCAACTATGTGACAGTTACAGATGCGCGTGCCTGACTCCGTACGTAACGTACAATGCCTACAACTTCTCACCCTCCCTTGCCAGGTTTCGGTGAGTGTCTCGGCGCCGAAGTTCTCGAATTCTGCTGTCCTGTATAACCGCAACTAAAGGGCTGTCTCTCTTCCTCTGTTTTCTGATCATATAGGCTGAGTGCTGGCACTTATGGCTCCAGAACCCGTCTTCAATCGCCTCAAAGCTTGTTCAGTGTTTGAGACATGATCAGCGGCCACTTGAAGGGTACTGGAGTGCTGCTCTGCCATTATATGAATCTTTTTCTGTAGTTGCTCTATTACCGCGAGAAGATTTGCTATTTGCGCCCCATTAGTAGCTTGCTCGTGAGCACTTCCTGGACTCCAAGAATTGAGAAGCCTTGATAGTTGGAGATATGCCGTGCGGCATGCCGTATGTTGAACTTGCTCCTCAAATAAGGCTTGCTGACACATCTCACGAAACTGCGTCTCCCTCTGCAAAGCTATAGCGTATCCGTCAATCGCGGCCACCATCTTGGTAATTTTCTCTTCCATAGATGACAACCGTTTATTTGCAATTCGGTATTTGACATAGAGGTACTCTTCATCGTCTTCCTGAAATTCTTTAAAGTCTGAGTTATCTGAATTCGCGGAAAGAGATGGGGCGACTTCCACTGAGCCCCCGTCGTACAGATTTTGGAAAGACATATTGTTTGCTAAAAGAGATGTGGAAGATTTCCGAAATATTGCATTATATCCTCCCTATTTGCAATGTTTGTTCTAAATTTGTATCGTCCGAATGTAAAAATAGGATAGCACAACCACTTTTATATATAGCAGTCTACAGCTTGCTGACTTCTCTTTTGCGAGCAGACTATTATTATAAGTAGTATCTCTACTCTAGAGGGCCTCGCAGAAATAGAAACACATCCTCCATCCCAACAAACGCTCAATTTCAACAGGTTTGCCTAGGTATGTCCACACTTTCGCCACAGAGTAACTCTTACGCGGCACATGGAGAATGTCCCATCGTCATCGATCGAGTTTTCAAATGCCTCGAGTGCCAACAATACGTTGTATTTCCTTCAGTTCCACCAAAGGCCCCGGCTGGTAGCGGCAGCATGCCAACAGACTTACCAGTCCCTGCCTTTGAGGCTATTGATCAGTCAGACTGCTCTCAAGATCCCTTCTCCTATGATTTCTACTCTCTTCAGCTCCCGGCCCCAGATCCTTCAGATCTAGGACAATTAGCAATTTCACCATCAACTTTTCCAGTCTCTTTTGTCTCACAAGATATCCCTCAATTTCCATTACTCCAATCCATAGATGTACCAACTGCAGATCCGTATTATAATACATGTGACTTATCGACAGTAGCATTACTCCGTTTAGAGATTGATCAGCTCAAAAACACCGTTCATACTCTACAGGAAAGGTATGATGCACTATCTAAAACGGAGTACGCCTGACTAATTCATGACAAAATAGCTACGTGTAGGTCACATCATTATTTTAAGAGTCAGTTACTCATACCACACAGTAATCCCACTAATCACGCTGGTCATTTTCATGAGGAGGTACCCGATATACCCGCTGAGCTTCAGAAGTTTAAATGTAAAGACGATGATTTAGAGACTAGACTTCGAGAAGTTGAGGACTATCTGCCATCGCTCCGTTCGTGGGCGGTAGGGGCCACGGAGAGCTTGAATTGGTTACAAGAGTGTCAGGAAATAGAAAGTGGGAGGAAGAAACAGCAAATCTTATAATTTAGAAGAACATATTAGAATTACTTAATACTCGATATTCCTGCGAAACAAAAATCCCGTAGTAAAGTGGATGATTTCAATCGAATTGTAAATAGGTCGACTAAAGTAACGCTTAACGCATTTGTGTCCACCAGGTTGTATGTTTAATACGGTTTATTAGGGTCTCTTGCGTTTTCCTCTTTAAAATTTGTTTATAAGCTGACCAGTTGAGTGATAAATGTTATATAATAGGGTGTCTATTAGGATAAAGTATACTGTTTCTTTTCTTGACAGCGCTTCTATAGGTTAAAACTTCAGAAGATTTTAGAGCATTTATCCAAACGAAGCGTAAGAAAATTGGGTGTGCTTCAGGTCTAAGAAAGCATTAGATAACAGGGGTGAGGAACTCGTGGTTGCATAAGCCTCATGATTGCGTCCAGCTTCACTTGCCGTCTTTTGAACGTTCAATTCTACAGCCACACCTCGTCCCTGACACCTACGCCCGGCACCTCTGCACAAACAACGCCCTCCCTCCTCCCTCCCTTGTCATCTCATCCTACTAATAACCAGTATTATTTATATCGACATAAAAATTGTCGAATCTACTTTACCCCAACAGGTAAAATAGGTCTTTATCTTTTTGGGGTTCCACCTACTGGTGTCAATAATACATATGATTGTTGAATCCGCACTCACTTAGCGATTAATATATACATATTCTTGAAGTTAGGGTATTACAGTAACTATACCACATAAGTTGTAATATTGTTTGGAGCTCTAGATTTACGGATTGGATAAAACGTACTAACCGTAACTAGTTCCATCGTTAAGGGACCGCTTGGGATGGACTGTTGTCTCCTCCGAGCTCTTCCTTAGTAAATAGATTATGTTGATCATTAAACCCTCTACCCGTAGTTCTCTGGCGTCGGCCGCTCATGGCTAACCTTGGATCATGACCGTCGCCGTTTTCAGTCACACGTACCCGAATAGAACCTGACTTCCTCATTTGCTACCTAAAGAAAGGAAATTGACATGCTCCAGATCGATGGAACGCGAGAAATTAAAAATTCGAGAAGGCAATATCGATCCTTACGTGTCCGATAGGGTTCGAATAGGGAAAGAAATTCATAAAGAAGGGTTTTCAGGGTCATACTAAGAATCCGGGTGTCGTTTGTATGGGGTTGTTAGGATTCGATGGTCGACTGGCCGCAGCTCTACAACCATTTCTTGCATAAGTGGTTGTAGAAAGACAAAAGCAGATCAGGCTTTATGTGCCTCAAAAGCTCGAACCATAGCCGGGCCCTGGATATGACTAAACATCCCCCACATGCAGTGGATTAGGACAAAACCATCGTCTTCGCCGACACACCGTTTGGCAAGGGAGTAATCGGATTCAGAAGAGAAAGTCAAATTAAGTCTATAGCTAGGTAATTATCTGCTTAGATCTGTATATAGGAGTGCGTGAAGCGGCTGAGGTATACGCGACCCGAAAATATCTGGAAAGACGAACGTCCGCTATGAGTCCGTTCGTGCTCATGCGTACCTAGGCTACGCAGGGTACTGCTTCAACTCTGTTCTATGTTGGGTAGGAGGTAGTGGCTGCATCATCCTGCCCGTGGATTACTGGATGGCCTGCCATCCACCCTATGGTTATCCTATTCGTGAGCTAGGTTTTGGGCTTTGTGAACGTTTAGCAGAGCGTAGAGGGGGGTTAAAGTGCGGCTGCCAGTATTCAAACTACAAATGAACTCTCTTGTCCGAGCTAGCCGGAGTGCGGATAAGTTAATGAAGGACGAAGGAGTACCTCACGCGACGGTAAATATATTCATGGTAGGCATCTGAATCAATCGTAAGTTTAGGACTCTTCCCTTACCAAAGTAATATTACAACAGAGCACAAAACCGGTAAGCAGTCCTCCTCCTCCTCCCCTGACGCGAGGGCCACCTACAAAACCGTCAGCCGACTCGCAGCCCCATCTTTCGTTGAAATCCTGATTCTGCTCCAAGCAAAGGTGCCCGGTTACATCAGAGCAATATTAGACCCTGGGGACGAAGAATTCGACTGACTCGAGTGTCCGGCACTCACTCCCAACCGTTACGACTACCTTCGAGTCGACCATAAAAACGAAGGTACACACTGTTCCTGGCTCCATTGCACCGGTTGGTGAAGGAGGAAGAACGGCAGATGTGGTCTCATGGTAGGCTAAAGTGAGGCCGTGCGTAGAGCCTTGGAGGCCTAGGATAGACGTTAGAATTTGTGCTATGCCATTGCTGGATTCCAAGGTCGCATCAAAGTCAGATGGAGACATCGCAGCTAAGATGGCAGCAGGGTGCACAAAGGTATTGATCGGGTGAAGACAAGCTGAAGGGCAAGAGGTGCCGGTGGGCAGCTGAGGATTGTCGTCGCTGTCCCAAGTAGCTCGAGGGATCTGGAAATCTGAGGTCCGCAGAGTTAAGCGTGCCGCAACTATTGCCAATATTCGCTACAAACATGTCCGGGAAGCCGCTGTAGGCTGCTCGTGCTCGATCCATTAGCCGGGAGGCGTCACAACTGACAGTGTCTTCGTCTTTAGTATTGTCCTAGGTGAGCCCGGTGTAAGAATGATGGGGCCGCAATTCATGTACATCTCGCGATTGCCGATCTTGTTGAACCCCAAGATCGTTAACCTTGGCCTCAAAGGCAGGAATCCTGGGCCTGTAGTTACCTCTCATGTTCTTTAGTTGTTCTCTTTAATACTATGTTTTCAATCAAAAAAATGTTAAATGCGCTGTAATTATAGGATTGAAAACTTATAAACGCTGTAACAATAATGGCTGTTACTGTAGTATTATACTCACTGTAGAGCCTAAACAGTAGTTGGACTATGCACAATCAGCAAGTTTCTTGACAAGTGGATGTAACAATGGACTATTTTTATTGTTGGACCAAGCAATGGCAAGCATGTTCGAGGGATTTTATCATCCATTTCAGTGTATTAGGGTCATTGCTATGTTATTGTATTGCGATAAATTCATAACCTCGAAAATTGTATTGTATTGGGGACCAAAATTGTGAAGCTGCTACCGCAGCCAACGGGGTCTCTTTTCGGGTGGGCATTTCGAGCCGTTGTCGGATTCTCTGGACGGCGTGTACGCTACACAAGGCTTATGGTGATACCTCGGTATGATAATAAGGTTTTGAGTTCAAATAATACATTTTTTATAAATATCGGTGGTAGTAAGAGCCTTGATAGTAGTGCCGTAGCAAAAGAACATTGTTATGCTGTAAAATGCGCTTCTGTAAATCAGATACGATAGCGATAACGCGAACGTAAATTCTCTAAGTAAAGGAGTTCAGGGTGTTTAGGAGTGGCGAAGGGAAACTACTTATGCCGAAAAGATTAAAGATACTAATGTATATAGGAATTTGGGCTACTCAAAGTCGAGGTATCTCTTATATTTCTCGACACCCACAGACAGACGTTATATCTCAAAGCCACTCGAATATCACGTAATAAGGTCAGACCGAATTTGTGAGGTAAAGATCTATATTGTGGTGATAATCTGAACTATTCATTTAAGGCAGGCATCGCGATTATCCTCGAGCTACCTATGATTAATCGCCACGGAACACGGCACCCAGTAACTTCTTTCCTTAAAAGAAGCCCTTCGGTGCCCCAGGTCTCTCCGTGGGCTCACTTAAAGCAGCTAATATGTCCATCTTTTGCTGCTGCATATGCCATCATAACTCTATGAGCTCCAGTCTGAGATTCTGCTTTTCTCTCCTCAGAGAATTGACTTCCATTTTCAGCCGGATAATGTTGTTCTTATGGATACGCCTATCAAGTATTGGCGTTTGGTACCGTTCATTGGGTCCATACACAGCCATTACTCTCTTGTAACCTCTTTCTGCGTCAAGTTCCATAGCTTCTAGAGACTACTAGCCAATAGCACTAGTATAAACCTCAACTACCCAGAAAATAAGACACATTTCAGGTTTCTATTTCTGTATAGCATGTTTTTTGTGCCTTTTAATAGTTGTAATGTCAAATCTCGCCTCAATTTAGAATACCATCTCCAGGGCTAAAATTATCCTGTTGTAGCTATTCTCGTTTCAAAGATAGACAGTGCGACGGTATAACCAGTGTTTCCAACAATACTGTATTGCAATACTAGGGCTGTATGGGTATGGATTGTTTAAGCCAGATCTGTATTGGCATGGATTGTTATATTGCAATACTAGCTTACGTAATACTATAATAACAAGGCTGGAGAGCCTGTATCGCCGTCGTGACTCTCTAATAGTTCATTATCGTCAAGTTTATGCCATCCAATAGTAATGCCACTTCGGATCCATGACTTTAAACACTCAGTCTTCTGGATTATGTCTACACCAAGCCTCATACGCTGCCAGGAAATCGTACGCCGTGCGCCTGAGAAGATCCTTTCAGGTTCCGCTGACATAGGTGGTATAGAGAGGATATCAACAGCCATTTTAAAGAGAATCGGATAAGTAATTTGACGCTCCGGAACAAGCCACCATTCTAGTGCAGTGAGATCCCCTGGATTAATAGGCGCATCTTTAATAAATGCTTCAAATTCATCATCAAGCCGAGTCTGGATGGACTGATCGCGGTTCCATAGATCGTATGCATCTAGCTCATGAGTAGCTTGCTCAGTTGTATTGATGTCGGTAGACGTAGTAGCCTTATTCTTATATTGAGCATTCCACAGCTTCCTCACAGCGTCAATAGCTGGCCTCTGCCAGGCCTTCTTCCATACCCGCTCAAGATAAGCCTTTCGTCGCTGAGGATGAAGAAGTAGTGCTGCTGCATAGGCAGAGACCTCACTAGTCTTGTTATAATACTTGTCAAAGGCATACCAGCTAGTGCGAATGCTACTTAAAAGTTGAGGATTATCCTTAAACTTGACCTAAAGATTATTAGACACTAATATAAAATTAATATTAATAATAAGTTAATAATTAATCTTACCTCTGAGGCCTGAAAGTGGCTTACAAGGAAATCCATTGTATAAAGCGTTTGATCAAGAGTAGCACGATCACCCTCCATTTCCTTTGTAATACGCCAGAATGGCTGGAGAAACTCATGAGTATGCTTCAGCTCTTTCCAGTCGGCTGGCGTAAGGTAATCATACTGTAGATCATCTGAATATTCATCTATAAACTTCATAATTGCTTGCTTAAGCTCTAAAGCTACCTCCAACATAATATACCATGCATTCCAGCGTGTATCGTTGTCTAATGGCATCATCTTACCTGCTAGCTTTGAAAATCGATTGAACCGATCGTTTGAGCTTCGCATGAAAACGGCGAGATTATGGATTTTTCCAAGGCTTCCAACTTCACGCCAGTTGGCCTCAGCCGCCTTCTTGAATCGAGCTGCAAGAGCACGATCAAGCTCAATACCCTCGCCATCTTCAGCCATGATGGCCTTAATAGTAGTTTGGAATGCTGCTTCAACAGCCTCATCATCCTTAGCAAACAGGAATGCTTGTACAGCAATGTTTATAACATGGCCATGGCATCGAATTCGACGTTGAATAGGATCATAATTAGTGTCATGTTTTAAGAGATCCTTCGAAAGCTCGCGAAGCATTAAATCGTTACTACCATGGTTATCACTAGTGCAATATCCAATTTGATCAACAATCTTGTATTCATCAAGCACCTTTAAAAGCTCAATTGCTTGATGCTTACCACCATGTCCATCCGGTAAATATGGTAAAGCAAGTAAAGCCTTTCGGAGAACTCTAGATTGGTCAACAAAATGAGCACAGATTGCTTGAAAGTTTTTCCGATTTGGTGAGCTCCAACAGTCAACTGATATATGAATCTTACTTAGAGTAGTCTGTAGTAGCTTTTTTAATGCTATCTTCTCAAGTACGAAAGTCTTGGAAATGAGCTCTGATACAGTTGATTAAGAATCTATAAGAACGTCCTCACAACAGCGATTAACAGAGAGCAAAAGGGTTCGTAACTCTGGCCATTTGACTGCATTATGAGGTAGATTTCTCATAACAATAAGTTGAGCAAAGCATCCACGAACTATTTCCTTGTCTATCACTCCTTGAAGCACCTGCTCCTTTTTCTCCTCATTCTTTTCAACTGCAAGTTTGCCTTGCCTTGCAAGCGTTACTCGCAGACTCTGTTGACCGGCTTTCTTAACCAAACTTTCACTTTCAGCAATATCAAGACCGTGTTTGTCCTTCATATACTTCCGGATATTCGTGGTGATAAAGTTATTCCAGCTGCAATACTTGTAATACCATATCAATCGGTTCTTCTCGTCTCGTTCGGGTTTACCAAGGCAATATTTCCGTCCATGTAACCATATATTGACGGCTTTAAGCTCTCGTTTGTGCTTCTTTGACAAGGATGAATGAATTAAGCTTTCATCCGAGTCATTAGATTCAAGTGTCGTATTATCAAGCTCAGAAGAGGAAGATATACTAGCAGAAAGGGCTTCGCCGCGGTCGATAAGAATAGGATCAAGAGTTATAGACGTCATGGTAGTCATAATATGCAGCAATCGGTGTCGTATTAGCTAAGTTTCCCTGTGAAGAGAAAACATCTAAACATTACGTGCACGGACCACTTTAGTATTGCAATACTGTATGGATTATCTCAACTTGTATGGGTATGGATTGTTGAGAGTATTGTAATACAGTATTGCAATATTAAACCATACGCCATATGGTTGGAAACACTGATAGCAGGGTTCTCCTGAATAATCTTATTGAGGCAATAGAGTTTACGGTCCGTATGCGCAACCGCAATTGTTCTGACATTTGTATTATAGTTATTACGTAGTTGATTCTTTTTTTGTAACTTATCGCATACAAAAAAAAAAATTTGTGTCATCCGCTTCCCCTGACGATGAGGGACGACTAGAAATGAAGGCCGATTAAGCGAGCCCACGATTAACTTTTGTAGAGTTCATTCTTGACTTGTAGGGGCGAGTTGGGCTCGAAAGGCTGGGTGCGCTTCAAAGGCCGTCCACGGGCACTCGTAGCTTCTGCAGCGATGGACTGTTCGACATTCTAATACGTTGAGCAATTCGAATGCATTGCTTTTTGGGGTGTTCTTGCTGTTCTTGCCGTTCTTGCCGTTCTTTGGCATCTTAGTCTGGCCCTCCATAAAGTTTAGCTTGTGGTCTTAATGTTAAGCCTTAGGCAATAAGTTGTGATTGAGACTAACCAAGCTCGTTGGGAATGCTGGGTTGCCGTGCCAAATCTACGCGACACCTCCAAGGAAGCATCACTTGCCTCCTTGTATCCGTATAACGACTTCTCACTCTTCCCCACAAGTCCCTTTACATTTACTTTACGTTGTTGAAAATCTATACCGTTTCAGCATTTACTCTATCAAATACCCCATGTCAGCAGCTGTCCCCACGCAGGGTCAACCACGACGAGGCACCGCATTGCCGACGATACCCAATTTTGACCTCATCGCTCAATCATATCAAACCCTCTCCACCGAATTAGCAAAATGCCAGCATCTGCCGGCGATAGATAATAGTGTCTCTATACTACAAGCAATACAAGAATTAGGTCGAGGTATAAATAGGATAGATGAGCGCATTGAACGGATGGAGATGCGGTTGAAGGCTGTGTGCGGAGAAGTCTCCTTCGCGCTGTGACGGACAGATCTAATGCCATTACAGGGACTCGAATAATATCGCACGATTATCGAACAGTATGATCATTGATGCGGACGCCGAGTTATCTACTTTACGGAATATTGAGTCAGACGAACCTATTGATTACTTCCCCCGGACGCCGCGTGATATTGCTGGGTTGACAGGCAAGACTGTTTTCAAATTCAACCATTTGAGCTAAAATGGTACTGACTGTGGTAGCAGGGCATGTCCTTAATACTATACTGCGCGCTCTCGGAACGGATGTTGGGGGTACAATGGATGCGAGGCGTAAGAGATTGAGGGTGCAAATTGGGTTGAAGGCGGATCCTGTGTGAAGGCCTGATTGTTCGGATATGTATGACTATACGCACGATCGAGCGATAAGAAATTATGCCCATTAGGATAAAGAACACGCAGATGCATTTCCTATGAGATTGCGTTGTATCCTGCCAAGCCGATTTCAATCTGTTTGCTTTGAGCAAGGTGCTCTCTTGAGAGTCAGCTAGAAAGTAATGTGTCTCACCACAAGAAGCTAAAGCCAGCTGCCAATCTTTGGCATAAGTACTTTGCAATACGGTGAAGAGTTCTAGCTTTAAGCATAGAGGCGCCTTTGGTGGATACTCAATGTTTAAGCATTTCTCTCCAGCTCGGAATGCTGAACCCGCAATAGCAGCACACCCGCTCCTAGGTGCTCATGTTTGCTACCTATTTAATGGCCGTCTGTCCGTACGCGTCTTTGGCACCTCTACTTGCTTCTAGTGGTTCTCCCAGCCGACGTTTTCTCCCTTCAGTACTCGTCCTCTAGCAGCCTAGCTAATAGTTCATAGACTATTCGTCTAGTTTACTACTAGGGGAAGCTTATATCCACTTGGGCGCGTTCTTATATGCACTTGACACGGACCATCGATGGCCCGACACCGGAGCGCTTGTCAGCACAACCGCACCTCACGATTGCATACAAATTATTACTGTACAAAGAGATTCAGTTATGCAACCAAGCATCCCGTATAGTAATTTAAGCACAAAAATATGTATTACTTAATATGGCAAAATCGAAGTTTATATCAAGAGATTATTATACAATCTTGAGTCTTTTGAGACTCAAGCCTGGCATCTTCTTCCTCGTACCCCTCCAAGTCCATCATTCTCTTGTCAGCTAATTTAGCTGTATCTTCAATAGAATCTGTATGGTAAATCGATGAAATACCACGTTGGTAGGCTCTTTCTCGCATGGTTCCAGGCTCGTATGAATCAATTCCAAGCTCCTTGATTCGTTGTTGGCCTACCCTACTAGTCACACGTCCATATCTAGTAGTATAGTTCTCCTCTGCGTGATCACCAGGAGGAGATGACGTTCTTGAAGCTGAAGATTGCATAGCTGGTGGAGCTGAACTAGAAGGTAGTTCAAAGGCAGAGGGTAGCCGCTTAGTACCAGATATTGTATTAATATCTGGCTTCCGGCCTCTATTGAAAGCTCCTTTAGGCCTGCCTTTGCCTCTCATAACCTGTGGGTTTAGAATAGGCTCTCGAATGTTCGAAGGCAACGAGGTACTTCCATTTGGCCTAGTATAATACCAGTGAACATGTATATCTTCAGGGAGAATCACACCGCCATTTCTTTGTCTTCTCCATATTGTGTGATAACACGGCAAACCTGTAAACTGTGTAATCGTACAATTACACTGTGATAAAGCAATTGATTGATCTTTAGGAAGCTTTGCCTGCTTAAGTATTATCTTATTTAGCGCATAGTCATAGACATTGCCTTTAACAGCAGCTAAAAGAGTAATATTTAAGCTGTGTTTTTGACGAAGTTGTTCTTGAGCTTTATCTGTAATAATGCCATCATACTGAGCTTTCCAGAAATATATTAGATAATTAAAGACGTTTCTCAAATCTCTGTTGCCTTGTTGTAAATAAGCTTTTAGTGTACTATGACAACCTTCGACGGTTAACGTCACTAGCACTCCGAAATGTAACTGTTAATCAACCCAATATCGAACTAACTTCTCTTTCTATAGGACCAACCAAGTGTTTTCAGCATATTGAACCGCTACATCGGGAAAGGCACGAAAACGAATAAGGTTTGATATATAGGCCTCTTCAGTAGATGAATCTAAAACAGTCCTCCATGCTTCAAGGAACTCTCGGAATTGAGGGTGTCTTTTCATGGTACCATCTTCTTTAACTGGCCCTAGAAAGAACCTTTTAGTTCTGGCTAATATGTTCGTATTAACGTGCCACCAGCAAAGGAAATGACTGATTCAGGAAAGAATGCATTAATACTATTCATTAGAGCTAATTCTCTATCAGTTACAATAGAAATTGGCTCTGGAATAAAGTATTTTTGCATCAACTCTCGCATCTATGCTAAAGCCCAATTATAAGCATCTTCCTTTTCATTTGCAAGGAATGCTAAACCAATTTGAACCACTTTATTCCCACTAGTTATAGCACATATATTCAGCAAGGGTAGTCGAAATTGATTAGTCTTATACATGTAATCCATTAATAGGATATCAGGGTGCTGTTGATATAGAGTGATCGCATCTGGATGAACATAAAAAAGATGAAGTAGTTGGTTGTTGGAATCAAGTATATATGACGGATTAAAGCCCTCACGCTACAAATGCTCCCTAAATTGTTAGTAAAAAGTCAAAATGGAACATGATTAAATATACAATAATTATTGAATTGATGTCCAACCATCTAATTCTTCATTCCTTGTATGCTGAGTGATATTTGTAATATTATTCCCAGTTATCAGAACTTCAGGGTGCTCTTTACAGAGAAAAACTAAGGATTTGCGCATTCCGGATTCCAGCTTTAGCCTTGGACAATATCAAGGTACGTAGATAAGGATCCAGTGTACCATTCCTGTGTACTGTATGTTCTATAGCTGATGCAGAGGCATTGTGGTTATGGGTGCTCTCTATAACCTGAACTCTCCACCCATCATCCTCCCTTTTTGTTGTTACTCTCATCTTATAATTACATTTCTTGGTAGAACCATTGCCAGAGTTGTAAATTTGGATATCCAAATTGGATATCATGCTGACTGAATGGATATTTATATAATGATATGGATAGATATCCAGCCAAATAAAATTTACTTATTTAGATATTTATTTGGATATCCTCGATTCTGATTGGTCAAAAAGTTCTTATTTAATTGATTGGGTCAGTACTTTCTGTCAGTAAAAATTGTGATTCTGGCGCCAGAACACTCTTAATCATTGATCTGTTAGCCTTATAGCTACTGAACTCTCCTTAATATGTTGTTTACTACTCTTTCTACTTCCTTTATTACTCCCTAGTCTCAACAGTCAATATTTGAGTCAATATTCCGGATAACATTTCCTGACAGAAAGACTATGCTGGGGAAGCGTAAATCAACTAGGAATCGTCAGTATGAATGCTTTATTTGTGAGAACCCTCCGTGGAAGAATAGGAAGCAGGATAATACTGTGAATTATGTTATAAAGACTTATTCTACTTATATGAGTGGTGTTGAATTTACTGACTTTGATGTAATATCTTTTGAAGTCTTTTTTGTGCGGCTAACGATTGACTCCTTCTTTTTGTTTTGTCCCTCCGACTTTGTCCTTTATGCCATGTTCAACCGTCAATGCTCTATAAAGGCTATCGTTAGTCTTCTTACTTGCTGAAGACTTTCCTTCTTAATGGTGACATGGGATGAGATGTATGAGGTCATTCTAGCAGCAAATCCAGTTATTGAAGATATGCTTCTTAAGTTTCGACACATGGCTATAAAGTATATCTCTTCAAATTTTGACTTGTATAGCTTCTAGCTAAGAGTAAAGCTAGCTGCTGTCCGGTCGATGATTTATATTGTTATAGATCTCTGGACCTCTTTATATTGTTATAGTCTTTTAGCTATTTGTGCCAGATAGATTGATAAGAATTATACTCCCTAGAAGGTATTACTAGTTATGCCAGAGTATTAATATTCTTATAATAGTAAACATTAAGCAATCCGTATTTTGGAAACTCTTGTAAGCTTTGGGATTATGAAGCAGATCGGCTATCATACGGGGGATAATGCTAGCTCAAATAATACCTGTTTATAGCATCTTGGAGATATGTTAAAGAAAGATTATAATATATGTTTTATTCTTTTTATATTTATTTAAATACTGAGATAATTAGGTTATATTTGATCTAAAAGAATGTTGTATATGTTGTATTGGTCATATTATTAATTTATCCCTTTAAGCCTTCTTGTTTGGGTCATCAAAACAAGTTCTTAATGTAGTTCTTGAAACTTCTGGTAGTGAATTGTCTGGAACTGATATGTTTGAACAGTTTATACTATATCTTGCCAGCAATCAATTAGAACAGGGTAACTTATCAACTGAGAATCTGGAAGGCATTGGCTAAAAAGGAAAAAAGAAGAAGAGCTCTCAAGGTTATTATAAAACTCCAGTACTTTAAAAACTCTATAATATCGTTATCTGGCTATACACTTCATCTATTTACAACGATCACTGGGATGATATCATTAGGCTACGACTTGGTATTGATAATAATACTTGCTAGAACTTCTGGTATATCTTTATCGATCATCTCATGCAGAAACAGGATCTAATCAAGCAATTCCTTTATGACCATAATGAAGAGATCGGAAGTAATATCCTTTAGAGTAAAGATTAGGATATTTTTACGAAAATATATCTATTTCTTTAACCATTTGCTTCAGTAATATTATAAGCCCAGAAATTGACTTCATCTTTATTTTAGTCCTTTTAAATTCTGGATGGGTTACTTTTATATTATGAGAAAAAGAAGGTATGTTTTAACATTAATGTCTTACTATGATCTAATTTTTTTTAAACAGTAATTTTATTCTTAAGAGAGTAAATTTGACCCTTACATGCTCTATTCTATTAATATGGGGTGGTATATCCTTAACAAATATTATATTATGACCAAGGATATTCTGGTATACACTGCTTCTCTTCTCCTCGATCCTTCAAAGTGAGCTTGATACATTATGGAGCACTGGCCAGAGGAATGGCACAGTATTACTCTTGAAGCTGGTAAGCAAATCTGGGAGCGAGAGTATAAGGCTGGATCTGAATCTTCTGATTCTGACCTACCTGTGGATATTATTTGTTCAGATGATTGATCAAAGAATGAGTGGGAGCTTATCCTGGATGAGATGAGTGTTACTTGGAATCTTATACAGGATGTGGATAATTTCGAGAGCTTTATCCATGCTCCTCCTATCTAGATCAGTGGTTCGTCATTAATATGGTAGTGCCATCGAGATTAGCGCCAAACCTATCCATGCCTGAGTTGCATGGCCCGGGACCACTTCTCCATTTTCCCGGAATCAGCAGACGCAGAGAGTAGCTTCTCTGGGGCTCGGCGCAGTCTTACCTGGGACAGGGAACGGATGAGCTGCCAGAATTTGGAGAGAGTGGAATGTATCGGTAGCTGGTTATGGGAGGGGCATATTCAACTAGCTAGTCGAGGAGGTATGGGTATTGCCTTTGATCAGGGTATTACCCGCATGGATGATAATCTCTCGGACAGTGAATTTGACTAGTACTTGGGTGTTCGGGCGACGGGAATGGATGGGTATCCAAGCTGCTATATGGATATCCAAGTTGCTGTGTGGCTATATGGCTATATGGATATCATCTTGGATATATTGATATCCATCCAAATTAAATTCTGAGTCTGGATATCCATCCAAATTAAAATTTTGAGCGTGGATATCGATATTTACAAGTCTGGTCTTAGCCTTGAAAGACATTGACGCTGAACATGATGGATCTCATCTTGCGGTGGCAGTTTTTGAAGTGATGGGTGACTGGGGATTTGTTTTTAAACTAGGATATTTCGTGATGGACAAGGTAGGTAACAACGGTACAATGATGGGGTGTCTTTCTCTTGGTCAGTTTGGCGCATTTTTGTTCCTTTTGGCTGGTTCTGACATCACAGGCCTTTTGCGTCATTATGACATACGATACGATCCAAAATCTCATTGAATTTGATGTTAAGGCTATATTATCAACCTTGCGGTTAAAGCTTTCCTCTTCGTGACCGATAATGAGAAGTTTGAAGACAACGAGTATAGTAGCGTAATGTAACACTAAAAGAGATCGTGGCGTGGCGGAAGAAGGGCCTCCTTGGTAAGCTTTATAACTTTGTTGTTTTCATTTAAAGGAGTGTCCAGTACAGCCAAAAGTTCATGGTTATAAGCTATAATCGTAGGCTTGCACGAGATAATGATACGAGGTGGGGCTCGTGGTATAGCATGCTATAAGCAGCACTGCATTTTAGAGGCGCAATTGACGGTTATTTCAATAAATGGATGAAAGTAGACTACGCTAGAGATCAGCTCTCTTTAGAAAATTAGGTTATCCTTGAGAATATCAAATCCTTTTTCGAGAAGCTAAAAATGACAACCAAAACTTTCGAGTCATCGTTTACGACCTTTGATAATGTCCTTTTGGCTATAGACTTTGTATTGGCCCAATTTGAAGCAGGAAAAGAGGCTCACAGTGATGATCCTATAATGACATTAATGTATGACTCGGATTGGGCGAAATTGGACAAGTACTATCGACTTACTGATGAGTCACCTGCCTATGTTACAGCCATTATGCTCTATCCTTCGCATAAATGGCATTACATACAAGAGAATTGGAAGAAGGAGTAGGCTGAGTCATTAGAGAAGTTAATAGAGAAACTGTGGGATGAATACAAACCTGTGGAATCGCCTCTTCCACTTTCTGACGGTCCGTCGACGACCACAAACGAGTTCTTGAAGTGGAGGAATAAACATCTACAACTTGCACTTGTCACGGACGAGTACAAGCGTTATTGTAAGTCTGAGCGAGTTTATGGGTTCACAAGCGCCCTTGCATGGTGGCTAGAGGAGACAGAGCAAAAAGCCTACCCTAATCTGAGTAAAATGGCCGTAGATATACTGTCAATTCCTGCAATGTCAGCTGAGCCGGAAAGACTCTTCTCTGGAGCAAAGATAACCATTACGGATAGTCGAAATCGACTTGGCAGTGATGTAATCGAAGCATTGGAATGCTTGAAGTCATGGTTTGGGATACCAGACTTCCATGCTGACGATACTTCCTTGCTGGCTGTCGAATTATGAACGTCACGTGCAATATATTGTATAGATTGTCACACTGCCAATATATTGGGTGCTTGGCAATACAATATCGATGGCTGCCATATTGTGTAATACGATACGCACCGCTTGACAATACAATAATATTGCGAAGGGTTCATATTGCCAATATACGTATTGTTTATATTATTAACAACACTGACAATCGCTCTGTACTCTTAAAGCATGGCCCTGACATAGGTCACCTTGTGCAATAACCTAATCAATGATTTAAAGGCTTTGAAATCATTTGCAATCCTTGGCCGTGGCCACTTTACCCCGGTCGCTGAATAATAAACAGCGTGTGGGGGATAGTAGTTACAAATCGGACAATAATTAAAAAAGCACCCGGGGCCGAAGTTGCCCCTGAAGCTGACAGTGTAGGTGAGTAAGCGCCTTGCCCCAGTGTGTTCGCCAAGCTTCTGGCGTCTTGGCACACAGAAAAGTCCTGGACGAGTATTTCAAAGCATCTGATTCGACTGGTCAATGCTCAAACAATGCTTAGGACGTACACAAGTATTCATATCATCCGTGTTCTTGTTCTGAGGTCCATTCCATTATCCTGCTTTCATCACAAGCTCCTCAACCACACGTCCTTGAATCCGGCCTCACCATGGCCTATTTCTCTGTGTCTAGCCTTGTGTTGGCCGCAACATTGGCCACTCTGCCTATAGCATCCGCGTTTCCACGTACGCCTGTCGTGCCTACCTACGCACCAGTCCCAGCCATTGCGGTTGGTCCTCCTGTGTCCACCAAACTTGGGTATCGGATTGAATCGTTTGGTGGTGGTGCGTTTATGGTGACCGACGGAATGTACCAGGCAATGTTCCTCGTCTCCACTGAAAGCGTTATTGTTGTCGACGCCCCCCCAACGATTGGCACCAACTTAGTTCATGCCATAAAGGCTACAACCCATCTTCCAATTTCTCACGTTGTCTACAGCCATGCTCATGCTGACCACATCGGAGCGGCATATCTCTATGGTTCTCACGTGATCACCATAGCACACAGAATGACAGCGGAGTTGCTGAGGGATGAATCAGTTGATAAGAGTCGTCCAGCACCAACTCTGACTTTCGACGAGACTTTCGAATTGCACGTACACAACCAAACGCTCCGACTTGCTTACCTCGGACCAAATCATGAACCCGGGAATATCTTCATCTACGCTCCGAAACAGAAGGTATTGATGCTAGTCGATGTCGTCTTCCCAGGCTGGGTCCCTTTTGCATATCTTGGGGAAGCACAGAACGTTCCTGGGTACATCAAAGCTCACGATGATATTCTCGGCTACGACTTCGAACACTTCGTCGGCGGTCATCTGACTCGCTCTGGCACGCGACAGGATGTCATCACCCAGAAGGAATACGTCGAGGATCTCAGAAACAACTGTGCCCAGGCATTGGCTCTCAGCGGATCGCCTTCCAACAAAACGAACCCTGTCTCCGCGGAGACTCTAATCCCGGAAGCTTATGCAGCTGATCCAGGTAACCCCTGGGCGACCTTCAAGATTTACCTCGATGAAGTCACCAACTACTGTGCCAATGTTACCAACGAGAAGTGGCTGGGTCGACTTGGAGGAGCTGACGTCTACGGGTATGAGAATGCGTATCAGATGCTTGAATCACTTCGCATAGACTACAATGAGCTTGGTCCTTTTGGTGTATCTTAGCGCTAGTCTTTGGGTAAAGGCTAATAGTTGGTTCGCTCGGGTGCGCTGTTGTCTCTCACCAACCACCTGGGGGCGGTTAGTTCCAAAGCTCCATCACCTTCGAAAACTCGGTCACTCTTCGGAGATAGCCGAGCAGTACAAATGCCATACAATTTTAACAAAGTAAAGAAGTATGTTTATTACAATGTATTTACTCCTCAAGTTCAATAAAATCTTGGTCCATCCATGAAGGTTTTGTACTGCGTTTCGCCTGGCTCGCTCCTGCAATTCCTTGAATCTGAGTAGGGTGTAATAGCAAATACAGGGTCTGATATGGTAATTGGCCTACTGAGAGCACCCGATTGGCTTTCCAATTAAAATTTACCTCTCTATCTTCGTCATCAATTAGATTTATAGATCTATTGAGCGTACTTGTGTGACGATTCTGAGGTCACATGACAATTCTTGATTATTGTGAGGGTTCTACTGGGTTTATTCAAACTATGAGAGCTTTTGTATACAAGAAGAGTAAGCTAAGGAGAAAGAACTATGATCAGAATCTACATGCTTCTTAAATAGGGGTTATGGCCCGTGCTGGTTGCCATGAGCTACAGTGACTGCTATGTTCGTACTGTAACGTATCTACGTTGGGGTTGGCTATTACTCAAATAATAGGCTTGGAGGTAAAGGGAGCAAGTGAAACTTCTGTGTAGAATCAAGTTATTATGAAAAGCAGGTATGCTGTAAATCAATTGAATTGAGCACAAGGCTTTTATCTACTATGCCTTCGAAATGCCTTCGAAATAAGCTGAAAGCTTAGAGAGAAGGTTCTTCGAAGATGAGAGAGCACATGGGCTTCGGCGATTCTTCGATCTGTCCTTGGCACCTTTCCGAACGTGGTTCGTGTGATTTCTTATAAATTGGTGGAAATATTATCCGTGCTGGTTTTTGTTCCTTACCTTCGACATTACAAAATCGCTGCAAATATAATCCGTACTAAAATTGAAATTGAGTTTCAATGGCAATTTTCTTTTACGTATTGTCCTTACGTACTTTGCTTATTAGTGTATGTTTTCTTTTTACATAGTTAAATGTTTAGGCTATATTACTATTTTGTCTTGACCCCTGTACAGTCTAGGGTATTAAGACTTTTTGGGTTCTAGCTTAGTATCTCTATACTGTTCTTTGTTTCTCTGTAGAGGATGTTATAGTTATTTTAATACTATGTCTCTCTTCTGTGGATTTATATTCTCGTTATAGCTCCTGTTTATAGCTGTCTTAATAATGTCTTCCCCTGTTCTACCTACTCCTCCTGGCTCTCAACCTTCTAACGTACAGGGTGAAGCATTCCTAGTTATTGAGGGGCAGTACAGGGACGAGTTGGCTGTAAGGATCGAGCAACAACACATGAAGATTCGACAACTTGAGCTTGTCGCCGAAGAGTATAGGCGATCTGATCAACTTCGTATTCAAGAACAGTCTCAGAAGGCAGAGTCTAGAAGTCAAGATATCCGTCAGCAATGGCTTTCTACGGTAGTGAAATGTGATTAAAATAAAATCACGTGCAGGATTACGTGTAGAATAGGTAGGACTATCTTTGAAGTCTATTTTTACTATAACTTGTTAATAATCAAACAAAATATCATTTTGGAAGCAAGTTAACTAAAAAAGCAGTTATGTAGTATTATTGAAGACATTCCCAGAAATTAAGCTTTTAAGCCCCATTTTTATATTACCCCACTTAAAAAGTATAAACAGTAAATATCGGTAATACCTTTTAATACTGCGGTATTAAATAGTAAGTATTAATTTTGCGATCGTATATTTTATGGGTCATGGTATTGTATTAAAAGGTATTATAAAGTATTACGGCGGTGGTAAAAATATACCGCATACTTTTGGACACACTGGTGATATTCTAGCACGCTTTATGTGAACATGTGAATATCACTTTAGCGCGTGATATCACAATACGCAAGTGTGGGCAAAGGCAACTACTCAAACAGTATAAAAGAAGTTGGTTTTTTACAGCTAATATACAAAATCCCCAATAGTGCGATTAAATCAGAAATTCTAGCTTCAAAGGCTAATATTTATTACTAGATATCGCAGGCTCTAGTGTATGTGTGACTTAGTTGTCTCGATTGTACATATCTTTTCCACATAACTTCAAACTACCTTCAAATAGGTATAAACGGTTTATATGGTCATCTTCCAACTCACTGTGCTCATTTGCCACACAAATTACTTGTGTCAAGTTTTCGCGTACGGCGGCTTCTAGAAAGTTGCATCATGTGATAAAGTGAAGGTTTCAAATGAAAATGCTCTGAATTTCGAAGGTCCTGGGTATTTCCAGTCCTTATGTGCCTAAAGGAGTGATATATTGCTAAATACAGACTGTAAAAGGATTCGATAGGAGCGCAAAACGAGAGTATATGCCTCATCTTAGAGGATAGGCTAGTTATAGTGCAGTTTCAGTGATATGTCCTCCATAGCTAAAGATCTCAACATTTCAGAGATTAGTCAGCAACGAAACCCAAAAGAAACGTCACGCTCCGTAAAAAGAATAAAGGTCCATCTCCCTCACTCTCCACTTTCAATTCCAACCTAGCCACCATTCCCGGGCAAAACGGGTACTTCTCTGGCGTGCGATTATACAGCATAAGGTTGGGAAGCTCCCACAATTATCCATGTCCCGCCTTTTTTGCAAAAGAAGCCCTGCTCTTTTCCCGTCTCGCCGGTCAGTAACCTGAGCCTGATCCCTCACGCAGCGTTCAAAAGAGGTTTATCACTACTATTTGTAAATTGCTTGGGTCAGTGGATATGCAATCCCCTGGCTCGATGATGACACAACTGCTGCAGTCGGTTGCAAAACACACTTCTGCGTTGCTCGACGCCGATTCTAGTCTGGCGGATGGTACAGGACTCCCTAGTGGGAAGCATCCAAGTGATTGGAAGATATCCTGTGTGACAAGATTACCCTGACAAGATGACTCTGGGAAGAAGTCGTAGGTTCCCTGGGAGAGAACTAATGGAAACATGAACGGGGTTAGGAGGCTCCACTTCATTGTTATGATGTAGCGACGATGTAAAAAATTGTGCTTCGGTTTACTTTAGAGTGTAAGTCGTGGTGTTGATTAAGAGGGGTGCTGTCACTGATCAAAGATAGTAGACTGCAAGTTAAAGAACTACAGACTCATATATACTGTTATACAAACTGAATCATTTGGATCGGTCTTTGATCTTTCCGATCCGTTACGTAACTATTCCGCCTTCCTTACGCTTTTCTAACAAGTGCTTATTATTGAAGAAGTGGTTTTATTGGCTAAGCAGGGCCCCTTAGGAGTTGTTTCAAAGAGTTATCTATTCCATCTACTTGGCTGTGCCTATCCTATCCCAATTCCGGAGCCTTTACCTAAGTCAAGACCTCTCTCTCTCACCATAATCGGCGAAAAGTATAACTTCCTATTATTGTCGGAAATAGCTAGCTTACCCAAATGTGGGCAACCACATGCGGTAAACAGAGGGGTTATGCTGGATTGAAATAGGCTAAAATAGCTAAAGTTAGTCGTACGAATATAATGGCGATGGTCGTAGTTTTACAAGCTCTTGTCGATATACTGGACATCCTGGATCAGTAGCTTTGTGAGCACCTTTTCCACCACACGCTGCACATTGGAAGGTTGTCGAAATACATGTTGATGCCGAATGCCCTGAAACTGCACATTGTCCACAGACTGGCGCTACTGCTTTGCACCGGTAATGTGAGTGGCCATATAGATGACACCGGTAACAACGTGCAGGCTGACGACCTATGATAAATGGGCGAGTATATGCACACTCTCCGTTTGCCATAGTAACCATCATTTTCTTAAGAAGCTTGTCAACCTCCTCTTTGTATCCAAATGTATAATCATTGAGCGATATTCCTTGTCCACTGAAACGTTTCCTAACCATCGCATCTTATGAACCTTGACCTTATTCATCTGACCAAAGACTGTACAGCCCATCTCATCTGTTGATACTTTATGATGTGCCCTGTCGACTCTTATTGGGTACCACTGTTCTCCATATAATGTTCCTCTATCAAAGTATGTCTTAAGCCAAACATCATCCCTTCGTACTTTGTCGACATCCTCGTCTCGGAAAAGTAACCGATAGCGGCCATTCCCTTTAGAATTGACTCCCAAGCATGTAATACCCTTGCCCTTGAGAGCTTCGTTTACACGTTTACGCACTGTACCAGCGTTTCCTTCCTTGATCTCGGGGATTGTAACTCGGCTCAGGTCCCGCCCTACCCCTGGGATCTGACCCGGGGCTATAGACGGCGGTGGAGACGGTGGTGATGATGATGGTGGTGACGGCAGAGTAGGGTTTGTAGAGGGAGTTGGCCCAATTTGGGGGGAAAGTTCATTTCGTATAAACTCTTCTAAGGCCTGATGCGTTTTTCTGCTTTCTCAGCCCGGTGCTCTGCAGTCGTAAGGGCAGTCTCACCACGTTTGAGAAGGTCTTTAACTTGGGTCCACTCATTAGTACATAGTGTTGCTGGGGTCGGCGATGCTGTAGCTTTTGTAGAGTTGGTTCTCTTGGCTCGGGGAGGCGAGTTAGGCTCGAAGGGCTGCGTGCGCTTCAAAGGCCGTCCGCGGGTACTGGTACTCGTAGCTTCTATGGTATCGACTCGTCGTCATCTAACTCGCTGAGCAAATCGAAGGCATTGCTCTTCGGGGTGTTCTTGCTGTTCTTGCTGTTCTTTGACATTTTTTCTCCGTCGTCATCTATGATGATGATGATGATGATGATGATGATGATGATGATGATGATGATGATGATGATGATGTTGATGATGATGATGATGTTCATTTAGCACAGAGATAGCAAGAGCAGAAGTGTTGCGATATCTTCTGCTTAACACTTAACACCACTTTGATTACAAGGATCCAGGCCCCTGTCAGTGCTAAGCGGTTGCCTGTAGCCAGCAAAAGCCGTTGCCTACAACGTCGCCTGGAGTCTGGGCAGCCTTTTAGGCTGCCAGTTAGGCTACAGTCAACTATACAGGAAGGCTTTAGGCCTATATATACAGCGTACTTGTCCACTGTAGAGTTAGTTAGTTCAATTCAGTTGTATGTTACCTACCTACTACGATCGAACCTGACCTTGCAAGAAGGAGGTTGGTTACGCATATTGATTGCCGAAGCGTTATCAGTGGAGGCAATTTCAAGGAATTATGATGACACAGAAGTCGTGACATTCATATGGCTAGATTTGGAATACTTGTATGTTGTTTCTATTTACTTTTTAAATATTATAACTTCAAGTCAAGCTTGCTTTCACCTCGTTGGTGCGTTCCAGTCCGTGGAAAGAATAAATTGGCGATGTCCGGCAACATATTTCTCCATCACTTCTGAAGATGCTTTCCAAGCAGCCAATGCATCACTTCCGAAAGGAGCTCTTAATGGCGGGTTCTCCATTTCCGAAAGCTCCACTATTCTCTTTGCAAAGCGCGTCGGATCTCCAAGAATAGGCGAGTCCGGTCGAGAAAAGAGCTATATAAAAAGTCAAGTCAGTAATGTCGAGATTTACGTCGCCTATTTGACGAAGCAGAAAGGAAAGGTGTTATTTCATTATAAAGGGAAAACGAACGTTTGGCTGGGTCATAAACGCTCTAAGTGGTCCAACAGTGTTCTCATATCCTTCCACTTGTCGACTCCATACCATGGATGGCAAAGGGCCAGGATTTAAGCTTCTCATAGAACCGGCTTCTAGAATGATAATCTTGATATTCCAAGCCGGGTCAAGCTCGCTGGCAACACTTGCACTTAACCCAGTCAAAGCATGCTTTGCTGATGCATAAACACTGACTCCTGGAAAAGCACCGAGAGAGGCAAGTGAAGACATCTGGATAATCTTTCCACCTGTACCTTGTCGACGAAAATGGGCAATGGCCCTTTGGGTGACTGATATTGCCCCAAAAACATTCACCTCGTACTGTGATCTTATATCTTTGAGGTCCACGCCTTCTAGTTCGCCGCATATGGAAACGGCCCCATTATTTACGACGATGTCGATCCGACCCAGGTCATTTACACAGGTCTCGAAAGCTGTTTGGATAGACTCGGAGGAGGTTACGTCCAGCGGAAACAGTCGAACGCGGTCGGGAGTGTAATCTTCGGCCAGATCAGATAGTGGGCCAATATTTCGTGAAGTGGC